>CM056723.1:65281616-65881616 GCA_029844215.1 Przewalskia tangutica
CAGAAAACCGTGACGGAGCGCTCTGTCTTTGTGGAATGTGGACTACTCTGCTTCTGAAATTTGTCCGCCTAGAAAATCGCCTGAGACCCGATGTCACAGCCTCTTGGGCTGGCCTGCGTCAATCTGGTCCTCCCTCTCTCTATCCTCTATCCCCTGTGCATAGGCCTGCATCCGGGCGATGTCCATACCGGGCTGAAGAGCCACCCCCAAGCATGCTGTAATCATATGACGGTCTAGCCCCATCACATAACGATGAACTCTATCCGCCATGCTAGCTACAATAGTGTGAGCATGCCTGGCCAAAGAGTCAAACTCCAGGCTGTACTCCCTAACAGTCCTCCCGTTCTGCCGCAAGGTCAAAAATCTGTCTACTCGGGCTCTTCTCATCTCGGGAGGCAAAAAGTGATCCATGAAAGCCTCTGTAAACTCCTCCCAAACAGGTGGAAGAGCAGCATCACCTCTCGAAAGCAACCATGACTCAAACCAGTTCAACGCAATATCGCGCAACCGGTAAGAGGCTAGTGTAATGCAACTCGTCTCTGAAGCCCTAAGAACCTGCATGGTCCGCTGTAGCTGTCGAACGAACTCCTGCGGATCCTCATCAGACCTCGAACCATAAAACTCAGGTGGATGACATCCCAGAAAATCCCTAATCCATGGCCCTTCGGCTCTAGGGTGGTTGCTGCTCACTGTCGTGTTGCCCGGACTACTATCTTGGTCAACAATCGAATCATTCCCGTAGTCTCTATACTCGGTGGTGTGTGGGCGGAGAGTGCAGTATCGGAACCTCTGGAGCTCTTGCCGCTCTCGGCTCTCTAAAAGCTGCAGCGTGGTGAACTCGCCGACCCGCCTACTACCTCGGGCATAGTGCGTGCTCGAGCCCGTAACCTCGAGTACGCTAGCGCCTCTGCTGCTTTGCCTTGCCACGGGCCACTGGTAGCCTTCCGTGGAGGCATAGCCATTTCATAAGAAGAGGTCGGAGAGGATTCAACCTAATAAGACGACTCTAATGCGATCTCGGAGAGAGAAGAATGAAACCAATCCTAAATGTCCTGCGACCTCACGATTATAGATGTGGTGCACAACACACGATAATCAAGACTCTACTGAACACGGTGCGTAGACACTTACCGAGGACTAAGCGCTCGATACCACTTTTGTCACGACCCGGGCCGGCGGTGCCCTACACAGGCACCTGTTGTATACATCGTAGAATAGCGTGAACATACACAACATAAACACATATGTAAACAATATACAACACAAGCTAACCGATAAGGTCGCTTCCATAATATAAACAAAGTCAAAAGTACAACTTACAACTTAGTTCTTACGGCCCAACCACATACGTGAATACGGACCTCTAGGAATAACAAGCTGCGGCGGGACGGGGCGCCATACCCTGAATGTACATATATCTACAACATCGGGGAAAGATCGTACCAAAGAAAGACAAGCCTCCGAGAATGGAGCTTGACGTCGATAGGTGATCCTAAGAATGTGGATCGCACTGCTTACCACTTTCTGCGGCATGAGCGGCCAGGAAGGGGTCGATTACAATATGTACTAAGTATGTAAAGCGGAAAATCGTAATTACAACATAAGTTTATAGAAAGCCGAGACATGTATGATAACAAAATTACGATTACGGTGCCTTACTAACAATGAGAGTAAATCAAGAGAATACTTACAACATCATAATAGCGATCTCGCAATCAAATCATGGGTAGCGAACCCATAAAAGCGGTGGTATAACGTCTTGGAGTTCTTACCCTCATTTACACTCTTACCAAGCGGTGGTATAACGTCTTGGGGTTTGCCCTCATTTATACTCTTACCACGAAGAAGATAATGCTTGCAGTGGTATAACGTCTTGGGGCTTACCGCCATTTATACTCTTATCTTGGAGAAGGTGGTATAGCGTCTTGGGGTTTGCCCTCACCGATACTCTTACCCTATCTCACAACCGTCATACAATAATTAAGCAAGTTAGCAATCCCTAACTTCTTATTAGTCTTATTCATCTACACTCTCATTTTAGTTTACTTAAGGCACTATCATGTCTTTTATAAGAATCCGGGAATTTAACCCCAAGTACCACGTACTTCTACTCCTTAAACAAAAGACTCATTTTAGTAGAAAGCTTCCAAGACACTAGTAACCATAGTATCAAGTCCAAATTACATTTCAAGACCAGTCACAATACCTTTAGAATTTAAAGCAGGTTTCTAAATCAAGTGACTCATTTTCTTATTAAACCTTGGGCAATTGATACCTTAAAATCAATTTGCCTTTCATTAACACAAGCCATTTACCTTTGCATAAAGTCAATACAACCAACTCCCCATAAAGTCGTTATATTCACTTTATACCTTAGTCAAGTACATTTTCCTATCCAAGGGACTTATACGATTAAAACGACACAAGTATTACATACTTTAAAATTCTTCAAGTCCCTTATCTTTAACAAGACTTAAGACATCTTTAATATTCTCAAAGAAGTGAGTTAATCTCCTAACTCACCTGTCACACCCCGAATCCGGGCCCGTGACTGGTGCCTTACCCCGGGCACCCTAGTGATACAATCATCAGAGAAAATCAGCGGAAAGTAAAACATGAACATGAAATGAGAGATATTAAAAATAAAGCAACAAAGCGATTTGCCTTTCAACATATATATATAAAGACATTTGAGCGATTCTGATCCTTACAACCACGCCCACAATTACTCTGCACCTCTAAGATTTATACAACAACTATGACGGGACGGGGCCCGCCATACCACGCGTGCAGAACTTACGGACTGTGGTAACATACCAAAGATAAGCCTCCGACGGAACGGAGCTTCCCAAAACGCTGAAATGAGATCCTAACGCGGATCGGCGGTAGATGTACTTACTGCGGCATGAACGCAGGCCCCGAGGAGGTCGATAACAGTACCAAGTATGTGGCGTAAATCACGTAAATGAAATCATAATAGTCTACATAAAGCGGGAGACATGTATGATGACCAAACTACGATGCATAACATATAACCGATTCATCAAGTCGGGGACTGACGCCCTCCAAATTATCACTCGTGCCCGTGGAATTTCTTCCTCACTGCGCAGTTTATGATATAACAATACCAAGGTGTATACATGAACACGAGTCCCACTGTGTCATAAAACCGTCTGAGACAAGTCTGACTACGGATCCGACCGTACCAATAATACAATGCAACCACAAACACGAAGTTGACACGGGGCAAGTCACGAGCCGACTACGGATACCAAGGCGGTCACGTGGTGGCGGGGCAAGTACGAGGGTGACCACCGGGTACTAAGGCGTATCACGAGACCGTCACTACCTGAGCAGGGCAAGTGCGAGGGCTAACTACGGTACCAAGGCGAATCAGCCACGAGGCGGGGCAAATCTGGCCGACCACCGTACCAAGGCGAGCGAAGAAACCTCATGGAGAGCTAGTCCATGGAATAACACTATCAGCGAGGAGCATACGTGGAATTTTCCGTCACGCTGACGCGTCAAGTAAGTCTCAACGGTCAACCTAAGACTCATCGAGAGACGCGGTTATATAGAACACCATGTGCATAACAAAGGCTATCACCACAAGCATAAGCAAGCTACACAACAACAAGCATAGGCAAGTTACACAACTCAAGGTACTTTCATTTTATGCCAAAGTCCGGGTTTTTACCCTAAAGTACTACGTACGTTAAATTCCTTTTAAAGAGATCCATTCCTTTTATAAAAGTCACCCGATACCCGTAGTATAAAAATAGAGTGACTTACATCTTTTAAGCAAACAAAAACAACTTCTCTTATTAAAACCAAGTTTCCACATTTAAAACCATTGATAAAAACCCTTCTTTGTTCTCGTAAAGTCGTTATAACCAACTTCCCATAAAGTGTTATAACACTTTAAGTTTTAAAACATTTTAAGACAACACAATGCCTTTCTTTTCCTAAAGTTCCAGTTTGCCTAATATTCATTACACAAGTCTCTTTTTAGAAAAGTTTCATAGTTGATGTCTTAATCCCTTTTAAAACTATTGAGTAACATATGCCTTATATGAGTGTAGGTTATTCTTATTCATAATCAATCTTATTAAATGCCATGATCTAGGAAATGTAATATCATTTTGTCTTATCTTAGCTTCTATGCGGATGGAGGTTTCTCTTGGTTTTAATAATACTTCATTAGTCAATACATTTTCCTTTTATTAACGCTGCGATGGTTTGTCGATACATTCGATTTCAAATCATTAAAACATTCTTAAGCGTTATACCTAACTTCCCTTAAAGCTAGTATAACTCTTAAGCTTTCAAAAACCAAGTACTACTCATTCTTTCAAAAGCGATTCAAGAATCTTTTGAAATACTTCAAGTTCTTTATTAACACATATCAAGTCGATTTACCTTTTAAAACCACAAAGCATTTTCTTACTACATAAAGGTTATAACCAACTTCCCATAAAGCCGTTATAACACCTTATGTTTCAAACCAATCAAATACGATTAACACGTATGCGTCTAACGTACTCTGAGTTATACACATATCATGCTAGAGCAGATAGGAAGAAGTTCACATACCTCGCGATGATTATCGACTAATAGCAAAAGCGCTCAAGTACCTCAAACCGTCGGCTACTCCTTAAGCCAAGTAGATCACGCCACACGTAGTACTTGACCTATAGAGGCCCTGGCGCCTATTAACATCAAGTTCTCCACGTAGAATATTCTGAGAAAATTCGCGGCAACTCCCCATGGCAGCGTAAATCTCCTCTCTATCGAGGCGCCACCCACCCAACTGAGGGTTTACGTCTAACCGGACGTGTACAACTCTACACATCAATGCTACACAAGTCTACTGTAATACAGTCCTATGTAATTACAGTCCAGTTCTCTTCTTTATATTCAGGCTTAAGTCGCAAGACATTGCCGTAAGTATTATTCAGGCTTAAGTCAAAAGACATTGCCGCACAATTATGTTCACTTCTATATATAGTATACCTTAACTATATATTCCTACAATATGTAATTCCCAATTACGACAGAAGGTCAAGAGTGTTTACCTCGATAAGCCCAAAATTATCCAAGTTATATGTCGATCCTGAACAACGTTTAGCTCCTCCTCCGCGCTCAATCCGCTCCGAACAACCCTTAGAAGTTCTTCGCAACTTACTTAAACACTTCAACCGACTATGAAGGTTTTCCTTAGGGTTTCGTTTTGTGAGTGATGGAAGTATAATAGTATTTCTGGGCTTTTGTATAAGTGTAACCTTGGGAATACTACAAGGTATTTGGGCCAAGGTATTTGGACATTATAACAATACTAGGAGAGTATTTCTATACCACAACAAGGGGTATAATACGAAAATAACTAGGCTAGGAGGGGGGGTGGCCTCTCGGTCAAAGCTCCACAAAGGGGGGAGGGAGGGCTTTTGGACGAATCACAAGCAAGAGGGAGAGGGAGGGTTTTCAAGACTTGGAAGTTTTTGGAATGGATGAAGTCTTCACACTTAGGGGGGTATTTATAGCAAAACTAAAGGCCAACCGAGGCGAGATCCTTCCAAGTGTATAGCAAGTGTAAGGACAAGATTAAGCCAAGTGCACCCTAAACCCTACTCCACAAAACACTCCACAAAACAAGCCACAAAGCAAGGCACAAATCAAGGGGCCAATCGGCCAAGGCCAACCCACCTTGACCGCCCCCTCCAAATCGTCCAATGAGGGTGACAAGTGTCACCCTCCCGTTGGTCCAAAAATGTTTCGTCTCTCGGAAAAATCCGCAAAAAATATAAATGACATAGCCGGAATTTTCCCAACGTAAGCTGTGGAAACGTTTCGTCGAAAAACGACTCAAATCGGCACTTGTGCCCAAAATGAATTCGGCCAAGCCTAATGAAGTTCGAAAATTTCTACGTACGTCCCCCACGTACATACTCTGGAAATACGGGGTATAACATCACCCGACTTGGCATTTCATAAAACAAGTAAAGAATGTCGAAGTCTTGTACGTCTACCGTACTATATACGTGAAACTAGTCATGCTCAAAGATAGGAAAAGTTCTACATACCTCGTCGGGTCAAACCACTTGCCAAGTACAAAGTCCCGCCCGTAGTATGTCAACCTATAATATTCACAATACGTCTATTAAAGCCTTACTACAATCGTAGAATATCATAAGTGTTAAGTCTCTAAATTCTACGGAAAATCGGGCAGCACCTCCTTTGTATTTACTCACTTCGCCACCTTTTTCAAGGCCGAAAATACAATAACCAAACAGCCCCAATTGGCTCACAATTATATAGAAAGTAGTTCAATACAATTGAATAACTACACAACCCCAATTGGCTCACAATTATATAGAAAGTAGTTCAATACAATTGAATAACTACACAGCCCCAATTGGCTCACAATTATATAGAAAGTAGTTCAATACAATTGAATAACCAACCAATACAAACTACATTCCAAATTCGGCCTTGATTCAACAAATCCAATTCTTATCCAATTTCCATTTCAATCCAATTTAGTAGCATAACAAGATATCAAGTCGCATTTGATTATAATAACCATAATCCTTAAGTCAATGACATGCGACGGTTCTAACAACGATTAAATTGTAATTCAACTAGTCATGGCTTACATTACATTTTGGATTTCCAAGGCTATAACCAATCCATAATTCTTATAACCTCTATATAACACTTCATGCTCGCAACATACAAAGCTATCAACAACAATATAAATATGCAATCTTGTACACCTTTAAAAGACAAGATTATACCTTAACGATTTTTAATCCAACTCCAAATCGAAGTCGCTCCTTAGAAGATTAGAACCTCTTCAAGACACCTCCAACCGCTTGTTGAGACCCTTAGAACAATACCAACAATTATCCTTCAAAACTCCAAGCAAAACCTAGAAAGACCCTTTAGGTTTTCATTTGCGACTAACCCGAAAACAATCTTTTTTCAAGAATTTTTCTAAGTGTTAAGCTCACACTAGCACTACTAGTATTATATAGTGCAAATGAGGGTTATGATAAGAACACATGGATGGCTAAGATGTAGTCTTACATTAAAATCAAGACCAAGTGGGACCTTTGACCTTAGTCAATAATATCAAGCCTCAAGTTGCAAGACTTGTCTTGCAACAAAGGTCAAATGACCCTTATGCCCTTGCTAAAAAAAATCGTCCAAGGCATAGTAAGGGGGGTGACACGTGTCGCCCTCCCATTCGTCATAACACTACGCTTTCCGACAATTTCATAATTCCGACAAAATTTTACAAGTCTCAAATCTTAACATTGTGAGTTCTTACTTACGTTCTTAAAACATGTCCTGAAATTACGGGGTGTAACATTCTTCCCCCCTTAGAAACATTCGTCCCCGAATGTTCTTTCGGAGTCAAACTAAATTAACGACATAGTTTTCTTTCACAGCCCCGACATACCAAAAATGCCACTAATGGCCACTTAAAAGCATTTAATCAAAAGAAACGCTTCAACTAAAACCTGACAAGTAAGGAAAAATGAAATACCTGAAGGTATAGGAAATAAGTGAGGATACCTCCTCAACATGTCCTCCTCCGCTTCCCAAGTCATCTCCTCCCGGTTATCATTTCTCCACAGGACTTTGTGGAAGCTACATCCTTGGTCGCGATGCTGACTGGCGATCGAGTATCGCTATGGGACTCTCCTCATACGATAACCCCTCTGTCACCTGGACCTCACTAGTAGGGAAAACTCTCGCTGGATCACCGATACACTTCCGCAACATAGAAACATGGAAGACCGGATGTACCGCCTCTAACTCTGATGGCAGATCCAACTCATAAGCAACCTGTCCCACTCTACGGACGATCTGGTAGGGCCCAATGTACCTTGGGCTGAGTTTCCCCTTCTTACCGAATCTCATCACACCCTTCATGGGTGACACCTTCAAGAAGACCCAATCGTCTACCTGAAACTCCAAATGCCGACGCCGATTATCCGCATATGACTTCGCCGACTACGAGTGCTGCGATCTCTCTGGATAAGCTTCACCTTATCCACAGCCTGCTGTACCAAGTCTGGGCCAACCAACTGTACCTCGCCCACGTCGAACCAACCAATCGGCGATCTACATTTCCGCCCATATAAAGCCTCGTATGGCGCCATCTGTATGCTGGAATGGTAGCTGTTGTTGTAAGCAAACTCCACAAGAGGCAAATGATCCTCCCAGCTACCACTGAAATCAATCACGCAGCTCGCGACATATCCTCGGTGTTCGGATAGTGCGCTCTGCTGCCGTCGATCGAGGATGAAATCTTTGTCTTGAGACTCACTGTGTCCCCAAACCATTCGGAAAGACCTCCGAAGTTAGCGTAAGCGGGCTCCTATCGAAATAATCGACAACTGGGACAGTGCGGCCTCACAATCTCACGATGTACAATCGGCATAGTCCTCGGTGGCGTCGATCGGAAGGAAATGGGCTGATTTCGTCAGCCTGTCAACAATAAACCAAATAGAGTCGTACTTCCTCTGAGTACGAGGTAACCCTGTAACAAAGTCCATGTTGATTATCTCCCACTTCCAAGTCGGAATCTCAATAGACTGCAATAAACCACTGGGCCTCTGGTGCTCGATCTTAACTCGCGGCAATTAGGACAGCGCAACAAAACGCCACGTCCTCTTCGTGCCATCCCACCAATACAAACATCGAGGTCATGGTACATCTTGGTCGACCGGATGAATAGAATATCGAGCCGTGTGCCTCCCGAGAATCTGCTCTCGGAGTCACGCCACATCGGGAACACCTGGCCGGCCCTCAAATCTCGGCACCCAGCGCTACTCGAATAGACTCTTCTCTCGAAAGTGCGTCCGATACCGTACCAACACTGGGTCCTCAAACTGTCGCATCTTCACCTCATCAATGATGGAAGACTCGGCAACCTCACGAACCCGTACCCCACTATCGTCGGTATCGATCAATCGAACCCCAAGGCTCGCTAACTGGTGGATCTGACGGACCATGTCCTGCCTCTCTGGCTGTACCTCTGATAGGCTCCCCATCGACCTACGACTCAAGGCATCAGCAACTACGTTGGCTTTCCCCGGATGGTAGAGAATATCAACATCATAATCTTTCAGCAACTCTAACCACCGTCTCTGTCTCAGGTTCAGCTCCCTCTGCCTGAAGATATACTGGAGGCTCTTGTGGTCTGTATAAATATCCACATGAACCCCGTACAAATAATGTCTCCAAATCTTCAAGGCATGAATAACCGCGGCCAACTCTAAGTCATGGGTAGGGTAATTCCTCTCATGCTTCCGTAACTGCCGGGAAGCATAGGCTATAACCTTGCCGTGCTGCATCAAAACACACCCTAACCCGATACCCGAGGCATCACAATAGATCACGTACCCATCTAACCCCTCCGGAAGAGTAAGAACTGGAGCTGTAGTCAACCTTTCCTTCAGCAACTGGAAACCCTTCTCGCAAGCCTCGTCGCTGGAACTTGGCCTTACGAGTCGACCTAGTCAGCGGTCTTTGAAATCGAAACCGCTCCACAAACTCGCGATAATAACTCGCCGGTCTAAGAAACTTCGCACCTCGGTCGGAGTAGTAGGTCTCGCCAAGACTTATCGCCTCAATCTTTGTCGTATCTGCGAACACCATCAGCCCCATAATATGCCCCGAAATGCCAGAGGCCAACCAAAACTCACACTTGGAGAACTTGGCGAATAGCGCGATTAGGAGAACCCCGAGTACCGTCGCCGAGTGGTCGCATGCTCTGCTCTGTCAGTGAATAAACCAGATGTCATCGATGAATACAATCACAAACCTATCCAAAATTGCTTGAACACCGGTTCATTAAATCCATAAATACCATTGGGCGTTGGTCAAACCGAAAGACATAACCACGAACTCATAGTGCCCATACCGGGTCTGAATGCGATCTTTGGGATATCGCCTCTCGAACTCAAACGATGATAACGGACCGCAGTCTATCTTTGAGAAAACCTCGCACTGCAATCGTCAAACAAATCATCAATCACGGGAGGTACCTATTCTTAATGGTTACCTTATTCACCGCAGTAGTCAACACATACGCATCTGGCGTCCATCCTTCTTCTTTACAAACAACACCGGCGCTCCCGGGGAGATACACTAGGCCCGATAAAGCCTTTCTCGGCAAATCTTGCGGTGGTCTTTCAACTCTCTTAACTTTCGAGTGCCATCACAGTATGGCGGAATGGAAATAGGTCGAGTGTCCGCAACGTGTCAATACAAAACTCGATCTCCTCTCGGGAGGATACCGGAAGATCATGCGGGAACACATCCGAAACTCCCTAACCACCGGGCGAAGAAGCGGCACCTCGGCCTGCGTATCAAATACGAACGGATGATAGATGTAACCGCCTGCACCATCTTCATAGCCTTGAGGTAAGAAATAAACCTACCGCCGGCGTCTTTGTGTTGCCCTCCACTCGATAATCGGCTCGCCAGAAACCGAACAACAACTGTCCCTACGGTCCACGTTGGCGTAACGAAGCGGCCGATCCATACCCATAATGACATCAAAATCTGTCATCTCGGCTCTATCAAGTCTGCGAGTCGGCGATCAGAATAAATCTGACAACCTCTATACACCCGCTCGGCTAACACCGAATCACCCGCGGTGTAGCTACCTCAAACGGCTCTATCGACAGGCTCTATCCGATTCTACCCGCATAAGAGGGGACACATAGGACAAGGTAGAACACGGATCTATCAATGCATAAACATCACACCTGAAATCGATAATGTACATGGCGGCGTCGGGGAAGCCTCACGATCTGGCGGTGGCTAGAGAGTATATGCGGTTCTGAGGACCGCTAGAACTAGAACCACCACCTCGACCTCTGCGGCTGCTGTCGGTGAGTACCACCGCCCTCGGGCGCATAACCTGAAGGAGAAGAAGACCCGACAATCGATCCCATCGGTGTCTTTGTACCACCCATGCCGCCTCTGACGGACAATCCCTCTTCAAATGGCCTGCTGTCACGAGTAACAAGCTCCGGCTCTGCGACACTCGCCGTGGAACCTACCGCATCGAGCACACCGAGGTGTGGGTGGTCCCGACGGTGGACGGTTCTGCCTCCTCGAAATCCTGTAGTCCACGAGCCACGACTGCTCTGGACCGGCTGGTGGTCGGACCTCTTGCCAAAAACCGTGTGGAGCGCTCTGTCTTTGGCCGGAATGTGGACTACTCTGCTGCTGAGGCTGTCGCCTGAAAAGCGCCACTGAGACCCCGATGTCACAGCCTCTTGGGTGGCTGCGTCAATCTGGTCCTCCTCTCTCTATCCTCTATCCACGTGCATAGGCCTACATCCGGCGATGTCCATACAGTGAAGAGCCACCACCCCAAGCATCTTTGTAATCATATGACGGTCTAGCCCATCACATAACGATGAACTCTATCCGCCATGCTAGCTACAATAGTGTGAGCATGCACGGCCAAAGAGTCAAACTCAGTGTACTCCTGATCCTCCCGCTTACGCAAGGTCAAAAATCTGTCTACTCGGGCTCTTCTCATCTCGGGAGGCAAAAGTGATCCATGAAAGCCTCTGTAAACTCCTCCCAACAGGTGGAAGAGCAGCGATCACCTCTCGAAAGCAACCATGACTCAAACCAGTTCAACGCAATATCGCGCACAACGGTAAGAGGCTAGTGTAATGCACTCTGTCTGAAGCCCTAAGAACCTGCATGGTCCGCTGTAGCTGTCGAACGAACTCCTGCGGATCCTCATCAGACCTCGAACCATAAAACTCCGGTGGATGACATCCCAGAAAATCCCTAATCCGCAAACTGTCGGCTCTAGGGTGGGCTGCCTGCTCACATGTGTTGCCCAGACTACTATCTTGGTCAACAATCGAATCTGTTCTCGTAGTCTCTATACTCGCACCGTGGTGTGGGCTGGAGAGTGCAGTATCGGAACCTCTGGAGCTACTGCCGCTCTCGGCTCCTCTAAAACTGCAGGCGTGGCTGAACTCGCCGACCCGCCTACTACCTCAGGCATAGTCTGTGCCTGAGCCCGTGTAACCCTCTGAGTACCGCTAGCAGCTCTCGCCTTTGCCTGCCCTTCGGGCCACTGGTAGCCTTCCGTGGAGGCATAGGCATTTCATAAGAAGAGGTCGGAGAGGATTCAACCTAATAAGGCGGCTCTAATGCACGATCTCGAGAGAAGAATGGAAACCAATCCTAAATGTCCTGCAACCTCACGATTATAGATGTGGTGCACAACACACCGATAATCAAGACTCTACTAGACACGATGCGTAGACACTTACCGAGGACTAAGCGCTCGATACCACTTTTGTCACGACCGACCAGGCCGGGCGGCGGTGCCTACACAGGCACCCTGTTGATATACATCGAGAGAATAGCGGTGAACATACACAACATAAACACATATGTAAACAATATACAACACAAGCTAACCGATAAGGTCGCTTCCATAATATAAACAAAGTCAAAAGTACAACTTACAACTTAGTTCTTACGACCAACCACATACGTGAATACGGACCTCACAGGAATAACAATGCGGCGGGACGGGGCCGCCATACCCTGAATGTACATATATCTACAACATCGGGAAAGATCGTACTAAAAGAAAGACAAGCCTCGGAGAATGGAGCTTACGTCGATAGGTGATCCTAAGAATGTGGATCGCCACGCTTACCACTTTCTGCGGCGTGAGCGGCCCAGGAAGGGGTCGATACCTGATATGTACTAAGTATGTAAAGCGGAAAATCTGTAATTACAACATAAGTTTATAGAAAGCGGAGACATGTATGATAACAAAATTACAAGATACAATTGCCTTACTAACAATGAGAGTAAATCAAGAGAATACTTACAACATCATAATAGCGATCTATGATCAAATCATGGGTAGCGAACCCATAAGCGGGTGGTATAACGTCTTGGAGTTCTTACCTCATTTACACTCTTACCAGGCGGTGGTATAACGTCTTGGGGTTTGCCCTCATTTATACTCTTACCTGAAGAAGATAATGCTTGAGTGGTATAACGTCTTGGGGCTTACCCGCCATTTATACTCTTATCTTGGAGAAGGTGGTATAGCGTCTTGGGGTTTGCCTCACCGATACTCTTACCCTATCTCACAACCGGTCATACAATAATTAAGCAAGTTAGCAATCCCTAACTTCTTATTAGTCTTATTCATCTACACTCTCATTTTAGTTTACTTAAGGCACTATCATGTCTTTTATAAGAATCAGGGAATTTAACCCCAAGTACCACGTACTTATACTCCTTAAACAAAAGACTCATTTTAGTAGAAAGATTCCAAGACACTAGTAACCATAGTATCAAGTCAACATTACATTTCAAGACCAGTCACAATACCTTTAGAATTTAAAGCAGGTTTCTAAATCAAGTGACTCATTTTCTTATTAAACCTTGGGCAATTGATACCTTAAAATCAATTTGCCTTTCATTAACACAAGCCATTTACCTTTGCATAAAGTCAATACAACCAACTCCCCATAAAGTCGTTATATTCACTTTATACCTTAGTCAAGTACATTTTCCTATCCAAGGGACTTATACGATTAAAACGACACAAGTAATACATACTTTAAAATACTTCAAGTCCCTTATCTTTAACAAGACTTAAGACATCTTTAATATTCTCAAAGAAGTGAGTTAATCTCTAACTCACTGTCACACCCGAATCAGGGCAGTGGGTGCCTTACCCAGCACCCTAGTGATACAATCATCGAGAAAATCGTGGAAAGTAAAACATGAACATGAAATGAGAGATATTAAAAATAATCAGGCCAACCAAAACAGTTGCCTTTCAACATATAGATATAAAGACATTTGAGCGATAACTTACAATCCTGCCCACACTTGTAGCGGTTACGGACCTCTAAGATTTATACAACAACTATGACGGGACGGGGCCCCGCCATACCCTGAACGCATAAGAACTTACGGACTCGGGTAACATACCAAAGATAAGCCTCGACGGAACGGAGCTTCCCAACGAAATGAGATCCTAAACGCGGGGATCGACGGTAGATACTTACTGCGGCGTGACGCGGCCCCGAAGGAGGTCGATCTAACAGTACCAAGTATGTGAAATCGTAAATCAGTAAATGAAATCATAATAGTCTACATAAAGCGGGAGACATGTATGATGACCAAACTACGATATAACATATAACGATTCATCAAGTCGAGGACTCCGCCTCCAAATTATCACTCGTGCGTGGAATTTCTTCCTCACCGGCGGTTTATGATATAACAATACCAAGGTATACATGAACACGTGTCCCACCTGTCATAAAAACCGTCTGAGACAAGTACAACTACCGGATCCGACCGTACTAATAATACAATGCAACCACAAACACGAAGTTGACACGGGGCAAGTGCGAGCCGACTACGGATACCAAGGCGGTCACGTAGTGGCCGGGCAAGTCTGGTGACCACCGGTACCAAGGCGTATCACGAGACTTCGTCACTCTGTTGAACGGGGCAAGTCACGAGGGCTAACTACTGTGTACAAGGCGAATCAGCCACGAGGCAGGCAATCTGGCGACCACCGGGTACCAAGTAGAAGAAGAAACCTCATGGAGAGCTAGTCCATGGAATAACACTATCAACAGGAGCATACCCGTGGAATTTTCCGTCACTGCCGGTACGTCCAAGTAAGTCCTCAACTATCAACCAACTCCATGAAGACGCGGTTATATAGAACACCATGTGCATAACAAAGGCTATCACCACAAGCATAAGCAAGCTACACAACAACAAGCATAGGCAAGTTACACAACTCAAGGTACTTTCATTTTATGCCAAAGTCCGGGTTTTTAACCCTAAAGTACTACGTACGTTAAATTCCTTTTAAAGAGATCCATTCCTTTTATAAAAGTCACCCGATACCCGTAGTATAAAAATAGAGTGACTTACATCTTTTAAGCAAACAAAAACAACTTCTCTTATTAAAACCAAGTTTCCACATTTAAAACCATTGATAAAAACCCTTCTTTTGTTCTCATAAAGTCGTTATAACCAACTTCCCATAAAGCTGTTATAACACTTTAAGTTTTAAAACATTTTAAGACAACACAATGCCTTTCTTTTCCCTAAAGTTCCAGTTTGCCTAATATTCATTACACAAGTCTCTTTTTAGAAAAGTTTCATAGTTCAATGTCTTAATCCCTTTTTAAAACTATTGAGTAACATATGCCTTATATGAGTGTAGGTTATTCTTATTCATAATCAATCTTATTAAACAGCCATGATCTAGGAAATGTAATATCATTTTGTCTTATCTTAGCTTCTATGCAGATGGAGGTTTCTACTGGTTTTAATAATACTTCATTAGTCAATACATTTTCCTTTTATTAACGCTGCAGTGGTTTGTCGATACACATTCGATTTCAAATCATTAAAACATTCTTAAGCGTTATACCTAACTTCCCTTAAAGCTAGTATAACTCTTAAGCTTTCAAAACCAAGTACTACTCATTCTTTCAAAAGCGATTCAAGAATCTTTTGAAATACTTCAAGTTCTTTATTAACACATATCAAGTCGATTACCTTTTAAAACCACAAAGCATTTTCTTACCTACATAAGGTCGTTATAACCAACTTCCCATAAAGCCGTTATAACACCTTATGTTTCAAACCAATCAAATCTGATTAACACGTATGCGTCTAACGTGCTACATAGTTATACACATATCATGCTAGAACAGATAGGAAGAGGTTCACATACCTCGCGATGATTATCGACTAATAGCAAAAGCGCTCAGTACCTCAAACCGTCGGCTACTCCAAGCCAAGTAGATCACGCCACACGTAGTACTTCAACCTATAGAGGCCACAAGCGCCTATTAACATCAAGTTCTCCACGTAGAATATTCTACGAGAAAATTGGCGACCTCCCCATGCCAGCGTAAATCTCCTCTCTATCGAGGCTGCCACCCGACCAACGGGGGTTTACACGTCTAACGGACGTGTACAACTCTACTACACATCAATGCTACACAAGTCTCTGTCACAGTCTATGTAATTCTGATTCGTTCTCTTCTTTATATTCGGGGTTAAGTCGCAAGACATTGCCGTAAGTATTATTCGAGCTTAAGTCAAAAGACATTGCGCAATTATGTTCACTTCATATATAGTATACCTTAACTATATATTCCTACAATATGTAATTCCCAATTACGGTAAGGTCAAGAGTGTTTACCTCGATAAGCCCAAAATTATCCAAGTTATATATCGATCCCGAACAACGTTTAGCTCTACTCCGGCGCTCGATCCGCTCCAAACAACCCCAGAAGTTCTTGCAACTTCTACTTAAACACTTCAACCGACTATGAAGGTTTTCCTTAGGGTTTCGTTTTGTGGTGAGGGAAGTATAATAGTATTTACGGGCTTTTGTATAAGTGTAACCTTGGGAATACTACAAGGTATTTGGGCAGTATTTGGACATTATAACAATACTAGGAGCGTATTTCTATCCCCCAACACGGGGGATAATACGAACATAACTAGGCAAGGAGGGGGGGTGGCCTCACGGCCAACGCGCCACACCGGGGGGAGGGAGGGCTTTTGGACGAATCACAAGCAAGAGGGAGAGGGAGGGTTTTCAAGACTTGGAAGCTTTTGGAATGGATGAAGTCTTCACACAGGGGTATTTATAGCAAAACTAAAAGACAACCAAGGGCCAAGATCCTTCCAAGTGTATAGCAAGTGTAAGGACAAGATTAAGCCAAGTGCACCCTAAACCTACTCCACAAAACACTCCACAAAACAAGCCACAAAGCAGGCACAAATCAAGGGCCAATCGGCGAGCGACCAACCCAGACCGCCTCCAAATCGTCGATGAGGGTGACAAGTGTCACCCTCCCGTTAATCCAAAAATGTTTCGTCTCTCGGAAAAATCCGCAAAAATATAAATGACATAGCGGAATTTTCCCAACGTAAAGCTGGAAACGTTTCGTCGAAAAACGACTCAAATCGGCACTTGTGCCCAAAATGAATTCGGCCAAGCCTAATGAAGTTCGAAAATTTCTACGTACGTCCCCCACGTACATACTCTGGAAATACGGGGTATAACATCACCCGACTTGGCATTTCATAAAACAAGTAAAGAATGTCAGTATTGTCGTCTCTGGTACTATATACGTGAAACTAGTCATGCTCAAAGATAGGAAAAGTTCTACATACCTCGTCGGGTCAAACCACTTGCCAAGTACAAAGTCCCGCCCGTAGTATGTCAACCTATAATATTCACAATACGTCTATTAAAGCCTTACTACAATCGTAGAATATCATAAGTGTTAAGTCTCTAAATTCTACGGAAAATCGGGCAGCACCTCCTTTGTATTTACTCACGCCACCTTTTCAAGTAGAAAATACAATAACCAACAGCCCCAATTGACTCACAATTATATAGAAAGTAGTTCAATACAATTGAATAACTACACAGCCCCAATTGGCTCACAATTATATAGAAAGTAGTTCAATACAATTGAATAACTACACAGCCCCAATTGGCTCACAATTATATAGAAAGTAGTTCAATACAATTGAATAACCAACCAATACAAACTACATTCCAAATTCGGCCACCTTGATTCAACAAATCCAATTCTTATCCAATTTCCATTTCAATCCAATTTAGTAGCATAACAAGATATCAAGTCGCATTTGATTATAATAACCATAATCCTTAAGTCAATGACATGCGACGGTTCTAACAACGATTAAATTGTAATTCAACTAGTCATGGCTTACATTACATTTTGGATTTCCAAGGCTATAACCAATCCATAATTCTTATAACCTCTATATAACACTTCATGCTCAACATACAAAGCTATCAACAACAATATAAATATGCAATCTTGTACACCTTTAAAAGACAAGATTATACCTTAACGATTTTTAATCCAACTCAAATCAAGTCGCTCCTTAGAAGATTAGAACCTCTTGAGACACCTCCAACCGCTTGTTGAGACCCTTAGAACAATACCAACAATTATCCTTCAAAACTCCAAGCAAAACCTAGAAAGACCCTTTAGGTTTTCATTTGCGACTAACCCGAAAACAATCTTTTTTCAAGAATTTTTCTAAGTGTTAAGCTCACACTAGCACTACTAGTATTATATAGTGCAAAGGAGGGTTATGATAAGAACACATGGATGGCTAAGATGTAGTCTTACATTAAAATCAAGACCAAGTGGGACCTTTGACCTTAGTCAATAATATCAAGCCTCAAGTTGCAAGACTTGTCTTGCAACAAAGGTCAAATGACCCTTATGCCCTTGCTAAAAAAAAATCGTCCAAGGCATAGTAAGGGGGGTGACACGTGTCGCCCTCCCATTCGTCATAACACTACGCTTTCCGACAATTTCATAATTCCGACAAAATTTTACAAGTCTCAAATCTTAACATTGTGAGTTCTTACTTACGTTCTTAAAACATGTCCTGAAATTACGGGGTGTAACAGCCATACCCCTGAATGTACATAAATCTACAACATCAGGGAAACCGTACCAAAAGACAAGCCTCCGGAGAAATGGAGCTTCTGATAACTCATCAGTGATCCTAAGAATGATGATCCACCACCTGCTTACCTCTACCCGCATCATGAACGCAGCCAACGAGGAAAAGGGGTCAGTACAACAGATGTACCAAGTATGTAAAACTGAAAGTACTGAAATGAAATCATAAAGTCTAAAATAAAGCTGGAGACATGTATGATAACTCAAACAACAGTACACTGTGTCTTACTAACAATGAGAGTAAACAAGAGTATACTTTACAGCATAAAAATAAGAGGCTCATGATCAAAGTAGGGCCACCCGCCCGTAGTATCATTAAGCAATCATACTCTTGGGACTATTTCACCCGCATAGGTCTTGTGGACCCGCAATGAGGTCATCCGCCTCGCATGGGACTATTTTATCCGCATAGGACTATTTCTGTTATACCCCGTATTTTCAGAGTATGTACGTGAGGACGTACGTAGAAAATTTGAGCCTTAAGTTAGGCAAGTTTCGAAATTTGTACACAACACCCGATTAGAGTCGTTTTTAGACGAAACGTTTCCACAGCTTTTGTTGGGAAAATTCCGGCTATGTCATTTATAATTTTTGCGGATTTTTCCGAGAGACGAAACATTGTGGACCAACGGGAGGGTGACATGTGTCACCCTCACATTGGAACAAATGGGGCGGCATGGTGGACGAAAAAGAGGGCTTTAGTTGGTAGGATATTTTTGTGAAAGTTGTGTGGTAGATGGATAAGGTACACATGGTGGAAATCTAACCCTACACTTGCACCACACTTGTCTTCATCTTGGCCATTGGTTGGCCATGGCTTGACCTATAAATACCCCCCTAAGCTTGAAGAGTTCTTCATCCAAAAATGTGCCTAAGTCTTGAAATCTCCTCCTCTCCTTGTAGTAGTCGTCCACACCTCCCCTTTGAGAAGGCCCCTTGGCGAAAGTATCCCCTTGCCTAGTGGCTCTGGCGAAACAACCCCACTAGCCTAGTTGTGCTAGTCAAAATACTACCCCCTTGGTAGAAATGTATTCTACAAGTATCGTTATAATGCCCAAAATACTTTAGCCAAATACCTTGTAGTACTTTCCAAAGTACCACTTTATCTGGCTTGGAAAATACTATTATACTTTCCTTTAGCCACTAAAAGAAACCATAAGGAAAAATCATAACAAGTAGTTGAAGTATAAAGTAGAAGTTGTTTATACACATCTAAGGGAATCTAGGAGCGTTTTGGGAGCGCGGGTAGGAGCTAAACCTTGTTCAGAACGACATATAAACTCGGATAATTTTGGGCTTATCGAGGTAAACATTCTTGATCTTACATTTGTAATTGGAAATTACATGTTGTTGGAATATATAGTTGAAGTATACTATATATAGAACTGAACATTATAAATGTGCGGCAATGTCTTTTGACTTAAGCCTGAATAATACTTACGGCAATGTCTTGCGACTTAAGCCTGAATTTAAAGAAGAGAACTGAACTGTAATTACATAGGACTGTATTACAGTAGACTTGTGTAGCATTGCTATATTGTAGAATTGTACGCGTCTGGTCAGACGTGTTAACCCCCCCCCCCCTGGTTGGCTTGGTAGCCGGCCTCGATAGAGGAGGAGATTTACGCTGTTGCGGGAGGTCTTCAATTTTCTGTAGAATATTCTACGTCGGGATCTAAAGATATTAATAGGCGTTTGTGGCCTTTATAGGTGAAAGTACTAAGAGTAGCGTATTCTACTCGAGGAGTGGAAAGGGCTAGCAAGGTTGTAGTACTTGGAGCTTTTGCTTATTGTCGATAATCGTCGCGAGGTATGTGGACCTCTTCCTATCTCTCTAGCATGATATGTGTGAACTATGTAGTGCGGTATCGTCATACGTGCTAAATGTATTTGATTGATTTAAAACATAAAGTGTTATAACGGCTTTATGGGAAGTTGGTTATAATAGCTTTATGTGGATAAGCACATACTTTGTGGTTTTTAAAAAGGTAACTGATTTGAATAATAACTGGCTTGATATGTGTTAATAAAGACTTGAAGCATTTCAAAAGATTTATGAATCGTTTTGAAAGAATGAGTATTACTTGGGTTTTGAAAGCTTAAGAGTTATACTAGCTTTATGGGAAGTTAGGTATAACGGCTTAAGAATGTTTCTTGATTTCGGAAATCAGAATGAGTATCGACAAACCACTGCAGCGTTAATAAAGGAAAATGTATTGACTAAAGAAGTATTATTAAAACCAGTAGAAACCTCCATCTGCATAGAAGCTAAGATGAGACAAAATGATATTACATTTCCTAGATCATGGCTGCTTAATAAGATTGATTATAAACAAAGAATACCTACTCACTTATAAGACATAGGTTTCTCAAAACGTTTAAAGGAGAATTATGTTTTAAAGGATTTAAAACTATGAACTACGAAACCTTTTTCTAAAATGAGAAACTTGAGCATTCGAAATTAGGCAACTTGAACGTTTGGAAAATAAGGTTGTCACTTGATTTTACAAAGGAAAGCATTTTGGTTTACTTAACAATGTTAGTCACTCCAATTTTATACTACGGGTATCGGGTGACCTTTGTAAAAGAAATGGATCTTAAAAGGAATTTAACGGACGTAGTACTCTAAGGTTAAAATCCGGACGTTGACATAAAATGAAAGTACCTTGAGTCGTGTGTAACTTGCTTATACTTGTTGTTATGAAACTTGACCATGTTACGTGTGATAGCCTTGTTGTGTAAATCGTGTTCTACTCGACTCCGGTTCATCCGAATGTATATCACTTGACTCTGGTCATCAGGAATGTATATCACTTGATTCTGGGTTCATCCGGAATGTATTTCACTCGACTCTAGGTTCATCCGGAATGTGTTTCACTTGATTAGGTTCATCAGGAATGTATTTCACTTGAGGACCTGTTCATCCGGAATGTATTTCACTTGACTCTGGTTCATCCGAATGTATTCCACTCGACTACCGGTTCATGGGATGAGCAGGAATGTATTCCACCCTTTTCTATATTGGGTCCATAAGATGGGCGAGACACATTATACGTATCACATGATTTGTACCTAGGCTGGCGGTGAGGAAGGAGTTCCACGGGCATGAGGATGACTTTTAGGCGTGAGTCACGACTTGACATGGCCTTCTATGTTGTGAATCGTAGTTTGGTTATCATACATGTCTCTCGCTTTATATAGACTATTATGATTTCATTCTGATATTTTCTGATTTCACATACTTGGTACTGTTGTCTTGACCTCCTTGAGTGCGTTCATCTGCAGTAAAAGGTACATCATTTGTCGATCCCCGCTTTTAGGATCACCTTTCGCGTATTGGGAAGCTCCGTTCCTTGAGGCTTATCTTTTGGTATGTTACCACAGTCAGTAGATGCTTATACATTCGGGGTATGGCGGGGCCACTGTCCGTCATAGCCGTTGTAAAATCTTAAGTGCATGCTTATTTGTGGCGGGGTTTGTAAAAGGATAAGCTGTTGGGTATTTATGTATATATGATGAAAGAAAGCTGTTTTGGTTGCTTTGTTTATTTATCTTTTCTCTTAATTCATGTTCATGTTTCTATTTCGCTGATTTTCTCTCGATGTTGTATCACTAGGGTGCGGGGTAAGGCACGATCCGGGCCGGAGTTAAGTCGTGACAAAAGTGGTATCGAGCGATTAGTCCTCGGAAAGTGTCTACGCACCGTGTCTAGTAGAGTCTTGATTATCGGTGTGTTGTGCACCACATCTATGTCGAGGCTGCGGGACATTTAGGATTAGTTTCCATCCTTCTCATTACGAGATCGTGCCTTAGCCGTGTGATAAATTGGACCCTCGACGTATTCCTTTCCTTTACGATTATGCCTCCGCGTAAAAGGCAACCTGAGCCCAGTGGGCAAAGCGATCGAGGAGGCTGTTAGTGAGATCTGAGAGAGTACGAGCGCGAGCCGATCGATGCACAGAGCGATGCCACGGCGGGTTTCGCGACGCCGCCCGGACCAGCGAGTTTAGAGCGCGGCGGTGGCTGCTGAGACTCTGATACTGAGCCTCGGTCCACGGCTGGGCGATGAGATAAGTACAAGGAGATGGCCCGATTCGGCGGTCATGGCGAATATGAGGATAAGTTGGATCACGGCGATTCCGGCCAGTAGCACCGTAGTACACCCCGGCGAGCGGTTTGAGGCTACGTGACTTCCGAGTTGTAGCCCTCCGGTGTTCTATGGATCGAGAGCGAGGCGACCCTCGGGAGTTTATCCGACAGCTCTGACGGATCATGAGAGTGATCGAGCCTCGAGGCGAGTCGGTGGTATTGGGTTCGCATCACCGCGTGATCTGCGATTGGTAGTTTGATTCGTGGGAGCTGTCGGGAAGAGCATGCACTTCCAGCGATTTGGGACGAGTTCTCGAGGCATTTCTTGCGCATTTCTTGCCCCCACGGATGAGAGGGCTCGGGCGGCAGATTTTTGACGTTGAGGCGGGGCGGGCGGGCGGTTAGAGAGTACAATGTGAGTTCGACTCATTAGCTCGGTATGTTCCCGGTAGTAATGCGGATATGGAGGAGCAGTACACCGCTACGTCACCGGCTGGGCGATTACTTGGCGAAGGCATGCGGGTGTAGCTCTTGGCCGGGCATGGACATTGCCGCATGCAAGCTCATGCACTAGGATGTGAGGCACGGAGAGGTCGGCGGAATGGCCGAGATCGGCGAAGAGGCGAGCAGCAGGTCCTTTGGTAACTTTCGAGGCGGACCGCCTCAGTGGCGATCTAGTTATGTACCTCCACGATGCAGTGGTCCCCTCGATCTTGGGGCGTCCGAGTATTCGGGGCTGGTCGAGCTCGGGGCTTCGTTCCGCGGTATACGTGAGTGCTAGCGGCGGGATTCATGTCCCCTCGGTGTGCGATGTGGCAAACATCATCCGGGAATGTCGTCTTTTTCGCGGTGCTTGTTTCACTGCGGTCGTCGAGGGCCATGTGACGAGAGGCGTGCTTATAGGAGAAGTACCGGCGGCAGCGCGACTGCGGATCGATGGCGAGTTCGCCGCCTACGATTATGCGCCTGCGGTGGACTTATGATTAGAGTGGAGCGGTAGCCGTGTATATCATAACCATCTAGAGTTTTGTTTGTTATGATAATGTGTTAAGTGTTATGTTCGGATAGCTTGGTGCAAAATGTGATTTAGAAACATGCTTAGTGAAAGGGTAAGCACAGGGGTGAGAAAATGATGAACCTTAGAATATTACGATTGAGACCTTAGATGTAAGGGTCTTGAGTACAAGATTTTGCAGTGATCCTTGTCGAGTGCATTTTATGCCTAGAATGTATTGTGTGATAAGTCCAGGTTGGGTAAATGAAAGTGGTAGCTTTCATGATGTGTTTTAGCAAGATTGTTCCGTGTCGAGAGCAAGAGTTGGCGCGATAGTGGGTCGGGTTGGGGCCGTGTTGCGGGCCAACCCGCGTCCGTTCGAGGAAAGGTCAGCTCAGGTGGTCGCGGTGGCGGGTCACAAGGGTGCTAGGCCCAGTTTAGATGACCATCTTATGAGTTCGTGGATACGTTCGACCAGAATCAGTTCGTGAAGGCGAGTGGCCTTAGAAATCGAGGTTAGTAAGATGACCATGTTTGGAGGTAGTGACTCGAGGGTTGGAAACGAGCGTTGGTGAAGTGTGGTGCGTGTCTTTGGGAAGAGTTCGAGTGTTCGAGCAGTGCGACGAGGTAGGGAGAAGTGAGCGAGTGTGATCGTTTCTTTTGTGATAACAGTGATTCCTCGTGGACTTGGGATTTCGTATTTTGTGCATTTGTTATTTCATGGCGGTGTGGCATGATTGTTTTAAATGCGTATAGCGGTGAAGACTCTCTTGGCGCATGTTTGTGTTGAGACTTGAGAAGGAACATTCGGACGAATGTTTCTAAGGAAGAATGTTATACCGTATTTTGAGTATGTGCGTGAGGCGTGCGTAGAAAATTTGAGCCTTAAGTTAGGCAAGTTTCAAATTTGTACACAACACCCGATTAGAGTCGTTTTTAAATGAAACGTTTCCTGACTTTTGTTGGGAAAATTCCGGCTATGTCATTTATAATTTTTGCGGATTTTTAGAGAGGCGAAACATTGTGGACCAACGGGAGGGTGACATGTGTCACCTCACATTGGAACAAATGGGGCGGCATGGTGGACGAAAAGAGGGCTTTAGTTGGTAGGATATTTTTGTGCAAGTTGTGTGGTAGATGGATAAGGTACACATGGTGGAAATCTAACCCTACACTTGCACCACACTTGTCTTCATCTTGGCCATTGGTTTGCCATGGCTTGACCTATAAATACCCCTAAGCTTGAAGAGTTCTTCATCCAAAATGTGCCTAAGTCTTGAAATCTCCTCCTCTCCTTGTAGTAGTCCGCCACACCTCCCCTTTGAGAAGGCCCTTGGCAGAAAGTATCCCCACTTGCCTAGTGGCTCTGGCGAGAGCAACCCCTAGCCTAGTTGTGCTAGTCAAAATACTACCCCCCTTGGTAGAAATGTATTCTACAAGTATCGTTATAATGCCCAAAATACTTTAGCCAAATACCTTGTAGTACTTTCCAAAGTACCCTTTATCTGGCTTGGAAAATACTATTATACTTTCCTTTGCCACTAAACGAAACCCTAAGGAAAAATCTTCACCCGTAGTTGAAGTATTAAGTAGAAGTTGTGTAGACACTTCTAAGGGTTTCTTGGAGCGTTTTGGGAGCGCACGGAGTAGGAGCTAAACCTTGTTCGAGAGCGACATATAAACTCGGATAATTTTGGGCTTATCGAGGTAAACATTCTTGACCTTACATTTGTAATTGGAAATTACATGTTGTTGGAATATATAGTTGAAGTATACTATATATAGAACTGAACATTATAAATGTGCGACAATGTCTTTTGACTTAAGCTGAATAATACTTACGTGATGTCTTGCGACTTAAGCTGAATTTAAAGAAGAAAGCGACTGTAATTACATAGGGTGTATTACGATAGACTTGTGTAGCATTGCTATATTGTAGAATTGTGCAGCGTGCAGTCGGGCGTGTTAACCCACTGGTTGGCTTGGTAGCGGCCTCGATAGAGAGGAGATTTACGCTGTTGCGGGGAGGTCTTTGAATTTTACGTAGAATATTCTACGTCGGGATCTAAAGATATTAATAGGCGTTTGTGGCCTTTATAGGTGAAAGTACTAAGAGTAGCGTATTCTACTCGAGAGTGGAAAGGGCTAGCAAGGTTGTAGTACTTGGAGCTTTTGCTTATTGTCGATAATCGTCGCGAGGTATGTGGACCTCTTCCTATCTCTCTAGCATGATATGTGTGAACTATGTAGTGCGGTATCGTCATGTGCTAAATGTATTTGATTGATTTAAAACATAAAGTGTTATAACGGCTTTATGGGAAGTTGGTTATAATAGCTTTATGTGGATAAGCACATACTTTGTGGTTTTTAAAAGGTAATCGATTTGAATAATAAGCGGCTTGATATGTGATAATAAAGACTTGAAGCATTTCAAAAGATTTATGAATCGTTTTGAAAGAATGAGTATTACTTGGGTTTTGAAAGCTTAAGAGTTATACTAGCTTTATGGGAAGTTAGGTATAACGGCTTAAGAATGTTTCTTGATTTGAAATCAGAATGTGTATCGACAAACCACTGCAGCGTTAATAAAGGAAAATGTATTGACTAAAGAAGTATTATTAAAACCCGTAGAACCCTCCATCTGCATAGAAGCTAAGATGAGACAAAATGATATTACATTTCCTAGATCATGGTCGCTTAATAAGATTGATTATAAACAAAGAATACCTACTCACTTATAAGACATAGGTTTCTCAAAGCGTTTAAAGGAGAATTATGTTTTAAAGGATTTAAAACTATGAACTCTGAAACCTTTTTCTAAAATGAGAAACTTGAGCATTCGAAATTAGGCAACTTGAGCGTTTGGAAAATAAGGTTGTCACTTGATTTTACAAAGGAAAGCATTTTGGTTTACTTAACAATGTTAGTCACTCAATTTTATACTACGGGTATCGGGTGACCTTTGTAAAAGAAATGGATCTTAAAAGGAATTTACGGACGTAGTACTCTAAGGTTAAAATCGGACGTTGACATAAAATGAAAGTACCTTGAGTGTGTAACTTGCTTATACTTGTTGTTATGAAACTTGACCATGTTACGTGTGATAGCCTTGTTGTGTAAGTATTGTGTTCTACTCGACTACCGGTTCATCCGAATGTATATCACTTGACTCAAGGTCATCCGAATGTATATCACTTGATTACCGGTTCATCCGAATGTATTTCACTCGACTACCGGTTCATCCGGAATGTGTTTCACTTGATTAGGTTCATCAGAATGTATTTCACTTGAGGCCGGTTCATCAGAATGTATTTCACTTGACTCTAGGTTCATCAGGAATGTATTCCACTCGACTACCGGTTCATAGGATGAGCAGGAATGTATTCCACCCTTTTCTATATTGGGTCCATAAGATGGGCGAGACACATTATACGTATCACATGATTTGTACCTAGGCTGGCGGTGAGGAAGGAGTTCCACGGGCATGAGGATGACTTTTAGGCGTGAGTCACGACTTGACATGATCGCTTCTATGTTGTGAGCGTAGTTTGGTTATCATACATGTCTCTGCTTTATATAGACTATTATGATTTCATTTCTGATATTTCTGATTTCACATACTTGGTACTGTTGTCTTGACCTCCTTGAAGTGCGTTCATCTGCATGAGTAAAAGGTACATCATTTGTCGATCCACTTTAGGATCACCTTTCACGTATTGGGAAGCTCCGTTCCTTGAGGCTTATCTTTTGGTATGTTACCACAGTGCAGTAGATGCTTATACATTCGGGGTATGGCGGGCCTGTCCGTCATAGCCGTTGTAAAATCTTAAGTGCATGCCTTTGTTGTGGCGGGGTTTGTAAAAAGGATAACTGTTCGGGTATTTATGTATATATGATGAAGGCAACTGTTTTGGTTGGCCTGTTTATTTATCTTTTCTCTTAATTCATGTTCATGTTTCTATTTCCGCTGATTTTCTCTGATGTTGTATCACTAGGGTGCCCGGTAAGGCACGATCCACGGGCCGGTTACGTCGTGACAATTTCACCGCGTGGGCGGTGGACCATGATGAGAACAAATGCCGCACTCGCATCATGGGTAGCAAATCCATGGAATAAGTAGTAACCCAGGGGTTTACCCCGCAAGAATAACATAACCTAGCGCAACCGGCTATCATACATAACATAAGCACCACTAACTTATCATACATAACATAAGCAAGTTAAGAAATCCCCTAACTTCTTATTAGCCTTATTTATATACCCTCTCATTTTAGTTTACTTAAGGCACTAACATGTCATTATAAAATCCGGGAATTTAACCCAAAGTACTATGTACCTTTATCCTTTTAAAAATGACTTTTTCTTACATAAAATCCCCAAGATACTAACGCCCGTAGTATCAAGGCTTTTCTATGTTTCAAAACAAGTTACTACACTTTTAGAAATTGTCAAGTCTTTAAAACCAAGTAACTTCTACTTTCACAACCTAGGCAACTCGTGCTTATAAATCATGTAGACATTCTCTTAACTTTCCATAAAGCTGTTATAACTAACTTCCCATAAAGCCGTTATAACTCTTTATGTTTTAGACAATTACATTCTTTTTATACCAAGAGACTTATACTTTCAAAAATCAAGTATCATATACTTTCAAAATACTTCCCAAAAATCTCTTAACTTTAGAAACTAAGATATCTTTAACCTTTAAAACAAGTGAGTTAATTCTCTAACTCAACCAACTTGGACATTCTTAAAACAAGTCAAGGATATCAAATGAAACTAAATTCATTTAAATCTCGTACGTCTACCGTACTATACATTTACAACTACTCATGCTCAAGAGATAAGAAAGTTCTACATACCTCTTCGGTTCAATCCACTTGCTAAGTCCAATATGCCGTACGTTGTATGTCAACCTATAATGACCATAATACGTCTATTAACTTCTAACTTCAAACGTAGAATATTCTAAGTGTAAAGTCACCAAATTCTACGGAAAATCAGACAGCACTTCTTTTGTTTCTACGTACTTTTCCACCATTTTCAAGGCCTGAATTCAATAACCAAACATGCCACATTTAAGGCTCAATAATATAGCTAACAAAAGGGGATTACACGCCTAACAAGACGTGTAAAATTCTGTCCACAATTGATATCAAACTAGTCCAAAATACAATGTCATTCTCGGCAATTTGAGGTACAACAACACAAAGTCTTTTCCAATTCTTTTTTTCAATCCAAGTTGTTTAGTATAACATGTTATATAGCCGCAATCGATTATAACAACTACAATCTTTAATTAGATAACATGCGATGATTCTAACTATCGACCAAATTGTATTTCAATTTCAAATGGCTAACAAGGTCATTTCGGATTTAGGCTTCCAATATCCATAACATTTGTCAATATTCAATACATATATCTCATGCTTGTTAAAATGTATAACTACAACAATATGTAATCTTATAACACTAAGAGAATAAGATTGTTACCTTGACAAGCCTTAATCCAACTTCAAGATCCGAAGTCGCTCCTTAGCAACTTAGCTCCTCTCCTTGACACTCCAATCCGCCACTTGAAGCCCTTAGAAGTTCACAAACAACTTTCCTTCAATTTCCAATCCAAACCTATGAAAGCGACTTAGGTTTTCACCTTGCGACTAATGCAAAAATGACACTTCCGGGATCTTTCTATTGAGATATCCTTACAATACCCTTAGGAACCTTAGTTTAAAGTGTTGGGATTATTGAACCACAAACGAAAATTTTTGTCTTGCAAAGTGACCCTAACCCGAGAGCACTCTAGACATGGACAAGTTTTCTTGAAAAATTTTCTAAGTGTGGGAAGCTTGTTTTGCTACTAGTGTGGTTATATAACAACATGGAGGGTCAAGATTACAACACATGTTGGGTTTGGATGAATGGAATTTAAATATCAAGTCAAGTGGGCTCTTTGACTTAGTCAATAAACTCAAGCTCTAGCTTGCAAGACTTGTTCATCTTTACTTTGGTCAAATGACCTTTCTATTCATGGTCTAATTCGACCAAGACCAACCAAGGGGGTGACACGTGTCACCCTCCCATTCGTCGCAATATTTCGTTTTCCGACATTTCCATAATTCCGATAAATTTTTACTAGTCTAAAATCTTAACATTTTTGAGTCTTACGTACGTTCTTATAAATTTGTCCTGGAATTACGGGGTGTAACAAGTGTCCCCTCCGCATATTCACTTTAGCACCATTTTACTTCTCCTTTTCTTTTTCACATGGCTCATTTCAGGAGGGTTCATTCCCTTGTTCTCATCCACAACATCATTTACGGGGGAAAAATCCTTACCATCAAGGGCATCAGTACTCTTGGAACTTTCATGAGGAGCCTTTTATCAACTACACCAACAGCAAAACATCTATCAGTGTCTTGAGGTTCAGGCGATGGCTTGAACACTTTGAAGGCCATCTCTTCATCTTGCACTATGAGCTTCAACTCTCCCTTTTCAACATTAATAAGTGTCCTCCATATGGATAGAAATGGTCTCCCAAGGATGATGGGCATATTTTCATCTTCATCCATGTCTAAAATGAGGAAATCTGCAAAAAAGATGAATTTACCTACTTGTACCAACACATCTTCAATTATTCCTTCGGGATGCACAACTGAGCAATCGGCTAGTTGCAAGGTGATTGTGGTTAGCCTTACTTCTCAAAACCTAAGTCTTTTGAACACAGAGAGGGGCATCAAATTGACATTTGCCCCCAGATCACATAAAGCCCTTTTACATGTAACATTCTCTATGGTGTGAGGTAAGGTGAAACTCCCTGGATCATTCAACTTTGGGGGAAGTTTCTTTTGCAATATATAGCCGCACTCCTCATCGGCTGCTTGTCTCATAATCTGCCAGTTTCATCTTCTTAAAGAAGGATATCTTTCATGAACTTCACATGCGCTGACATTTGCTCCAAGGCTTCAATGAAAGGAATGTTAATGTGCAGTTTTTTAAATACCTCCAAAAATTTTGAAAACTGCTTATCCACAGCCTTCTTCTGCAGTCTTTGAGGGTAAGGAATTTTGTCTGTGTACTCCCTCATCACTGCGGGTGGAGCCTTCTCTAAAGTAGGGCGGTCATCAGTAACCCCCTCATTTTCTACCTCAACTGTCTTCCCCACATCCTTTTCTTTTTCAACCACTGGTCGGGGTGCCCTCTGCTCTAACTGCTTCCCACTCCTCAAGCTAATTGTTTGGCACTGTTCTCTTGGGTTCACCACATTATTGCTGGGGAGAGTCCCTTGCTCCTCAAGGTGATTGTGAACTGAGTCTGGGAATTTGTCAGGGTCAACAAAGCTGCTTGCAACTCATTCTGCTTCTCTTGTGGGTCTGGTGGGCTGAACGACTGTGAGGATGATGCCTGAAATTGTGGTTGTTGCCCTTGTTCATTCTTTCATGAAAAAATTGGGTGATTTCTCCACCCCGGATTGTATGTGTTGGAGAATAGATTGTTGTAGGGTCTCTGAAAATTCCCCACTGCTTGACCTGCTCCATGGGCACATTATTCGGGTCCACTGCTGTACACATATCAAAAGTATGAGAACCCCCACAGATTTCACATCTCACTGGTGTCTGAACCGCTTTAACTGCCATGGTGCTCTGCTGCATCTGTTTTATCAAAGTGGCTACCTGCGCAGTCAATGCAGTGATAACATCTAGTTCATGAATTCCAACCACTTTCCTGTTGTTCACTGCTCTCTCATCGGCCCCCTGATGGTTTTTTGTGGCCATATCCTCTAGCAAATCATGTGCCTCATTGACACTCTTTCTCATGAACGTACCTCCTGCTGCAGCATCAATGATGGTACGAGTTGTACCACACATCCCATTGTAAAATATATGGACTAGCATTCACTTCTCAATTGTCACGACCCGACTTCGGGCCCGCGACTGGTGCCTTACCCCGGGCACCCTAGTGATACAATCATCAGAGAAAAATCAGCGGAAACAAAAACTTAAACATGAAACACGACATAAAGTAAGAAACAGGCTAACCAAAACGGTCACCGTCCTGTAATATATATCAAACCGAACAGCTAACTCCTTTACAAACCCTGCCCACAACAGTACTACAGACCTCTAAGAATGTAACAACAACTATGACGGGACGGGGCGCCATACCACAGAATGTACAAACACTTACAATGACAGGACTATACCAAAAGATAGCGCTTCCCAGCGGCTGAAATGTGATCTGTGGCGAGGATCCACAACCGATGTACCTCTACTGCGGCATGAGCGGCCCGAAGGAGGTCGATAACAGTACCAAGTATGTGGCGAAAATATTGTAAATGAAATCATAACAGTCTATATAAAATAGGAGACATGTATGATAACCAAACTACAGTTCACAACATAAAAACAGTCATGTCAAGTCAGGGACTCACGCCCTCAAGTCATCCCTCATGCCCTTGGAACCCTTCCTCACTGCCGGCAGTCTACATATAAATCGTATGATACGTATAACATGTCTCGGACCATCCCGTGGGACTCGAGGTGGAATCGTATGGTATACATGTCTCGGCCCATCCCATGGGACTCGATGTAAAATCGTGTGGAATACATGTCTCGGCCCATCTCATGGGACTCGATGTAAAATCGCATGGTCACATGTCCCGGCCCATCACATGGGACTCGGTGTAAAATCGTATGGTCACATGTCCCGGCCCATCTCATGGGACTCTGTGTCGGATCGTATGGTCACATGTCCCGGCCCATCTCATGGGACTCGGTGTCGGATCGTATGGTCACATGTCCCGGCCCATCTCATGGGACTCGGTGTCGGATCGTGTGGTATACATATCTCCGCCCATCTCATGGGACTCGAGGTGAAATCGTCCATAACATTTAAACCCTCTTTTAAGACCGATTAAGACAATACCATGCCTTCATTTAAACCAAAACACTTTCCCTTTTTAAAGTCAAGTAACAACATTCTTTTCCAAAAGTTCAAGTTGCATAATTTCAAATACTCAAGTCTCTTATTTTCGAAAGATTTCATAGTTCATAGCCTTAATCACTTATTAACGTAATATCTTTTAAAATTGAGTAACATATGCCTATGTGTGAGTAGTTTATTCTTGTTTATAACAATCTTATTAAAGCAACCATGATCTAGAAAATGTAACACAATTTTGTCTTATCTTAGCTTCTATGCAGATGGAGGTTTCTACTGGTTTTAATATAGTTATTTGTCATTACGTTTTCCTTTATTAACGCTGCAGTGGTTTGTTCGATACTTATTCCCATTTCCGAAATCAATATAACATTATTCTTTAAAAACAAGTACTCATTACTCACGAATGAGGTTTCACAACTTTTTAACAAAAATTCATATCAAGTCAATTAAGTCAAGTCCCTTATCTTTCAAGATCAAGTCTCTTAACTTCTAAAATCAATAAACCATTCTTTTACCTACATAAAGTCGTTATAACTAACTTCCCATAAAGCTATTATAACACTTTATGTTTTAAACCAACCAAAACTCGTTTAGCACACGTACGTCTACCGTACTACATAGTTCACAACAATCATGCTAGAAAAGATAGGAAGAGGTTCACATACCTCGCGACGATTATCGACAATTAGCAAAACGCTCCAAAGTATTATAACCCTGCTAGCCTTTTCCACCCTTCAAGTAGAATACGCTACTCGTAGAACTTCAACCTATAAAGGTCACAGCGTCTATCAACCTCTAGATCTCTTCGTAGAACAATTCTAAGTACAAGGTTCCTTATTCGACGGAAAATTCGGCAGCACCTCCCCACGTAACCACATAAATTTCCTCCTTTATCAATGCCCGCTACCAAGCCAACAACTCCAAGGGTGTTACACGTCTAACCGGACGTGTACAACACTGCCCCACAATAATACTACAAGTCTACTGTAAATACAGTCCAATGTAAATCTGATTCAATTCTTTATAATCGTCCTTCCAATATATCTTATACTCAATTCTAAACTACTACAATATGTAATATCCAATTACAATAGGGGGACAAAGATCATTACCTCGATAAGCCCAAAATTATCCAAGATTAATAAGTCGATCCTGAGCAACGTTTAGCTCCAACTCCTTACGTTCCAACCCGCTCCAAGCAACCCTTAGAAGCTCCTAACCAACTCATCTTCAAGATCTAACTCCAAAAAGTGAATAACACTTAGGCTCAACTATGGCAAGTTTCAGCCAAGGCAACATTTCTAGGCTAGGGGTGTGAAATCTTTTCCAACTCTTGGTACACAATCTTCCTAACACCCTAAGGAAGAATACTTATAAGTTTAAGGATTTTTGGACAACTTTTGCTCAAGAAATCAAGGCAAAGCCGAGAGCAACAACAAAGGGGAGGGAGTATTTTTGTCTTGGAAATTATCACAAGTGTGGATGAAGAAGTCTTGCTATCAAGGGGGGTATTTATAGAGAATTCAAGGGCCAAGATCAAAGCAAGTGGGTAGTCTAGATTGGGACATGTGTGTATGGGTCCCATCCTCCAAATGGCTACACAAAACTTGGGACAAGTGGCTTGCCACTTGTCCCACCATTTCGGCCAAAGCCAAGTGTCAACAAGAAACGGCCAACCATGGCCACATGGGGGTGACACGTGTCGCCTCCCTACTCGTCCAAAATATTTCATTTTCCGAAAAAATCCGAAATGCCAAAAATCTCTAAAACAAAGTGGGCCCCACAATACCGTAAATTTCTCCCGTGGGCCCCACGTGACCAATTCCGGAAATAAAATTCCATAATTCTAATATAATCCAGGAAGTCCAAATACCAAATCTGGGAATCCAATTCCCTTCAACGAACCTTTTTCCTTCACAAAAACCGGAAACTTTTCCGTCGAAAAATCACATCTTTCTTCCCTTCCAATATTACTGTCGTATTCTCCTACGTACGTCCTCACATACATATTCTGGAACTACGGGGTGTAACATTCTTCCCCCCTTAGAAACATTCGTCTCGAATGTTCCTTCTAAGTCTCAAAACATACATGCGCTGGTATAGTCTTCACTACTATACTTACAAAACCACCTATGCCCCACATTGCCATAATATAACATACGCGCGAAACCCAAATCCAAGCCAACGAGGAATTACCTCGAAGATGTAAAACAACACTAACTCTCGCTCCTGGTCCAAAGGATACTCTCTTCGTACCTTTACTTCACAAAAATGATCACTTCCATCTCTTAGCACATGTTCACTTCTTTCCTTACTCGTCGTACACTTCTCGTACACCCGAACTCTTTCTAGTACACGTACCATACTTGTCACACCCCGAAACCCCGGGCCCGTGACTGGTGCCTTACCTGGGCACCCTTCTACCTTAACAACTAAGTAAACTGCGGAAATCGAATAACACCTCTTTTGTTTTTAAACCAACGTACGTGCAAGGCAAAGCCGACAAGGCTGCCATATAATATACATAAACCAAAGACACTACATCGTACATGAGTCCAATCCCACATATGAATACAAACCTCTAAGAGTTATACTGAACTGTGACGGGACAAGGCCGCATGATGCCCATAAGCGTACAAAAGCACATCTTGAAAGAACTTATACCAAAAGATAAAACTCCGAGCGGAAGGAGCTATCCAAAACTACGGCGGTCTACACTGCCGATCACCAAACAGCGTACCTAAACTGCGGCATGAACGCGGCCCCAGAGGTCGATGCGAAGAATGTACCAAGTATGTGAGCGATGAAATCGTAATGAAATCATAACGATCTAAACAAAGCAGGAGACATGTATGATAGCCAACCTACGATTACCTGATACATAGCGATCATATCAAGTCGGGACGCGTGCCTCAAAGTCATTTCTAAAATATAACCATGGGTCTCACGCCCATAATATCAATCATGCGTGGAATCCTTCCTCACTCCGTGATCCATGATATAATGCAACATCGCGATAAGCCTGAACGAACCTTGCAATCATGAGAGTAAATAGTAGTATACTTACAATATAAACTAGGAAGCTCACGATCAGCGGGACCGCGCGCGGTATCATTAAGCAATCCTACTCACGGGACTATTTCACCCGCGTAGGTCGCGTGGACCCGCGTGAGGTATTCCTCGCATGGGACTATTTCACCGCGTAAGCCCTTACGGACTCGCGTGAGGTATTCTCGCGCATAAATTTGGACGCGCGTGGGACTATTTCACCGCGTAAGCCGCGCGGACTCGCGTGAGGTATTCCTCGCGTCGTGGGTAGCAAATCCACGGAATATGCAAATGCCACAAACCCGGGGAATGACCCCGAAATGACTGATATACCAATAACACACGACCGGCTATTACCAGCACACATAGGCAATTCTCAATTAAACAAGCCAAAGTACTTATCAAGGCACACATAGAATAATTCTCAATTAATCAAGCCAAAGTACTAATCAAGGCACTCTTAGACAAATTCTCAATTTATCAAGCCAAAGTACTAATCAAGGCACACTTAGACAAATTCTCAATTTATCAAGCCAAAGTACTTATCAAGGCACACTTAGACAAATTCTCAATTTATCAAGCCAAAGTACTTATCAAGGCACACTTAGAATAATTCTCAATTAATCAAGCCAAAGTACTTACCAAGGCACCCTTAGACAAATTCTCAATTTATCAAGCCAAAGTACTAATCAAGGCACTCTTAGACAAATTCTCAATTTATCAAGCCAAAGTACTAATCAAGGCACACTTAGACAAATTCTCAATTTATCAAGCCAAAGTATTAATCAAGGCACACTTAGACAAATTCTCAATTTATCAAGCCAAAGTACTAATCAAGGCACACTTAGACAAATTCTCAATTTATCAAGCCAAAGTTCTATGTACGTACATTCTTTTCAAGAGACTCCTTTTTGTGTAAAACCCCAAGATACTAACACCCGTAGTATCAAGGTGTGTCTATTTTTCAAAGTAAGTTACTATACTTCTAGAAACTCATTTCAAAGCTTGAAACCAAGTAACTTCAAATTTTCACAATCTAGGCAACTTATGCCCATTAATCAAAATAGACAACTTTCTAAACCTTCCATAAAGCCGTTATAACCAACTCCCCATAAAGCCGTTATAATCCTTTATGGTTTTTAGACAATTCCATTCTTTTTATAACCAAGAGACTTATACTTAAAACCAAGTATCACAAACTTTCAAATCAAGTCTCTTAACTTTCAAAATACTTCGAGTCTCTTAATATTTAGAAAACAAGTTTCTTCCACTTTTAAACCTCAAGTAACTCACACCTTTAAAACAAGTTACTTCTCTTAAATCATGTCATTTCTCCTCTTTTAAAACAATTAAGTAAATCACTCCTTTGACTTCCCTAAAGTCATTATAATGACCTTTAGGTTTTGGAACTAAGGCACTAGCCAAAAGATTTGGAAACCACTTCCTTTTCAAGACTCTATGTACTTTAAGTAAAATACTTTCACTTTTAAGAATCCAACTTCACTAAGGCAATGGATTATACAACTTACCATTTAAACATCAAAGTACAATCAATGGAAGTACATAGAGCAAATTCTACTTTAGGCAATCCAAATACAACCAAGGAATGGATCATTTAAGGAGTAGGAAATACTTTCTTTATCTTAAGGAATCATGCTAGAAGAGCAGATAGTTCACATACCTTTTCGGCTAATATCCACAAGCTAAGCCGAATACGCCGTACGTAGAAGTGTCAGCCTATAATGGTCACAACAAGACTATCAACTTCTAGTCTCTAACGTAGAATAATACTAAGTATACGGTCTCTAATTCTACGGAAAATCGGGCAGCACTTCCTTTGTTTCTACTCACTTTGCCACCTTTTTCAAGGCCGAATAAAATAACCAACACGCCACATTTAAGGCTCAAAATAACAACCAAACAAAGGGGATTACATGCCTTACAATACGTGTAAAATTTCGCCCCACAATTAATACGAAGTAGTTCCATAATCAAGTCATTCTCGGCCAACAACAACCAATAATTCAAAGTCTTTTCCAATCATTTTCCAATTCCAAGTTCTAAGGTCTAACATGTTATATAGTCATAAACAACTTTAACAACTACAATTTCCTTCTTTATACAACATGCGACGACTTAAACTAATAATCGACTTGAATTGTAATCTTAAAGCTAAACATGCTAGTTTTCGAATTAGGGTTCCAATAGCCAATAAACTTATCAACTTCACACTATATACCACATGCTTGTTAATATCCATAGCTACAACAACAAGTAAGTCTTAACTACTAAAACGACAAAATTTATACCTTTCCAAGCCCTTAAAATTTCCAAGATTCAAAGTCGCGCCTTAGCAATTCTTAGCTCCTTTCCTTAGGTTCCAATCCGCTCCAAGCACTCCTTAGAGGCCTATGAAGAACCCATCTTCAAGTTCCAACTTCAAAGTTGAAGAACTCCTTAAGTTTTCGCATTGCGACTAACGTAAAAATGCGTTTTTTCCGAAATCTTTCTATTGAGATATCCTTATAATACCCTTAGGAACATTGGGTTTAAGTCTTGTGGCTAATGGATCAAAACTACAAATATTTTGTGTGGAGAGGGTACCAAACCCGAGAGGTCTCTAGTGAAGAACAACAATGTGTAAAATTTTCTAAGTGTAGAAATGCCACGTCTTGCTACTAGTGTAGTACTTAAAACACATTGGAGGGCTTAGATTACAACAAATGTGTGGCTTGGATGAGTTTCACTAGGATCAAGCCCATGTGGACAAGTTGACAAGTCAACAATGTCATGCTAGCAAGACTAATCTTCCAAGGTGGTCAATGACCATTTTACCCCTTACAATTTCGACCAAGACCGCATGTGGGGGTGCCACGTGTCGCCCTCTCATTCGTCCATAAAATTCCGTAACCCTCGTGGGCCCCACAAAAATGTAAAATTCCTCGGGTGGGCCCAGCGTAAATCGTAAAATAAATTTCCAAAATGTTAAGAGTTCCATACTCTTCAAATAATGCCTTTTGAGAATCCAATTCTCAACAACGAACATTTTTCCTTACCGAAGTTCGGATGATTTTTCGTCAGAAAAACAATTCTTCCTTTCGTACCAATTTCCAAGTCTTGTTTCCTTTCGTACATTCTCTTTTACATGTCCTGGACTTACGGGGTGTAACATTCTTCCCCCCTTATAAACATTCGTCCCCGAATGTTCTTAGTCGGTTGTCAAGCTTTACCAGCTCCGGCATAAACTTTATACTATGTCTATCAATCAAAACTGCACAAGACCAACGATGCCACACATGGCCACCACCTAACATACGTAAACATATCAATGGACCTTCCGTCCGCGACCCCTTCTCATAAAACTCGAAGGTTACAGCCTTATCACAAACAATATCTTTAGAGGTTACTTTCTTTCCTTACTTCTCTTTCTTTCTCGTACTTCTAAACTTATCTAGTACACGTACAAAATCTCAAATATTGCTTCTGTTCTCCAATCCTTGGAGTTACTATCCAAACATGGCCATATTGTTACATACTTTCCCGTTAAGGCTCTTTTCGGTCCTTACGACCTGATTCCGGTGGAACGCGTTCACAAACTCGTACAACGATTAACTAAACTTGGGCCTGGCATCCTCGTGACCCTATCACATAGCGGGACCACTACCAAATGACATCACCCCATTCCATACTACCGGTTGACCCGAAATGAGTCTATAACCCGACTCATTGTCACACTTAACTTCTCATTCTTAGTCTGAAATAAATCTCTCTCTTATCTCAAGGTACTTCTTACCCTATCCCCTATTCACTAGAGGTTCGTCACATAAGCCAAAGTATTTCTACTATCCTTCCCTATCGGTCTTACACTGTTACGGGGTAATTACAACTTGTGAACTCTACACAACTATAGTCTCAGTTCACTTATCATTCTTGTCAATATTCTTAACTTCTCACTTTACTAATCAAAGTATCCCTACCTCTGGGGTACTATCACTTTACAACTCTAGCAATATAGGGAAAACATATACGCTAGGGTGAAATCTGAATCTATCAACGCACGTATGATTCAAAAGAATCGAAATATACCTGTAACCCCGTGCGATGTCGCCTCCTGATCCTGCCCAGTAGTCACGTCATCTATGCGGTTCGAAGGGCCGCCAGAACTATAAACCCCACCCTGACCTCTACCACGCGGGTGACATCCGAACACCCTGTCTGGGGCCGCGGATTGTGGAGAAAGGAACCAACTACCGGCCTCATAGGCTGAGCCACCTCACCGGTGCCTCTTCTAAAAGGACATACCCTCAGTATATGGCCCGGACGGCCACAATAAAAACAAAGACCTGTGCCATAACGACATTTCCCCAAATGACGCTTACTACATCGGAAACACTGAGGAAAAAGTGGCCTCGACTGAGAAAATCCTCTGCTTCTCTGAGAACTTCGACCCCTGGAGCTTGGACCGGCTCCTAAATACCTTGTGGGGTCCAATGTCCCACCTGTGAGCTGCGGAGGTATGTACTGGGTAGGCTAGGACGAATATCACACTCGCTGCTGAGGCTGCTCGTCCATAAACTCATCGGAATAACCAACCGGCCTAGCCCTCTTACGCTGATCTCCGCGGCCTCTACCCTGTACACTGTCTGCTTGGCGAATAACCTTCTGGCGATGGCCAGTAGCACTTATCTTGGTCAATAACATAAGCTTCCTCACGTGACCACTATAGTCTTCTCCTAACCGAAAGCGGAGGCTCGTGTCTTGGGGTCTCAAAACTGCGCGAAGACCTCGCCATCGCGAACAACATCCAGGTATACCACAGGCATAAGCCCTATCAACTCTCGAGTATGACTAGTAGCTCCTGCTACTGATTTGCCACTCTGGTATTTTGCCCTCGCGGAGGCATAAGCGTAACACAACAATACGTCGAGAGGAATTATCTTACTAACACGGCTCTATGTACGATCTCGAGTGAGAAGAATAGAAACCAACTCCTAAATGTCCTGTAGCCTCCTGTTTATGGGTGTGGCGCGCGCAACACACCGATAATCAAGACTCTACTAGACACGGTGCGTAGACATTCCGAGGGTATCGCTCGATACCATTCTGTCACCGAAACCCGGGCGTGGTGGTGCCCTACAGGCACCTTCTACCTTAACAACGAAGTAAACTGCGGAAATCGAATAACACCTTTTTTTTTTTTAAACCAAGGTACGTGCAAGGCAAAGCCGACAAGGCTGCCATATAATATACATAAACCAAAGACACTACATCGTACATGAGTCTAATCCCACATATGAATACAGACCTCTAAGAGTTATATTGGCGTGGCGGGACAAGGCCCCGTACCCATAAGCGTACAAAAGCCATCTTGAAAGAACTTATACCAAAAGATAAAACTCCCGACCAGAAGGAGCTATCCAAAACTACGGCGGTCCTACACCTGCCGATCACCAAACAGCGTACCTAAACCTGCGGCATGAACAAAGCCTCCCGAAGGAGGTCAGTACGAAGAATGTACCAAGTATGTGAACAGTAAGTACTGTAATGAAATCATAACAGTCTAAACAAAACAGGAGACATGTATGATAGCCAACCTACGATTACCAATACACAAGCGATCATATCAAGTCGAGGGCGCGTGCCCAAAGTCATTTCTAAAATATAACCATGGGTCTCACGCCCATAATATCAATCATGCGTGGAATCCTTCCCGCCATCGGCGATCCATGATATAATGCAACATCGGTAAGCCACTGAACCTTGCAATCATGAGTAAATAGTAGTATACTTACAATATAAACTAGGAAGCTCACGATCAAGCGGGACCGCGCCCGCGGATATCATTAAGCAATCCTACTCGCAGGACTATTTCACCCGCATAGGTCGCGTGGACCGCGTGAGGTATTCCTCGCGTGGGACTATTTCACCCGCATAAGCCCTTACGGACTCGCATGAGGTATTCCTCGCATAGGCTGGACCCGCCCGCATGGGACTATTTCACCCGTGCAAGCCCTTGCGGACTCGCATGAGGTATTTCTCGCATCGTGGGTAGCAAATCCACGGAATATGCAAATGCCACAAACCCGGGGAATGACCCCGAAATGACTGATATACCAATAGCACACGACCGGCTATTACCAGCACACATAGGTAATTCTCAATTAAACAAGCCAAAGTACTTATCAAGGCACACATAGAATAATTCTCAATTAATCAAGCCAAAGTACTAATCAAGGCACTCTTAGACAAATTCTCAATTTATCAAGCCAAAGTACTAATCAAGGCACACTTAGACAAATTCTCAATTTATCAAGCCAAAGTACTTATCAAGGCACACTTAGACAAATTCTCAATTTATCAAGCCAAAGTACTTATCAAGGCACACTTAGAATAATTCTCACTTAATCAAGCCAAAGTACTTACCAAGGCACCCTTAGACAAATTCTCAATTTATCAATCCAAAGTACTAATCAAGGCACTCTTAGACAAATTCTCAATTTATCAAGCCAAAGTACTAATCAAGGCACACTTAGACAAATTCTCAATTTATCAAGCCAAAGTACTAATCAAGGCACACTTAGACAAATTCTCAATTTATCAAGCCAAAGTACTATGTACGTACATTCTTTTCAAGAGACTCATTTTTGTGTAAAACCCCAAGATACTAACACCCGTAGTATCAAGGTGTGTCTATTTTTCAAAGTAAGTTACTATACTTCTAGAAACTCATTTCAAAGCTTGAAACCAAGTAACTTCAAATTTTCACAATCTAGGCAACTTATGCTCATTAATCAAAATAGACAAATTTCTAAACCTTCCATAAAGCCGTTATAACCAACTCCCCATAAAGCCGTTATAACCCTTTATGGTTTTTAGACAATGCCATTTTTTTTATAACCAAGAGACTTATACTTAAAACCAAGTATCACAAACTTTCAAATAAAGTCTCTTAACTTTCAAAATACTTCGAGTCTCTTAATATTTAGAAAACAAGTTTCTTATACTTTTAAACCTCAAGTAACTCACACCTTTAAAACAAGTTACTTCTCTTAAATCATGTCATTTCTCCTCTTTTAAAAGAATTAAGTAAATCACTCCTTTGACTTCCCTAAATTCATTATAATGACCTTTAGGTTTTGGAACTAAGGCACTAGCCAAAAGATTTGGAAACCACTTCCTTTTCAAGACTCTATGTACTTTAAGTAAAATACTTTCACTTTTAAGAATCCAACTTCACTAAGGCAATGGATTATACAACTTACCATTTAAACATCAAAGTACAATAAATGGAAGTACATAGAGCAAATTCTACTTTAGGCAATCCAAATACAACCAAGGAATGGATCATTTAAGGAGTAGGAAATACTTTCTTTATCTTAAGGAATCATGCTAGAAGAAGAGATAGTTCACATACCTTTTCGGCTAATATCCACAAGCTAAGACGAATACGCCGTACGTAGAAGTGTCAACCTATAATGGTCACAACAAGACTATCAACTTCTAGTCTCTAACGTAGAATAATACCAAGTATACGGTCACTAATTCTACGGAAAATCGGGCAGCACTTCCTTTGTTTCTACTCACTTTGCCACCTTTTTCAAGGCCGAATACAATAACCAACACGCCACATTTAAGGCTCAAAATAACAACCAAACAAAGGGGATTACACGCCTTACAATACGTGTAAAATTCCGCCCCACAATTAATACGAAGTAGTTCCATAATCAAGCCATTCTCGGCCAACAACAACCAACAATTCAAAGTCTTTTCCAATCCTTTTCCAATTCCAAGTTCTAAGGTCTAACATGTTATATAGTCATAAACAACTTTAACAACTACAATTTCCTTCTTTATACAACATGTGACGACATAAACTAATAATCGACTTGAATTGTAATCTTAAAACTAAACATGCTAGTTTTCGAATTAGGGTTCCAATAGCCAATAAACTTATCAACTTCACACTATATACCACATGCTTGCTAATATCCATAGCTACAACAACAAGTAAGTCTTAAGTACTAAAACGACAAAATTTATACCTTTCCAAGCCCTTAAAATTTCCAAGATTCAAAGTCGCGCCTTAGCAATTATTAGCTTCTTTCCTTAGGTTCCAATCCGCTCCAAGCACTCCTTAGAGGCCTATGAAGAACCCATCTTCAAGTTCCAACTTCAAAGTTGAAGAACTCCTTAAGTTTCCGCCTTGCGACTAACGTAAAAATGCGTTTTTTACGAAATCTTTCTATTGAGATATCCTTACAATACCCTTAGGGACATTGGGTTTAAGTCTTGTGGCTAATGGATCAAAACTACAAATATTTTGTGTGGAGAGGGTACCCAGGCGAGAGGTCTCTAGTGAAGAACAACAATGTGTAAAATTTTCTAAGTGTAGAAATGCCAAGTCTTGCTACTAGTGTAGTACTTAAAACACATTGGAGGGCTTAGATTACAACAAATGTGTGGCTTGGATGAGTTTCACTAGGATCAAGCCCATGTGGACAAGTTGACAAGTCAACAATGTCATGCTAGCAAGACTAATCTTCCAAGGTGGTCAATGACCATTTTACCCCTTACAATTTCGACCAAGACCACATGTGGGGGTGCCACGTGTCGCCCTCTCATTCGTCCATAAAATTCCGTAACCCTCGTGGGCCCCACAAAAATGTAAAATTCCTCGGGTGGGCCCCACATGACCAAATCCGTAAAAATAAATTTCCAAAATGTTAAGAGTTCCATACTCTTCAAATAATGCCTTTTGAGAATCCAATTCTCAACAACGAACATTTTTCCTTACCGAAGTTCCGATGATTTTCCGTCGGAAAAACAATTCTTCCTTTCGTACCAATTTCCAAGTCTTGTTTCCTTTCGTACATTCTCTTTTACATGTCCTGGACTTACGGGGTGTAACAATACTCCAGTCATCACTTCAGTTTCTGTTATACCCCGTATTTCCAGAGTATGTACGTAGGGACGTACGTAGAAAATTCGAACTTCAAATAGGCTTGGCCGAATTATTTTTGTTCACAACACCCGGTTAGAGTCGTTTTCGACGAAATGTTTCCACAGCTTTCGTAGGGAAAATTCCGGCTATGTCATTTCTAATTTTTGCGGATTTTTCCGAGAGACAAAACATTTTGGACCAACAAGAGGGCGACACTTGGCACCCTCTCATTGGTGGGCTTTGGGGCGGCAACTTGGACGAATTCTTGGCCTTGTTTAGTCAAGGTTAGGTAGGATATTTTGTGGTAGATGGATAAGGTGCACTTGGCAAGATCTTGGCCCTACACTTTCCTTGCACTTGGCAAGATCTTGGCCATTGGTTGGCCTTTGCTAGACCTATAAATACCCCCATCTTTGAAGACTTCTTCATCCATTCCAAATATTTCCTAAGTGTTAAAATTCTCCTCCCTCCCCTTTGTGTTGAGTTCGGCCGAGAGCCCCTCTCCCCCCCCTTGGCCGAGAGTACCCCCCCTTGTGGGGTAGTAGAGGTATACACCACTCCTTGTGGTGCTAGCCAGTGTGGTACCCACTGCCTAGTTGTTTTCGTATAAATACCCTCCTCTTGGTAGAAATACTCTCAAAAGTATTGTTACTATACCCAAATTACCTTAGCCGTATACCTTGTAGTATTCTAAGGTTATACTTATACGAAAAGCCCAGAAATACTATTATACATCCCTTCAGTCACAAAAACGAAACCCTAAGGAAAATCTCCATAGTTGGTTGGAGTATTAAGTAGAAGTTGGTTAGAACTTCTAAGGGTTGTTTGGAGCGGGTCGGAGCGCACGGAGTAGGAGCTAAACCTTGCTCAGGATCGACATTAAACTCGGATAATTTTGGGCTTATCGAGGTAAACACTCTTGACCTCCTATTGTAATTGGAAATTACATGTTATAGGAATATATAGTTGAAGTATACTATATATAGAAATGAACGTAGTTAGCGGCAATGTCTTTTGACTTAATCCTGAATAATTAGAAACATTTTTGAAGAAGAGTCTTGACTGTAATTACATAGAACTGTATTCAGATAGACTTGTAGCTTTTACGTGAGGTAGAATTGTGCACGTCCGGATTAGGCGTATAACCCCCTGGTTGGCTTGGTAGCGGCCCGATAGAGGAGGAGATTTCTGTTTGTTGCGGGGAGGTCTGCCAATTTTACGTAGAATGTTCTACAATTAGACCTAGATGTTAATAAGCGCCTTGTGACCTTATAGGTTGAAGTACCCGTGCGTGGCGCGATCTACTTGGCTAGGAGTAAGTAGCGGTTTGAAGGTACTTGGGCGTTTTGCTATTAGTCGATAATCGTCGAGGTATGTGAACCTCTTCCTACCTTTTCTAGCATGATATGTGTATAACTATGTAGTATGCGGTAGGCGTACGTGTGTTAAACGTATTTGATTGGTTTGAAACATAAAGTGTTATAACGGCTTTATGGGAAGTTGGTTATAACGACTTTATGTAAGTAAGAAAATGCCTTATGGTTTTAAAAGGTAAGCGATTTGACTTATAATTGACTTAATGTGTAATAATAAAGTATCTTGAAGTATTTCAAAAGAATCTTTGAATCATTTTTAACGAAGAATAATACTTGGTTTTGAAAACATAAGAGTTATACTAGCTTTATGGGAAGTTAGGTATAACGTCTTAAGAATGGTAAAATGAATGGTTTATTGATTTTAAAGTTAAGAGACTTGATCTTAAAAGATAAGAGACTTTACTTGTTTTACTTGGTAATTAGCATTATGTTAAATGTTGTAAAACCTCATTCATGATAATGCGTACTTGATTTTAAAAGAAATAATGTTTCTTGATTTGAAATCGAATGAGTATCGAACAAACCACAGCAGCGCTAATAAAGGGAAATGTTTAGACTAATAATTAATTAGTAAAACCATTAGAAACTTCCATCAGAATATAAAATAAGATTAGACAAAATTATGTTACATTTCCTAGATAATGGTTGATTAAATAAGATTGTTACAAACAAGAATAACTACTCACGTATCGTAGATATGTTTCTCAAATTGCTTTTAAGGGAATTATATCATTAAGTAATTAAAATTATGAACTACTGAAACCTTTCAAAATGAGAAACTTGATGGTGAAATTAGGCAAACTTGAAACATTTGGAAAAGAATGTTGATACTTGATTTCTGAAGAGAAGTGTTTTGATTTACTTGAAAAGATAATCACTCTATTTTCATAGACTACGGGTATTGTGTGACTTTTGTAAGCGTAACGTATCTTTTAAGAGTTAATGTATGAAATACTTTGGGGATAAAAACCGAACTTGTTGACATATAGTAGAAAGTACCTTGTGTGTATAACTTGATTGTGTTGGTTTGTGATAGCCTTGTAATACTTTCTTGTTGATTGATAAGTAAACATGCTAGGATCTACGTGTGTTAGTATCTTGTGATGTTAGTGTAAAGGGTTTTCCTCATTGCGCTTAAAGTTGTTTGACTATCGGTAGTTATGTTGGTATTGTACCACTCGCCTTGACTCATTCGGAGGTTAAGCGCCTCCGTCTGGGGTAGACTCGGTGATGCAGGACCGTGATTCGAGAATACCTCATGCGGGTCGAGGATCCGTGCGGAACTACGAGAGTTCGGGTTAGTTTGCGGCCCTTGTGGTCATGCGGTCTCTGTGGCCATGCGGACTGCGGGTCGGGGCGATGCGAGAGTATCTACCCTCGATGCGGGGTTACATACCTATGCGGGCCTATGTGAGTGGCCTATGCGGACTACGGGAGTCCACGATTAGGCTTGCATGGTGATACTACGGGCAATTGGCCCTGCTTCGATCATTCGCAGCCTAGAAAAGACCTGTTACAGTTTACCTATGGTTGCTCTTGTTTATGATGTGGCACTATGTGCGGTTACCTTGGTTGTTTCATACATACTTGCAAAACTGATTTTTAAATGATATGTTTTCATTTAAGTACTTTCTGATTTCACATACTTGGTACTGTTGTTGCGACCTCCTTGAAGCTGCGTTACATGCGCGAGTTGAGTACGCGATCGTTGATCCTAGTTCTCAAAGTCACGATTCAGCGTATGGGAAGCTCGTTTCTCGGAGGCTTATCGGTGGTATAGTCCCATGCGTTGTAGGTATTTACATTCGGGGTATGGCGGGCCCCATCCGCCATTATTGTCGTATCATTCTTAAGTGCAGTAATGCTTGTTGTGGCGAGTTGTAATGGGATATAGCTGTTCGGTTTTAAATTTGATTTATATATATGCGTAAAGCAAGTTTTCTCCGTTCTTGTTTCATACTTCTTAATATTTTCATGTCTTGTTTTATGTTCCGATTACTCGATGTTGTATCACTAGGGTGCGGGGTAAGGCACGATCACGCGGGCAGGTTTGGGTCGTGACAAAAGTGGTATCAGAGCAGTTAATCCTCGGAAAGTGTCTACATACCGTATCCAGTAGAGTCTTGATTATCGGTGTGTTGTGCACCACACCAATAATCAGGAGGCTATAGGATATTTAGGATTGGTTTCTATTCTTCTCACTCTGAGATCGTGCCTTAGAAATTTGTGTTGTAAGTTGGACACTCTCGTATTTCTTTCCCACCGTTATGCCTCGCGTAGGTGGCCGACCCGGGAGGGCAAAGCGGCGAGGCTGCGAGTAGAGTTCAGAGGGTTACGAGGGCACAGGCCCAATCATCACCTGAGTTAGGTGCTTCATTCGGGGAGTTCTGCGATGTCACTAAGTGTAATACCCCGTATTTCCGGTATATGCGTGAGGAATACGTCAAAAGTTGGCCTTAGTTAGCCTTGGGCGTTTTCTTTTGTACACAACTCACTAAAAGAATCGTTTTCCGGCGAAGCGTTTCCACGACTTTCGTAGAGTAAATTCGGCTATGCCATTTCTTATTTTGCGGATTTTTCCGAGAGGCGAAACATTTTGGACCAGCGGGAGGGTGACATGTCACACCTGCATTGGAAGCAAGTGGGGTGGCTTTGGGCGATTGGGCGTCGAGGGGTGTTGGCCTTGGCGATTGGTTCCTCGCTTAGGCCTTGTTTTGTGTCATGTTTTGTGGAGTGTTTTGTGGAGTGTTTTGTGGAGTGTTTTGTGGAGTAGGGGTTAGGGTGCACTTGGCTTGATCTTGGCCTTACACTTGCCTTGCACTTGTCTTCATCTTGGCCATTGGTTGGCCAAGGCTTGAGCTATAAATACCCCTCTTGAGATGAAGAGTTCTTCATCCACAAAAGCTTTCAAGTCTAAAAATCCTTCCTCTCCCTTTGTAGAAATTCGTCCAACACCCCCTCCCCGAGAAGCTTGGCGAGGCTCCCCCTAGCCTAGCCGAAACCTACCCCCCCACCCGTGGTAGAAAAGTTGCCTTCTTGTATTTTTATAATTCCCAAAATAACCTAGCCCAAATACCTTAGTACTTAGTAGAAGTTGTGAAGAACTTCTAAGGTTTCCTTGGAGCATACAACTTAGGAGCAAAACCTTGCTCAGGCGCGACTTTTTCTAGGATATTATTGGGCTTACCGAGGTAACTAATCCTAACCCTCTTTTGAATTAGAGAATACTTCTTTGTTGTAGAATAAGAATAAGTATAAATACTTAGAAGAATAATCAAGCATACTTACATAGGAATTTGTTTTCACGATGAACTTATATAGCTCACTGTGGGAAGTGCTGCCCGACTTACGTAGAATTATGAACCCTCTGTTTAGAATGACCTTGAGTAGTCTTTGATAGATATCTGTGACTATTATAGGTGACTCTGCGCGCGACATATTGACTTGGCGGTGGTTTTATTTGAGAAGGTATGTGATTCTTCCTAAAGCATGATATTTTACAATATATAGTACGGTAGGCGTACGTGTGTTAAGCGAATAATACTTATGGCAATGCCTCACGGCTTAAGCCTGAATAATACTTACGGAAATTCCTCACGGCTTAAGCCTTAATAACAAAGAACTGAAAACATTTCAAAAGAATACTGAATCATTTTTAACAGAAGATAAATATTTGGTTTTTAAAACAAAAGCTTAAGAGTTATACTAGCTTTATGGGAAGTTAGGTATATGACTTAAGAAGATAAAAAGGCTGTTTACTTGTTTGTTTATAAAAGCCTTGTATTGATTTCTGTTAAGTGTAAGATTTGTGTGATAAGTAGACATATTATGATGCTACAGGTTAGTGTCTTGAATTCTTTGTGTAAAGGGTCATTCTTCTTTGTGCTTAGTTGCTAGCAGGTAAGTCAGTTGTCTTGTTATTGTATCACCTACCCCTTTGGTGTTATCACAGGGCTTGCCCGCAGATCTTGGTCTATCGGCTATGCGGTCTGTGAGACTATGCGGAGCGGCGGTATGCTCGAGATTGATCATTCGGGTGTTTAGCCTGATGCGGGGATTCCTATGCGGTCTGTTGAGACTATGCGGTCTTTTGAGGCTATGCGAGTGCGGGAGCCTAGGCGGATCTGGGGTTGGCTGCCCCGATGCGAGGAATACCTCGTGCGGTGCAGTGTGTGACCTATGCGAGTGCGGAAGTCGAGGACTAGGCCTTGAGAATGATACTATGGGCGATTGGCCTTGCCGATCATTCGCGGCCTAGAATAGACACATTCTGATTTTCCTATTCTGTTGTTGTTTGTGATGTGACACTATGTGCAATTGAACGGATTGTATTTGTGAAAAGGTTTTAAATACTTTGATTTTATTTGATTCTTTATAGTTTCACATACTTGGTACTGTTATCTTGACCTCCTTGGGCTGCGTTAAATCTTGCGAGTAAGAGGCAGCAGTGCTAGATCCACATTCCTAGGATCTCTACGTTGGTGTCGGGAGCTCCGTCCTTTCCGAGGCTCTACTTTTGGGTATGATCTCTGTTGTAGATAGTTTTATGCGATCGAGGGTATGGCGGGAATACTGTCGCCATAGTTGTATATTTCCTTAGAAGTGCATAGTCTGTTATGCGATGTCGGATATAGCGCTAAACCGTGTTTTTATATATATGCGAAAGCGATGTTTTCTCACTTAAAGCGTATTCTATTTTATAAAGCTGTTTCATGTCTTGCTTTATATTTCCGATTACTCGATGTATGACTACTTGGGTGCCGGTGAGGCACGATCACGAACCTGAGCAGTGCGTGACAAAAGTGGTATCGAGCGATTAATCCTCGGAAAGTGTCTACTGACCGTATCTAGTAAGTCTTGATTATCGGTGTGTTGTGCACCACACCAATGTCGAGGAGGCTATAGGATATTTAGGATTGGTTTCCATTCTTCTCATTACGAGATCGTGCTTTAGAGCGTGTTATAGGTTGGACCCTCTAACGTATTCCTTTCTATGATTATGCCTCGCGTAAGGCAACCGGGCCCGAAGAGCAAAGCGGCCGAGAGGCTGCTAGCGAGACACCCAGTCACGAGGGCTCGAGCCAGTCTATACGAGGCGGCGAGTTCTATGGCGCCGCCCGGCCAGCGAGACCACAGTACCCGCTCGCATCCCGCGGCACAGGGGCGGAGAGTTAGGAACTGAGAGATGGCCACTTTTGGCTAAAGTTGTGGCCCGTCTGAGAGAGGCTGGATCTGGCGGTTCGATTCGGCTCGGCTCGATCGCGCGTAGTGCAGAGGCGAATAGTTTGAGACTACGGGATTTCCTTAGTTGTAGCCCTCCGAGTTTCTGGTGGCGGAAGATGATCGCGAGTTCATCCGTCATTGCAGAGGATTATTCGGGTGATCGGGCTTGATGAGTCTGTGACATTCGGTTCGCATCGGTGCGTGATACGCGATCGATTGGTTTGATTCATGGGAGCTTTCGGGAGAGCATGCACCTCCGTGGTATGGGATGAGTTTTGAGGCTTTTCTCACACTTCTTGCCTCCGCGGATGAGAGGGCACGGTGATAGGTCTTGTTCTTTGAGACGGGGAGGGCCTTACGGTGAGAGTACAATGTCGAGTTTGATTCTTTGGCTCGATATGTCCCGCCTAGTAGCGAAGATGGAGGGCGAGTGCATCGCTATGTCACTGGGCTAGATGACTACATGGCGAGTCTTGTGCGGGTGTGTCCGCCGGCCGAGCATGGACATAACCCGTATGCGAGCTCATACTGCAGGATGTGAGGCGTAGAGACGCCGGGTAAGCGATATCGGCCGAGAAGAAGGCGAAGCGGCGGTTCTTTTGGTGGTCCTCGGGGTGGCGGCGTCGCGAAGTCGGTGTACCACGCGGCCAGCGAGCGCTCTACCTCATTCGGTCTGACCCGGAAGCGATCGGGGCGGTCGGGGCCCGGGACTTGATTTCGAGTAGCGAGTGCTAACGTTCGAGTGCTCGGTGTGCGTTGTGGCGAATACCATTGCAGGAGGCGTACTCGGGAGCTGCTATACTTGTGGCGGCGAGGTCATTTCGCGAGTTTGTCGGCCGGGGCGGCGGTAGTAGGGCCCGATCTGCGAGTGCATTGCGGCTTCTTCATCCCCGCGATTACTCGCCGGAGAAGGTACACGTGGATCGGTAGTCGCGGCGAGTCGTGGCGCGAGTCGATTCTAGCGGTCCTCGAACCGCGTATATGCTTTGTCCGGTAAGCGGGATCGTGAGGCCTCACGATGTCGTCAGGTACCTTATCGGTTCAGGTTTGATGTGTATGCTTTGATAGATCGGGTTCTACTCTGTCTATATATCTCCCCTTGTTGCTAGTAGGATAGGGATAGAGCACGAGTCCATGAACCACTTTCGAGGTAGCTACGCGATGGGTGATTCGGTGGTAGCTCGGCGGGTATATAGAGCTTGTCTGTGACCATTCGATCGTCGGACCACTGGCGACTTGATAGAGTTGGAGATGATTGACCGGCGTGATTATGGGGATGGATTGGCTGGCTTCACTACGCCAATGTAGGCTGAGAGAGAGAGTTATGCAGTTCGATTTCTGAGAGGCCGGTTGTTGAGTGGGAGAGCACGGTATCGTAGAGGGTAGGTTTATTTCCTACCTCGAGGCTAGGAAGATGGTACAGAAGGGTATATCTATCATCGTTCGGGTGTTTGATCTGAAGGCTGCGGTACCAGTTTTGATCGATTCGATGGTCGTGAGTTCCCAGGCGTGTTTCGGATGACCTCGGGTATCCCTCGAGAGAGGAGATCGAGTTTTGTATAGATGTGTTGCGGATACTCGGCCTATTTCCATTCGCCATCTGAGAATGGCACTGCCGAGTTGAGAGAGTTGAAGGATCGGCTTAGGATTTGCTAGAAAGGGCTTCATTAGGCCGGTGTTTCTCCACCAGGAAGCGCGGTATTGTTCGTGAAGAAGAAGGGCGGGGCAGCTGCGCATGTGTTGATCTGAGCGGTGAACAAGGTGACCATTAAACGAATACCCCCTTCCGGGATTGATGATTTGTTCGACCCGGTTGCGAGTGCGAGATGTTTCTCAAGATTGATCTGCGATCGGGCTATCATCAGTGCAGTCGAGAGGTGGATGTCCACTAGATGCATTCGGACGATGCGGGCATTATGAGTTAGGTCATGTCTTTTGGGTTGACGATGCTCGTGATATTCATGGATTTGATGAGCGAGTGTTCAAACCATTTTTGGACACGTTTGTGATAGTGTTCATTGATGATATCTTGGTTTATTCGCTCGGGCGAGCATGCGGGCGTTGAGGCTGTCTTGTGATTCTCGGGACCAGCGATTATGCGCCAAGTTTTCCAAATGTGAGTTTTGGTTGACTTGATGGCGTTTCTTGGGCATATTATGGGTGATGGAATTCGAGTTGTCTGACGAATCGGCGATCGGGACTTGGCCTGAACTCTTACTCCGCGAGAGGTTCGCGATTTTACGGGCCTTGCGAGATATTATCGGTTCGTAGAAGTTTGCTTCTATCTACGCACCGTTGACTAGGGTGACTCGGAAAGCGGCCAAGTTCGATGGGTGATGCTTGTGGCGGGGTTTCGATTCTTGAAGGAGAGATTGGCGGCCGCCCCGTTCTTACTCTTCGAGAGGTCAGCGGTTATATCGTGTATTGTGATCGTCGGGCATCGGGTTGGGATGTGTGTTGATGCGGCGTGGCGGGGTTATAGCATATGCGTCGGCGGTGAAGAAACACGAGAGGAACTACCCCATGATTTGGAGTTAGCGGTAGTAATTCACGCTTTGAAGATCTGGAGGCACTATTTGTATGGGGTTCACGTGGATATTTATACGGACCACAAGAGCCTCAAGTATATCTTCTTGACGGAGGAGTGAACTTACGGCGAGGCGGTGGTTAGAGTTGCTTAAGGATTACGATGTTGATATTACGTACCACGGGAAGGCGATGTTGTGGCGGATGCTCTTAGTCGTAGGTCGATTGGGAGCCTATCGGATGTGCGGCTAGAGAGGAGGACATGGTTCGTGATTTGCATCGATTAGCGAGCCTTGGTGTCCGTTTGATTGATTACGATAGCGATGGGGTTAGAGTTCGTGAGGTTGCGAGTCTTCCGTCGTCGAGGAGGTGAAGAGCCGATTCGAGATCCGGCTTTGATTCGATATCGTGATCTGACTCTTCGTGAGGCAAGGGTCCTTTTGAGGTAGCACGATGGGGTGCTAAGGTTTGAGAGCGGTATGTGTTCGGATGTTTGAGGACTTGAGTGAGTTCTTGAGGAAGCACCGCGGTAGCGCGTTACTCTATCCGTCGAAGTCGACCAAGATGTACCACGACGCCAGATCGGTGTATTGGTGGGATGGCTTGAAGAGGCGTTGCGAGTTCGTAGCTCGGTGCGTGTTGTCGGCGGTGAAGGTAGAGCACGGAGGCACGGTGGTTTATTCTGAGCGATTGAGATCGACACGGAAGTGGGAGGTAATCAACATGGACTTCATCACGGGATTACCTCGCACTCGGAGGAGACATGATTCTATATGGGTTATCGTCGGCGGTGTGAAATCAGCCCTTTCTTCCGTCGGGCGACTTTTGGTGAGGATTATGCGAACTTTACATCAGAGATCGTCGGTGCGTGAGTCCTACCCGATCATATCAGACGAGGAGCCCGGTTCTGGCTAACGGAGAGTCCTTCGAGAGGTTTAGGGGCGAGTGAGCACAGTCTGCATTTCATCCAGGAGCAGACGAGCGAGCGCACTATCCGGACTCTTGAGGATATCTGCGAGCTGTGTTATTGACCGGTGGTAGTTGGGAGGATCATTTACCTCTAGTTGAGTTTGCGTATAATAATAGCTACCACTCCGGTATTGGATGGCGCCTTATGAGGCCTTGTATGGGAGGAAGTGCGGTCGCCTATAGGTTGGTTCGATGTGGGCGAGTGCGGCTAGTGGGACGATTTGGTGCGTGACGATGGATAAGGTGAAGCTTATCCGAGGCGGCTATTAATGACTCGAGTCGGCCAGTCGTATCACGGATCATCGTCGTCGGCATCTTGAGTTCGAGTTCATGATTGGGTTTTCTAAAGGTGTCACCCATGAAGGGTGTGATGAGATTTGGGAAGAAGGAAACTCGACCCTAGGTACATTGGGCGTTTGATTGTCGCGAGGTAGGCAAGGTTGCCTATGAGTTGAATCTGCCGTCCGTCTGGAAGCGATCATCCGATTTTCACGTATCTATCTTTGAGAGATGTATCGGGGATCCATCTAGGGTACACCGATTGACGATGTCAGTGGCCAGGGGTTATCGTATGAGAGATTCCATGCGCGATAGTCGATCGTCGAGTTAGGCGTCTGCGGACGAAGGGCGTGGCCGTCAAAGTCTTGTGGCGAGCGAGCTCGAGAGGAGATGGCGTGGGAAGCCGAGGAGGACATGAGGCGAAGTATCCTCACCTATTCCACACCTCCGGGTAATTCACTTTCCTACTTGTAAATTTTCGTTATCGTTTATGCCTAGTGTTGTTTTGTGGCGCGTGTGGCATTTGCAAGCTATTTAAGTTATGAAGAATCTTATCGTTAAGCTGTCTTGAGAAGGAACATTGGGACGAATGTTTCTAGGAGGAGAATGTAATACCGTATTTCCAGTATGCGTGAGAATACGTCAAAAGTTGGCCTTAGTTAGCCTTGGGCGTTTTCTTTTGTACCTGACTCACTAAAGAATCGTTTTAAATGAAGCGTTTCCCACGACTTTAAATGAGTAAATTCGGCTATGCCATTTCTTATTTTGCGGATTTTTAGAGGCGAAACATTTTGGACCAGCGGGAGGGTGGCATGTGTCACCCTCACATTGGAAGCAAGTGGGGTGGCTTTGGGCGATTGGGCGTCGAGAGGGTGTTGGCCTTGGCGATTGGTTCCTTGCTTAGGCCTTGTTTTGTGCCATGTTTTGTGGAGTGTTTTGTGGAGTGTTTTGTGGAGTGTTTTGTGGAGTAGGGGTTAGGGTGCACTTGGCTTGATCTTGGCCTTACACTTGCCTTGCACTTGTCTTCATCTTGGCCATTGGTTGGCCAGGCTTGACTATAAATACCCTCTTGAGATGAAGAGTTCTTCATCCACAAAAGCTTTCAAGTCTAAAATCCTTCCCTCTCCCTTTGTAGCAATTCGTCCACCCTCCCTTGAGAAGCTTGGCGAGGCTACCCACTAGCCTACCCAAACTCCTTGGTAGCAAAGTTGCCGTCTTGTTTTGTTATAATGCCCAAAATACCCTAGCCCAAATACCTTAGTACTTAGTAGAAGTTGTGAAGAACTTCTAAGGTTTCCTTGGAGCATACAACTTAGGAGCAAAACCTTGCTCAGTAGCGACTTTTCTAGGATATTATTGGGCTTACAGGGTAACTAATCCTAACCCTCTTTTGAATTAGAGAATACTTCTTGTTGTAGAATAAGAATAAGTATAAATACTTGAAGAATAATCAATTTGTACTTACATGGAATTTGTTTTCACGATGAACTTATATAGCTCACGGTGGGAAGTCTTTGACTTCCGTAGAATTATGAACCCTCTGTTTAGAATGACCTTGAGTAGTCTTTGATAGATATCTGTGACTATTATAGGTGACTCTGCTGCGACATATTGACTTGGCGGTGGTTTTATTTGAGAAGGTATGTGATTCTTCCTAAAGCATGATATTTTACAATATATAGTGCGGTGAGCGTACGTGTGTTAAGCGAATAATACTTATGGCAATGCCTCGGCTTAAGCTGAATAATACTTACAGCGATGCCTCAGGCTTAAGCTTTGAATAACAAGAGCGAAAACATTTCAAAAGAATACTGAATCATTTTTAACAGAAGAGAAATATTTGGTTTTTAAACAAAAAGCTTAAGAGTTATACTAGCTTTATGGGAAGTTAGGTATAACAACTTAAGAAGATAAAAAGAACTGTTTACTTATTTGTTTATAAAAGCCTTGTATTGATTTACATTAAGTGTAGTAAGATTTGTGTGATAAGTAGACATATTATGATGCTACAGGTTAGTGTCTTGAATTCTTTGTGTAAAGGGTCATTCTTCTTTGTGCTTAGTTGCTAAGCATTAAGTCAGTTTGTCTTGTTATTGTATCACCTACCCGCTTTGTTATCTGAGGGCTTGCCCAGTCTTGGTCTATCACGGCTATCGCGGTGCTGTGAGACTATGCGGGCAGCGGTATGCTCGAGATTGATCATTCGGGTGTTTAGCACGATCACGGGGATTCCTATGCGGATCTGTTGAGACTATCACGGTCTTTTTAGGCTATGCGGGCTGCGGGAGCCTAGGCGGATCTGGGGTTAGCTGCCCGATCTGAGGAATACCTCATGCAGTGCGTGTGTGACCTATGCGAGCTGCGGAAGTCGAGACTAGGCACGCGAGAATGATACTATGGGCGATTGGCCTTGCTTGATCATTCGCGGCCTAGAATAGACACATTCTGATTTTCCTATTCTTTGTTGTTGTTTGTGATGTGACACTATGTGCAATTGAGCGATTGTATTTGTGAAAAGGTTTTAAATACTTTGATTTTATTTGATTCTTTATAGTTTCACATACTTGGTACTGTTGTCTTGACCTCGCCCGGGGCTGCGTTCATCTGCAGTAAGCAGCAGTGCTAGATCCACATTCCTAGGATCTCTACGTTGGTGTCGGGAGCTCCATCCTTTCCGAGGCTCTACTTTTAGGTATGATCTCATGTTGTAGATAGTTTTGTCTGATCGAGGTATGGCGGGCCCTGTCCGCCATAGTTGTATATTTCCTTAGAAGTGCGTAGTCAGTCTGTTATGCGATGCTCGGATATAGCGCTAAACCATGTTTTTATATATATGCGAAAAGCGATGTTTTCTCACTTAAAGCGTATTCTATTTTATAAAGCTGTTTCATGTCTTGCTTTATATTTCCGATTACTACGATGTATGACTACTTGGGTGCCGGTAAGGCACGATCCACGGGCCACAGAGCGGGTCGTGACACTAAGCCCAGCGAGTTTAGCGGCGGCGATTCTGCTGCGGCCATGATATTTGAACGCCCGATTCCACGGCCAGAGCAGATAATTTAGATTGCAAGAAGGCGACCACATTACTAGCAATGGATTTGGCTACCAGAGTATCTGCGATGTCTGCGCGAGTCTTGATGAATATCTTAGAAAGGGTTGTGCGAGTAATTCTTGATTGAAGCTTGAGCATGGCACGTATGCGGGCTTATGCGCGTGAGCCAAAATCGTAGAGATCAGCGGGTTAACGAAGGGCGGCGAGAAGAGGCGAGCGTGAAGGTCGCTTTGGTAACTTTTGGCGAAGTCGCCTCGCGTGAATAGATTATGCACATCCACGGTCACGAAAGGTCCTCGGGAGTTCGGGGCGTTAGGTATGCGAGAGTTGGTGAGCTCGAGCTTAGGTTCCACGGCTACTGCGTAGGTTCCGGCCGGCCGGATTCCGATTTTCCCCGGTATTCCGCGGTGTAATGACGTCGTCGGGAATGTCATCTTTTAGTTAGTACTTGTTTTACCTACGACCGTCGAGTCGATGTCGAAAGAGTGTCCTTGTAGGAGGACTTAGCCTTGAGATCGATGGGTAGTCGTCACCTTCCTTAGCTATGCGCCTACGGGGCGAGTTTGATTAGAACGACTTAAGGAGTGGAGCGGTGAATCTGAGTTTATCCTTAACCCTACAGAGATTAGTAGTGTATGATGAGATGAGTATATCTTAAGTGCTATGTTACGATAGCGATGTGTAATTTGTGATTAGAAATCATGGTTCGATGCAGGGAAGATTGGGGATAGAGAAAGTGTGAGCCTTAAAGTGTTATACGTGGAGACCTTAGAGGTAAGGCCGTCGAGTAAAAGATGTATTGTTTATGTTTGACCACTTATAGGAGTGCATAGTGCACGTGAGTTATGTTTGTGGGATAAGTCACGAGAAGTGTGGAATGAAAGAGGGTAGTTGAGCTAAGAAGAACGCTAGGTTTTCGTAAAGTGATTAGTTAGAGTTTTCCGGTTCGGGGAGCTAATGTCTTGCGCGTTGACGGGTCGGGTTGAGGCCACGTTGCGGGTCAACCCACGGCATGTTTGGTGGTGGGTCAGTTTGTGGTGGTCCGCCTTGTGCTAGAGGCATAAGGGTGTTTGGCCCAAGTTCGATTAACGGTCTGAAGTTCGTGGATGCGTTCGACCGATGATCGGGCGATGGGGGCAGCCATCGTGTTCTTGATCGGGGCCGTTCACTCGGCGATGTTGATTTATCGAAAGGTTGTAGGCTGCAGGTGCCTACCTTCACCTTATGAGACGATGAAGCCAGTTGTAGCTATTTTCGTTTTCTAAAAGCCTTACGAGCGGGGTTAGGAACTCAGTGAGACTCGAATCGCATTCGCCTCGGGCGTGTTTGGATTTCGAGGGTAGTTGTAGGGATTGTTGTCTCTGTGGAGGAGTGCTTAAGCTACCATTTCGGTGTTCGGATGTCGCCTTATGAAGCCTTGTAGGGCGGAAGTGTAAGTCGTCGATCGATTGGTTCGATGTTGGCAAGATTGGATAGTTGGTTGAGCTTGTTCCGGTGATTGTGGATAGGGTAAAGCTTGTCTAGAAGAGGTTATGGCGGCTCGGAGAAATCGTGCGGATAATCGGCGGCGACGCAGAGTTGAGTTGATGGTCGGTCTTCTTGAAAGTACCACCGGGTTGGGTGTGAGTTTTGGAAAGCAGAGGAATTTAGCCGAGTTACTTTGGGCCCTTTTGAGTTCATGTGAAGAATAGGCGGGTTGCCTATATGTTAGCTTTGTCGTCCGACTTAGGAGACAATCGTCCGTCTTCGTATTGTTATGATCGGAAAGTATCGGAGATCCATCAGTGTTCCGATTAATGATGACCACGTTAGAGATAGTAACCGAGATTTGGCGAAAGCGATGTGAAGTGTGGTAAGAGTTCGAGTGTACGAGAAGTGTCACGACATCCTCGGGGATCGCGTGCGGCTCGGTACCATTTTTTTGGTCGCAGGAGTGACACTAGAACATCGCGTCAAAGTTACAAAATTGGTATCACGACTAGTAAAGGGAGAAGCGAGCATGTATTGCGGCGAGAGATGTGACCATTTCTTTTGTATGGAGAAAGTGCGAAGGAATTATATTTTAGACCACGGATGGGGCGTTTGTGATGTTAGAGGTGTTCGCCGTGGACTTGGATGTAAGAATTTGCGCAGATGTTTCGTGGCGGTGTGGCAGGATAGTTCTCGTAAGTATAGTAGTGAAGACTATCTTGGCGGCGTTTGTTTCGAGACTTAGAAAGAACATTGGGACGAATGTTTCTAAGGAAGGGAGAATGTTATACCGTATTTCAGTATATGCGTAGGGACGTGCGTGAAAATTCTAACTTCAAATAGGCTTGGCGAATTATTTTTGTTCACAACACCCGGTTAGAGTCGTTTTTCGACGAAATGTTTCCACAACATTCGTTTGGAAAAATACGGCTATGTCATTTGTAATATTTTCGGATTTTTGCGAGAGACGAAAAATTTTGGGCCAAAAAGAGGCGACACTTGGCACCCTCTCATTGGTGGGCTTTGGCGGCAACTTGGGACGAATTCTTGGCCTTGTTTAGTCAAGGTTAGGTAGGATATTTTGTGGTAGATGGATAAGGTGCACTTGGCAAGATCTTGGCCCTACACTTGCCTTGCACTTGGCAAGATCTTGGCCATTGGTTGGCCTTTGCTAGACCTATAAATACCCCCCTCTTTGAAGACTTCTTCATCCATTCCAAATATTTCCTAAGTGTTAAAATCCTCCTCCCTCCCCTTTGTGTTGAGTTCGTGAGAGCCCTCTCCCCCAGTCGGTAGTACCCCCTTGTGGGGTAGGCGTAGTATACACCACTCCTTGTGGTGCTAGCCGTGTGGTACCCACTGCCTAGTTGTTTCGTATAAATACCCTCCTCTTGGTAGAAATACTCTCAAAAGTATTGTTACTATACCCAAATTACCTTAGTAGTATACCTTGTAGTATTCTAAGGTTATACTTATCTGAAAAGCCCGAAATACTATTATACATCCTTGATCCACAAAAGCGAAACCACAAGGAAAATCTCCATAGTTGGTTGGAGTATTAAGTAGAAGTTGGTTAGAACTTCTAAGGGTTGTTTGGAGCGGAGTCGGGCGCGGAGTAGGAGCTAAACCTTGCTCGGGATCGACATTAAACTCGGATAATTTTGGGCTTATCGAGGTAAACACTCTTGACCTCTATTGTAATTGGAAATTACATGTTATAGGAATATATAGTTGAAGTATACTATATATAGAAATGAACGTAGTTAGCGGCAATGTCTTTTGACTTAAGCTGAATAATTAGAAACCTTTTGAAGAAAAGTCTTGACAGTAATTACATAGGGTGTATTCTGATAGACTTGTGTAGCTTTTACGTGAGGTAGAATTGTGCACGTCGGATTAGGCGTATAACCCCCACGGTTGGCTTGGTAGCGGGAAAATGCTGAATTTTACGTAGAATGTTCTACAATTAGACCTACATGTTAATAAGCGCCTTGTGGCCTTATAGGTTGAAGTACCATGCGTGGCGCGATCTACTTGGCTAGGAGTAGCCGACGGTTTGAGGTACTTGGAGCGTTTTGCTATTAGTCGATAATCGTCGCGAGGTATGTGAACCTCTTCCTACCTTTTCTAGCATGATATGTGTATAACTATGTAGTACGGTAGACGTACATGTGTTAAACGTATTTGATTGGTTTGAAACATAAAGTGTTATAACGGCTTTATGGGAAGTTGGTTATAACAGCTTTATGTAAGTAAGAAAATGCCTTATGGTTTTAAAAGGTAACTGATTTGACTTATAATTGACTTAATGTGTAATAATAAAGAATCTTGAAGTATTTCAAAAGAATGCTGAATCATTTTTTAACAGAAGAATAATACTTGGTTTTGAAAACATAAGAGTTATACTAGCTTTATGGGAAGTTAGGTATAACGTCTTAAGAATGGTAAAATGAATGGTTTATTGATTTTAAAGTTAAGAGACTTGATCTTAAAAGATAAGAGACTTTACTTGTTTTACTTGGTAATTAGCATTATGTTAAATGTTGTAAAACCTCATTCATGATACTGAGTACTTGATTTTAAAAGCAATAATGTTTTACTGATTTCGGAAATCAGAATGAGTATCGAACAAACCACAGCAGCGCTAATAAAGGGAAATGTTTTGACTAATAATGTATTAGTAAAACCAGTAGAAACTTCCATCTGCATAGAAACTAAGATGAGACAAAATGATGTTACATTTCCTAGATCATGGCTGCTTAAATAAGATTGTTACAAACAAGAATAACCTACTCACGTATCAGAGATATGTTTCTCAAATTGCTTTTAAGGGGGAATTATATCATTAAGTAATTAAAATTATGAACTACGAAACCTTTCGAAAATGAGAAACTTGATGGTGAAATTAGGCAAACTTGAAACATTTGGAAAAGAATGTTGATACTTGATTTTGAAGAGAAGTGTTTTGATTTACTTCAAAAGATAATCACTCTATTTTCATATACTACGGTATTGTGTGACTTTTGTAAGCGTATCTTTTAAAGAGTTAATGTATGAAATACTTTGGGGATAAAAACCCGAACTTGTTGACATATAGTAGAAAGTACCTTGTGTGTATAACTTGATTGTGTTGGTTTGTGATAGCCTTGTAATACTTTCTTGTTGATTGATAAGTAAACATGCTAGGATGCTACGTGTGTTAGTATCTTGTGTTATACCCCGTATTTCCAGAGTATGTACGTAAGGACGTACGTAGAAAATTTGAACTTGAGAAAGTGGCTTGGCCGAAATTTATTTGTGCACAACACCCGGTTAGAGTCGTTTTTCACGAAAGCGTTTTCCACGACTTTCGTAGGGAATTTCCGGCTATGTAATTTTTAATTTTTGCGGATTTTTAGAGGCGAAACATTATGGACCAACAGAGGGTGACACTTGTCACCTCTCATTAAACACCTTGGCGGAAATTGTGTTGGCGAAAGTGTGGCTTTTGTGGTCAAGGGTTGGTAGGATATTTTTGTGTTAGTTGGCTAGTGTGCACTTGGCAAGATCTTGGCCCTACTGCTATGCACTTGGCAAGATCTTGGCCATTGGTTGGCCTTGGCTTACACTATAAATACCCCTTAGGATGACTTCTTCATCCATTCCAAATATTTCTAAGTGTTAAATCCCTCCTCTCCTCTTGTTTGACTCTCGTCCAAGAGCCCCTCCCTAGATAGGCCTTTATGGCCGAGAGCCTCCCCCTCTCCCCTTTGGGGTGTGGCCGTGGGGTACCCCCCCTAGCCTAGTGTTTTCGTATAAATACCCCCCCTCTCTTGGTAGAAATACTCTCAAAAGTATTGTTATAATGCCCAAATTACCTTAGCCATATACCTTGTTGTATTCTAAGGTTATACCTATACGAAAAGCCCAGAAAATACTATTATACTTCCCGTCAGTCACAAAACCAAAACCCTAGGAAAATCTCCATAGTCCGTTGGAGTATTGTGTAGAAGTTGGTTAGAACTTCTAAGGGTGGTTTAGAGCGGGTTGGAGCGCTCAGAGTTGGAGCTAAACGATTGCCCAGGATCGACTTTAAGCTAGGATAATTATGGGCTTATCGAGGTAATTATCTTGTCCCTCTATTGTAATTGGAAATTACATGTTGTTAGATTATATAGTTGAAGTATACTGTATATAAAACTGAACGTAGTTATCGTGATGTCTTTTGACTTAAGCACCGAATAAAACTTACGGCAATGTCTTGCGACTTAAGCTGGATTTAAAGAAGAATCTTGTTGTAATTACATAGGATGTATTCTGATAGACTTGTGTAGTAGTACTGTGGAGTAGAATTGTACCCGTTAGGGTTAGATGTATAACCCCCCCCCCCCTGGTTGGCTTGGTAGCCGGTCTCGATAGAGGAGGAGATTTCTGTGATTCTTGCGGGGAATCTTTGCGAAATTTACGTAGAAAGTTCTACGATGAGACCTAAATGTTAATAAGCGCCTTGTGGCCTTACGGTGGAAGTACTACGTGTGGCGCGATCCGCTTGGCTTAAGGAGTAGCCAGCGGTTGGAGCGTTTTGCTATTAGTCGATACTCGTCGCGAGTATGTGAACCTCTTCCTATCTCTTCTAGCATGATATGTGTGAACTATGTAGTGCGGTGAGCGTACATGTGCTAAATGTATTTGATTGATTTAAAACATAAAGTGTTATAACGGCTTTATGGGAAGTTGGTTATAACGACTTTATGTTGGTAAGAAAATACATGTGGTTTTAAAGATGGCGATTTGAACTATAACTGGCTTGTTATGTGTTAATAAAGAACTTGAAGTATTTCAAAAGATTTTTGAATCATTTTGAAAGAAGAAGTAATACTTGGTTTGTGAAAACTTAAGAGTTATACTAGCTTTATGGGAAGTTAGGTATAACGGCTTAAGAATGTTTTACTGATTTCGGAAATCAGAATGTGTATCGACATACCACTGCAGCGTTAATAAAAGGAAATGCTTTTGACTAATTAAGTATTATTAAAACCAGTAGAAACTTCCATCTGCATAGAAGCTAAGTGTTATACCCCGTATTTCCAGAGTATGTACGTAAGGACGTACGTAGAAAAATTTGAAACTTGTACTAAGGCTTGGCCGAATTAATTTTGTTCACAACACCCGTTTAGAGTCGTTTTTCGACGAAACGTTTTCCACGACTTTCGTAGGGAATTTCGGCTATGTCATTTTTAATTTTTGCGGATTTTTCCGAGAGGCGAAGCGTGTTGGGCCAACAAGAGGGCGCCACTTGGCACCCTCCCATTGGCGGACGTGAGAGCTCGATTGTGGCCGATTGGAATGGCTTTAGTTGGTAGGATATTTGTGTGTTAGTTGGTTAAGGGGCACTTGGCAAGATCTTGGCCCTACACTTGCCTTGCACTTGGCAAGATCTTGGCCATTGGTTGGTCATTGGTTGGCCTATAAATACCACCCTATGTTGAAGACTTTCTTCATCCTAAAATCTTCTAAGTGTTAAAATCCCTCCCTCTCCCTTCTTGTGGTTCTCGTCCAAAAGCCTTGCCCCGCCCCCGTGGGCGTGAGTTCCCCACAGTGGGGTAGTAGAGGTATACACCCCTCCTTGGGGTGCTAGCCGTGGGTACCACTGCCTAGTTGTTTTCGTATAATACCCCCCCTCTTGGTAGAAATACTCTCAAAAGTATTGTTATAATGCCCAAATTACCTTAGCCGTATACCTTGTTGTATTCTAAGGTTATACCTATACAAAAATGCCCAGAAATACTATTATACTTCCCTTCCGTCACAAAAACCGAAACCCTAGGAAAATCTCCATAGTCCGTTAGAGTATTGTGTAGAAGTTGGTTAGAACTTCTAAGGGTGGTTTAGAGCGGGTTGGAGCGCTCGGAGTTGGAGTTAAACGATTGCCCAGGATCGACTTTAACTAGGATAATTATGGGCTTATCGAGGTAATTATCTTGTTCCTCTGTTGTAATTGGAAATTACATATTGTTAGACTATATAGTTGAAGTATACTATATATATAGAACTGAGCGTTGTTGTCGTGATGTCTTTGGACTTAAGCTGAATAATAAGAAACCTTTTGAAGAAGAGTACTAAACATTTTTACTTAGAATGTATTACGGTAGACTTGTGTAGTAGTGCGTGGAGTAGAATTGTACCCGTTAGGGTTAGATGTATAACCCCGGTTGGCTTGGTGGCGGCCTCGATAGAGGAGGAGATTTACGCTGTTGTTGCGGGAGAGTCTTTGCGAATTTTACGTAGAATGTTCTACGGTTAGACCTAAATGTTAATAAAGCGCCTTGTGGCCTTATAGGTTGAAGTACTACGTGTGGCGCGATCTCTAGGGCTAAGGAGTAGCCACGGTTTGAAGAGGTACTTGGAGCGTTTTGCTATTAGTCGATACTGCGTCGCGGTATGTGAACCTCTTCCTATCTCTTCTAGCATGATATGTGTGAACTATGTAGTACGGTAGACGTGCATGTGCTAAATGTATTTAGTTGATTTAAAACATAAAGTGTTATAACGGCTTTATGGGAAGTCGGTTATAAATGACTTTATGTTGGTAAGAAAATACTTGTGGTTTTAAAAGGTAAGCGATTTGAACTATAAGCGGCTTGTTATGTGATTAATAGAGAACTTGAAGTAATACTTGGTTTTGAGAACTTAAGAGTTATACTAACTTTATGGGAAGTTAGGTATAACGGCTTAAGAATGTTTCTTGATTTGGAAATCGTAATGTGTATCGACAAACCAACTGCGGCGTTAATAAAGGAAAATGTTTTGAATAAGTAAGTATTATTAAAACCCGGTAGAAACTTCCATCTGCATAGAAGCTAAGATGAGACAAAATGATATTTCCTAGATCATGGCTGCTGTAATAAGATTGTTATAAACGAGAATATCCTACTCACATATAAGACTTATGTTTCTCAGATAGTTTAAAAGAGAATTATATTCTTAAATGAATAAGACTATGAACTACGAAACCTTTCTAAAATGAGAAACTTGAACATTGGAAATTAGGCAAACTTGATCATTGGAAAAGAATGTTGCTACTTGATTTTACAAAGAGAAGTAATCGATTTACTTTAAAAGGATAGTCACTCTATTTTTATACTACGGGTATTGTGTGACATTGTGAAAGTAACGTATCTTTTAAAGAGTTAATGTATGAAGTACTTTGGGGATAAAACCCCGAACTTGTTGGCATATAGTAGAAAGTACCTTGTGTGTATAACTTGATTGTGTTGGTTTGTGATAGCACAGTAATACTTTCTTGTTGATTGATAAGTAAACATGTTAGGATGCTACGTGTGTTAGTATCTTGTGATGTTGAGTAAAGGGTTTCCTTTGTTGTGCTTATGTTGCTTAACGATAAGTCGTTGTGTTAGTATTTTACATCACTCATCTCTTGAGATGATTCCGGGTTAAGCGCCTCCGTCACGGGGTAGACTCGAGCGGGTCGATGGACCTATGATTCGAGAATACCTCATGCAGTCCTGTGGGCCTATCGCGAGCTACGAGAGTTCGTGTTAGTGTCGTCCTTTATGGGCATGCGGTCCATGTGGCCACGCGGATCGCGAAGTCGGGGCGATCTTGGGAGTAGCTACCCTCGATGCGGGAATACCTCATGCGGGCGATGAGATTGGCCTATCGCGGGCTGCGGGAGTTCGAGGTTAGACGCGTACATTGATCTGCGGGCAAGTGGCGGCTTTGATCATGTGACGGTCTAGACAGATCTTATGATACGATTCATGACCTTGTTGGTGCGTGGTTTTTAGTAGTCGGCTATGCCTTCGTACTTACCGTCTGATTTTATTATGACACAGGTGGGACACGTGTTCATGTGTGTTCCTTGGTGCTTTTATATCATAGGCTGGCGGTGAGGAAGGTATTCCACGGGCATGATTGATGTTGTGGGCACGAGACCCATTGTTATATTTGAGTGATGACTTGAGGCGTGAGTCCACGACTTGACATGATCGCTTTGTTGTAAATCGTAGTTTGGTTATCATACATGTCTCTGCTTTATATGATCGCTATGATTTCATTTCTGATATGTATTTTCGATTTCACATACTCGGCACTGTTATCGACCTCCCCGGCTGCGTTCATGCCGCAGTTGAGGTACACGATCGTTGATCCTAGCTCTCGTGGTCACGATTTGGCGTTTGGGAAGCTCCGTTTCTCGGAGGCTTATCGGTGGTATAGTCCGCCGTCGTAAGTGTTTACATTCGGGGGTTTGGCGGGGCCTGTCGCCATTGTTGTCATATCATTCTTAGAGGTGCATGTAATCTTGTTGTGGCGGGGTTTGTAAAAAGTTAAGCTCATGTTGAAAAAGTTGCTATTTATATTTATACCGAAGGTAACCGCTTTTGGTTGCTTTGTCTTCTTATTTCAACCGTCTTATTACACTTTGGTTTCATGTATTGTCTTTATGTTCGATTACTCGATGTATGTCTACTTGGGTGCCCGGTAAGGCACGATCACGGGCCGGTTGGTCGTGACAAAAGTGGTATCGAGCGATTAATCCTCGGAAAGTGTCTGAGCCGTATCGATGGAAGTCTTGATTATCGGTGTGTTGTGCACACACCAATAATCGTGAGGCTATAGGATATTTTAGGATTGGTTTCTATTCTTCTCACTCTGAGATCGTGCCTTAGAGTGTGTTGTAAGTTGGACCCTCCGACGTATTTCTTTCCCTACCGCTATGCCTCGCGTAGGCAACCGGGCCAGAGGGCAAAGCGGCCGAGAGGCGAGTAGAGTTCGGGGGTGGCGAGGCACAGCCCAATCATTACCTAGGGTAGTGCTTCATTCGGGAGTTTTGCGGCGTCACTAGCCCCAACAGAGTTTGCACGGCGTGGCGGTTCAGCTGCGGCCATGATATTTGAACGCCGATTCCACGGCCGAACAGTGAATATAGAGTGCAAAGAAAGCGACCACATTACTAGCTATGGATGTGGCTACGAGAGTATACCGATGTACCACGGGTCTTGATGACTATCTAAGAGAGGTTGTGCAAGAGTAATTCTTGATTAGGCTTGAGCATGGCACGTATGCGGGCTTATGCGCAGCGAGCCAAAGCGTAGAGATCAACGGGTTAACGAAGGGCGAGAAGAGGGCGAGCGGAGTCCTTTGGTAACTTTGGCGAGTCACCTCACCAGCGAGATTGAATATGCGCATCCACCGGTCGAGTGGTCCTCGCGGGGTTCGGGGCGTTCGGGGTATGCAGGAGTTGGTCGAGCTCGAGCTTAGGTTCACGGCTCTACGTAGGTTCGGCCACCGGATTGATTTTCCCTCGGTGTTCACGCGGTGTGAGCGTCATCCGGGAATGTCGTCTTTTAGTTGGTACTTGTTGTACCTACGACCGTCGTGGTCGATGTCGATAGAGTGTCCTTGTAGGAGGACTTAGCCTTCAGATCGGTGGGTAGTTCGTCATCTTCCCTGCTATGCGCCTACGAGGCGAGTTTGATTTGAGCGACTAAGGGAGTGGCGGTAGATATAGATATATCTTTAACCCTCTAGAGATCGGTATGTGTGATAAGGTGAGTATACCTTAAGTGCTATGTTCGATAACGATGTGTTAGTCGTGATTAGATCATGGTTGTTTAGCGAGTAAGATTTTGGGGATAGAAGGTGTGAGCCTTAGAGCTTTTTACGTAGAGACCTTAGAGGTGAGGCCATCTCGAGAAAAGGTGTAGTGTTATGTTTGACCCTTATCGGAAGTGCATAGTGCACGTGAGTTATGTTTGGGATAGGTCCCTAGTAGTGTGGAATGAAAGGGGGTAGTTGAGGTAAGAAGACCGCTAGGTTTTCGAAACGTGATTTGTGAGATTGTTCCGAATCGGGGAGCTAGTATTGTGCGCGTTGCCGGGTCGGGTTGAGGCCACGTTGCGGGTCAACCCGCGGTAGGTTTGGTGGTGGGGCCAGGTTGTGGTGGTCCCGCCTTGTGGTAGGGTTGTGAGGGTGTTAGGCCCAAGTTTAGTTAACCAGCGTACGAGTTCGTGGATGCATTCGACCGGTGGTCGGGTCGATGGGGGCAGCCCATCGTGTTCTTCGTTCGGGACCGTTTACTCGGCTGTGTTGAGTTATCTGAAAGGTTGTAAGGCTGCACGGGGTGCCTACCTTCACCTTATGACAGACAGTGGAGCCCAGGGTAGGGCTGTTGTTGTTTCTGGAAGTTTTGCCAAGCATGTGTTAAGAACTCAGGTGAATCTCAGAATCGCATTCGCCCTCGGGCCAGTGTGTGTATCTCAGAGGTAGTCGTGGGGGATTGTTGTCTCCTGTGGAGGAAGTGTTTAAGCTACCATTTCAGTGTTCGGATATCGCTTTGTGACGCCTTGTAGGGGGCGGAAGTGTAAGTTCGGTTGATTGGTTCGGCGTTGGCAAGATTCGGATAGTTGGTTGAGCTTGTTCCGGTATTTGTGGATAGAGTAAAGCTTGTCTAGAAGAGGTTCTGGCAGCTCAGAGAAATCGTGCGGATCATCGGCGGCACGCTTAGAGTTGAGTTGTGGTCGGTCTTGAAAGTACCACCGGGGTGGGTGTGACGATTTTGGAATACGAGGGAACTTAGCCCGAGTTACTTTGGGCCTTTGAGTTCATGTGAAGGATAGGCCAGGTTGCCTATATGATAGCTTTTGCCGTCCGACTTAGGAGGCAGTACGTCCGGTCTTTCGTATTGTTATGTTCGGGAAAGTATCGGAGATCCATCCAGAGTGTTCCCAGTTAATGATGACCACGTTAGGGATAGTAACCCCGAGTTTTGGAAAGCTGGCGATGTCGGAAATGTGGTAAGAGTTCGAGTGTCTGACCTCGGGGATCGCGTGTAGTCGGCACCATTTGTTGGGTCGCCGGAGTGACACTAGAACCTCGCGGCAAAGTGACAAAAGTGGTATCGGGAAGAAGCGAGCATGTATGGCGAGAATTGATGTGACCATTTCTTTTGTTTGGAAAAGTGTGGAAGAAGTATATTTTAGACCCCGGTGAGGAGTGTTTTGTGGTGATGATTAGAGGTGTTTCCTCGTGGACTTTGACGTAAGTATTTACGCAGGTGCAGCTGTGGCAGGATTGTTCTCGTAAGTATAGTAGTGAAGACTATATTGGCGCGTTTGTTTTGAGACTTATAAGGAACATTCGGACGAATGTTTCTAAGGAAGGAGAATGTTATACCGTATTTCGGTATGTATGCGTGGGGCGTGCGTGAAAAATTTGAAACTTGTACTAAGGCTTGGCGAATTAATTTTGTTCACAACACCCGTTTAGAGTCGTTTTTCGCGAAAGCGTTTTCCACGACTTTCGTAGGGAATTTCCGCTATGTCATTTTTAATTTTTGCGGATTTTTCCGAGAGGCGAAGCGTGTTGGGCCAACAAGAGGCGCCACTTGGCACCTCCCATTGGCGGACGTGAGAGCTCGATTGTGGCGATTGGAATGGCTTTAGTTGGTAGGATATTTGTGTGTTAGTTGGTTAAGGGGCACTTGGCAAGATCTTGGCCTACTACACCTTGCACTTGGCAAGATCTTGGCCATTGGTTGGTCATTGGTTGGCCTATAAATACCACCCTATGTTGAAGACTTTCTTCATCCTAAAATCTTCTAAGTGTTAAAATCCCTCCCTCTCCCTTCTTGTGGTTCTCGTCCAAAAGCCTTCCCCTCCCTTGGCGAGAGTTCCCCACAGTGGGGTAGTAGAGGTATACACCCCTCCAGGGTGCTAGCCGTGGGGTACCCCCCCTAGCCTAGTTGTTTTCGTATAATACCCCCCCTCTTGGTAGAAATACTCTCAAAAGTATTGTTATAATGCCCAAATTACCTTAGCCGTATACCTTGTTGTATTCTAAGGTTATACCTATACAAAAATGCCCAGAAATACTATTATACTTCCCTTCCGTCACAAAAACCGAAACCCTAGGAAAATCTCCATAGTCCGTTAGAGTATTGTGTAGAAGTTGGTTAGAACTTCTAAGGGTGGTTTAGAGCGGGTTGGAGCGCTCGGAGTTGGAGTTAAACGATTGCCCAGGATCGACTTTAACTAGGATAATTATGGGCTTATCGAGGTAATTATCTTGTTCCTCTGTTGTAATTGGAAATTACATATTGTTAGACTATATAGTTGAAGTATACTATATATATAGAACTGAACGTTGTTGTCGGCAATGTCTTTGGACTTAAGCCTGAATAATAAGAAACCTTTTCGAAGAAGAGTACTAAACTGTTTTTACTTAGGGCTGTATTACAGTAGACTTGTGTAGTAGTACCGTGGAGTAGAATTGTACCCGTTAGGGTTAGATGTATAACCCCCCCCCCTGGTTGGCTTGGTAGCCGGCCTCGATAGAGGAGGAGATTTACGCTGTTGCGGGGGGGGGGGGGAGGTGCTGCCGAATTTTCTGTAGAATGTTCTACGGTTAGACCTAAATGTTAATAAGCGCCTTGTGGCCTTATAGGTTGAAGTACTACGTGTGGCGCGATCTACCGGGCTAAGGAGTAGCCGACGGTTTGAGGTACTTGGAGCGTTTTGCTATTAGTCGATACTCGTCGCGAGGTATGTGAACCTCTTCCTATCTCTTCTAGCATGATATGTGTGAACTATGTAGTACGGTAGACGTACATGTGCTAAATGTATTTAGTTGATTTAAAACATAAAGTGTTATAACGGCTTTATGGGAAGTCGGTTATACAAATATTTATGTTGGTAAGAAATTACTTGTGGTTTTTAAAAGGTAACGATTTGAACTATAAGCGGCTTGTTATGTGATTAATAGAGAACTTGAAGTAATACTTGGTTTTGAGAACTTAAGAGTTATACTAACTTTATGGGAAGTTAGGTATAACGGCTTAAGAATGTTTCTTGATTTCGAAATCGAATGTGTCGACAAACCAACTGCAGCGTTAATAAAGGAAAATGTTTTGAATAAGTAAGTATTATTAAAACCGGAGAAACTTCCATCTGCATAGAAGCTAAGATGAGACAAAATGATATTTCCTAGATCATGGCTGCTGTAATAAGATTGTTATAAACGAGAATATCCTACTCACATATAAGACTTATGTTTCTCAGATAGTTTAAAAGAGAATTATATTCTTAAATGAATAAGACTATGAACTACGAAACCTTTCTAAAATGAGAAACTTGAACATTGGAAATTAGGCAAACTTGATCATTGGAAAAGAATGTTGCTACTTGATTTTACAAAGAGAAGTAATCGATTTACTTTAAAAGGATAGTCACTCTATTTTTATACTACGTATTGTGTGACATTGTGAAAGTAACGTATCTTTTAAAGAGTTAATGTATGAAGTACTTTGGGGATAAAACCCCGAACTTGTTGGCATATAGTAGAAAGTACCTTGTGTGTATAACTTGATTGTGTTGGTTTGTGATAGCCTGGTAATACTTTCTTGTTGATTGATAAGTAAACATGTTAGGATGCTACGTGTGTTAGTATCTTGTGATGTTGAGTAAAGGGGTTCCTTTGTTGTGCTTATGTTGCTTAACGATAAGTTGTGTTAGTATTTTACATCACTCATCTCTTGAGATGATTAGGGTTAAGCGCCTCCGACGCGGGGTAGACTCAGCGGGTCGATGGACCTATGATTCGAGAATACCTCACGCAGTCCCGGGGCCTATCGGAGCTACGAGTTCCGGTGTTAGTGTCGTCCTTTATGGGCATGCGGTCCATGTGGCCGTGCGGATGCGAAGTCGGGGCGATGCCGGAGTAGCTACCCTCGATGCGGGAATACCTCATGCGGGCGATGAGATTGGCCTATGCGGGTCGCGGAGTTCGAGGGTTAGGCAGCGTACGTGATCTGCGGGCAAGTGGCGGCTTTGATCATGTGACGGTCTAGACAGATCTTATGATACGATTCATGACCTTGTTGATGCGTGGGTTTTAGTAGTCGGCTATGCCTTCGCACTTACCGTCTGATTTTATTATGACAGTGGGACTGGTGTTCATGTGTGTTCCTTGGTGCTTTTATATCATAGGCTCGCGATGAGGAAGGTATTCCACGGGCATGATTGATGTTGTGGGCACGAGACCCATTGTTATATTTGAGTGATGACTTGAGGCGTGAGTCCCCGACTTGACATGATCGCTTTGTTGTAATCGTAGTTTGGTTATCATACATGTCTCTGCTTTATATGTTGCTATGATTTCATTTCTGATATGTATTTTGATTTCACATACTCTTGTTATGCGACCTCCCCGGGCTGCGTTCATGCCGCAGGTTGAGGTACACCAGTCGTTGATCCTAGCTCTCAGGGTCACAGTCTCAGCGTTTGGGAAGCTCCGGTTCTCCGGAGGCTTATCAGTGGTATAGTCCCTGTCGTCGTAAGTGTTTACATTCGGGGTTTGGCGGCCCCTGTCCGCCATTGTTGTCATATCATTCTTAGAAGTGCATGTAATCGTTGTAGGCGGGGTTTGTAAAAGGATTAAAGCTCATGTTGAAAAAGTTGCTATTTATATTTATCTTTGAAGGTAACCGCTTTTGGTTAGCTTTGTCTTCTTATTTCACTGTCTTATTACACTGGTTTCATGTATTGTCTTTATGTTCCGCTGATTACTCTGATGTATGTCTACTTGGGTGCCCGGGGTAAGGCACCAGTCACGGGCCCGGGTTCGGGTCGTGACACTAAGATGAGACAAAATGATATTTCCTAGATCATGGCTGCTGTAATAAGATTGTTATAAACAAGAATAACCTACTCACATATGAGACTTATGTTTTTCAGATAGTTTTAAGGAGAATTATATTCTCAAATGAATAAGACTATGAACTACGAAACCTTTCTAAAATGAGAAACTTGAACATTGGAAATTAGGCAAACTTGATCATTGGAAAAGAATGTTGCTACTTGATTTTACAAAGAGAAGTAATTGATTTACTTTAAAAGGATAGTCACTCTTTTTATACTACGGGTATTGTGTGACATTGTGAAAGTAACGTATCTTTTAAAGAGTTAATGTATGAAGTACTTTGGGGATAAAAACCCGATCTTGTTAATCATATAGTAGAAGGTACCTTGTGTGAACAACTTGATTGTATTGGTTTGTGATAGCCTTGTAATACTTTCTTGATTGCTTTGATAAGTAAACGTGTTGGGATGCTACGTGTGTTAGTATCTTGTGATGTTTATGCGAAGGGGTTTCCCTTGATTGTGCTTATTAACTATCAGTCGTTATGATAGTATTGTGGCATTCATCTCTTGAGATGATTCCGGGGGTTAAGCTGCCCTCTGATGCGGGGTAGACTCAGGCGGGTCGATGGACCTATGATTCGAGAATACCTCACGCAGTCCCGGGCCTATCGCGAGCTACGAGTTCCAGTGTTAGTATCGTCCTTTATGGGCATGCGGTCCATGGCCATGCGGATCGCGAAGTCGGGGCGATCTTGGGAGTAGCTACCCTCGATGCGGGAATACCTCATGCGGGCGATGAGATTGGCCTATGCGGGTCGCGGGAGTTCGAGGTTAGACGCGTACGGTGATCTGCGGGCAAGTGGCGGCTTTGATCTGTGACGGTTTAGACAGATCTTATGATACGATTCATGACCTTGTTGGTGCGTGGGTTTTAGTAGTCGGCTATGCCTTCGTACTTACCGTCTGATTTTATTATGACACAGTGGGACCCGTGTTCATGTGTGTTCCTTGGTGCTTTTATATCATAGGCTGGCGTGAGGAAGGTATTCCACGGCGCATGATTGATGTTGTGGGCACGAGACCCATTGTTATACTTGAGTGATGACTTGAGGCGTGAGTCCACGACTTGACATGATGCTTGGTTGTAAATCGTAGTTTGGTTATCATACATGTCTCTGCTTTATATGATCGCTATGATTTCATTTCTGATATGTATTTTGATTTCACATACTCGGTACTGTTATGCGACCTCGCCGGCTGCGTTCATGCCGCAGTTGAGGTACACGATCGTTGATCCTCGCTCTTAGGGTCACGATTCACGTGTGGGAAGCTCCGTTCCTCCGGAGGCTTATCTTGGTATTGTACCCTGTGGTTGTAGGTGCTACATTCGTGGTATGGCGGGCCCCGTCCCGCCATTGTTGTCGTATCATTTCTTAGAGTGCATGTAATCTTGTTGTGGGCAGGGTTTGTAAAAAGGATTAAACTGTTCATTTGTAAAAGTTGTTATTTATATATGCCGAAAGGCAAGTTTTCCTCAGATTACTGTTTTGTACTTCACTTGTTTCATGTACGTGTTTTATGTTCCGCTGATTACTCTGATGTTGTGTCACTAGGGTGCCCGGGGTAAGGCACCAGTCACGGGCCCGGGTTCGGGTCGTGACAAAAGTGGTATCAGAGCAGTTAATCCTCGGAAAGTGTCTACAGACCGTATCCAGTAGAGTCTTGATTATCGGTGTGTTGTGCACCACATCAATAATCAGGAGGCTATAGGATATTTTAGGATTGGTTTCTATTCTTCTCACTCTGAGATCGTGCCTTAGAGCTGTGTTGTAAGTTGGACCCTCTAACGTATTTCTTTCCCTTACCGATATGCCTCCGCGTAGGGCAACCCGAGCCCAGGAGGGCAAGGCAGCCGAGGGAGCTGCGAGTAGAGTACAGAGGGTGGCGAGGGCACAGGCCCAATCATTACCTAGGGTAGTGCTTCATTCGGGGATTTCTGCGACGTCACTAGCCCCAGCAGAGTTTGGCACGGCAGCGGCAGTCCCTACTGCGGCCATGATATATGAACCTTCAGTTCCACGAACGGGAACAGAGCATTTAGATTGCAAAAAGGCGACCCTGTTGCTAGCTATAGATTTGGCTACCAGAGAGTATACCGATGTACCGCGAGTCTTGAGGACTATCTAAAAGAGGGTTGTGCAAGAGTAATTCTTCAGTTAGGCTTGAGCATGGCACGTATGCGGGCTTATGCGCAGTGGCCGAGGCGATGTAGAAATCGGCGAGTTAACGAAGGACACCGTAAGAGGGCGAGCGGCAAGGTCCTTTAGTAACTTTCGAGGCGAGTCACCTCGCGTGATCAGATTATGCACCTCGCCCGGTCGCAGTGGTCTTCCGGAGTTCGTGACATTCGGGGTATCACGAGGAGTTGGTTAGAACTCGTGGCTTCCGGTTCCGCAGTGTGACGCCATCGGGAATGTCATCTTTTAGGTTGGTACTTGTTGTACCTATGACCGTCCGTGCAGTGTCGAAGAGTGTCTTGTAGGAGGACTTAGCCTTCGGGATCGATGGGTAGTCGCCACCTTCCTTAGTTATGCGCCTACGGGCGGGTTTGATTTGAGCGATTAAGGGAGTGAAGCGGTAGATATAGATATATCTTTAACCTCTGAGATCGATATATGTGATAAGGTGAGTATACCTTAGGTGCTATGTTACGATAGCGGTGTGTTAGTTGTGATTTGAAATCATGATTGTTTAACCGAGTAAGATTTTGGGGATAGAAGGTGTGAGCCTTAGAGCTTTTACGTAGAGACCTTAGAGGTGAGGCCATCTCGAGAAAAGGTGTAGTGTTATGTTTGACCCTTATCGGAGTGCATAGTGCACGCGAGTTATGGTTGGGATAGGTCCCTAGTAGTGTGGAATGAAAGGGGGTAGTTGAGCTAAGAAGACCGCTAGGTTTTTAAACGTGATTAGTGAGGCATTCCGAATCGGGAACTAGTGTTGTGCTCGTTGTGGTCGGATTGAGGCCATGATGCGGGTCAACCCGCGGCTGTTTGGTGGTGGTCGGTTGTGGTGGTCACTTGTGGTAGGGTCACGAGGTGTTAGGCCCATGTTCGATTAACATTGTCTGAGTTCGTGGATGCGTTCGACCGGTGGTGGTCGATGGGGCAGCCCATCGTGTTCTTCGTTCGACCGTTTACTCGGTGTGTTGAGTTATCTGAAGGTTGAAAGGCTGCGGGGGTGCCTACCTTTACCTTATGTCGCATGAAGCCCGAGTTGTGGTTATTTTCGTTTTCTAAAAGTTTACGGCGGGTTAAGAACTCAGTGAGTCTCGAGACCGCATTCGCCCTCGGGCGGTCGTGGATTTCGAGGTAGTTGTGAGGATTGTTGTCTCTGTGGAGGTAGTGTTTGATCTACCATTTCGGTGTTCGGATATCGCCTTATGAAGCCTTGTAAGGCGGAAGTGTAAGTTCTTGGCCGATTGGTTCGAGGTTGGCAAGGTTCGCATAGTTAGTTGAGCTTGTTCCAAAGGTGTGGATAGTGAGAAGCTTGTCTAGAAGAAGTTCTGGCAGCTCAGGGGAATTGTGCGGATAATCGGTGACGACGCTTAGAGTTCAGGTTGACGGTCGATCTTCTTGAAAGTACCACCCCGGGTTTGGGTGTGACGAGTTTTGGAAAACAGAGGAACTTAGCGAGTTACTTTGGGCCTTTGTGAGTTCATGTGAAGGATAGGCGGGTTGCCTATATGTTAGCATTTGCCGTCCGTGGGAAGCGATCGTCCGGTCTTCGTATTGTTATGTTCGGAAAAGTATCGGAGATCCATCCAGAGTGTTCCCAGTTAATGATGACCCCGTTAGAGATAGTAACCCGAGTTTTAGATCTGGCCGTGACGAATGTGGTAAGAGTTTGAGTGCACGACATCCTCGGGATCGCAAGGCCGGTACCATTTGTTGGGTCGTCGGAGCAAGGCTCGCGACAAAGTGACAAAGTGGTATCTACGACGAGTAAAGAGAGAAGCGAGCATGTATGGCGAGCATAGATGTGATCATTTCTTTTGTAGAGAGAAGGTACGAAGGAAGTATATTTTAGACCCTGGAGAGAGGTGGTTGTGGTGATGTTAGAGGTGTTTCCTCGTGGACTTGGATGGGTATTTGTGCGGTTGTTTCTATGGCCATGTGTGGCAAGGATTGTTCTCGTAAGTATAGTAGTGAAGAATATACTGGCGCACGTTTGTTTTGAGACTTAGAAGGAACATTCGGGACGAATGTTTCTAAGGAGGGGAGAATGTTATACCCCGTATTTCCAGTATGCGTGGGACGTACGTAGAAAATTTGAACTTGAGAAAGTGGCTTGGCCGAAATTTATTTGTGCACAACACCCGGTTAGAGTCGTTTTTCGACGAAACGTTTTCACAGCTTTCGTAGGGGAATTTCCGGCTATGTAATTTTTAATTTTTGCGGATTTTTCCGAGAGACGAAACATTATGGACCAACAAGAGGGTGACACTTGTCACCCTCTCATTGGAACACCTTGGGCGGAAATTGTGTTGGCCGAAAGTGTGGATTTTGTGGTCAAGGGTTGGTAGGATATTTTTGTGTTAGTTGGCTAGTGTGCACTTGGCAAGATCTTGGCCCTACACTTGCTATGCACTTGGCAAGATCTTGGCCATTGGTTGGCCTTGGCTTACACTATAAATACCCCCCTTAGGATGACTTCTTCATCCATTCCAAATATTTCCTAAGTGTTAAATCCCTCCCTCTCCCCTCTTGTTTGACTCTCGTCCAAGAGCCCCCCCCTCCCTAGATAGGCCTTTATGGCCGAGAGCCTCCCTCTCCCCTGGGGTGTGGCCGTGGGGTACCCCCCCCCTAGCCTAGTGTTTTCGTATAAATACCCCCCTCTCTTGGTAGAAATACTCTCAAAGTATTGTTATAATGCCCAAATTACCTTAGCCATATACCTTGTTGTATTCTAAGGTTATACCTATACGAAAAGCCCAGAAAATACTATTATACTTCCCGTCAGTCACAAAACCAAAACCCTAGGAAAATCTCCATAGTCCGTTGGAGTATTGTGTAGAAGTTGGTTAGAACTTCTAAGGGTGGTTTAGAGCGGGTTGGAGCGTTCAGAGTTGGAGCTAAACGATTGCCCAGGATCGACTTTAAGCTAGGATAATTATGGGCTTATCGAGGTAATTATCTTGTCCCTCTATTGTAATTGGAAATTACATGTTGTTAGATTATATAGTTGAAGTATACTGTATATAAAACTGAACGTAGTTATCGGCAATGTCTTTTGACTTAAGCCTGAATAAAACTTACGGCAATGTCTTGCGACTTAAGCCTGAATTTAAAGAAGAATACTGAACTGTAATTACATAGGACTGTATTACAGTAGACTTGTGTAGTAGTACTGTGGAGTAGAATTGTACCCGTTAGGGTTAGATGTATAACCCCCCCCTGGTTGGCTTGGTAGCCGGTCTCGATAGAGGAGGAGATTTACGCAGTTGCGGGGGGGGGGAGGTGCTGCCGAAATTTCTGTAGAAAGTTCTACGATGAGACCTAAATGTTAATAAGCGCCTTGTGGCCTTATAGGTGGAAGTACTACGTGTGGCGCGATCTGCTTGGCTTAAGGAGTAGCCGACGGTTGGAGCGTTTTGCTATTAGTCGATACTCGTCGCGAGGTATGTGAACCTCTTCCTATCTCTTCTAGCATGATATGTGTGAACTATGTAGTACGGTAGACGTACATGTGCTAAATGTATTTGATTGATTTAAAACATAAAGTGTTATAACGGCTTTATGGGAAGTTGGTTATAACAGCTTTATGTTGGTAAGAAAATACATGTGGTTTTAAAAGTGGCGATTTGAACTATAACTGGCTTGTTATGTGTTAATAAAGAACTTGAAGTATTTCAAAAGATTTTTGAATCATTTTGAAAGAAGAAGTAATACTTGGTTTGTGAAAACTTAAGAGTTATACTAGCTTTATGGGAAGTTAGGTATAACGGCTTAAGAATGTTTTACTGATTTCGGAAATCAGAATGTGTATCGACATACCACTGCAGCGTTAATAAAAGGAAATGCTTTTGACTAATTAAGTATTATTAAAACCAGTAGAAACTTCCATCTGCATAGAAGCTAAGATGAGACAAAATGATATTTCCTAGATCATGGCTGCTGTAATAAGATTGTTATAAACAAGAATAACCTACTCACATATGAGACTTATGTTTTTCAGATAGTTTTAAGGAGAATTATATTCTCAAATGAATAAGACTATGAACTACGAAACCTTTCTAAAATGAGAAACTTGAACATTGGAAATTAGGCAAACTTGATCATTGGAAAAGAATGTTGCTACTTGATTTTACAAAGAGAAGTAATTGATTTACTTTAAAAGGATAGTCACTCTTTTTATACTACGGGTATTGTGTGACATTGTGAAAGTAACGTATCTTTTAAAGAGTTAATGTATGAAGTACTTTGGGGATAAAAACCCGATCTTGTTAATCATATAGTAGAAGGTACCTTGTGTGAACAACTTGATTGTATTGGTTTGTGATAGCCTTGTAATACTTTCTTGATTGCTTTGATAAGTAAACGTGTTGGGATGCTACGTGTGTTAGTATCTTGTGATGTTTATGCGAAGGGGTTTCCCTTGATTGTGCTTATTAACTATCAGTCGTTATGATAGTATTGTGGCATTCATCTCTTGAGATGATTAGGGTTAAGCGCCTCGATGCGGGGTAGACTTCGGTGGTCGATGGACCTATGATTCGAGAATACCTCATGCAGTCCCGGGCCTATCGCGAGCTACGAGTTCGAGTTAGTATCGTCCTTTATGGGCATGCGGTCCGTATGGCCACGCGGTGCGAAGTCGGGGCGATCTTGGGAGTAGCTACCCTCGATGCGGGGAATACCTCATGCGGGCGATGAGATTGGCCTATGCGGGCTGCGGGAGTTCGAGGTTAGGCAGCGTACATTAATCTGCGGGCAAGTGGCGGCTTTGATCTGTGGCGGTTTAGACAGATCTTATGATACGATTCATGACCTTGTTGGTACCGTAGGTTTTTAGTAGTCGGCTATGCCTTCGTACTTACCGTCAGTTTTATTATGACACAGTGGGACACGGTGTTCATGTGTGTTCCTTGGTGCTTTTATATCATAGGCTGGCGGTGAGGAAGGTATTCCACGGGCATGATTGATGTTGTGGGCACGAGACCCGTTGTTATACTTGAGTGATGACTTGAGGCGTGAGTCACGACTTGACATGGCGCTTGGTTGTAAATCGTAGTTTGGTTATCATACATGTCTCTCGCTTTATATATTCGCTATGATTTCATTTCTGATATGTATTTCGTTCACATACTAAATTTTTGTTATCGACCTCGCCGGGCTGCGTTCATGCCGCGAGTTGAGGTACACGATCGTTGATCCTCGCTCTTAGGGTCACGATTCAGCGTGTGGGAAGCTCGTTCCTCGGAGGCTTATCATGGTATAGTCCCTGTTGTTGTAGGTGCTTACATTCGGGGTATGGCGGCCCTGTCCGCCATTGTTGTCGTATCATTTCTTAGAGGTGCATGTAATCTTGTTGTGGCGGGGTTTGTAAAAAGGATTAAAGCTGCTCATTTGTAAAAGTTGTTATTTATATATCCGAAAGGCAAGTTTTCTCGATTCTTGTTTTGTACTTCACTTGTTTCATGCGTATTTTATGTTCGTGATTACTCGATGTTGTGTCACTAGGGTGCCCGGTAAGGCACGATCACGGGCCGGTTGGTCGTGACATCTTGTGATGTTAGTGTAAAGGGTTTTTCCTCATTTGCGCTTTAAAGTTGTTTGACTATCAGTAGTTATGTTGGTATTGTACCACTCACTTGACTCATTCCGGAGGTTAGCGCCCTCCGTCACGGGGTAGACTCGGCGATGCAGGACCGTGATTCGAGAATACCTCATGCGGGTCGAGGATCCATGCGGAACTACGGAGTTCGAGGTTAGTTTGCGGCCCTTGTGGTCATGCGGTCTCGTGGCGTGCGGATGCGGGTCGGGGCGATGCCGAGTAGCTACCCTCGATGCGGGGTTACATACCTATGCGGGCCTATAGGAGTGGCCTATGCGGACTACGGAGTCGAGTTAGGCTTGCATGGTGATACTGCAGGCGGTGGCCCCGCTCGATCATTCGCGACCTAGAAAAGACACATTACGATTTACCTATGGTTGCTCTTATTTATGATATGGCACTATGTGCGGTTACCTTGGTTGTTTCATACATACTTGCAAAACTGATTTTAAAATGATATGTTTTCATTTAAGTACTTTACAGTTTCACATACTTGGTACTGTTATCGACCTCCTTGAAGTGCGTTCATGCCGCAGTTGAGGTACACGATCGTTGATCCTAGTTCTCGGTCATTCAGCGTATGGGAAGCTCCGTTTCTCCGAGGCTTATCGGTGGTATAGTCCTGTCGTTGTAGGTATTTACATTCAGGGTATGGCGGGGCCTGTCCGCCATTATTGTCGTATCATTCTTAGAAGTGCAGAAATGCTGTTGTGGCGAGTTGTAATGGGATGAATCGTTCGGTTTTAAATTTGATTTATATATATGCCGTAAGGCAAGTTTTCTCGACATCGCTTTGTTTACTTCTTAATATTTTCATGTCTTGTTTTATGTTCGATTACTCGATGTTGTATCACTAGGGTGCGGGTAAGGCACGATCCACGGGCCCGTTCGGTCGTGTGATTCCAAAACACGAGTCACTACCTCCAAACTTGGTCACCTTACTAGCCTCAAATTCCTTCAAGGCCATTCCCGGCCTTCACGATCCGATTCTAGTCGAACACATCCGCGAACTCGTACGATGGTCACCTAAACTTGGGCCTAGCACCCTCATGACCCTACCACCTGGAGGGACCACCTCGAACTGACCCCACCTCATTCCGGGCTGCGGGTTGACCCGCGATCTGGCCTCAACCCGACCCGCTATCGCGCCAAACTCTTGTTCCCCGATCCGGAATAATCTTACCAATTCACGTCATGAAAGCTAACACCTCCATCTCACACTACCCATGGAATAATCCCACAATATATTTCCCGCATACCAAGTATTTCGACAAAGACCAACCGTAAAATCATCCACTCAAGACGGCCTTGCATCCAAGGTCCCAACTGTTATAAATTCTAAGGTTCACAATTGTCTCGTCCCCAGACTTACCCTTTTCAACTACCCATGTTTTCTAATTCACACTTAACACAATGCTATCCGTACATAACACTCCACATGTATCTACCATGACAACATAAACAAGTCTCTTAAGGGCTAAAGATATCCCTGTAACCACTGTCTCACTTTCCCTTTGTCGCTCTAATCATAATCCTGCCCTGCAGGGCGCCTAGCTATAGAAGGCGATGGACCAGCCACCGATCCCGAAGGCTGAGTCTCAATATCCGTGCTACCTCTGGTCGGACAAACTCTCACCAAATGGCCCTGTTGGCCGCAAGCATAACAATCTCCCAAACTAGCATGACACCCTAAGGACCATCCTCAGCTCTCTATCCATAGAACTCTGCTGGGGCTAGCGGCGTCATAAAACTCGTCGTCTGAAGTACTATCTCAGGTAATGACCAGGCCTGTGCCCTCGTAATGTTATACCCCGTATTTCCAGAGTATGTACGTGAGGGCGTACGTACGAAAGTTTTAGCCTTAAGATAGGCAAGGATCGAAAATTTTGTTCACAACTACCGAAAAGAATCGTTTTCCGACGAAACGTTTTCCGGACTTTGCGAAGGGAAAATTATGGCTATGTCATTTCTAATTTTTGCGGATTTTTCCGAGAGACGAAATATTTTGGACCAACGAGAGGGAGACACTTGTCACCCTCAAGTGGCGGATGGAGGGGACGATTGTGGGACGTTTTTCTTCCATGTTTTGTTGCCTAAAACTTGGGTCAATGTTTGTGAAGGATTTGTGGAGTAGGGTTAGGGTGCACTTGGGCAAATCTTGACCCTCCACTTGCCCCCCACTTGGCTTGATCTTAGCCATTGGTTTCCCTATAAATACCCCCCCCTTTGTGAAGACTTCTTCATCCTCACAATGTTTTCTAAGTCTTCAAAGCCCTCTCCCCCTTAGTGTAGTGTTTTCGTCCAAGCCTCCCCCTCCCCCCTTTGTGAGGCCTTTTGGCCAAGAGGTACCTCCCCCTCCTAGTGGTGTTGGCCGAGAGGTATACCCCCCCTACCTTGAGTTGTTCTCGTAAAATACACCCCTCCTTGGTAGAAAGTATTCTCCAAGTATTGTTACTATTCCAAAAATACCTTAGCCTTATACCTTGTAGTATTCCAAAGTTACCTCTATACGTAGAGCCCGGAAATACTACCTTATATTCCCTTCAGTCACAAAAACGAAACCCTAAGAAAAACCTTCATAGTCGGTTGAAGTGTTAAGTAGAAGTTGCGTAGAACTTCTAAGGGTTGTTTGGAGCGGGTTAGAGCGCCCAGAGTAGGAGCTAAACGTTGCTCAGGATCGACATTTAAACTTGGATAAATTTTGGGCTTATCGAGGTAAATATCTTGTCTCCCTATTGTAATTGAGTTTATATACTATTGAAGTATAAGAATTAAGTATAAGTTATATACCAGGAAGGTATATAAGAAGGGAATTGAACTTACATAGGATCGTATTCTGATGAACTTGTGAAGTTTGTGGTAGGGAAGTCTGCCAATTTTCCGTAGAATCTTGTATCTAGATTTATTCTACCGGTAGTCTAGACATTGATAGACTTGTATAACCGTTATAGGTTGAAATCTTTGCGAGTAGCGTATTCTACTCGAAGGGTGGAAAAGGACAGCAGGATTACAGTACTTTGGAGCTATTTGCTAATAGTCGATAAATCGTCGCGAGGTATGTGATTCTTCCTATCCTCTTGAGCATGATATTTTAAAAGAATATATTTAGTACGGTAGACGTACGTGTGTTAACTGAACGTAGTTTTACGGCAATGTCTTTTGACTTAAGCCTGAATAATAAGAATCTTGAAGTATTTCAAGAGAATTAAGAACCGTTTTTGAAAGAAGAGTAATACTTGGTTTTAAAAGCTTAAGAGTTATACTAGCTTTATGGGAAGTTAGGTATAACGACTTAAGAGTGATAAAAAGAATGGTTTATTGATTTTAGAAGTTAAGAGACTTGATCTTAAAAGATAAGAGACTTGACTTAATTGAATTGATATGAATTTTGTTAAAAAGTGTGAAACCTCATTCGTGAGTAATGAGTACTTGATTTTTTAAAAGGAATAATGTTTCTTGATTTGGAAATCGAATGAGTATCGAGCGAACCACTGCGGCGTTAATAAAGGGAAATGTTTTGACTAATAAAGTATTATTAAAACCAGTAGAAACCTCCATCCGCATGAAGCTAAGATGAGACAAAATGATAGTACATTTCTAGATCATGGTTGCTTTAATAAGATTGTTATGAACAAGAATAACCTACTCACACATAAGGCATATGTTTCTCAAATTGTTTTAAAAGAGAATTATATTCTTAAGTGATTAAGACTATGAACTACGAAACCTTTCGAAAATGAGAAACTTGAGCATTTGAAATTAGGCAAACTTGAACGTTTGGAAAATAATGTTGTTACTTGATTTTGACAAAAGGAAGTGTTTTGGTTTACTTAAAAAGATAGTCACTCTATTTTTTATACTACGGGTATTGCGTGACTTTTGTGAAAGAAACGGATCTTTTAAAAGAGTTATTGTATGAAGTACTTTGGCGATAAAAACCCGAACTTGCTAACATAAAGTAGAGAGTACCTTGTGTGAATAACTTGATTGTGTTGGTTTGTGATAGCCTTGTAATACTTTCTTGTTGATTTGATAAGTAAACATGTTAGGATGCTACATGTGTTAGTATCTTGTGATGTTTGTGTAAAGGGGTTTCCCTTGTTGTGCTTATGTTGTTTAACGATAAGCTATTATGTTAGTATTATATCACTCACCTCTTGACATGATTAGAGGTTAAGCGCCTCCGTCACGGGGTAGACTCGGTAGTGCAGTGTGACCTATGATTCGAGAATACCTCATGCGGGTCTGTGTGACCTATGCGGAGCTACGAGAGTTCCAGGTTAGTGTACGGGGTTATAACTCATGCGGTCTATGTGGCCATGCGGACTGCGAGTCCAGGACGTTGTCGGGGAGTAGCTACCCTCGATGCGGGGAATACCTCATGCGGGTCATTGGAGTGGCCTATGCGGAGCTGCGGGAAGTTCCAGGACTAGACGCGCACATTAGATCTTCGCGCGAGTGGCGGCCTCGATCATGTGGCGGTCTAGACAAATCTCATGATACGATTTATGACCTTGTTGTACTGTGGGTTTTAGTAGTCGGCTATGCCTTCGTACTTACCGTCACGATTTTATTATGACACAGTGGGACCGGTGTTCATGTATTCCTTGGTGCTTTTATATCATGTAGGCTGGCAGTGAGGAAGGTATTCCACGAGCATGATTGATGTTGTGGGCGTGAGACCCATAGTTGTATTTGAGTGATGACTTGAGGGCGTGAGTCCCTGACTTGACATGACTGCTTATTTATTGTGAACTGTAGTTTGGTTATCATATATGTCTCCTTCTTTATATAGACTACTATGATTTAATTTCTGATATTTTGATTTCACATACTTGGTACCTGTTGTACTGACCTCCTTCGGGGGGCTGCGTTCATGTCGCAGGTAGAGGTACACCAGTGTTGATCCTCGCTCTTAGGATCACAGTTCAGCGTTTTTGGAAAGCTCCGTTTCTCCGGAGGCTTATCAGTGGTATAGTCCCCTGTCGTTGTAGGTACTTACATTCAGGGGTATGGCGGGGTCCTGTCCCGCCATTATTGTCATATCATTCTTAGAAGTGCATGTAATCTGTTGTGGCGAGTTTGTAATAGGGATATGCTGTTGGATTCAAGTTATATATATATGCGTAAGGCAAGTTTCTCGAATAAACTGTTTTACACTTCATATTATTTCATGTCATGTTTTATATTCCAGTGATTACTCGATGTATGTCTACTTGGGTGCGAGGTAAGGCACGATCACGGGCAGGTTGGTCGTGACAAAAGTGGTATCGAGCGATTAATCCTCGGAAAGTGTCTGAGACCGTATCTAGTAAGTCTTGATTATCGGTGTGTTGTGCACACCAATAATCGTGAGGCTATAGGATATTTAGGATCGGTTTCCATTCTTCTCACTCTGAGATCGTTCTTAGAGCTGTGTTATAAGTTGGACCCCTCTAACGTATTTCTTTCCCTTACCGTTATGCCTCCGCGTAAGGCAACGGGCAGATGGGCAAGCGGCGAGGAGGCTGCGAGTAAAACGAGAGGGTTACGAGGCACAGGCCCAATCATCACCTGGGGTGGTGCTTCATTCGGGGAGTTCTGCGACGCCGCCAGTCCCAAAGTCTATAGCAGCGGCGATTCCTACTGCGGCCATGATATTTGAACCTTCAGTTCCACGACCAGTAACGGAAAGTATAGATTGCAAAGAGACGACCCTGTTACTAGCTAGGGAGTTAGCAACCAGAGAGTATATTATGTATCGATTTATCACGGGTCTTGATGACTATCTAAGAGAGGGTTGTGCAAGAGTAGCTCTTCAGTCAGGCATGAGCATGGCCTGCGTACGGGCTTATGCGCCTTGGTAGAAAGCGTAAGGATCGACGGGTTAACCAAAATCAGCAGAAGAGGGCCAGATCAGCAGGGCCATGTTGCGAGAAATTGTCCGACCAGAGGTGGCGCGGATGGAGACTCAGCCTTCAGGATCAGTGGCTAGTTCGTCACGCCGCGCTATCGCCCGATGAGGCGGGATTGATTAGAACGACAAAGGGGAGTGAAGCTGTAGATATAGGTAGATCATTAACCCTCTAGAGATTAGTACGTATGATAAGATGAGTATACCTTAAATGTTATGTTCACATAGCATTGTGTTAATTGTGATTAGAAATCATGGTTAGTTAACCGGGTAAGATTGGGGATAAGGAAAGTGTGAGCCTTAGAGTTTTATACGTGGAGACCGTAGGCGAGGCCATCTTGAGTAAAAGATTTTTGTTATGTTAACCTTTATCGGAGTGCATAGTACACGTGAGATATATGCGTGTGATAAGTCGGGTGGTATGAAATGAAAGAGGGTAGTTGAGCTAAGAAGACCACTAGGTTTTCGTGACAAAAGTGGTATCATTGTGGGATTGTTCGGATCGGGAGCAAGTGTTTGGCGCGATAAGCGGAGTCAGATTCTTGGACCGATTGCGGGTCAACCGCGGCTTTGTATGGTGGTGGGGTCAGTTTGGGGTGGTCGCTTTGTGATAAGTCACGAGGTGTTAGGCCCAGTTTAGTTAACCAGTCTGAGTTCGTGGATGCGTTCGACGATGGTCGGGCGATGAGGTCAGCCCATCTTGTCTTTTAGTCAAGACCGTTTACTCGGCGAGAGGTTATGCGTGATGTTATATCGAAAGGTTGTAAGGCTGCACGAGGTGCCTACTTTCACCTTATAATGACGATGGAGCCAGTTCTGTTTCGTTTTAGAAGTATTACAGCGAGGTTAGAAACTCAGGTGAGTCTCAGTATCGCATTCACCCTCGGGCCAGTGTTCGGATTTCAGGGGTAGCGGTGAGGATGGTTGCCTCCTGTTGAAGGAGTGCTTTATAGCTACCATTTCGGTATTCGGATGTCGCCTTATGAAGCCTTGTAGGGGCGGAAGTGTAAGTTGCCGGTCGATTTTTTCGATGTTGGCAAGGTTGAGATAGTTAGTTCATACTTGTTTCAGGATGTGGATAGGGTGAAGCTTATCCAAAAGAGGTTATTGACTCGGAGTCAGCGAAGTCGTGCGGGTGTCGGCGGCGGCGCTTGAAGTTCGAGTTGACGGTCGGTCTTCTTGAAGTACCACCGGAAAAGGGTATGACGAGTTTTGGAAAAGCAGAGAAACTTAGCGAGTTACTTTGGGCCTTTTCAGATCATTTGGAAAATAGGCCAAGTTGCCTATAGGTTAGCATTGTCGTCCGACTTAGGAGGCAGTACGTCCGGTCTTTCATGTTGTTATGTTCGGAAAAGTATCGGAGATCCATCCAGAGTGTTCCCAGTTAATGATGATCAAGTTGGAGGTTGTAACCCAGAGATTTTGGAAAAAGAAGCAATAACAAAAATGTGATAAGTTATGAGAAAGAGTTCGAGTGTACGAGAAGGGTACGACAAGTAAGGGAATAAGCGAGCATGTGTTAAGAACATCGATGTGATCATTTCTTTTGTAAAGTGAAGGTGCGAAGGGAGTATCTTTTAGCCCTTGGGTGGGAGTTTTTGTGATGTTAGAGGTAATTCCTCGTGGACTTGAATTAAATATTTGCGCGTGTGTTATTTTATGGCCAGGTGTGGCATGATTGTCTTTCGGGAGCATAGTAGTGAAGACTATACTGGCGCATGTATGTTTTGAGGCTTAGAAGGAACATTCAGGACGAATGTTTCTAAGGAGGGGAGAATGTTATACCCCGTATTTCCAGAGTATGTACGTGAGGGCGTACGTACGAAAGTTTTAGCCTTAAGATAGGCAAGGATCGAAAATTTTGTTCACAACTACCGAAAAGAATCGTTTTCGGCGAAGCGTTTTCCGGACTTTGCGAAGGGAAAATTACGGCTATGTCATTTCTAATTTTTGCGGATTTTTCCGAGAGACGAAATATTTTGGACCAACGAGAGGGCGACACTTGTCACCCTCAAGTGGCGGATGGAGTGGACGATTGTGGGACGTTTTTCTTCCATGTTTTGTTGCCTAAAACTTGGGTCAATGTTTGTGAGGGATTTGTGGAGTAGGGTTAGGGTGCACTTGGGCAAATCTTGACCCTCCACTTGCCCCCCACTTGGCTTGATCTTAGCCATTGGTTTCCCTATAAATACCCCCCCCCCTTTGTGAAGACTTCTTCATCCTCACAATGTTTTCTAAGTCTTGAAAGCCCTCTCCCCCTTAGTGTAGTGTTTTCGTCCAAGCCTCCCCCTCCCCCCTTTGTGAGGCCTTTTGGCCGAGAGGTACCTCCCCCTCCTAGTGGTGTTGGCCGAGAGGTACACCCCCCCTACCTTGAGTTGTTCTCGTAAAATACACCCCTCCCTTGGTAGAAAGTATTCTCCAAGTATTGTTACTATTCCAAAAATACCTTAGCCTTATACCTTGTAGTATTCCAAAGTTACCTCTATACGTAGAGCCCGGAAATACTACCTTATATTCCCTTCAGTCACAAAAACGAAACCCTAAGGAAAACATTCATAGTCGGTTGAAGTGTTAAGTAGAAGTTGCGTAGAACTTCTAAGGGTTGTTTGGAGCGGGTTGGAGCGCCCAGAGTAGGAGCTAAACGTTGCTCAGGATCGACATTTAAACTTGGATAAATTTTGGGCTTATCGAGGTAAATATCTTGTCTCCCTATTGTAATTGAGTTTATATACTATTGAAGTATAAGAATTAAGTATAAGTTATATACCAGGAAGGTATATAAGAAGGGAATTGAACTGTACTTACATAGGGTGTATTCTGATGAACTTGTGAAGTTTGACGGGTAGGGAAGTGCTGCCCAATTTTCCGTAGAATCTTGTATCTAGATTTATTCTACCGAGTAGTCTAGACATTGATAGACTTGTATAACCGTTATAGGTTGAAGTACTCCGAGTAGTGTATTCTACTCGAAGGGTGGAAAAGGACAGCAGGATTACAGTACTTTGGAGTTGTTTGCTAATAGTCGATAAATCGTCGCGAGGTATGTGATTCTTCCTATCCTCTTGAGCATGATATTTTAAAAGAATATATTTAGTACGGTAGACGTACGTGTGTTAACTGAACGTAGTTTTACGGCAATGTCTTTTGACTTAAGCCTAAATAATAAGAATCTTGAAGTATTTCAAGAGAATTAAGAACCATTTTTGAAAGAAGAGTAATACTTGGTTTTAAAAGCTTAAGAGTTATACTAGCTTTATGGGAAGTTAGGTATAACGACTTAAGAGTGATAAAAAAAATGGTTTATTGATTTTAGAAGTTAAGAGACTTGATCTTAAAAGATAAGAGACTTGACTTAATTGAATTGATATGAATTTTGTTAAAAAGTGTGAAACCTCATTCGTGAGTAATGAGTACTTGATTTTTAAAAGGAATAATGTTTTACTGATTTCGGAAATCAGAATGAGTATCGAACGAACCACTGCAGCGTTAATAAAGGGAAATGTTTTGACTAATAAAGTATTATTAAAACCAGTAGAAACCTCCATCTGCATAGAAGCTAAGATGAGACAAAATGATAGTACATTTCCTAGATCATGGCTGCTTTAATAAGATTGTTATGAACAAGAATAACCTACTCACACATAAGGCATATGTTTCTCAAATTGTTTTAAAAGAGAATTATATTCTTAAGTGATTAAGACTATGAACTACGAAACCTTTCGAAAATGAGAAACTTGAGCATTTGAAATTAGGCAAACTTGAACGTTTGGAAAATAATGTTGTTACTTGATTTTACAAAAGGAAGTGTTTTGGTTTACTTAAAAAGATAGTCACTCTATTTTTTATACTACGGGTATTGCGTGACTTTTGTGAAAGAAACGGATCTTTTAAAAGAGTTATTGTATGAAGTACTTTGGCGATAAAAACCCGAACTTGCTAACATAAAGTAGAGAGTACCTTGTGTGAATAACTTGATTGTGTTGGTTTGTGATAGCCTTGTAATACTTTCTTGTTGATTTGATAAGTAAACATGTTAGGATGCTACGTGTGTTAGTATCTTGTGATGTTTGTGTAAAGGGGTTTCCCTTGTTGTGCTTATGTTGTTTAACGATAAGCTATTATGTTAGTATTATATCACTCACCTCTTGACATGATTAGGGGTTAAGCGCCTCCGTCGCGGGGTAGACTCAAAGTAGTCTGTGTGACCTATGATTCGAGAATACCTCATGCGGGTTTGTGTGACCTATGCGGAGCTACGAGAGTTCCAGGTTAGTGTGCGGGGTTATACCTCATGCGGTCTATGTGGCCATGCGGCCTGCGAGTCCAGGACGTTGCCGGGGAGTAGCTACCCTCGATGCGGGGAATACCTCATGCGGGCCATTGGAGTGGCCTATGCGGAGCTGCGGGAAGTTCGAGGACTAGCGCGCGCATTAGATCTGCGGGCGAGTGGCGGCCGATCATGTGGCGGTCTAGCAGATCTCATGATCTGATTTATGACTTTGTTGATGCTTGTAGGTTTTAGTAGTCGGCTATGCCTTCGTACTTACCGTATGGTTTTATTATGACACAGTGGGACACGATGTTCATGTGTATTCCTTGGTGCTTTTATATCATAGGCTATGGCGGTGAGGAAGGTATTCCACGGGCATGATTGATGTTGTGGGCGTGAGACCCATAGTTGTATTTGAGTGATGACTTGAGGCGTGAGTCACGACTTGACATGGCCTTATTTATTGTGGAAGTAGTTTGGTTATCATATATGTCTCTGCTTTATATAGACTACTATGATTTCATTCTGATATTTTGATTTCACATACTTGGTACTGTTATCGACCTCCTTGGAAGTGCGTTCATCTGCAGCGGTAGAGTACACCGATGTTGATCTCGCTCTTAGGATCACAGTTCAGCGTTTTTAGGAAGCTCCGTTTCTCGGAGGCTTATCGATGGTATAGTCCTGTCGTTGTAGGTACTTACATTCGGGGTATGGCGAGCCACATCGCCATTATTGTCATATCATTCTTAAGTGCATGTAAATCTGTTGTGGCGAGTTTGTAATAGGGATATAGCTTTGGATTCAAGTTATATATATATGTCGTAAGGCAAGTTTTCTCAGATAAACTGTTTTACACTTCATATTATTTCATGTCATGTTTTATATTCCGCTGATTACTCTGATGTATGTCTACTTGGGTGCCCGGGGTAAGGCACCAGTCACGGGCTCGGGTTCGGGTCGTGACACGTAACCCTCTGTGTTCTACTCGTAGCTCCATCTGCTGCCTTGCCCCTCTGGGCCCTGGTTGCCTTGCGTAGAGGCATAACGGGTACATAAGAATACGCCAGAGGGAGTCCAACTTATAACACCGCTCTAAGGCACGATCTCAGAGTGAGAAGAATGGAAACCAATCCTAAATATCCTGCAGCCTCCTGATTATAGGTGTGGTGCACAACACGCCGATAATCAAGACTCTACTAGATACGGTCTGTAGACACTTTCCGAGGATTAACTGCTCTGATACCACTTTTGTCATGACCCGACTTCGGGCCCGCGACTGGTGTCTTACCCCGGGCACCCTAGTGATACAATCATCAGAGAAATATTAGCGGAAATAAAAACTTAAACATGAAACACGACATAAAGTAAGAAACAGGATAACCAAAACGGTCACCGTCCTGTAATATATATCAAACCGAACAGCTAACTCCTTTACAAACTCTGCCCACAACAGTACTACAGACCTCTAAGAATATAACAACAACTATGACGGGACAGGGCCCCTCCATACCCCTGAATGTACAAACACTTACAATGACATGGGATTATACCAAAAGATAAGCCTCCGGAGAAACGGAGCTTCCCAAAACGCTGAACTGTGATCCTATGAGCGAGGATCCACAACCGATGTACCTCTACCTGCGGCATGAACGCAACCCCCCGAAGGAGGTCGATAACAGTACCAAGTATGTGGCTGAAAATCATAAATGAAATCATAACAGTCTATATAAAATAGGAGACATGTATGATAACCAAACTACAGTTCACAACATAAAAGCAGTCATGTCATGTCAGGGACTCACGCCCTCAAGTCATCCCTCATGCCCGTGGAACCCTTCCTCACTGCCGGCAGTCTACATATAAATCGTATGATACGTATAACATGTCTCGGCCCATCCCGTGGGACTCGAGGTGGAATCGTATGGTATACATGTTGTCACGACCCGTTCGGGGCGTGGTCGTGCCTCAAGGGCACCCAGTAGTCATACATCGAGTAACCAGGAATATAAAACAAGACAGAAAGCGATTTATAAAATAAGACACGCTTTATCGATGAAAAGCTTGCCTTTCGGCATAATATAAATAACTCAAGTTTTGCGATTCATCCCAAGTACAATAGTACTACAGACCTCTAAGGAAGTAAACAACTATGGCGGGGCCCGCCATACCGACTGTACAAAACTATCTACAATACAGGAGATCATACCCAAAGTAGAGCCTCCGAGAAGATGGAGCTCACGACACCAACGCAAAGATCCTAAGGATGTGGATCTAGCACACCTTGCCACTGCGGCATGAACGCGGCCCGAAGAGGTCGATAACAGTACCAAGTATGTGAAACTATAAAGTACTTAAAATGAAATCAAAGTATTTAAAACCTTTTCACAAATACAATCGATTCAATTTCACATAGTGCCACATCACAAACAACAACGATAATAGGAAAAGCAGTCTATTCTAGGCGCGAATGATCGAAGCAAGGCGATCGCCCATAGTATCATTCTGCGTGCCTAGTCTGGACTTCGCGACCGCATAGGTCCCACGCACCGCATGAGATATTTCGCATCGGGGCAGCCAACCCGGCATCCGCCTAGGCTCCGCGGCCGCATAGCCTCAAAAAGACCGCATAGTCTCAACGGACCGCGTAGAGTCCCCGCGTCGGGCTAAACGCCGGAATGATCAATCCGAGCATACGCGCTCGCATAGTCTCACACGCGCATAGGCCGTATAGACCCGCATCGAGGCAAGCCCTTCGTATAACGATCGAGGGTAGGTGATACAATAACGATACAATGGACTTACGGTTAGCAACGTAAGCCTGCAAAGAATGACCCCTTTACACGGCGTTACAAGACACTAACACGGGTAGTATCATAGCATGTCTACTTATCAAACAATCTTACTACACTTAATGAAATCAATACAAGGCTTTTATAAACAAAACAAGTAAATTCCTTTTATCTTCTTAAGTTGTTATACCTAACTTCCCATAAAGCCAAGATAACTCCTACGCTTTTGTTTTAAAACCAAGTATTTATCTTCATTAAAAATGATTCAAGATTCTTTGAAATGTTTTGATTCTTTGTTATTCGTGCTTAAGCGTGAGGCATTCCGTAAGTATTATTCAGCTTAAGTCAAAGACATTGCGTAGTTATTATTCGATTAACACGTATGCGTCTACCGTACTATATATTGTAAAATATCATGCTTTAGGAAGAATCACATACCTTCTCATAAAACCACCGCCAAGTTGAATATGTCGCTACAGAGAGTCACCTATAATAGTCACAAATATCTATCAAAGACTATTCCCGAGGTCATTCTAAGCAGGGGTTCATAATTCTACGGAAAGTCGGGCAGCACAACCCTACCCGGTGAGCTATGTAAGTCTCATGTAACAGTCTATGTGAGTACTGATTCAATTATTCTTCTTTTAAACCGCCTACTGTGATAACATTCAATTCTATTGTGTGATATTCTTCTAAGTATCTAATACTTGTTCTAATACTACAACAGTAAGTATTCTCTAATTCAAAAGAGGGTTAGTATTAGTTACCTCGGTAAGCCCAATAATATCCTAGATAAAGTCGCGCCTGAGCAAGGTTTAGCTACTAAGTTGTACGCTCAGGTAGCTCAGAAACCTTAGAAGTTCTTAACAACTTCTCCTAAGGACGAAGGGTTTTGGGCTAGGGTATTTTGGGCATTATAAAGATACTAGAAGACAAATTTTCTACCAATGGAGGGGTGTAGATTTCGGCTAGGCTAGGGGGGCTAGGCTCACGTCCACACTACACAAGGGAGGGAAGAGGTGTTGGACGAAAAGCTTAAGGGAGAGAGGATTTTTAGACTTAGAAGATAACTTTGTGGATGAATAACTCTTCATCTCTAAGGGGGTATTTAGAGCTCAAGCCTTGGCCAACCAATGGCCAAGATGAAGACAAGTGCAAGGCAAGTGTAGGGTGAGGATTAACTAAACACAAATATCCTACCAACCCTTGACTTGTGCACAAGGCACAAAAAACGTGCCTTGGCTCTCCAATTTCGTCCATGGACGATTCAAGTCCACCAATGGGAGGGTGCCAAGTGTTGCCCTCCCTTTGGTCCAAAATGTTTCGTCTCTCGGAAAAATCCGCAAAAATTAGTAATGGCATAGCCGGAATTTTCCCTACGAAAGCTGTGGAAACGTTTCGTCGGAAAACGATTCTTTAAGCGAGTTGTGTACAAAAAAAACGTCCAAGGCTAACTTTAAAGCCAAACTTTTTTGTACGTATTCCCTTACGTACATACTCTGGAAATACGGGGTATAACACATGTCTTGGCCCATCCCATGGGACTCGATGTAAAATCGTGTGGAATACATGTCTCGGCCCATCTTATGGGACTCGGTGTAAAATCGTGTGAAATACATGTCTCGGCCCATCTCATGGGACTCGATGTAAAATCGCATGGTCACATGTCCCGACCCATCTCATGGGACTCGGTGTAAAATCGTATGGTCACATGTCCCGGCCCATCTCATGGGACTCGGTGTCGGATCGTATGGTCACATGTCCCGGCCCATCTCATGGGACTCGGTGTCGGATCGTATGGTCACATGTCCCGGCCCATCTCATGGGACTCGGTGTCGGATCGTATGGTCACATGTCCCGGCCCATCTCATGGGACTCGGTGTCGGATCGTGTGGTATAAATATCTCGGCCCATCTCATGGGACTCGAGGTGAAATCGTCCATAACATTTAAACCCTCTTTTAAGACCGATTAAGACAATACCATGCATTCATTTAAACCAAAACACTTTCCCTTTTTAAAGTCAAGTAACAACATTCTTTTCCAAAAGTTCAAGTTGCATAATTTCAAATACTCAAGTCTCTTATTTTCGAAAGATTTCATAGTTCATAGCCTTAATCACTTAATAACGTAATCTCTTTTAAAAATTGAGTAACATATGCCTATGTGTGAGTAGTTTATTCTTGTTTATAACAATCTTATTAAAGCAGCCATGATCTAGAAAATGTAATACAATTTTGTCTTATCTTAGCTTCTATGCAGATGGAGGTTTCTACTGGTTTTAATATAGTTATTTGTCATTACATTTTCCTTTATTAACGCTGCAGTGGTTTGTTCGATACTTATTCCCATTTCCGAAATCAATATAACATTATTCTTTAAAAACCAAGTACTCATTACTCACGAATGAGGTTTCACAACTTTTTAACAAAAATTCATATCAAGTCAATTAAGTCAAGTCTCTTATCTTTCAAGATCAAGTCTCTTAACTTCTAAAATCAATAAACCATTCTTTTACCTACATAAAGTCGTTATAACTAACTTCCCATAAAGCTATTATAACACTTTATGTTTTAAACCAATCAAAACTCGTTTAGCACACGTACGTCTACCGTACTACATAGTTCACAACAATCGTGCTAGAAAAGATAGGAAGAGGTTCACATACCTCGCGACGATTATCGACAATTAGCAAAACGCTCCAAAGTATTATAACTCTGCTAGCCTTTTCCACCCTTCAAGTAGAATACGCTACTCGTAGAACTTCAACCTATAAAGGTCACAAAACGTCTATCAACCTCTAGATCTCTTCGTAGAACAATTCTAAGTACAAGGTTCCTTATTCTACGGAAAATTCGGCAGCACCTCCCCCCCGTAACCACATAAATCTCCTCCTCTATCAAGGCCCGCTACCAAGCCAACAACTCCAAGGGGGTTACACGTCTAACCGGACGTGTACAACACTGCCCCACAATAATACTACAAGTCTACTGTAAATACAGTCCAATGTAAATACAGTTCAATTCTTTATAATCGTCCTTCCAATATATCTTATACTCAATTCTAAACTACTACAATATGTAATATCCAATTACAATAGGGGGACAAAGATCATTACCTCGATAAGCCCAAAATTATCCAAGATTAATAAGTCGATCCTGAGCAACATTTAGCTCCAACTCCTTACGTTCCAACCCGCTCCAAGCAACCCTTAGAAGCTCCTAACCAACTCATCTTCAAGATCTAACTCCAAAAAGTGAAGAACACTTAGGCTCAACTATGGCAAGTTTCGGCCAAGGCAACATTTCTAGGCTAGGGGTGTGAAATCTTTTCCAACTCTTGGTACAAAATCTTCCTAACACCCTAAGGAAGAATACTTATAAGTTTAAGGATTTTTGGACAACTTTTGCTCAAGAAATCAAGGCAAAGCCGAGAGCAACAACAAATGGGAGGGAATATTTTTGTCTTGGAAATTATCACAAGTGTGGATGAAGAAGTGTTGCTATCAAGGGGGGTATTTATAGAGAATTCAAGGGCCAAGATCAAAGCAAGTGGGTGGTCTAGATTGAGACATGTGTGTGTGGGTCCCATCCTCCAAATGGCTACACAAAACTTGGGACAAGTGGTTTGCCACTTGTCCCACCATTTCGGCCAAAGCCAAGTGTCAACAAGAAACGGCCAACCATGGCCACATGGGGGTGACACGTGTCGCCCCCTACTCGTCCAAAATATTTCATTTTCCGAAAAAATCCGAAATGCCAAAAATCTCTAAAACAAAGTGGGCCTGTCACAGTAAATTTCTCCCGTGGGCCCCACGTGACCAATTCCGGAAATAAAATTCCATAATTCTAATATAATCCAGGAAGTCCAAATACCAAATCTGGGAATCCAATTCCCTTCAACGAACCTTTTTCCTTCACAAAAACCGGAAACTTTTCCGTCGAAAAATCACATCTTTCTTCCCTTCCAATATTACTGTTGTATTCTCCTACGTACGTCCTCACATACATACTCTGGAACTACGGGGTGTAACATCAATCCCATGATGTGGGCACTTCATCTGCAAATCTTCAAACCGCTCTCATGCATCATATAGTGATTCTCCCTCTAGCTGATAGACGTTATTCAACTCACCTCTGAGCTTTGCTGCCTTTGCTGGAGGGAAGAACTTGGCAAGAAACTTCTGGGCTAAGTCTTGCCATGTAGTGATGGAGTTCGCCTGTAATGAGTTCAGCCAACACTTTGTTTTATCCCTGAGTGAGAATGGGAAGAGTCTCAACCAAATGACATCATCAGTAACATCATTGTATTTAAAGGTTGCACACAGCTCCAGAAAATTTGCTAGATGCAAATGGGGATCTTCAGATGGTAATCCCCCAAACTGAACTGAGCTTTGAACCATGTGCAATATGGCTGGTTTGATTTCAAAATTGTTGGCTTCAACAACTGGAAGTCTGATGCAGGTCTGCACCCCTGTAATAGTCGGCATCACATAGTCCCCCAAGCTCCTTTCTGCAGGGACTTGTCTTAAGACAAATGGTAACTCATCATTCCCCAAATTATTGTTTCGCTGATCTCCCATTGTTAACAATTCAGCTGCTCTTTTCTCTTTTCTGTTCTGTCTACACAATCTTTCAATCTCATGGTTCAGAGGGATATGAATGTCATTTCCTCTTCTACTTCGCATAAACTAAGTTCCTGAGACTAATCAAAAACACCAAACAGATCACGGCAAACAACACTAAAGCAAAATAAAATTAAAAACTGAAAATAAAAACCAAATTAGAAATAAGAATAGATAAATCGATATTTAACAGTACGTCAGTCCCCGGCAACGGCGCCAAAAACTTGTTGCGATATTTCTAGATGCTTACGCAAGTGTACGGTATCGTTCAAGTAATAAAGATCTGTAAGACCGAGTTTATCGTCCACAGAGACTGGTTTATTAACTACCGATTATCTATTATGTGGTATCTATTTGGTTGACGTTCTTTAGTTTGAGAATTATAACTAAGAATTGTGATTAACTGCAGAAAATAAACTAAAGATTATAACACTTTGGGGTTTATAACAGTTATGAAGGAAATAGAGCTTCCAATCTCCTCAACTATCCACTCTTTCACGTGTTAATGCAACGCTAATGATTCTTCTTCTTATTAAGATAACAGGTTAACTAATCTGTCATTATATTATGGTTAGGACATACAAGAGCTCAACCTTGTGCAGAAACCTTCTATATTTCTATGATAAGTTTTACCACACAGGAAGATTAAGATCCAGACAAGCGCCAAAGAAAGAAGGGGGCACAAGCAAGCGCAAGAATCAAAGCAGGGCAGGATCGAAGAGCTTAGACAGCAAGCAAGCGGTTTCCGCACACAGAAGACTCAGGCAATATAGAGTTTGACTCATTCAAATTCGATAACTCAAAAGCCACTCCTGAGTGAACTCCACAACTGCACCTGAAAGGGATTCCCGAGTCAGGGATGCCGAAGGAAGGGGGAGAAAGGGTAAATGCATTCTTTTTTAATGAATACCCGGTAGTTGTAGCAAAGGAAGAATGCAAATATGATGCAACAGATCCGGAACCACATTTGCGGTCTGGAAGAGAGGGACCCGCTATTAATGTGGGTATCTCCATTTCCAGAGTGGGGTCCGCAACTCAAATAAAAGCCATGAAACAGGTAGTTGGTAAATTAAAATTAGAACTAGCACAATTCGCAGAATTAGAAGCCTTTGCACAATTTGCTTCTGATCTCGATAAAGCTACTCAAAATCAATTGGCAAGAGGTCAACGATTACGTGAATTGCTTAAACAATCCCAATCAGCTCCTCTCACGGTAGAAGAGCAGATAATGACTATTTATACCGGAACAAACGACTATCTTGATTCATTAGAAGTTGGACAGGTAAGGAAATTTCTTGTTGAGCTACGTACTTACTTACGGCAGTCAGAACAGCTTCAGTCCAGCCCTTTTTTCCCTGGATGTCGCATTGCATTTGCTCGAACCGTTCTGAAGACGGAGGGCCCTAAGAAAGCCAGAAAGAAAAAACCAATATAGGAACTTCAACTAAGAAAGAAGAAAAATTGCTTAAGTAAGGTAGTCACTTTTTTTTTCGGTATGCCGCTCCGCGAGCAAGGAGTGCCACGCACGAGCGGAGCAAAAAGACAATAACCTTTAAATACTACACAAGTATCGGGGTACTTTCGTCCACGATTTTAACCTATGTCTAGACAATTACAACATATTCAAAACTCACCTTTCAGACTTTTGATTCGAAATCATATAAGTGATGACAATTAATAACTAGTTAATTATCAAGCAATCATAACAATATTGAATAGATCTTAATAAGCTAAAGAAAAAATCAATAACTAATGCATTACCTATATGAAAGAGCTTCAAGAATATTCGATGGAAACCCTACTAAATTATTTAACTCCTAAACATTGTCATGTCAAGAACTAAATTGCAATCCAACATAAACTGAAATAAAGTAAAGGAAAGAAAAATAACTTGAACAAGAGTCTCCAATTGTAGCCTCCTTCTTGCCTCCCAAAAGTATGATTTGAAATATGGTATAAGGTCTGTAATAATGAGCAGAGTTTTAGGGTTTTATAGCTGAAAAAAGTTGTCCTTTCGGACCATGAAAACGTGTCAAATTCGGCCCAAAATCGAAATCCGCGTCGTGTAGCCCTGCGGTCGGCGCCAGCGAGAAAACGAGAACAAATCAGAGCATGCAGTACTTTCAGCTCCGCGGCGCCAGTGGCGGCCCATTCTCGGATTTTGTGATTTTTCATCCTTTTTTCATCCGGACTTCGTCTGATTTCTTGTGTACTTCCCAGGACTTCTTAGACTTCATTTTTTGGCCTTTTAAGTGTGCAATTCCATCTCAAAACTAGTATATTCTCCTTTATAACCGTTGTGACACAAAATGAAGGAAAAACACACCTAACACTATACTAAACACAAAATAAAAGAGTAAATACTAACTAAAAATGACTCAAAAGTGTATACAAAATACACTTAAAAATAGTATAGAAGACGAATAATTCGTTATGGATTATATTCCTAATCCCGTCAATAGGTGTATTTCAAGTCATTAATCGATTTAGAATCCATGTTCAAATTATTAAATAAATTTCAATTCGACGAAACTGGTTCATAGGGCAAAGCACATTAAATATCCCAGCTTTTGAAACAATGTTAAACCATACCTTAAAGGGCAAAGAAAATTCCAAGATTAAAGTTTCGTAATATATGTTTTAACCATCCAAGATAGGGAAAAATCTTGAATACAAATAGATAATATAATACACATAAGGTCCAATGGGCTTATCCCTCACCCACATGAAACTTTGACAAATAAATCACTTTTAAAAGTTTAAAAGTATGTTTAAAAAGAGACATACCTCAATTTCCGCTAAAACACTATCAAACGAAATTTATGAGGTTCAACAATCACTACAATTGATTTAGATGATAAAGATTAGAACTTTACACTTTTCTCTTGGATTCTCAGCCTTTTTAAAACTAGTGTTTTAAAGACAAATTCATGTTCTTGATTTCATAAGATTAACCCATGGACTATAACGATATATAATCTTAAAACGATCCCCATAAATATACTAGAATTACAGAAACTTACATCACAACGAATTTTCAACTATTCTTTTCTTCAATCGTTCTTGAATTAAATTCTCACAATCTAAGGTAACTGCTTTTTGGGATATGTGTATACTTTTGGAAGGTGGCCTTATCGGCTAGCCTGTTATTTATTTCTTTTGAGTTACATGTATATTCCGCTACTATTCTCTGATGTATACCGGTAAGGGGTGCCCAGGTAGGGCACCAGTCGCGGGCCCGGGGTCGGGTCGTGACAAAAGTTGTATCAGAGCAGTTAGTCCTCAGAAAGTGTCTACAGACCGTGTCTAGTAGAGTCTTGATTATCGGTGTGTTGAACACCATATCTATAATCAGGAAGCTGCAGGACATTTAGGATTGGTTTCCATTCTTCTCACTCTGAGATCGTGCGATAGAGCTGTGTTGTTAGGGTCGTCTCTCCCTAACGAGTTATGTTGATTGCAGCTATGAAAAAGACAGCAGTGACCCAGGAAGGATTATGCAGATTGCGTATCCAGGTTGGTAATAATTATTGTATAGTTGGTATTATGACATACAACTATACGGATTTATGTATGAGGGTCAGACGCGTGTTACCTAGAATGATTTTAGATTACCAAGAATTGGTAAGGACAAAATAGATACCGGAATGGTATAAAACAGTTTAATGAATTCTCATCAAAGTTTTGCGTGCTAATTTGAGAAATTAGGAGATGATGAGCTGTCTGTGAAGGAAATGAACCCTTAAGAAGTTATGATTAAAGGACTTAAGGGAAGACTATGTAATAGATTAAGCTACGTAGTATGCTTAAGATAATGGTACGGATGAGATCCGTATGGAGTAAGTAATGGTTGTTGTGATCAAGATAACATGATTAAGAGCTTATGAGAAGCTATCTTACCCGTATGCGGGGAAGGATAAGGTAGGCTTGGAGCAAGGAAATTGCGAGCCTAGGGATATTGATAACCGCCGAGACCTTAGATATATAAGGCCTTCTCGGGAAATAAGATTTAATTCAGACTAAGTCTAGTTAATTGTTTGAATTGGAGCGGGATCAATTGGTAGTAGTTCCGCTACGTGACAGGGTCACGAGGATGCAAGGCCCAAGTCTAGTTAATTGTTTTACGGATTCGTGGACACATTCCACCGGAACCAGGTCGTGAGAGCCGAAAATGACCTTATTTTGTTCGATATTGTAACTCCAAAGATTGGAGGTCATAATCAATATGGAGGTTATGTACGTATGTTAGCATAAGTTCGGAAGTACAGAAAGAGTACGACCAGTAAGAAAGAGGGCAACCAAGTGTACAGGAATAAAGCCTGAATCCATGAGAACCTTTCGAGGTGACTACACCCGTGAGTGATGGGTGGTATCTGAGCGAGTGTATAATAATTGCCCGGTGACAATACAGTCGTCGGACCCTAGCAGACCTAGTAGAGCTGATATGACAGACTTTGAGGTCATTATGAGTACGGGCTGGTTGGCCACTTGTTATGCCAACGTTGACTACAGAGAGAGATTGGTTCGGTTCCAGTTTTCCGGTAAGCCGGTTATCGAGTGGAAATGAAGGGAAGTGGTTGTAACCAGTGAATTATCCTTCCTTCTTTGACATAGTTGATTTTAATAAGTCTGTGTGACTTGTTCATTTGAGGTAAATTGATGCAGAAAGTAAGTAATACTTGAATTTGAAGGAGTTTATGTTAAGTGCCCTTGGAGGTACGTGGAGTTGGTTTGGTGTGGCGGTCAGGGCCACGACCTTCCGGATAATTTCAGGAAAGCGCGCAAGGCAAGAATAAGATAAGTATGAGTGTTGTCTGCGGAAAACTGAAAGACATCCTTGGTAGGTTTGAGAATCTACACGATTTTTAAGGCGGTGCTTGATGATTAGATATTTACAGGACCGCAAGAGGACCCTGTGATTAGGGTTGTGACTTCAAGGAAAGATTATTAAAAGGAGATAAGCTCTCTCCCCCACGTAACAGGATAGTTGTACGTATTATTGAGGGTTATGCATACCCTTTATTTAAGCCATAGATATGGGACTGGTAAAGTCCCCAGTTTCGTTATGCAATAAGTTATAATTTTAATTAACCGTGGAAAAAGGTATTGTGTTTGGCTAATTGAGAACGACATTAGGAAATGGTCGAGGATGTGTCTTAAGGATATAAATGCTGGTTATAAGCGTAAATGGAAATGTATGACCCAGGAACGAGGTAGAAATATTTGGGTTAGTAATTAGTATGATGAAGGGTTATGACCAGAATAATAAGGAGAATACAATTACAGTTATAAAGGTTTCCCAAGGCATAATTACCCAGACTAGTGCGAAGACCATTAGAAATGATGGGCAGATAGGAATACCTCGACGAAAGGTGGCAAGTCTGTAATGACGGGCCAGACCGTATATATACGGGGAGGTAAGAGACCCCAGGGCAACTTGAAATGAAAAATAAAGGTAAGACGAGTAGACACTCGAACGATAAGAAATCTTGGCAAGCCATTGGATTATGTAATACCATGAATTGAGGTTGAACACTTGATTATAAGCTCTACGAGCTGGGAGAGAATAATAGGATTACTACTTGACGAGATCAAGGAAATCTCCCATTGAAATTGTGATTGACAGGAAGTCTTAGTCGTGAGACAAGCAAATGAGTAGAATCTAAGTATAGTGACCGAGTTTGGTTGCAACAGAGAGATGGAAATAGGAATCATAATTGAGATTATAACCCCGAATATTTCGTAAGTATGAGACAGGCTTCCAGACATGGGAAGATAATATGACTACGACTACAGTTCTAACCCCTCCTAAGGCCTGAAGGACTAGAGGGTTAGATTATAATGGTAACACTTTGAGTGTTTGGCTGGGTTGTGTGCGGATGCAATGCGATAAGGTAACAACCTATATTTTTCTTGACAGCTGCGGGAACACGATAGTGGAGCTCAGATTCGAGAGGTTGCCGAGTCTTCCCCCGTTGAGGAGGTGAAGAGGCGACAGTATAAGGATCCAGTTCTAGTGCGGAAACTGAGATACGACTCTCTAAGAAGAGAATGACCCGTTTGGGTAGCACCGGATAGGGTGTTGTGAGATGAGGATAGATTGGGTGTGCCCGATGCTGCAGGACTTGTCAGCAGGTTTTAGGGGAGGCACGCAGTGCTTATTGCTCTATTTGTTCGGGGTCGACTAAGTTGTGTCGTGACCTCAGATGTATGTATTGGTAAGATGGCCTGAAGAGGGACGTAGCAGAGTTTGTTGCTTAGTGTCCAAATTAGTAGCAGGTCAGGGTTGGGCACCAGAAGCCCAGTGGGCTATCACAGGCGATTGAGATCCCGACTTAGAAATGGGAGGTGATTAATATGGATCTTGTTACATGGTTGTGTCGTACTCAAAGGAAGTGCGACTCCTTATGGGTTATAGTATACAGGCTGACGAAATCAGCCCATTTTCTTCCGGTCAGGACCACTTACTCGGCTGAGGATTATGCTAGATTATATAGCAGGGAGATTGTGAGACTTCACGGGGTTCCTACATTTATGATGTCAGACAGATGAGCTCGGTTTATGGATAACTTCTGGAGGTTTTCCAGAAGGTATTAGGGACACAAGTGAGTCTCAGTATTGCATTTCACCCTCAGACCGACGGACAGGCAGAGCGTACTATCCAGGCACTTGAGGATAGGTCGCGGGCCTGTGTTCTTGATTTCAGAGATAGCTGGAAGGATTATTATGCCTCTTTTTGAGTTACGTACGATAACAGATACCCTTACAGTATTCAGATGGCCGGTATGAGGCTTGTTATGAAAGAAAGTGTAGATCGTCGGTCGGTTGGCTCGACGTAGGCAAGGTTCAGTTAATTGGCCCAAACTTGATTTCAGCAGGCCGTGGATAAAGCGAAGCTTAACCAGAAAAGATTATTAATAAAGCTCAGAGTCAGCAGAAGCTTTATGCAGATAACCGACGTCGACATTTGGAGTTAAGGTTGATGTTTTCGTATACGTATTGTTATGTGGCCATGTGTGGCAGGTGTGATTATGTTGGGGGTAGTCAATGGACTATGCCAATATCCGTTTAAATGGAACCTCGAAGGAACATTCGGGGACGAATGTTTCTAAGGAGGGGATAATGTTACACCCCGTAATTCCAGGACACATATATAAGAATGTACGTCAGGAATCTGGATGTTAAAATTTGAACGAAGGAAAGAATTGTTTTTCCGAAAGAAAATCTTCCGAACCTCGGGAAAGGATAACGATTGTTATTTAAGACATTTAAGAGTTTATCAGAATTTTATTTTCAGAGTTGGATACATGGGGCCACCCGAGAGATTTTACGTTTTTGTGGGGCCCACGAGGTTTCCGATATTTTGACCAATTATGGAAATGTCGGAAAAACGAAACATTATGGACGAATGGGAGGGTGACACGTGTCACCCCCACTCTATTGGGCTTGGACGAAATGGACAAGGTCTAAATTGTCAAGTCTTGCAATGCCAAGGCTTGACATTGTTGACCAAGTCAATAAGCCCACTTGAGTCTTGATATTTAAAGTTCCTTCATCCTATCCCCACAAGTGTCTTGATCTCAACCCTCCATTCAATTATATAGTCATCCATATTGCAAGACAAGTCTCAAACACTTAGAGAAAAAAACAAGAAAACTTAAGAGTGAGAGATAGTGCTCTCGGGTTTGCCTTCATTCCAACATGAAATTTTTTCGTTTATAGTTCAATAATCCCAATACTTTAAACCAAGGTTCCTAAGGGTATTGTAAGGATATCTCAATAGAAAGATCCCGGAAAAGTGTCATTTTTGCATTAGTCGCAAGGTGAAAACCTAAGTCGCTTTCATAGGTTTTGGTTGGAACTTGAAGGAAGGTTGTTTGTGAACTTCTAAGGGCTTCAAGTGACGGATTGGAGAGTCAAGTAAAGGAGCTAAGTTGCTAAGGAGCGACTTCGGATCTTGAAGTCGGATTAAGGCTTGTAAAGGTAACCATCTTGTCCTCTTAAGTGATTGAAGATTACTTATTGTTGTAGTTATACATTTTAACAAGCATGAGATATAAGTATTGGAGATTAATAAGTGTTATGGATATTAGAAGCCTAAATCTGAAATGACCTTGTTAGCCATTTGAAATTAAAATACAATTTGGTCGATAGTTAGAATCGTCGCATGTTATCTACTTGAAGATTTTAGTTGTTATAATCGATTGCGGCTTTATAACATGTTATACTAAACAACTTGGATTAAAAAGGAATTGGAAAGAAGGATATATTGTTACACCTTTTGGCCAAAAATGGCATTGGTTATTGAATTGCTTGGTATCAATTGTGGGGCAGAATTTTACACGTCTTGTTAGGCGTGTAATACCCTATTGTTAACTACATTGTTTAGCCTTAAATGTGGCATGTTTGGTTATTGAATTTGGGCCTTGAAAAAGGTGGAAAAGTATGTAGAAACAAAGGAAGCGCTGTCCGATTTTCCGTAGAATTTAGTGACTTTGCACTTAGAATATTCTACGTTTGAAGTTAGAAGTTAATAGACGTATTATGGTCATTATAGGTTGACATACTATGTACGACATATTTGACTTAGCAAGTGGATTGAACCAAAGAGGTATGTGGAACTTTCCTATCTCTTGAGCATGAGTAGTTGTAAATATATAGTACGGTAGACGTACGAGATTTTGATGAATCTAGTTTCATTTGATATCCTTGACTTGTTTTAAGAATGCCCAAGTTGGTTGAGTTAGGGAATTAACTCACTTGTTTTAAAGATTAAGGATATATTAGTTTCTAAAGATAAGAGACTTGAAGTATTTTTGAAAGTATATGATACTTGGTTTTTGGAAAGTTTAAGTCTCTTGGTTATAAAGAAGAATGTAAGTGTCTAAAGCATAAAGTTAGTATAACGACTTTATGGGAAGTTGGTTATAATAGCTTTATGGAAAGTTAAAAGAATGGTTTACTCTAGCAATGCAAATTAAGATAAAATGACTTGAAAGGAAGAAAGACAAATTGATTTGAAGGCATCAATTGCTTAAAGTTTTAAAGTAAAAAGTCACTTGATTTAGAAGTCTTTAAATGTAGTTCTAAAAGGTATTGTGACTTGTTTTGAAAAGTAGATATGACTTGATACTCCGGTTATTAGTATCTTGGAAGTTTTATATGAAAAAGAGTCTGTCACGACCCGACCCCGGGGCCGCGAGTGGTGCCCTACCTGGGCACCCCGTTCAGGCATACATCAGAGAATAGCAGCGGAACATACACAACATGCAACATGATTAGACAATAACATCACAGGCTAGCCGATAAGGCCGCCTTCCAATAAATATGCATAATCAAAAGCAAAACTGTACAACTCGGTTCTTACAGCCCCAAACCACAACATGTGACTACAGACCTATAAGAATAACAACTGTGGCGGGACAGGGCCCCGCTGTTATACCCCGTAGTTCTGACCCTACGAAAGCATGTAAGACTTAAAATTTCCAAAGGATAGGTTGACGGATTGTTCCGGACGGGTTTTAGTCAACTTTGAGGCAGGTTATGACCCGGTACATTGAGAGTTCCTAAGTGTTTCAAAGGCCTAGGGCGTAGTTCGTTAAGTCTAGATTCCAACGCAATCAACCGTTCGTCGATAGGACATCAGAGTAGGAAGTTATGAGAATTACAAGTTCAGTGCGCAGTCGGACATAAATGTGTTTCGGACAAAGGCGACAGGGCCGCGGCGCCGAAAGTACTGAGGGGTCGCTGAAGTTTCAGCGCCGCGGCGCCGGGAAGCAGGGCCGCGGCGCCGGAAGATCTGAGGGTCCGCAGGAGTTGCGGCGCCGGAAGGTGGCCGCGCGCCGAGGCGGATTCAGGCGAAAAACTTAGGAAAAGTCAGATTTTTCTTTTAAAAGACCTTGGGAGGGTGACAAGTGTCCCCCCCCCCCCATCTGATTTTGCATGCACTATATTGACCAAGTCTTGAAGACTTGGTCATACTTCATCTATCTCTTAGACAAAAGCTCTTCTTTCTCTCTTAAAAGTTCAAGCTCCTCCTTCTCTCTAAAATCCCAAGAGAAATTCTAGCCTTAGGAAAAATCTGAAAAGTTAAGAACAAGAAGGAAGCTTGTGGCTAGCTTGTTGGTGGTGTTCTTGGCAAGGAAGCTAGCAAAAATATTTGGAATAAGTTTGACTAAAACTTTAAGGTAACATTTCTTCCTTTAGAATTAGTTTCTAGTGTTGCATGTTAAGAAGAGAGAACTTGTGGTAGTGAATAATGCTCTTAGAGTCATTGCATGTAAGAAATATGGTTTGGATGTGAAAGAATTGGTTAAGAAGATTATGTGAGCATGTTGTAGCCTAAAAACTACCTTAGACTTGTTAAGTTAATTGTTTTACCTTTTGGGGCAGAATTTTACACACCCAAGTTTAGGTGTGTAATCCCCTTGAGATGTTTGGATTGTTGGGCCTAAGAAGTGGCGTTTGGATGTTGAATTCGGACCTTAAAAAGGTGGCAAAGTATGTAGAAACAAAGGAAATGCTGCCCAATTTTCCATAGAATTTAGGGGCTTTGAACTTAGATTATTCCTACATTGAAATTAGAGGTTAATAAACGTATTATGGTTATTATAGGTTGGCATATTACTTGGTAGTTTGAGCTAGCAAGTGGATTGACCGAAGAGGTATGTGGAAACTTTCTTATCTTTTGAGCATGAGTAGTTATAACTATATAGTACGGTAGACGTACGTGTTTTGAATGAAGTAAATCCTTTTGTTATACTTGACTTGTTTTAAGGAAATGTCTAAGTTGGGTTAAGAAGTTAACCCGCTTGTTCTTAAGGAATGGTTTATCCTAAATAAGATAGACAAGGATTTCTTGACATAATGAAGTATAGAGTACTTTTGGTGTGAAAGTATTGAATATTGAATTATTCTAAAAGATAAGAGACTTAAATTTTTGAGGTAAGAAACTTGTTTTCTAAAGGATAAGAGGCTTGAAGTATTTTGAAAATTGTATGAATTTGTTTGAAGTATAAGCCTCTTGGTTAGTAAAAGAACGAAATGGTTTATAAGGAGTTATAACGGCTTTATGGGAAGTTAGTTATAACGGCCTTATGAAAGGATAAGGATGTCTTAAATTTCTAAAGCATAAAGTTAGTATAACGGCTTTATGGGAAGTTGGTTATAATAACTTTATGGAAGGTTATGAAAGTTGTCTATTTTGATTAATGAGCATAAGTTGTCTAGATTGTGAAAAATTGAAGTTACTTGGTTTCAAGCTTTGAAATGAGTTTTCTAAAGGTGTAGTAACTTACTTTGAAAAATAGACACGCCTTGATACTACGGGTGTTAGTATCTTGGATTTTACATAAAAATGAGGCTTTCGAAAAGAATGTACGTACATAGTACTTTGGCTTGTTTAATTGAGAATTGTTCTATGTGTGCCTTGATAGTACTTTGGCTTGCTTAAATAAGAATTCTCTTGGTTTACGTGAAAAGAAGGCATGGTAATTGTCTTGGTTTATGTAAAGGCATGGTATTGCAATTCGAATTAAAAGCATGTAGTTATGAGTCTATTTGGCCGTACCGTCAGTGATGGAGGATTCCACGTATGCGCCATGATGAGGGTTCGCTTCCCGCTGATGATTATTCCATGGATTAGCTCTTCACGAGGTCTCCGATGCAGTGGATCTAGTAGTTAGCCCTCGTGATTGGCCGTAGACGTGATGCAGGTGGATCCGTAGTTGGCTTTTGTACTTGCCCCGCCGTGTTAGTGAAGTGGTGTGATGCAGGGTGGATCTGGTGGTTAGCCTGCGTACTTGCCCCGGTCAGCGATGTGACGCAGGGTGGATCTGGTAGAGGCTATCGCACTTGCCCCGGTCAGCTTCGTGATTTCAGTTATAGTATTGTTGCACGTGGATCCGTAGCCGGCTTTACGTGCCGGCCAGTTGAGGATGCAGGGTGGATCTAGTAGATATGCCTTCGTACTTTCCTCGTACTGATCTTATGATACACGTGGGATCTAGTATTCATGTGTACTTTAGCGTGGTTATATCATGCATCGCCAAGTGAGGAAGGAATTCCACGGGCACGATTGATATTATGGGCATGAGACCTATGGTTATATTTGTTACACCCCGTAAGTCCAGGACATGTATAAGAGAATGTACGTAAGGAAACAAGACTTGGAAATTAGTACGAAAGGAAGAATTGTTTTTCCGACGGAAAATCTTCCGGACGTCGGAAAGGAAAAATGTTCGTTATTGAGAATTGGATTCTCAAAATGCATTATTTGAAGAGTATGGAACTTATTAATATTATGGAAATTTATTTTTATGGATTTGGTCACGTGGGGCCCACCCGAGGAATTTTACGCTTTATGGGCCCACGAGGTTACGGAATTTTATGGACGAATGAGAGGCGACACGTGGCACCCCATGTGGTCTTGGTCGAATTAGAGGAGGGGTAATATGGTCATTGAACCTCTTGGAAGATAAGTCTTCAAAGCTTGACATAATTGACTAGTCAACTTGCCACTTAGGCTTGATCCATGTGATTTTTGTTATACCCCGTATTTCCAGAGTATGTACGTAAGGACGTACGTAGAAAAATTTGAAACTTGTACTAAGGCTTGGCCGAATTAATTTTGTTCACAACACCCGTTTAGAGTCGTGTTTCGACGAAACGTTTTCACAGCTTTCGTAGGGGAATTTCCGGCTATGTCATTTTTAATTTTTGCGGATTTTTCCGAGAGACGAAACGTGTTGGGCCAACAAGAGGGCGCCACTTGGCACCCTCCCATTGGCGGACGTGAGAGCTCGATTGTGGCCGATTGGAATGGCTTTAGTTGGTAGGATATTTGTGTGTTAGTTGGTTAAGGGGCACTTGGCAAGATCTTGGCCCTACACTTGCCTTGCACTTGGCAAGATCTTGGCCATTGGTTGGCCATTGGTTGGCCTATAAATACCACCCTATGTTGAAGACTTTCTTCATCCTAAAATCTTCTAAGTGTTAAAATCCCTCCCTCTCCCTTCTTGTGGTTCTCGTCCAAAAGCCTTCCCCCTCCCCCTTGGCCGAGAGTTCCCCCCTAGTGGGGTAGGCCGAGGGGTATACACCCCCCCCTCCTTGGGGTGCTAGCCGTGGGGTACCCCCCCCTAGCCTAGTTGTTTTCGTATAATACCCCCCCTCTTGGTAGAAATACTCTCAAAAGTATTGTTATAATGCCCAAATTACCTTAGCCGTATACCTTGTTGTATTCTAAGGTTATACCTATACAAAAATGCCCAGAAAGACTATTATACTTCCTTCCACACAAAACCAAACCCTAGGAAAATCTCCATAGTCCGTTAGAGTATTGTGTAGAAGTTGGTTAGAACTTCTAGGGTGGTTTAGAGCGGGTTGAGCGCTCGAGTGAGCTAAACGATTGCCCAGATCGACTTTAACTAGGATAATTATGGGCTTATCGAGGTAATTATCTTGTTCCTCTGTTGTAATTGGAAATTACATATTGTTAGACTATATAGTTGAAGTATACTATATATATAGAATCGAACGTTGTTGTCGCAATGTCTTTGGACTTAAGCCCAATAATAAGAAACCTTTCAAGAAGAGTACTAAACTGCTTTACTTAGGTCAGTATTACAGAGACTTGTGTAGTAGTACCGTGGAGTAGAATTGTACTGCTAGGTTAGATGTATAACCCCCGGTTGGCTTGGTAGCCTACCGATAGAGAGGAGATTTACGCCATGTGAGGGGCCGAATTTTCTGTAGAATGTTCTACTGCTAGACCTAAATGTTAATAAGCGCCTTGTGGCCTTATAGGTTGAAGTACTACGTGTGGCGCGATCTACCGCTAAGGAGTAGCCGACGGTTTGAGGTACTGAGCGTTTTGCTATTAGTCGATACTCGTCGCGAGGTATGTGAACCTCTTCCTATCTCTTCTAGCATGATATGTGTGAACTATGTAGTACTGCAGACGCATACGTGCTAAATGTATTTAGTTGATTTAAAACATAAAGTGTTATAACGGCTTTATGGGAAGTCGTTATAAATGACTTTATGTTGGTAAGAAAATACTTGTGGTTTTTAAAAGGTAATCGATTTGAACTATAATCGCTTGTTATGTGATTAATAGAGAACTTGAAGTAATACTTGGTTTTGAGAACTTAAGAGTTATACTAACTTTACGGGAAGTTAGGTATAACGCTTAAGAATGTTTTAATGATTTCGAAATCGTAACGTATCGACAAACCACCGCAATAAGTTAATAAAGGAAAATGTTTTGAATAAGTAAGTATTATTAAAACCAGAGAAACTTCCATCCGCATGAAGCTAAGATGAGACAAAATGATATTTCCTAGATCATGGTCATTGTAATAAGATTGTTATAAACGAGAATATCCTACTCACATATAAGACTTATGTTTCTCGATAGTTTAAAGAAGAATTATATTCTTAAATGAATAAGACTATGAACTACTAAACCTTTCTAAAATGAGAAACTTGAACATTGGAAATTAGGCAAACTTGATCATTGGAAAAGAATGTTGCTACTTGATTTTACAAAGAGAAGTAATCGATTTACTTTAAAAGGATAGTCACTCTATTTTTATACTACGTATTGTGTGACATTGTGAAAGTAACGATCTTTTAAAGAGTTAATGTATGAAGTACTTTGGGGATAAAACCCCGAACTTGTTGGCATATAGTAGAAAGTACCTGTGTGTATAACTTGATTGTGTTGGTTTGTGATAGCCAGTAATACTTTCTTGTTGATTGATAAGTAAACATGTTAGGATGCTACGTGTGTTAGTATCTTGTGATGTTGAGTAAAGGGTTTCCTTTGTTGTGCTTATGTTGCTTAACGATAAGTCATGTGTTAGTATTTTACATCACTCATCTCGAGATGATTCCGGGTTAAGCCGCCTCCGACGCGGGTAGACTCAGCGGTCGATGGACCTATGATTCGAGAATACCTCACGCAGTCCCGTGGCCTATCGCGAGCTACGAGTTCCGTGTTAGTGCGCGTCCTTTATGGGCATGCGGTCCACGTGCTACGCGATCGCGTTCGTGACGACGCCGGAGTAGCTACCCTCGACGCGGGAATACCTCACGCGGCCGATGAGATTGGCCTATGCGTAGTCTGCGGAGTTCCGTGGTTAGACGCCAGACATCGATCTTCGCGCAAGTGGCCGCCTTTGATCATGTGATGCCTAGACAGATCTTATGATACGCTTACGACCTTGTTGGTACCGTGGGTTTTTAGTAGTCGGCTATGCCTTCGCACTTACCCCGCATGATTTTATTATGACCAGTGGGACCCGTGTTCATGTGTGTTCCTTGGTGCTTTTATATCATAGATCGCAGCCGAGGAAGGTATTCCACGCATGATTGATGTTGTGGGCCCGAGACCCATTGTTATATTTGAGTGATGACTGAGGCGTGAGTCCCCGACTTGACATGATCGCTTTGTTGTAAATCGTAGTTTGGTTATCATACATGTCTCCCGCTTTATATGATCGCTATGATTTCATTTACGATGTATTTTCGCCACATACTCTGCATACGTTGCATCGACCTCCTTCGGGGCCGCGTTCATGCCGCAGTTGAGGTACACCGCCGTTGATCCTAGCTCGTGGTCACGCCATTTGGGAAGCTCCGCTTTCTCGGAGGCTTATCACGTATAGTCCGCCGCCGTAAGTGTTTACATTCGGGTTTGGCGGGCCCCGCCCCGCCATTGTTGTCATATCATTCTTAGAGGTCCGTAGTAATCTTTTGCAAGGTGGTTTGTAAAAAGGATTAAACTGTTCATGTTGAAAAAGTTGCTATTTATATTTATACTGAAGGTAACCGTTTTTGGTTAGCCTGTCTTCTTATTTCACTGTCTTATTACACTGGTTTCATGTATTGTCTTTATGTTCCGCTGATTACTCTGATGTATGTCTACTTGGGTGCCCGGGGTAAGGCACCAGTCACGGGCCCGGGTTCGGGTCGTGACAATTTTAATCCTAGCCTCACATTTTTTTAAGTCTAAACCCTCCAATATGTGTTATATACTAACTAGTAGCAAGACTTGGCATTTTCTACACTTAGAAAAAAATTAGAACCCTTACAGAGAGGAGAAGAGCTCTCGGGTTTGGCTAAGCTCTCACATGAAAAATTTGTAGTTTTGATCCATTAGCCACAAGACTTTAACCCAATGTCCCTTAGGGTATTGTGAGGATATCTCAATAGAAAGATTTCGGAGAAAACGCATTTTTACGTTAGTCGCAAGGCGGAAACTATGGGAGTTCTACAACTTTGAAGTTGGAACTTGAAGATGGGTTCTTCATAGGCCTCTAAGGAGTGCTTGGAGCGGATTGGAACCTAAGGAAAGGAGCTAAGAATTTCTAAGGCGCGACTTTGGAATCTTGGAAATTTTAAGGGCTTCTAAAGGTATAACTTTTGTCGTTTTAGTAGTTAAGACTTACTTATTGTTATAGCTATGGATTTTAGCAAGCATGTGTTATATAATATGAAGTTTGATATGTTTATTGGCAATTGGAACCCTAATCCGAAAACTAGCATGTTTAGCCTTAAGATTACAATTCAAGTCGACTATTGGTCTAAGCGTCGCATGTGGTATAAAGAAGGAAATTGTAGTTGTTGAAGTAGTTTATAACTATATAACATGTTAGACCTTGGAACTTGAAATTTGAAAAGGGTTGGAAAAGACTTAGTGTTGCTATGTAAGTTGGCCGAGAATTGGCTAGTGTGCATTAAACTACTTCGTATGAATTGTGGGGCGGAATTTTACACGTATTGTAAGGCGTGTAATCCCCTTTGTTTGGTTGTTGTTTGGAGCCTTAAATGTGGCTTGTTGGTTATTGTATTCGGCCTTGAAAAAGGTGGCAAAGTGAGTAGAAACAAAGGAAGTGCTGCCCGATTTTCCGTAGAATTGAGGTCGATACTTAGTATTATTCTACGTTGAGACTAGAAGTTGATAGTCTTGTTGTGACCATTATAGGTTGACACTTCTACGTACGGCGTATTCGGCTTAGCTTGTGGATTTTAGCCGAAAAGGTATGTAAACTATCTCCTCTTCTAGCATGATTCCTTAAGATTAAGAAAGTATGTTTTACTCCTTAAATGATCCATTCCTTGATTGTACTTTGATGTTTAGATTGTAAGTTGTATAATCCATTTTCTTGATGAAGTTTGGATTCTTAAAAGTGAAGGTATTTTACTTAAAGTACATGGAGTCTTAAAAAGGAAGTGGTTTCCAAATCTTTTGGCTAGTGCCTTAATTCTAAAACCTAAAGGTCATTATAATGACTTTAGGGGAGTCAAGGAGTGATTTACTTATTTGATTTAAAAGAGGAGAAATGTCATGTTTTAAGAGAAGTAACTTGTTTTAAAGGAGTGAGTTACTTGAGGTTTAAAAGTAGAAGAAACTTGTTTTCTATATATTAAGAGACTTGAAGTGTTTTGAAAGTTAAGAACTTGATTTGTAAGTATGTGATACTTGGTTTTTTTTAATAGCATAAGTCTCTTGGTTATTAAAGGAATGGATATGTCTAAAACCATAAAGGGTTATAACGACTTTATGGGAAGTTGGTTATAACGGCTTTATGGAAGGTTTAGAAAGTTGTCTATTTTGATTAAAGGGCATAAGTTGCCTAGATTGTGAAAATTTGAAGTTACTTGATTTCAAGCCTTGAAATGAGTTTTCTAAACGTGTAGTAACTTACTTTGAAAAATAGACATGCCTTGATACTACGGGTGTTAGTATCTTGGGATTTTACATAAAAATGAGTCTTTTGAAAAGAATGTACGTACGTAGTACTTTGGCTTGTTAAAAGAGAATTATTCTATGCATGCCTTGATTAGTACTTTGGCTCGATAAATTGAGGATTTGTCTAAGTGTGCCTTGATAAGTACTTTGGCTTGTTAAAAGAGAATTATTCTAGGTATGCCTTGATTAGTACTTTGGCTTGATAAATTGAGGATTTGTCTAAGTGTGCCTTGATAAGTACTTTGGCTTGTTAAAAGAGAATTATTCTATGTATGCCTTGATTAGTACTTTGGATCGATAAATTGAGGATTTGTCTAAGTGTGCCTTGATAAGTACTTTGGCTTGTTAAAAGAGAATTATTCTAGGTATGCCTTGATTAGTACTTTGGCTTGATAAATTGAGGATTTGTCTAAGTGTGCCTTGATAAGTACTTTGGCTTGTTAAAAGAGAATTATTCTATGTATGCCTTGATTAGTACTTTGGCTCGATAAATTGAGGATTTGTCTAAGTGTGCCTTGATAAGTACTTTGGCTTGTTAAAAGAGAATTATTCTATGTATGCCTTGATTAGTACTTTGGCTTGATAAATTGAGGATTTGTCTAAGTGCGCCTTGATAAGTACTTTGGCTTGTTAATTGAGAATTGCCTATGTGTGCTGGAAATAGCCGGTTGTGTGCTATTGGTATATCAGTCGTTTCGGGGTCATTCCCCGGGTTTGTGGCATTTGCATAATTCCGTGGATTTGCTACCCACGATGCGAGGAATACCTCATGCGAGTCCGTAGGGCTTATGCGGGTGAAATAGTCCCATGCGGGCGGTCCAACTTACGCGAGGAATACCTCACGCGAGTCCGTGGCGGCTTATGCGGGTGAAATAGTCCTATGCGAGGAATACCTTATGCGGTCCGAAAGGGCTTATGCGGGTGAAATAGTCCACGCGGGCGGTCCAAATTTACGCGAGAATACCTCACGCGGTCCACGCGACCTACGCGGTGAAATAGTCCCGTGAATAGGATTGTGAATAATACCGCGCGGATGGTCCTGCTTTGATCATGAGCTTCCTATTTTATATTGTAAGGATACTACTGTTTACTCTCATTGTAGTAAGGCACAAGGTGTTGTATTTTGAGTATCATATATGTCCCCGGAATTGTTTGTGTTACCCTATGTTCATGCTTTTACGAGGTGGGACTTGGTGTTCATGTATCCTTATGGGTGTTGTTACATCATGGACTGCCGGCAGTGAGGAAGGATTCCACGGGCATGATTGATATTATGGGCGTGAGACCCACAGTTATATTTGAGTAATGACTTTGAGGGCCTGCGTCCCAGACTTGATATGACTGCTATGTATCAGGTATCGTAGTAGGCTATCATACATGTCTCCTGCTTTGTTTAGACTATTATGATTTCATTACAGTACTTATTGTTCACATACTTGGTACATTCTTCGTACTGACCTCCTTCGGGGGGCTGCGTTCATGCCGCAGGTTTAGGTACGCAGTTTGGTGATCGTTTGGATAGCTCCCTTTGTTCAGGAGTTTATCATTTTGGTATAGTTCCTTCAGTACAGGCTTTTGTACATTTATGGGTACGGCGGGGCCTTGTCCCGTCATAGTTCAGTTTAACTCCTAGAGGTCTATATTCATATGTGGGATTGGACTCGTGTGCAGTGTAGTGTCTTTTATTTATGTATATTATATGGCAGCCTAGTCGGCTTTGCCTTGTACGTACGGTTGCTTTAAAAAAAGGAAAAAAAAAATGAGCTGTTATTAATTTCCGCAATGTACTTAGTTGTTAAGGTAGAAGGGTGCCCAGGTAAGGCACCAGTCACGCGACCTGGTTGTGACAGAGTGGTATCAGAGCAGTCAGTCCTCGGAATGTTTACAGACCGTGTCTAGTAGAGTCTTGATTATCGGTGTGTTGCGCGCCACACCCATAAACAGGAGGCTACAGGACATCTAGGAGTTGGTTTCTATTCTTCTCACTCTAAGATCGTGCCATAGAGCTGTGTTAGTAAGAAAATTCCTCTCTGACGTATTGTTGTGTTACAGTTATGCCTCCAAGGAGGGCAACAGCCTGCAGGGCAAAGGAGTAGCAGGAGCTACTAGTCGACTCAGAGAGTTGATAGGGCTTATGCCTGTGGTATATCGGATGTTGTTCCGATCGGCGAAGTTCTTATGTGCAGTTTTGAGGCCCCAGACCAGAGCCTCCAGCTTTCGGTTAGGAGAAGACTATAAGTCATGAGGGAAGCAGTTATGTTATTGACCAAGATAGCGGTGCTAGCAGTTGTAAGTGATAGTACCCCAGAGGTAGGGATACTTTGATTAGTAAAGTGAGAAGTAAGAATGTTGACAAAAATGATAGGTGAACTGAGACTATAGTTGTATAAAGTTCACAAGTTGTAATTACCCCGTATAAGTGTAAGACCGATAGGGAAGATTGTACAGTAGAAATACTTTGGCTTATGTGACGAACCTCTAGTGAATAGGGGATAGGGTAAGAAGTACCTTGAGATAAGAGAGATTTATTTCAGACTAAGAACGAGAAGTTAAGGGTGACGATGAGTCGGGATGTGGACTCATTTCGGGTCAGCCGATAGTATGGAATGGGGTGACGTCAGTTAGAAATGGTCTCGTTATGTGATAGGGTCACGAGGATGCAAGGCCCAAGTTTAGTAAATTGTTGTATGAGTTTGTGGATGCGTTCCACCGGAACTAGGTCGTAAGGACCGAGGAGAGCCTTAGCAGGAAATTCAAGTAGCATAATGGCCAGGTTCGATTAATAACTCCAAGGATTGGAGAACAGAAACAATATTTGAGAATTTGTACGTGTACTAGATAAGTTTGAAAGTACGAGAAAGTTTGACAAGTAAGGAAAGAAAGGAACCTCTAGGGGGATCCCGTGTTTGAGGAGACTGTAACCTTCGAGTTTTGTGAGAAGGGGGTCGCGAACGGAAGGTCCATTGATATGTTTACGTATGTTATGTGGTGGCCATGTGTGGCATCGTTGGTCTTGTGCATTTGATTGTTAGGCATAGTATAGAGATTGTGCCGGAATTTGTGTAGCGTGACAACCGACTAAGAACATTCGGGGACGAATGTTTCTAAGGGGGGAAGAATGTTACACCCCGTAAGTCCAGGACATGTATAAGAGAATGTACGTAAGGAAACAAGACTTGGAAATTAGTACGAAAGGAAGAATTGTTTTTCCGACGGAAAATCTTCCGGACGTCGGAAAGGAAAAATGTTCGTTATTGAGAATTGGATTCTCAAAATGCATTATTTGAAGAGTATGGAACTTATTAATATTATGGAAATTTATTTTTACGGATTTGGTCACGTGGGGCCCACCCGAGGAATTTTACATTTTGCGGGGCCCACGAGGGTTACGGAATTTTATGGACGAATGAGAGGGCGACATGTGGCACCCCCATAAGTGGTCTTGGTCGAATTAGAGGAGGGGTAATATGGTCATTGAACCTCTTGGAAGATAAGTCTTCAAAGCTTGACATAATTGACTAGTCAACTTGCCACTTAGGCTTGATCCATGTGATTTTAATCCTAGCCTCACATTTTTTAAGTCTAAACCCTCCAATATGTGTTATATACTAACTAGTAGCAAGACTTGGCATTTTCTACACTTAGAAAAAAATTAGAACCCTTAGAGAGAGGAGAAGAGCTCTCGGGTTTGGCTAAGCTCTCACATGAAAAATTTGTAGTTTTGATCCATTGGCCACAAGACTTTAACCCAATGTCCCTTAGGGTATTGTGAGGATATCTAAATAGAAATATTTCGGAGAAAACACATTTTTACGTTAGTCGCAAGGTGGAAACTATGGGAGTTCTACAACTTTGAAGTTGGAACTTGAAGGTGGGTTCTTCATAGGCCTCTAAGGAGTGCTTGGAGCGGATTGGAACCTAAGAAAAGGAGCTAAGAATTTCTAAGGCGCGACTTTGGAATCTTGGAAATTTTAAGGGCTTCTAAAGGTATAACTTTTGTCGTTTTAGTAGTTAAGACTTACTTATTGTTATAGCTATGGATTTTAACAAGCATGTGTTATATAGTATGAAGTTTGATATGTTTATTGGCAATTGGAACCCTAATCCGAAAACTAGCATGTTTAGCCTTAAGATTACAATTCAAGTCGACTATTGGTCTAAGCGTCGCATGTGGTATAAAGAAGGAAATTGTAGTTGTTGAAGTAGTTTATAACTATATAACATGTTAGACCTTGGAACTTGGAATTTGAAAAGGGTTGGAAAAGACTTAGTGTTGCTATGTAAGTTGGCCGAGAATTGGCTAGTGTGCATTAAACTACTTCGTATGAATTGTGGGGCGGAATTTTACACGTATTGTAAGGCGTGTAATGCCCTTTGTTTGGTTGTTGTTTGGAGCCTTAAATGTGGCTTGTTGGTTATTGTATTCGGCCTTGAAAAGGTGGCAAAGTGAGTAGAAACAAAGGAAGTGCTGCCTGATTTTCCGTAGAATTAGAGGCCGTATACTTAGTATTATTCTACGTTGAGACTAGAAGTTGATAGTCTTGTTGTGACCATTATAGGTTGACACTTCTACGCATGCGCGTATTCGGCTTAGCTTGTGGATTTTAGCCGAAAAGGTATGTGAACTATCTCCTCTTCTAGCATGATTCCTTAAGATTAAGAAAGTATGTTTTACTCCTTAAATGATCCATTCCTTGATTGTACTTTGATGTTTAGATTTTAAGTTGTATAATCCATTTTCTTGATGAAGTTTGGATTCTTAAAAGTGAAGGTATTTTACTTAAAGTACATGGAGTCTTAAAAAGGAAGTGGTTTCCAAATCTTTTGGCTAGTGCCTTAATTCTAAATCCTAAAGGTCATTATAATGACTTTAGGGGAGTCAAGGAGTGATTTACTTATTTGATTTAAAAGAGGAGAAATGACATGTTTTAAGAGAAGTAACTTGTTTTAAAGGAGTGAGTTACTTGAGGTTTAAAAGTAGAAGAAACTTGTTTTCTATATATTAAGAGACTTGAAGTGTTTTGAAAGTTAAGAACTTGATTTGTAAGTATGTGATACTTGGTTTTTTTAATAGCATAAGTCTCTTGGTTATTAAAGGAATGGATATGTCTAAAACCATAAAGGGTTATAACGGCTTTATGGGAAGTTGGTTATAACGGCTTTATGGAAGGTTTAGAAAGTTGTCTATTTTGATTAAAGGGCATAAGTTGCCTAGATTGTGAAAATTTGAAGTTACTTGATTTCAAGCCTTGAAATGAGTTTTCTAAACGTGTAGTAACTTACTTTGAAAAATAGACATGCCTTGATACTACGGGTGTTAGTATCTTGGGATTTTACATAAAAATGAGTCTTTTGAAAAGAATGTACGTACGTAGTACTTTGGCTTGTTAAAAGAGAATTATTCTATGTATGTCTTGATTAGTACTTTGGCTCGATAAATTGAGGATTTGTCTAAGTGTGCCTTGGTAAGTACTTTGGCTTGTTAAAAGAGAATTATTCTAGGTATGCCTTGATTAGTACTTTGGCTTGATAAATTGAGGATTTGTCTAAGTGTGCCTTGATAAGTACTTTGGCTTGTTAAAAGAGAATTATTCTATGTATGCCTTGATTAGTACTTTGGCTCGATAAATTGAGGATTTGTCTAAGTGTTCCTTGATAAGTACTTTGGCTTGTTAAAAGAGAATTATTCTAGGTATGCCTTGATTAGTACTTTGGCTTGATAAATTGAGGATTTGTCTAAGTGTGCCTTGATAAGTACTTTGGCTTGTTAAAAGAGAATTATTCTATGTATGCCTTGATTAGTACTTTGGCTCGATAAATTGAGGATTTGTCTAAGTGTGCCTTGATAAGTACTTTGGCTTGTTAAAAGAGAATTATTCTATGTATGCCTTGATTAGTACTTTGGCTTGATAAATTGAGGATTTGTCTAAGTTCGCCTTGATAAGTACTTTGGCTTGTTAATTGAGAATTGCCTATGTGTGCTGGAAATAGTCCGTTGTGTGCTATTGGTATATCAGTCGTTTCGGGGTCATTCCCCGGGTTTGTGGCATTTGCATAATTCCGTGGATTTGCTACCCATGATGCGAGGAATACCTCATGCGTGTCCGTAGGGCTTATGCGGGTGAAATAGTCCCATGCGGGCGGGTCCAGCCTATGCGAGGAATACCTCATGCGAGTCCGTAAGGGCTTATGCGGGTGAAATAGTCCTATGCGAGGAATACCTTATGCGGGTCCGAAAGGGCTTATGCGGGTGAAATAGTCCCATGCGGGCGGGTCCAGCCTATGCGAGGAATACCTCACGCGGGTCCACGCGACCTATGCGGGTGAAATAGTCCCAGGAATAGGATTGCTGAATAATACTACGGGCGGATGGTCCTGCTTTGATCATGAGCTTCCTATTTTATATTGTAAGGATACTACTGTTTACTCTCATTGTAGTAAGGCACAAGGTGTTGTATTTTGAGTATCATATATGTCCCCGGAATTGTTTGTGTTACCCTATGTTCATGCTTTTACGAGGTGGGACTTGGTGTTCATGTATCCTTATGGGTGTTGTTACATCATGGACTGCCGGCAGTGAGGAAGGATTTCACGGGCATGATTGATATTATGGGCGTGAGACCCACGGTTATATTTGAGTAATGACTTTGAGGGCCTGCGTCCCTGACTTGATATGAATGCTTATGTATTGTGTACTGTAGGTAGGCTATCATACATGTCTCCTGCTTTGTTTAGACTGTTATGATTTCATTACGATTTCATCGCTCACATACTTGGTACATTCTTCGATCGACCTCCTTCGGGCCGCGTTCATGCCGCAGTTTAGGTACGCAGATTTGGTGATCGGCAGTGTAGGACCGCCGTAGTTTTGGATAGCTCCCTTTGTTCGTGAGTTTATCATTTTGGTATAGTTCCTTCAAGATGGCTTTTGTACATTTACGGGTACGGGGCCTTGTCCCGTCATAGTTCAGTTTAACTCCTAGAGGTCTGTATACATGTGTGGGATTGGACTCGTGGACAGTGTAATGTCTTTGGTGTATGTAGATGATCTGGCAGCCGAGTCGGCTTTGCTCAGACGCATTTTGCTTTAAAAAAGGAAAAAAAATGAGTTATTAATTTCCGCAATGTACTTAGTTGTTAAGGTAGAAGGGTGCCTGTGTAGGCACCAACCATCGCCCGGGTTCGGTGTGACAATATTTGAGTGATGACTTAGAGGCGTGAGTCCACGACTTGACATGGTCACAGATATGTTGTAATCGTAGTTTGGCTATCATACATGTCTCCCGCTTTATATATATGCTATTATGATTTCATTACAAGATTTTCGCCACATACTTGGTACTGTTGTCTCGACTCTCCTTCGGGCTGCGTTCATGCCGTAGGTCGAGATACGTAGCTTGGCCGTCCGCACTCTGGATCACTGCTCATTTCTGGAAAGCTCCATCTCGAGGCTTTGTATTTTTGGTATGATTCCCTGAGGTTATAGACTTTTGTACATTCAGGGGGTATGGCGGGGCCCTGTCCCGCCACAGTTGTTATTCCTAGAGGTCTGTAGTCACGTTTGTGGTTCGGGCTGTAAGAACCAGTTGTACTGTTTCACATTCAATTAAGTTATTTTATGAAAGGCGGCCTTGTCGGTTTGCTAGAGATGTTTACCTTATATAGATTTTGTATTATGTATGTTCCGCTGCTATTCTCTGATGTGTCCCTGACAGGGTGCCCCGATAGGGCACCAGTCGCGGCCCCGGGGTTGGGTCGTGACACCCGCCATACCCCTGAATGTACATAAATCTACAACATCAGGGAAAGACTGTACCAAAAAAACAAGCCTCTGGAGAAATGGAGCTTCTGACGTCTGATAAGTGATCATAAGAATGAGGATCCACCACCTGCTTACCCCTACTTGCGGCATGAACGCAGCCCCCGAGGAAGGGGGTCAGTACACAATATGTACTAACAATGAGAGTAACTAAGAGTATACGTACAACATAAAAATAGGAAGCTCACGATCAAAGCAGGACCATCCGCCTGCAGTATCATCAAGCAATCCTACTCCTGGGACTATTTCACCCGCATAGGTCGTGTGGACTCGCATGAGGTATTCCTCGTGATAGTCAGACTACCGCATGGGACTATTTCACCCGCATAAGCCCATAAGGACTCGCATGAGGTATTCCTCGCATCATGGGTAGCAAATCCACGGAAACAGGTGGTATAACATCTTGGGGGTTCACCTCTCATTTATACTCTTACCCTGAAGCATGTGGTATAACGTCTTGGGGATTTACCCCTCATTTATACTCTTACCCTGGAGAAGGTGGTATAACGTCTTGGGGGTTTACCCCTCATTTATACTCTTACCCTATCTCAACCGGCCATCATACATAACATCAGTCCTACCGGCTTATCATACATAACATAAGCACTATCGACTTATAATACAATAAATAAGCAAGTTAAGAAATCCCCCTAACTTCTTATTAGCCTTATTCATATACACTCTCATTTTATTTACTTAAGGCACTAGCATATCTTTTATAAAAATCAGGGAATTTAACCCAAGTACTACATACTTCCACTCTTTTAAAAAAATGACTATTTTCCGTATAGAACTTCCAAGATACTATTAACCGTAGTATCAAGTCAAAATTACTTTTCAAGTCAAGTCACAATACCTTTAGAAATAAAGTTAGGTTTCTAAAACAAGTGACTCTTTTTCTTATAAACCTTAGGCAATTGATGCCTTAAAATCAAATTGTCTTTCATTAAATCAAGTCATTTATCTTTCCATAAAGCTAATATAACCAACTTCCCATAAAGTCATTATATTCACTTTATACCTTAGTCAAATACAATTTCCTATCCAAAGGACTTATACGTTTAAAACGAAACAAGTATCACATACTTTAAAACTCTTCAAGTCCCTTAACTTTAATAAAACTTAAGACATCCTTAATACTTTCAAAGAAGTGAGTTAATCTCCTAACTCACCCAACTTGGCCATTCTTAAAATAAGTAAAGGATATCAAGGTTTTGTACGTCTACCGTACTATATACGTGCAACTAATCATGCTCAAAAGATAGGAAAGTTCTACATACCTCTTCGGGTCAATCCACTTGCTAAGTACAATATCCCGCCCGTAGTATGTCAACCTATAATGTCCACAATACGGCTATTAACGTCTTCTTCAAACGTAGAATATTATAAGTGTAAAGTCACTAAATTCTACGGAAAATCGGACAACACCTCCTTTGTTTCTACATACTTTGCCACCTTTTTCAAGGCCGAATTCAATAACCAAACACGCCACATTTAAGGCCAAATCAATGCAATTAACAATAGGGGACTACACGTCTACTAGACGTGTAAAATTCTGCCCCACAAAAGATATCAAACTAATACAAACTACTAGTCCAATTCGGCCACATTGAGTACAATAACACCAATTCTTATCCAATTTCCATTTCAATCCAAGTTGTTAGCATAACATGATATCAAGTCGCAATCGATTATAACTACTATAATCTTCAAGTAAGTAACATGCGACGATTCTAATAAACGACCAAATTGTAATCCAACTTCACATGGCTTCAATGACATTTCAGATTTAAGGCTACAATCAATCCATAATACTTATAAAACTTCAACACATATACTTCATGCTAGCAAACATGTAAGGCTAACAACAATATATAATCTTGTAACACTTAAGAGACAAGATTATTACCTCAACGATTCTTAATCCAACTTCAAATCCGAAGTCGCTCCTTAGAAAATTAGAGCCTCTTCTAGACACTTCAATCCGCTACTTGAGACCCTTAGAACAACACAAACAACTTTCCTTCAATCTTCCAAACAAAACCTAGAAAAGCAACTAGGTTTTCATCTTGCGACTATCACGAAAACTATCTTTTTCCGGGATTTTTCTATTGAGATACACTTACATTACACTCATGAACCTTGGTTTAAAGTGTGGAGCTTAATGGACAACTAACAAATTTTTTTCTCTTTTTCTTGTAGTGAACCCGAGAGCACAAGCTCTTGTTCTTCCAATTTTCTTGAAAATTTGGCTAAGTGTGGAACTTGTCTCACTACTAGTACTACTATATAGTAACATGGAGGGTTGAGATGTGTATAAATGTGAGGCTTGGATGAGTTTCAATTAAATATCAAGACTTGTGGACCCTTTGACTAAGTCAATTTTCTCAAGCTCACAACTTGCAAGACTTGTCATCTTAAGACTATGGTCAATGACCATTTTGTCCATGTCCCATTTCGTCCAAGGCAACCATAAGGGGGGTGACACGTGTCGCCCTCCCATTCGTCACAATATTCATTTTCCGACAATTTCATAATTCCGATAAATTTTTACAAGTCTCAAATCTTAACATTTCTGAGTTCTTACGTACGTTCATAAAACATGTCCTGTAAATACGGGGTGTAACAGAGTCATTTTAAAAGAATAGAAGTACGTAGTACTTTGGGTTAAATTCCTGGATTTTATAATGACATGTTAGTGCCTTAAGTAAACTAAAATGAGAGTGTATATGAACAAAACTAATAAGAAGTTAGGGGATTTCTTAACTTGCTTATGATAATTATGATAAGTCGGTGGTGCTTATATTGTGTATGATAAGCCGGTAGTTCTTATGTTATGTATGATAAGTTGGTAGTGCTTATGTTATGTATGATAACCGGTTGTGCTAGTGATATATTGTTCATTACGGGGTCATTCCCCGGGTTTGTGGCATTTGCATATTCCGTGAATTTGCTACCCATGATGCGAGGAATACCTCATGCGAGTCCGTAGGGCTCATGCGAGTGAAATAGTCCTATGCGGGGCGGACCAGTCCTATGCGAGGAAATTGCCTCATGCGGGTCCATACGACCTATGCGGGCGGATACATTCTATGCGAGGAAATTACCTCATGCGGGTCCATACGGCCTGTGCGGGTGAAATAGTCCCAGGAGTAGGATTGCAGAATGATACTACGGGCGGATGACCCTAGGTTAATCATGAGCTTCCTGTTTTAAAACCGGCAAAGTTTATTCTTGTCCACTCCCATTGTTAGTAAGGCATAGTGTACTGTTAATATGGTTTTCATACATGTCCCCAGCTTTACTTTAGACTATTATGATTTCATTACAAGATTTCTGGGCCACATACTTGGTACCGTTGTCAGATCGACTGGGCCGTGCATTCATGCCGCAGGTAGAGTTATTCAGGTTGTTGATCCTTACTCTTAGAATCACTGTTCAGCTGTTGAGAAGCTCCATTACTCCGGAGACTTATACTTGGTTCATATCCCTGGTATTGTCAGTGGTTGTACATTAAGGGGTATGGCGGGGCCCTGTCCCGTCACAGTTGTTATTCTTAGAGGTCTTTTTTTTTTTTTTTCGGGTAAATGCAAATATTATTACTAAAAAGAAAAGCTCAGGTAGCTACAATCAGTCGTTGAGGGTTCTCAATCCTCAACGTAAACAAGAACAAGAAAATAAACTTCAACATGAAAATTAAATGTTATCTATCCGGGACATTCCAAGATAGTATCTTCATTTAAGTAATCGGGGGGTAGTGAAATACTCTTCCAATCTTCGTACTTGGACTTTTATTCGTTGGATTAGGCTCCTTAATTTGTTGTGACTCCCTAGTATCATTTGCACGCCGCAGGTGCAATAGTTGGATTCATGGGGAAATCAAGACTAGTGCATCATTGGGAATGGTTGCCATAAATGGCCTCATGTCCCTGCATTAAGTGGTTTGTTGGCGAAACAAGGTCACTCCTTAGGCTTCGAAAAGAATGATCCTTCAAATTCCACATTAATTGCTCTTCCAAGACTCATTTGAAATGTAGCCCTTCTGCCTCGTAGCCATCAAGTTACCATACCTCTTTGGACGAGTTGCCCCTATGGTTTCCGCAACTTTGACTTCATTAGAAGAGTAGACCACCTGTACCCACCCTTATCAAGTTTGAAGCCCTATTGAATGAGATGTTTCCTTGGTACTCACAAAGAATTAAATTCCCAAGTTACCAAGTCTTGTTTGAAGAGTAGGTCGTTCAAATTCCGCACGCTTTGTACAACCAAGAGCCATGGGAATTGAACCAACTTCGACCCAACAATCTTGAACCGATGACCCTGGGTTCCAGCTTGACACGTGACCACCATAAAGACCAATCAGCAGCCCATGACCACCCTTCTGACCCTCCTTCGACCCGGAACCACCCTCAAGAACCGCCATCGACCCATGCCCACCCATGCTACCCGTCAACCCCTCAAGAATGGGTGACGCTTCGGAAACCGCAACACTTGAATTCCCAACAAACTCAACTCCGAAAGTTGCACCTAATGAATGAGGCGTGCCATTGATAACCGAAGCAATTGAATGAGGCGTGCCATTGACATCTGCACCCATTGAATGCATCAAATTCCTAGACCTCTTTTGGATAGAAACCCTGGCTTCCAAAACCTTTGCATTTCCAAGGCCAATTGGAAAAGAAACAATGTCGAACTCAACAACCAAAGGCTGGTGACCCATGGACCTCCCCAAAGACCCATGACCACCCTCCTGACCCGCAATCAACCCGTGACCAGCCTCGAGACCCGATGTCACCTTTGCATCCAAAGTGGCCGCCGGAAAAGTCTCTATGAACTCAGAAGCCAAGGATCGGAGACCCAAGGGTTCAAACCACAAACCCTGAACATCAACACCACCCTCCTGCAACCCGGAACCACCCTCCATACCCACTTTCGACCCGGGATCCCTATCAAGATCCGCAATCTCTCCAGAGTCAGGAGTGCCTACCGGAATCGTAGCTGCCATTCCGACGTCCAAGGTGCCTGCCGGAAGGTTGGGAAAATCAAAGGGCTGTATCCTCAACCCAAGACCACCATCATGACCCTCTTGCACACCAAGAACACCCTCCTGACTTGCTAGCAACCCTGCTTCAACCGCCTGTCCCGAAAGAGAAGCAAACTTGCCACCGCCAGAGGCTGCCCTCCCCGGAAATGCAAACCTCAAATTCAAATCTTGAATCTTGTAATCTTGAACAATCAAAATAATCTCTTTCATTCTTTTGGCTGAAATCTTTGTATTCTTTCTCATGGCTAGAAGGAAGATAATGCAAATCTTGAGTAATCTTTAATCAAGTTGAAGTATCTTCGTAACAATCTTTGGACAAGTTGATAAACTCGAACAATCTTTCCACAATTTTCGAAACAATCTCATGAAATCAAAGATGAAATCAGATTTACGGAGTATGAAATCGAAGATGAAATCATAAGAATGAGGCGGATTGCGAAGAGCGACTAGGGAGAAATGTTGAGAGCATTTTCGCCTAGTGAGAGAAACTTCTCTCTAACTCTTTATTCTTAGAGGTCTGTAGTCATGTCTTGTGGATTGGGTTGTAAAGAAAAAAAAAAAGGTAACTGCTTTTTGGAATATGTGTATACTTTTGGAAGGTGGCCTTATCGGCTAGCCTGTTATTTATTTCTTTTGAGTTATATGTATGTTCCACTACTATTCTCTGATGTATACCGGTAAGGGGTACCCAGGTAGGGCACCAGTCGCGGGCCCGGGGTCGGGTCGTGACAGGAGGGGTGAGTGGTAGGTGGTCTAGAAAACAAAAAAAAATATTTAATAATTATTTTTAGTGGGGGAAGCAGGGGTGTGTAAGGGAGGGGTCGGTGGGCAGAGCGGGGGTGGGGTGAAGTGGTGTAGAAAATAAAAAAATTAATAATTTTTTTTGGAGTTAAGGGTAGGGTGGGGTGGGAAATGTATAGGGTGATGGGAGTGGTTGGGGTTTGGTGCGGTGGATGGAAATACATGGTTCATCAATTTTCCTTCCAAAAGCAAGAATTGATACAGATTCTGCATTTGATAATTAAATGGCATGTGTCTACTTTGTGCCTAATATCTTTGTGGTTACTGCCTTTCTCTTCCATGACCTCTAATCTAGCCAACTAATGACAATCAATAGCCATGTAATGACACTTATTGAGAGGTTTTATTCAGCCAAATAATGACTGAATTCATGTGCCAAGTAATGGAGAATCAATGCCCCAAACCAGCCCAAAAGTCAGAAACTCTCAACTTTCCGTCGAGCAATCTGCCTTCAAAGTGTCGCGACTCTACCTAAGAGGCACATGAGCTCCAATAGCTAAAGAGGCATTTAGCGCTGCGGTTCCGACGGTGCTGCGTCGTGGCCCTTCGCGGCTCCGCGAAGATTTCCAACAAGTTTCATATTTTACACGTCGTACACTTTTTCCTTCATTTAATAATGTGAAACACTCGTCATTTAGCCAACAACCATTTACGTACCAATATATATTTTACTAAGGAAATTTACGATTCTTGATACAATGTGTGCACGTGTGTGAAAACGACGTTTCCGACTTGCGGGGCCGCAATTATTCGAGTCGTAAATAATAGGATAAACTTTATTTCACGTTAATAAATTTCCATTAATGCCCTCTTGAAAGAGATTTTGGCGCACTCACAAGGTGCCTTTCTAGAAATCTTTCACGCGGATCGATGTTGCATCTGGATAGGTAGTCGTGTCTTTGAACCTTCCATAGTAGAATACCATCGGACTTACTTACTGCGCAGTGAGCGTGATGTCTTGAACCGTCAGGTGTTTAATTGTTACACCCCGTAAATTGCAGGACATGTTTATAAGAACGTACGTAAGAACTAAAAAATGTTAAGATTTGAGAATAGTAAAAATTTATCGAAATTTTGGAATTTGTCGAAAAATGAAATATTGCGACGAATAGGAGGGCGACACGTGTCACTCCCCTTAGTGGTCTTGGACGAAATGGACATGGATAGAATGGTCATTTGACCAATATTAAGATGACCAAGTCTTGCAAAGACTTAAGCTTGATATTGTTGACTTAGTCAAGACCACTTGGCTTGATCCTTGTGAAATGCATCCAAGCCACCCATTTGTTTTAATATTGACCCTCCATGTTTCTATATAGTAACACTAGTGGCAAGACAAGGCTTTACACTTAGACAAATTTCAAGAAAATTTGAAGAAAGCAATGGAGAGCTCTCGGCATTGCTAGGGTTCCAAGAGATTTTTTTTTTCAATTGTTGTCCAATAATCCCCATACTTTAAACCAAGGTTCCTAAGGGTATTGTAAGGGTATCTTGTTACACCCCGTAGTTTCAGGGTATGTATACGAGGACGTACGTACGAGAATACGACACAAAAATTGGATAGGAAGAAAGATGTGATTTTTCGACGGAAAAGTTTCCGGATTTTGTGAAGGAAAAAGGTTCGTTAATGGGAATTGGATTCCCAGATTTGGTATTCGGACTTTTTGGAATATTAGGGGATTATGGAATTTTATTTCCGGAATTGGTCACGTGGGGCCCACGGGGAAAATTTACGGTTTTGTGGGGCCCACTTTATTTTCGGATTTTTGGCATTACGGATATTTTTCGGAGATGAAATATTTTGGACGAGTAGGGGGGCGACACGTGTCACCCCCATGTGGCCATGTTGGCCGAATGGTTGGTGGACAAGTGTCTTGGACGTTGTGGTGGACAAGTGGCTAGCCATTTGTCCCAATTTTGTGGTGGACATGTGGTTGGTAGAATCCACACACACATGTCCCCAATCTACACCTTACACTTGCTTTAATCCTAGCCCTTGATTTCTCTATAAATACCCCCTTGATTTCAAGACTTATTTCATCCACACTTGGAATATTTTCCAAGGCAAAATTCTCCCTCCCTCCCTTTGTAGTTCTCGTCCAACACCCCCCCCCCCCCCTTTTGTGAAAGAATTTCTTCAAGTATTGTTATAATACCAAATACCTTAGCCTAAATCCCTTGTAGTATTCCAAAGTTATCCCAACATAAGAGCCCGAAAATACTACTTTATTCCAATAGTCGCAAAATGAACCCTAGGGAAATTTTCATAGCTTGGTTGAAGTGTTAAGAGAAGTTGTTTAGAAACTTCTAAGGGTTGCTTGGAGCATATTGGAGCGTAAGGAATTGGAGCTAAACGTTGCTCAGGATCGACTTATAAATCTTGGATAATTTTGGGCTTATAGAGGTAATGATCTTTATCCCCCTATTGTAATTGGAGATTACATGTTGTAGTAATGTATAGTTGAGTATACTATATGTAGAATGAATATTGATAAGAATTGAACTGTATTTACATTGGACTGTATTTACAGTAGACTTGTAGTATTATTGTGGGGCAGTGTTGTACACGTCCGGTTAGACGTGTAACCCCCCCTTGGAGTTGTTGGCTTGGTAGCAGGTCTTGATAGAGGAGGATATATATGTGGTTACAGGAGGGGAGGTGCTGCCGAATTTTCCGTAGAATATGGAACCTTGTACTTAGAAATGTTCTACGAAGAGATCTAGAAGTTGATAGACGTTTTGTGGCCTTTATAGGTTGAAGTACTACGAGTAGCGTATTCTACTTGAAGGGTGGAAAAGGCTAGCAGGGTTATAGTACTTTGGAGCATTTTGCTAATTGTCGATAATCGTCGCTAGGTATGTGAACCTCTTCCTATCCTTTCTAGCATGATTGTTGTGAACTATGTAGTACGGTAGACGTACGTGTGCTAAATGAATTTGGTAGGTTTAAAACATAAAGTGTTATAATGACTTTATGGGAAGTTGATTATAACGACTTTATGTAGGTAAAAGAATGGTTTGTTGATTTTTAAAGGATAAGAGACTTGACTTATATTTGACTTGATATGAAATGTTGATAACTTGAAATTGTGTTAGAAAGTGGTGAAACCTCATTCGTGAGTAATGAGTACTTGGTCTTTAAAAGAATAAAGTTTTACTTGATTTCGGAAATGGGAATAACTATCGAACAAGCCATTGCAGCGTTAATAAAGGAAAAAGTAATGACAAATAATTATATTAAAACAAGTAGAAACCTCCATCTGCATAGAAGCTAAGATAAGACAAAATTGTATTACATTTCCTAGATCATGGCTACTTTAGTAAGATCATTATAAACAAGTACTGATTTTCTTAAATTCCAAAGTAAGGAACTTGATTTCTAAAAGAAAAGAGACTTGAGGAATTGAAGAGTTTTTGGTTTAAAAGAAAGGCACGGTTTTGTCTTAAATTGGTTTAAAACATAAAGTGTTATAATAGCTCTATGGGAAGTTAGTTATAACGACTTTATGAAAACGAAAGAATGGTTTTATTATTGGATTTAAAATGGTAACTTGATTTTAAAGGAGAAGTGATTTGGTTTAGAAAGAAGGCATGGTATTGTCTTGGTTTATTTCAAAAGAAGGTGTGGAAATGGTTTTGGTTTACTTGAAATGATAGTTACTCTATTTTTGATACTACGGGTATCGTGTGACTTTTGTAAAAGAAATGGATCTTTTTGAAAAGAATTTGAGTAGGTAGTACTTTTGGGTTAAAACCCGGATTTGTTGTCATAAAATAGAAGTCTAAGAGTATGTTAAATTTGCCTATACTAGTTGTGATAGCCTTTGGTGGTATTACTATGTTACCGCGTCTCTCGGTTGGAGGGCCGACTGACTTGTTGTGAATTTGTTGGACGTACCGGCAGTGACGGAGGATTCCACGGGTATGCTTCCATTTTGTTTGATCTTGGCCATGCTTATACGATGAGGGATGCCGGCACGCGACCGTGACGCGTTAGATGCCGGACGTTTATCGACGCATCGCGATGACGAGGATTCCACGGGTATGCTTCCATTGTTATTATCACATGGACATGTCTACACCGATGAGGGATTCCGGGGGCATGCGGCTATGCAGCGGGTTAAACTCCCGGTATATTATTATTGTCACATGGGCATGTCTACACCGATGAGGGATTCCGGGGGCATGTGACCATTACTATTATTCCATGGGCTAGCCCCACAAGACTGGCTACACCGGCGAGGATTCCGGGGGCATGGTATATACGATTATTACTCCATGGGCTAGCTCCCCATGAAGACCTGCACCTGCGATGAGGGATGATGAGGGCACGTTATGGCCATGCTACACCGATGAGGGATTCCGGGGCATGCGTCCGCGTATTATATGTTACATTTACGGCTGCCGGCAGTGACAGAGGATTCCACGGGCAGGAGATATATATATGTATTGTATATGTGTACGTCGACAGTGAGGTAGGATGCCACGGGCGCGTCACATGAGTATGATTTATGTCATAGACTGCCGGCAGTGAGGAAGGAATTCCACGGGCATGAGTGATGACTTTGAGGGCGTGAGTCCCTGACTTGACATGACCGCTTATATGTTATGTACTGTAGTTTGGTTATCATACATGTCTCCTGCTTTATATAGACTATTATGATTTCATTTACAGTATTTTCAGCCACATACTGTTATCGACCTCCTTCGGGGGGCTGCGTTCATGCCGCAGGTAGAGGTACACCGGTTGTTGATCCTCGCTCTTAGGATCACAGTTCAGCATTTTGGGAAGCTCTGTTTCTCTGGAGGCTTATCTTTTGGTATGTTTCCCTGAGATTGTAGGTTCTTGTACATTCAGGGGTATGGCGGGGCCCTGTCCCGTCATAGTTGTTATAAAATTCTTAGATGTCTGTAGTACTGTTGTGGGCAGGGTTTGTAAGGGAATTAACTGTTCGATTTTGATATATATACAGGAAGGTAACCATTTTGGTTAGCCTGTTTCTTATTTTATGTCTTGTTTCATGTTTAAGTTTTTATTTCCGCTGATTTTCTCTGATGTTGTATCACTAGGGTGCCCGGGGTAAGGCACCAGTCCCGGGCCCGAGGTCGGGTCGTGACAAAAGTGGTATCAGAGCAGTTAATCCTCAAAAAGTGTCTACAGACCGTATCTAGTAGAGTCTTGATTATCGGCGTGTTGTGCACCACACCTATAATCAGGAGGCTGCAGGATATTTAGGATTGGTTTCCATTCTTCTCACTCTGAGATCGTGCCTTAGAGCTGTGTTATAAGTTAGACTCCCTCTGGCGTATTCTTATGTACCTGTTATGCCTCTACGCAAGGCAACCAGGGCCCAGAGGGGAAAGGCAGCAGAGGGAGCTGCGAGTAAAATACAAAGGGTTACCAGGGCACATGCCCAGTCTTTATCTAAGGTAGTGCTTCATTCGGGGAGTTCTGCGACGCCGCTAGCCCCAGGAGAGTTTAGAGCAGTAGCAGTAGCTACTGAGACCACGATACCTGAGCCTCTAGTCCCACGGCCAGGAACAGAGGATATGGTTATAAGGAGATGGCCCAGTTACTAGCTAGGCTTGTAGCGAGGTATGAGGACAGACGAGAGTCAGAGGTTCTGGTAGTACCAGTAGTTCACCCTAGATCCGATAGTTTGAGACTTCGGGACTTCTTGAGTTGCAGTCCACCCGAGTTCTATGGATCGAGAACTGAGGAAGATCCTCAGGAGTTTATTCGATAGTTGCAGCGGATCATGAGAGTGATCAAGGCTTCGGAGACACAGTCGGTGGTCTTAGGTTCGCATCGGCTGCATGACACTGCAATGATCCGATCGTTTGATTCACGGAACTATCCCGGGAAGCACGCGCCCACCGGTTGGGATGAGTTCTCGAGGCATTTCTTACACACTTCGCCCTCGCACGGCGAGAGATCGCGTATAGATTTATGATGTTGAGGCGTAAGCAGGCGACGGTTCGGGAATACGATAAAGTTTGACTCATCGCTCGTTATATCCCCGCTTTAGTGGCGTATATGGAGGATAGAGTGCACCGATATGTCACAGACTTGACGATTATCTAGCGAGAGTTGTGCAGAGTAGCTCTTCACCGTACGACATTGCCCGTACATGTGCTTACGCAGCAGATCGAGGAACGTGAGATCGACGGATTAACCAAGATCGCGTAAGAGGGCGAATGCAGTGGTCATTTGGTAACTTTCGAGGCGGACCTTCTCAAGAAGAGATCGTTAGGCGCCTCCGCCAGCACAGAGTGGTCCTCCACAGGCTTCAGGACGTTCGGGGTATGCAGGAGTTGGTCAGAGCTCCAGGGTTTCTGGTTCACAGATTTACATAGGTGTTATACCCCGTATTTCCAGAGTATGTACGTGAGGGCGTACGTACAAAAGTTCAAGCCTTAAGTAGGCATAAGGGACGAAATTGTGCACATCTAGCGAAAATAATTATTTTCCGATGAAAAGTTTTTCGGACCTTGCGAAGGGAAAATTACGGTTGCGACATTTATAATTTTTGCGGATTTTTCCGAGAGATGAAATATTTTGGACCAACGAGAGGGTGACATGTGTCACCCTCAAGTGGACGGTTTGGGCATGGAATTCTTGGCACGTTTTTTTGATGAAAAAGGCCTTAAACATTGGTCAAGGTTAGGTAGGATATTTTTGTGATATTTTTGGAGTAGATGGATAAGGTTACACTTGCCCAAATCTACACCCTCCACTTGCCCTCACTTGCCTTAATCTTGACCCTTGGTTGTCCTATAAATACCCCCCTAAGTTGGAAGAATTCTTCATCCATAAAACATTTTCCAAGTCTTAAAATCCTCCCCCCCTTTAGTTGTAGTTCTCATCCAAGCTTCTCCCCCCCCCCCTCTAGAGAGCTCTAGCCGAAACACCCCCTTTGGTAGGAAATATTCTCCAAAGTATTGTTACTATTCCCAAATACCTTAGCCAATCCCTTGTAGTATTTTCAAAGTTACCTCTACTAAAAGCCCGGAAAATACTACTATACTTCCTTTAGTCACTAAACTAAACCTCAGGGAAAGTCTTCATAGTTGGTCAAGTATTAAGTAGAAGTTGTGTAGAACTTCTAAGGGTTTCTTGGAGTGAATTGAGCGCATGCATAGGAGCTAAACCTTGCTCAGGATCGACATATATCTTGGATAATTTTGGGCTTATCGAGGTAAATAATCTTGTCCTTCTATTGTAATTGGAGATTACATATTGTAGAAGTGTAGAATTGAGTATAAGTTATATACAAGGAAGGTATATAAGAAGAGAATTGAATCAGATTTACATATGATCGTATTTACGAGACTTGTGTAATTTGACGGGTAGGGAAGTGCTGCCCAATTTTCCGTAAGATAAGGAGTCTTGTATCTAGAATTATTATACAGAGTAGTATAGACGTTGATAGACTTTTATGACCGTTATAGGTTGAAGTACTGCGAGTAGCGTATTCTACTCGAAGGGTGGAAAAGGCTAGCAGGATTACAGTACTTTGGAGCTATTTGCTAATTGTTGATAATCGTCGCGAGGTATGTGATTCTTCCTATCCTCTTGAGCATGATATTTTAAAAAGAATCTAATTAGTACGGTAGACGTACGTGTGTTAACTGAACGTGGTTTTACTTTGATGTCTTTTGACTTGAGTTTTAAATAATAAGAATCTTGAAGTATTTCAAAAGAATTAAGAATCGTTTTTGAAAGCTTAAGAGTTATACTAGCTTTATGGGAAGTTAGGTATATCGACTTAAGAGAGATAAAAAGAATGGTTTATTGATTTTAGAAGTTAAGAGACTTGATCTTAAAAGATAAGAGACTTGACTTAATTGAATTGATATGAATTTTGTTAAAAAGTGTGAAACCTCATTCGTGAGTAATGAGTACTTGGTTTTTAAAGAATAATGTTTTACTGATTTCGGAAACGAGAATAAGTATCGAACGAACCACTGCAGCGTTAATAAAGGAAAATGTATTGACAATAATTAATTTATATTAAAACCAGTAGAAACCTCCATCTGCATAGAAGCTAAGATGAGACAAAATTGTATTACATTTTCTAGATCATGGCTGCTTTAATAAGATTGTTATAAACAAGAATAACCTACTCACACATAAGACATACGTTACTCAATTGTTTTAAAAGAGATTACGTTATTTGATTAAGACTATGAACTATGAAATCTTTCGAAACTAAAAGACTTGAGTATTTGAAATTAGGCAACTTGAACTTTTGGAAAATAATGTTGTTACTTGACTTTAAAAAGGAAAGTGTTTTGGTTTAAAAAGGAGGGCATAATATTGCCTTAGTTGTTTTGAAAGGAAAGCATGGTATTGTCTTAATCTGTCTTAAAAGAGCGTTTAGATGTTATGGTCGATTCTATACCGCGTTCATGGGATGAACCGGGAATGTATTTCACTCGACACCGTGTTCATGGGATGAACCGGGAATGTATTTCACTTGACACCGCATTCATGGGATGAACCGGGAATGTATTTCACTCGACACCGTGTTCATGGGATGAACCGGGAATGTATTTCACTCGACACCGCGTTCATGGGATGAACTGGGAATGTATTTCACTCGACACCGCGTTCATGGGATGAACCGGGAATGTATTCCACTCGACACCGCGTTCATGGGATGAACCGGGAATGTATTCCACTCGACACCGCGTTCATGGGATGAACCGGGAATGTATTCCACACGATACCGAGTTCATGATATGAACCGGGAATGTATTCCACACGATACCGAGTTCATGAGATGAACCGGGAATGTATTTCACACGATACCGAGTTCATGGGATGAACAGGGAATGTATTCCACACGATTCGATATCGAGTCCACGATGGACCGAATGTATTCCATACGATCCGACACCGAGTCCATGAGATGGGCCGAGACATGTTATACGATCACACGATTTATACCAAGATCACGCTGGCGGTGAGGAAGGAGTTCCACGCACGTGAGGATGACTTTGAGGCGTGAGTCCCCGACTTGACATGATCGCTTTTGATATGAATCGTAGTTTTGTTATCATATATGTCTTCTGCTTTTATATAGACTATTATGATTTCATTTTCGTGATTTTCGCCACATACTTGGTACTGTTAGATCGACCTCCTTCGTGCTGCGTTCATGCCGCAGTAGAGGTACACCTGTTGATCCTCGCCATAGGATCACGACAACAGCGATTAGGAAGCACCGCTTTCTCCTGAGGCTTATCTTTTGGTATGTTTTCCCGAGTTTGTAAGTTCTGTACATTCGTGGTATGGCGGGCCCCGTCCCGTCATAGTTGTTGTAAAAATCTTAGAGGTCTCAGAGTAATCTTGTGTGGCGGGATTTGTAAAAGGGATGTAATCGCTCAAGTGTATATATATGTATGCCGAGCATAACTTTTCTCGGATAAACTGCTTTCTCACTTCATATTGTTTCATGTCTTGTTTTTATATTCACGATTACTCGATGTATGTCTACTGGTGCCCGTAAGACACCACCACGCCCGAGGTCGGGTCGTGACAAAAGTGGTATCAGAGCGCTAATCTCTGAAAGTGTCTGCATCGCGGTTCAGTAGAGTCTTGATTATCGATGTGTTGCACCACATCTATAATCGCAGTCGCAGACATTTAGGATTGGTTTCCATTCTTCTCATTCCGAGATCGTGCCTTAGAGCCGTGTTATAAGTTGGACTCTCCGACGTATTTCATTTTACCGCTATGCCTCCGCGCAGGCAACCCGGCCCAGATGGGCAAGGCAATGAGAAGCCGCTAGTAGGATACAGAGGAGTACGAGGGCGCAGCCCGGCCATTACACGAGATAGTGCTTGACGACGAGTTTTGCGACGCCGCCACCCCAAAGAGTTTAGAGCCGCAGCAGCTGCCGAGACCACAAGACTGAGCCTCCGCCCCACACCGGAGCAGAGGAGTTGGGGTACAAAGAGATGGCCCGCCATCGCCGTGATCGTGGCCGCATACGAGGATAAGATGGATGCGCAGTCAGCCAGTTCGAGAGTACCCATGGTTCACCCGAGATCGATAGTTTGAGGCTACGGACTTTCTCGAGTTGTAGCCCGCCAGAGTTCTACGGTCGAGGCCCGAGGATGATCCGCAGGAGTTCATCCGAGCGATTCCGGATCATGAGTGATCAAGGCTTCGGAGACCGAGTCGGTGGTCTTAGGTTCGCATCGGCTGCGCGATACTGCAGTCGACTGGTTTGATTCGTGGGAACTGTCCCGGGGAGAGTATGCACTTCCAGCCAGATGGGACGAGTTCTCGTGGGCATTTCTTGCACATTTCTTGCCTCCACGGATGAGAAGGGCTCGGGCCGGCGATTTTTGACGTTGAGGCGCACCGCGCACGGTTCGGGAGTACAACGTGGAGTTCGACTCGTTGGCTCAGATATCCCCGCGTTAGTAGCGATATGGAGGATGAGTACACCGCCACGCCACCGGACTCGATGACTACTGGCGAGGCTTGTTCGGTGTAGCTCTTCACCGCATGGACATTACTGCATGCGAGCTTATGCACTTAGGTGTGAGGAGCGAGAGGTCGACGGAATGACCGAGATCGCCAGAAGAGGCCGTGACAGCAGGTCCTTGGTAACTTTCGAGGCGGACCGCCAAGAAAGTTAGTTATGTACCTCCGCCAGGACAGAGTGGTCCTCCACAGTCTTCAGGACGTTCGGGGTATTCGGGAGCTGGTCAGAGCTCCAGGGCTTCTGGTTTACAGATATACATGGGTTCTAGCCAGCAGGATTCATGTCCCCCTCAGTGTGCACGATGTGGCAGGCATCATCCCGGGGAATGTCGTCTTTTTACTGGTGCTTGTTTCACCTGCGGCCGTCAGGGCCATGTGACGAGAGACTGTGCTCATAGGAGGGGTACAGGCAGAATGACGCAGCCTACCGGGTCAGTGGCAGGTTCATCGCCTTCTATAGCTATGCGCCCGGCAGGGCAGGATTATGATTAGAGCGACGAAGGGAAAATGAAGCAGTTGATACAGGTATATTCTTACCCCTCTAGAGACTAGTATGCGTTGATGTTATAATGAAGTGCTAAGTATTATGTTCAGATAGCATTATGTTAAATTGTGTTTAGAAAACATGGTTAGTTAGAAGGGTAAGATTGGGGGACAAGTAAATTGTGAGCCTTAGAATATTATACGTAGAGACCTTAGATGCGAGGCCATCTGGAGTAAAAGATTTATTTTTTTGTTTGACCTTTATCGGGGTGCATAGTATACGTGGGATTTATTTGTGTGATAAGTCCCTGAGTGGTATGAAATAAAAGAGGGTAGTTGAGCTAAGAAGACCACTAGGTTTTCGTGACTTAATTAGTAAGATTGTTCCGGATCTGGGGAACAAGAGTTTGGCGCGATAGCGGGTCGGGTTGAGGACCGATCGCGGGTCAACCCGCGGCCTGTAATATGGTGGGGTCAGTTCGAGGTGGTCCCGCCAGGTGGTAGGGTCACGAGGGCGCTAGGCCCAAGTTTAGATAACCACTGTATGAGTTCATGGACGTGTTCGACCAGAATCGGATCGTGAAGGCCGGGAATGGCCTTGAAGGAATTCGAGGCTAGTAAGATGACCAAGTTTGGATGTAGTGACTCCAAATATTTTGGAAACTGTAGTGATGACTGAAGTATGGTACGTATAGTAGAAGGAGTTCAAGTGTTCGAGAAAAGTACGATGAGTAAGGAAAGAAGTGAACATGTGCTGAGAAAATAGAAATGATCATTACTTTTGTGAAGTAAAGGTGCGAAGGGAATATCTTTTAGACCGTGGGTGAGAGCTTTTGTGATGCTAGAGGTGATTCCTTGTGGACTTGGATTTAAGTATTTGCGCGTGTTGTATTGTGGCCATGTGTGGCATTTGCAAACTGTTAAGTTAAAGAGGAACTTTATCGTTATCTGTCTTGAGAAGGAACATTCGGGACGAATGTTTCTAAGGAAGGGAGAATGTTATACCCCGTAATTCCAGAGTATGTACGTGAGGGCGTACGTACAAAAGTTCAAGCCTTAAGTAGGCATAAGGGACGAAATTGTGCACAACTAGCGAAAAGAATTGTTTTCCGACGAAAATTTTTCCGGACCTTGCAAAGGGAAAATTACGGTTGCGACATTTATAATTTTTGCGGATTTTTCCGAGAGATGAAATATTTTGGACCAACGAGAGGGTGACATGTGTCACCCTCAAGTGGACGGTTTGGGCATGGAATTCTTGGCACGTTTTTTTGATGAAAAAGGCCTTAAACATTGGTCAAGGTTAGGTAGGATATTTTTGTGATATTTTTGGAGTAGATGGATAAGGTTACACTTGCCCAAATCTACACCCTCCACTTGCCCTCCACTTGCCTTAATCTTGACCCTTGGTTGTCCTATAAATACCCCCCCTAAGTTGGAAGAATTCTTCATCCACAAAACATTTTCCAAGTCTTAAAATCCTCCCCCCCTTTAGTTGTAGTTCTCGTCCAAGCTTCTCCCCCCCCCCCCCCCTCTAGAGAGCTCTAGCCGAAACACCCCCCCCCCCCTTTGGTAGAAAATATTCTCCAAAGTATTGTTACTATTCCCAAATACCTTAGCCAATCCCTTGTAGTATTTTCAAAGTTACCTCTACTAAAAGCCCGGAAAATACTACTATACTTCCTTTAGTCACTAAATGAAACCCTAGGGAAAGTCTTCATAGTTGGTTGAAGTATTAAGTGGAAGTTGTGTAGAACTTCTAAGGGTTTCTTGGAGCGAATTGGAGCGTACAGAATAGGAGCTAAACCTTGCTCAGGATCGACATATATCTTGGATAATTTTGGGCTTATCGAGGTAAATAATCTTGTCCTTCTATTGTAATTGGAGATTACATATTGTAGAAGTGTAGAATTGAGTATAAGTTATATACAAGGAAGGTATATAAGAAGAGAATTGAATCAGATTACATAGACCGTATTTACAATGAGACTTGTGTAATTTGTGGTAGGGAAGTGTCACGCCCAATTTTCCGTAAGATAAGGAGTCTTGTATCTAGAATTATTCTCAGAGTAGTCTAGACGTTGATAGACTTTATGGCCGTTATAGGTTGAAATCGCGAGTAGCGTATTCTACTCGAAGGGTGGAAAAGGCTAGCAGGATTACAGTACTTTGGAGCTATTTGCTATTTGTCGATAATCGTCGCGAGGTACGTGATTCTTCCTATCCTCTTGAGCATGATATTTTAAAAAGAATATATATATAGTACGGTAGACGTACGTGTGTTAACTGAACGTGGTTTTACTTCGATGTCTTTTGACTTGAGTTTTAAATAATAAGAATCTTGAAGTATTTCAAAAGAATTAAGAATCGTTTTTGAAAGCTTAAGAGTTATACTAGCTTTATGGGAAGTTAGGTATAACGACTTAAGAGAGATAAAAAGAATGGTTTATTGATTTTAGAAGTTAAGAGACTTGATCTTAAAAGATAAGAGACTTGACTTAATTGAATTGATATGAATTTTGTTAAAAAGTGTGAAACCTCATTCGTGAGTAATGAGTACTTGGTTTTTAAAGAATAATGTTTTACTGATTTCGGAAACGAGAATAAGTATCGAACGAACCACTGCAGCGTTAATAAAGGAAAATGTATTGACAATAATTAATTTATATTAAAACCAGTAGAAACCTCCATCTGCATAGAAGCTAAGATGAGACAAAATTGTATTACATTTCCTAGATCATGACTGCTTTAATAAGATTGTTATAAACAAGAATAACCTACTCACACATAAGGCATACGTTACTCAATTGTTTTAAAAGAGATTACGTTATTTGATTAAGACTATGAACTATGAAATCTTTCGAAACTAAAAGACTTGAGTATTTGAAATTAGGCAACTTGAACTTTTGGAAAAGAATGTTGTTACTTGACTTTAAAAAGGAAAGTGTTTTGGTTTAAAAAGGAGGGCATAATATTGCCTTAGTTGTTTTAAAAGGAAAGCATGGTATTGTCTTAATCTGTCTTAAAAGAGCGTTTAGATGTTATGGTCGATTCTATACCGCGTTCATGGGATGAACCGAGAATGTATTTCACTCGACATCGTGTTCATGGGATGAACCGGGAATGTATTTCACTCAACACCGCGTTCATGGGATGAACCGGGAATGTATTTCACTCGACACCATGTTTATGGGATGAACCGGGAATGTATTTCACTCGACACCGCGTTCATGGGATGAACCGGGAATGTATTTCACTCGACACCGCGTTCATGGGATGAACGGGGAATGTATTCCACTCGACACCGCGTTCATGGGATGAACCGGGAATGTATTCCACACGACACCGCGTTCATGGGATGAACCGGGAATTTATTCCACACTATACCGAGTTCATGAGATGAACCGGGAATGTATTCCACACGATACCGAGTTCATGAGATGAACCGAGAATGTATTTCACACGATACCGAGTTCATGGGATGAACCGGGAATGTATTCCACACGATTCGATACCGAGTCCATGAGATGGACCGTGAATGTATTCCATACGATCCGACACCGAGTCCATGAGATGGGCCGAGACATGTTATACGTATCACACGATTTATACCTAGATCGCCAAATGGCGGGAAGGAGTTCCACGGGCATGAGGGATGACTTTGAGGGCGTGAGTCCCTGACTTGACATGACTGCTTTTATGATATGAATTGTAGTTTTGTTATCATATATGTCTTCTGTTTTTATATAGACTATTATGATTTCATTTTCAGTATTTTCAGTTTCATATACTTGGTACCTGTTGTACTGACCTCCTTCGGGGGGCTGCGTTCATGTCGCAGGTAGAGGTACACCGGTTGTTGATCCTCGCACATAGGATCACAGTTCAGCGTATTGGGAAGCTCCGTTTCTCCGGAGGCTTATCTTTTGGTATGTTTTCCCCGAGTTTGTAAGTTCTTGTACATTCAGGGGTATGGCGGGGCCCTGTCCCGTCATAGTTGTTGTAAAAATCTTAGAGGTCTGTAGTACTGTTATGGGCAGGATTTGTAAAAGGGATGTAACTGTTCAAGTGTATATATATGTATGCCGACAGGTAGCTTTTCTCAGATAAACTGTTTTCTCACTTCATATTGTTTCATGTCTTGTTTTTATATTCCGCTGATTACTCTGATGTATGTCTACTTGGGTGCCCGGGTAAGGAACCAGTCACGGGCCCGAGGTCGGGTCGTGACAATAGGTTCTAGCCAGCCAGATTCAGTTTTCCCTCAGTGATCACTATGTGGTAGGCGTCATCCCGGGAAATGTCGTCTTTTTACTAATGCTTGTTTTACCTGCGGCCGTTAGGGCCACGTGAGGAGAGAATGTCCTAGTAGGTAGGATACCGGAGGGAGGACTCACCACTACCGGTCGATTGGATTCATGGTTGAGAGGAAGGGTGTTGCAGAGAGGCCACCCCTACCTCGGTATGGCCGTTGTGGTAGGTGTCATTATGGGCAGTATCGTACTACTTCGACAGCTTGTTATGCTTGCGGCCAGCAGGGCCATTTTGTGAGAAATTGTCCGACCAGAGGTGGCGCGGATGTTACGACTCAGCCTTCAGGATCAATGGCTGGTTCATCACCTTCTATAGCTATGCGCCCATCAGAGCAGGATTTGGATTAGAGCGACAAAGGGAAAGTAAAGCAATAGTTACAGGTATATCCTTAACCCTCTAGAGAGTGTATGCGTGATATGATGACCTAATGTTAAGTGTTATGTTCGGATAGCATTGTGTAAGTTGTGATTAGAAAACATGGTTAGTTGAGAAGGGTAAGTTTGGGGCCATGGAGATTGTGAACCATAGAATACATATAACCATGGAGACCTTAGATGCAAGGCCGTCTTGAGTAAAGGATTGTACGTTTGATCGTTGTCGGGGTACATTGTATACGTGGAGTATATTCAGGTGATAAGTCCATGAGTGGTGTGAAATGGAAGTGGATAGTTGAGCTTAGAAGACCACTAGGTTCTCATGACTTGAATAATGAGATTGTTCCAGACCAGGAACAAGAGTTTAGTACGAAGTGGGTCGGGTTGAGGCCATATCGCGGGTCAACCCGCAGCCCGGAATGTGGTGGGATCAGTTCGAGGTGGTCCCGCCAGGTGGTAGGGTCACGAGGGTGATAGGACCAAGTTTAGGTAACCATCATATGAGTTCGTGGATGTGTTCGACCAGAATCGGATCGTGAAGGCCGGGAATGGCCTTAAAGGAATTTGAGGCTAGTAAGATGACCAAGTTTGGAGGTGGTGACTCCAAGGTTTTGGGAACTGAAGCGATGACTGAAATATGGTACGTGTAATAGATAGAGTTCGGGTATACGAGAATGTTACGATGAGTAGAAAAAAAAGCGAACGTGTGTTAAGTGAATGGATGTGATCATTTTTGTGAAGTGAAGATGCAAAGAGAGCATCCTTTAGACTTTGGGTGGGAGTTTTTTGAGATGTTAGAGGTGATTCCTCGTTGGCTTGGGTTTGAGTTTTTGCGCGTATGTTGTATTATGGCCATGTGTGGCATAATTGGTTCCGTAAGTATAGTAGGGAAGACTATACCGGCACAGGTATGCTTGGAGACTTAGAAGGAACATTCGAGACGAATGTTTCTAAGGGGGGAAGAATGTTACACCCCGTAGTTTCAGGGTATGTATACGAGGACATACGTACGAGAATACGACACAAAATTGGATAGGAAGAAAGATGTGATTTTTCAAAGGAAAAGTTTCCGGATTTTGTGAAGGAAAAAGGTTCGTTAATGGGAATTGGATTCCCAGATTTGGTATTCAGACTTTTTGGAATATTAGGGGATTATGGAATTTTATTTCCGGAATTGGTCACGTGGGGCCCACGGGGAAAATTTACGGTTTTGTAGGGCCCACTTTATTTTCGGATTTTTGGCATTACGGATATTTTCGGGAGATGAAATATTTTGGACGAGTAGGGGGAGACACGTGTCACCCCCATGTGGCCATGTTGGCCGAATGGTTGGTGGACAAGTGTCTTGGACGTTGTGGTGGACAAGTGGCTAGCCACTTGTCCCAATTTTGTGGTGGACATGTGGTTGGTAGAATCCACACACACATGTCCCCAATATACACCTTACACTTGCTTTAATCCTAACCCTTGATTTCTCTATAAATACCCCCTTGATTTCAAGACTTATTTCATCCACACTTGGAATATTTTCCAAGGCAAAATTCTCCCTCCCTCCCTTTGTAGTTCTCGTCCAATACCCCCCCCCCCCTTTTGTGAAAGAATTTCTTCAAGTATTGTTATAATCCCAAATACCTTAGCCTAAATCCCTTGTAGTATTCCAAAGTTATCCCAACATAAGAGCCCGGAAATACTACTTTATTCCAATAGTCGCAAAATGAACCCTAGGGAAATCTTCATAGCTTGGTTGAAGTGTTAAGATAAGTTGTTTAGAAACTTCTAAAGGTTGCTTGGAGCGGATTGGAGCGTAAGGAATTGGAGCTAAACATTGCTCAGGATCGACTTATAAATATTGGATAATTTTGGGCTTACAGAGGTAATGATCTTTATCCCCCTATTGTAATTGGAGATTACATGTTGTAGTAATGTATATTTGAGTATACTATATGTAGAATGAATATTGATAAGAATTGAACTGTATTTACATTGGACTGTATTTACAGTAGACTTGTAGTATTATTGTGGGGTAGTGTTGTACACGTCCGGTTAGACGTGTAACCCCCCCTTAGAGTTGTTGGCTTGGTAGCAGGTCTTGATAGAGGAGGATATATATGTTGTTACAGGAGGGGAGGTGCTGCCGAGTTTTCCGTAGAATATGGAACCTTGTACTTAGAAGTGTTCTACGAAGAGATCTAGAAGTTGATAGACGTTTTGTGGCCTTTATAGGTTGAAGTACTACGAGTAGCGTATTCTACTTGAAGGGTGGAAAAGGCTAGCACGGTTATAGTACTTTGGAGCATTTTGCTAATTGTCGATAATCGTCGCAAGGTATGTGAACCTCTTCCTATCCTTTCTAGCATGATTGTTGTGAACTATGTAGTACGGTAGACGTACGTGTGCTAAACGAATTTGGTAGGTTTAAAACATAAAGTGTTATAATGACTTTATGGGAAGTTGATTATAACGACTTTATGTAGGTAAAAGAATGGTTTGTTGATTTTTAAAGGATAAGAGCCTTGACTTATATTTGACTTGATATGAAATGTTGATAACTTGAAATTGTGTTAGAAAGTGGTGAAACCTCATTCGTGAGTAATGAATACTTGGTCTTTAAAAGAATAAAGTTTTACTTGATTTCGGAAATGGGAATAACTATCGAACAAGCCATTGCAGCGTTAATAAAGGAAAAAGTAATGACAAATAATTATATTAAAACAAGTAGAAACCTCCATCTGCATAGAAGCTAAGATAAGACAAAATTGTATTACATTTCCTAGATCATGGTTACTTTAGTAAGATCATTATAAACAAGTACTGATTTTCTTAAATTCCAAAGTAAGGAACTTGATTTCTAAAAGAAAAGAGACTTGAGGAATTGAAGGGTTTTTTGTTTAAAAGAAAGGCACGGTTTTGTCTTAAATTGGTTTAAAACATAAAGTGTTATAATAGCTCTATGGGAAGTTAGTTATAACGACTTTATGAAAACGAAAGAATGGTTTTATTATTGGATTTAAAATGATAACTTGATTTTAAAAGGAGAAGTGATTTGGTTTAAAAAGAAGGCATGGTATTGTCTTGGTTTATTTCAAAAGAAGGTGTGGAAATGGTTTTGGTTTACTTGAAATGATAGTTACTCTATTTTTGATACTACGGGTATCGTGTGACTTTTGTAAAAGAAATAGATCTTTTTGAAAAGAATTTGAGTAGGCAGTACTTTGGGGTTAAAACCCGGATTTGTTGTCATAAAATAGAAGTCTAAGAGTATGTTAAATTTGCCTATGCTAGTTGTGATAGCCTTTGGTGGTATTACTATGTTACCGCGTCTCTCGGTTGGAGGGCCGGCTGACTTGTTGTGAATTTGTTGGACGTACCGGCAGTGACGGAAGATTCCACGGGTATGCTTCCATTTTGTTTGATCTTGGCCATGCTTATACGATGAGGGATGCCGGGGCATGCGACCAGGATGCGGGTTAGATGCCCGGACGTTTCATCGACGCACCAAAGGACGGAGGATTCCACGTATGCTTCCATTGTTATTATCACATGGACATGTCTACACCGATGAGGATTCGGGGTATCGCGCCACGCAATGGTTAAACTACCAGATATTATTATTGTCACATGGGCATGTCTACACCGATGAGGATTCCCGGGCATGTGGCCATTACTATTATTCCACGGGCTAGCTCCCACGAAGACTGTCTACACCGGCGAGGGATTCCGGGCATGGTATATACGATTATTACTCCATGGGCTAGCTCCACGAAGACTTGCACTGCGATGAGGATGCCGAGGGCACGCATGGCCATGCTACACCGATGAGGATTCCGGCACGCGTCACAGATTATATATATATATATATATATTGTATATGTGTACGCCGACTGAGGTAGGATTCCACCAAGGGTCACATGGTTATATGTTACATATACTACCGTTTAGCGACTGGAGGATTCCACGGGCGGGAGATATATATATGTATTGTATGTGTACGCCGACGGTGAGGTAGGATGCCACGCGCGTCACACGAGTATGATTTATGTCATAGATCACGATGAGGAAGGAATTCCACGCATGAGTGATGACTTGAGGCGTGAGTCCACGACTTGACATGACCGCTTATATGTTATGTAATCAGAGTTTGGTTATCATACATGTCTCCGCTTTATATAGACTATTATGATTTCATTTACGATTTTCAGCCACATACTTGGTACCTATCAGACCGACCTCCTTGGGGCCGTTCATGCCGCAGGTAGAGGTACACCGGTTGTTGATCCTCGCTCTTAGGATCACAGTTCAGCGTTTTGGGAAGCTCCGTTTCTCCGGAGGCTTATCTTTTGGTATTTTTCCCTGAGATTGTAGGTTCTTGTACATTCAGGGGTATGGCGAGGCCCTGTCCCGTCATAGTTGTTATAAAATTCTTAGAGGTCTGTAGTACTGTTGTGGGCAGGGTTTGTAAGGGAATTAACTGTTCGATTTTGATATATATACAGGAAGGTACCGTTTTGGTTAGCCTGTTTCTTATTTTATGTCTTGTTTCATGTTTAAGTTTTTATTTCCGCTGATTTTCTCTGATGTTGTATCACTAGGGTGCCCGGGGTAAGGCACCAGTCACGGGTCCGAGGTCGGGTCGTGACATATCTCAATAGAAAGATCCCGGAAAAGTGGCGTTTTCGTATTAGTCGCAAGGTGAAAACCTAGTCACTTTCCTAGGTTTGGATTGGAAAATTAAGGAAAGTTGTTTGTGATCTTCTAAGGGCTTCAAGTGGAGGATTGGAGTGTCAAGGAGAGGCTCTAAGTTGCTAGGGAGCGACTTCAGATCTTGATGTGGATTAAGTCTCACTAAGGTAACAATCTTGTTCTCTTAAGTGTATAATATTACATATTGTTGTAGCCTTACAATTTAACTAGCATGAAGTTTATGTATTAAAGATTGATAAGTGTTATGGATATTGGAAGCCTAAAATCCGAAATGACATTGATTAGCCATTTGAAATTGAAATACAATTTGGTCGCTAACTAGAATCGTCGCATGTTACCAACTTGAAGATTATAGTTGTTATAATCGATTGCGGCTTGATAACATGTTATACTAAACAACTTGAATTGAAAAGGAATTGGAAAGGTTGATATGTTGTTACACCTTTGGCCGAGAATGACTTTGTATGTTGGACTAGTTTGATATAATTTGTGGGGCGGAATTTTACACGTCTTGTAGGCGTGTAATCCCCTATTGTTAACTACATTTTTGAGCCTTAAATGTGGCGTGTTTGATTATTGAATTCGGGCCTTGAAAAAATGTGGAAAAGTATGTAGAAACAAAGGCAGTGTTGTCCGATTTTCCGTAGAATTTAGTGACTTTGCACTTGGAATATTCTACGTTTGAAGTTAGAAGTTAATAGACGTATTATGGTCATTATAGGTTGACATACTACGTACGGCATATTGGACTTGGCAAGTGGATTAAAGCGAAGAGGTATGTGGAACTTTCTTATCTCTTGAGCATGAATAGTTGTAAATATAGTACGGTAGACGTACGAGATTTTGACAATCTAGTCCATTTGATATCCTTGGTTTATTTTAAGAATGTCCAAGTTGGTTGAGTTAGGGAACTAACTCACTTGTAAAAAAAAAATTAAGGATATCTTATTTTCTAAAAGTTAAGAGATTTAAAGTATTTTGAAAGTATATGATACTTGTTTTGTTTGGAAAGTTTAAGTCTCTTGGATATAAGGAAGAATGTAATTGTCTAAGGTATAAAGCTAGTATAACGGCTTTATGGGAAGTTGGTTAATAGCTTTATGGAAAGTTAAAAAGAGTGGTTTACTCTAAGTAATGTAAGTATAATAAATGACTTGAAATAATGAAAGACAAATTGATTTTAAGGCATCAATTGCTTAAGGTTTTTAAAGAAAGAAGTCACTTGATTTAGAAACCTATAAATGTATTTCTAAAAGGTATTGTGACTTGTCTTGAAAAAATAGATGTGACTTGATACTACGGTTATTAGTATCTTGGAAGTTTTATATGAAAAATAGACATTTTAAAAGAGTAGAAGTACGTAGTACTTTGGGTTAAATTCCCGGATTTTATAATGACATGTTAGTGCCTTAAGTAAACAAAAATGAGTGTGTATATGAATAAGGCTAATAAGAAGTTAGGGGGATTTCTTAACTTGCTTTTGTTATGTATGATAAGCCGGTAGTGCTTATGTTATGTATGATAAGCCGGTAGTGCTTATGTTATGTATGATAGCCGGTTGTGCTAGTTTATGTTATTCTTACGGGGTAAAGCCCCGGGTTACTACTAATTCCATGGATTTGCTACCCATGATGCGAGTGCGGCGTTTGTACTCATTGTGGGCCCACCGGGCCTAAGCTGGTGAAATAGTCATGTGCGGGTGAAATAGTCCTATGCAAGGAATACCTCATGCGGGTCCACACGACCTATGCGGGCGGATACAGCCTATGCGAGGAAGTTACCTCATGCGGGTCCATACGACCCTTGCGGGTGAAATAGTCCCAGGAGTAGGATTGCTTAATGATACTACGGGCGGGTGGCCCTACTTTGATCATGAGCCTCCTATTTTTATGCAGTAAATTATACTCTTGTTTACTCTCATTGATAGTAAGGCACAGTGTACTGTTATTCGAGTTATCATACATGTCTCCAGCTTTATTTTAGACTTATGATTTCACTACAGTACTTTCAGTTTCACATATTTGGTACATGTTGTACTGACCTCCTTCGGGGGGCTGCGTTCATGCCGCAGGTAGAGTATACAGGTTGCTGATCCTCACTCTTAGGATCAATGTTCAGCTGTTGAGAAGCTCCATTACTCCGGAGGCTTATCCCTGGTATTGTCTGTTGTTGTACATTCAGGGGTATGGCGGGGCCCTGAACCGTCACGGTTGTTATTCTTAGAGGTCTGTAGTCACATTGTGGATTGGGTTTTTAAGAACAAAAATGTACTGGTTTATTTTATTTTGGTTCATGTATATTTTACGGAAGGTGGCCTTATCGGCTAACCTGTTGATATTTACTGTTTAAGTATTTATGAGTTTTATATGTTCCGCTGTTATTCTCTGATGTATACCTGAAAAGGGTGCCCAGGTAGGACACCAGTCGTGGGCCCGGGGTCGGGTCGTGACAAAAGTGGTATCAGAGCAGTTAGTCCTCGGAAAGTGTCTACAGACCGTGTCTAGTAGAGTCTTGGTTATCGGTGTGTTGTGCACCACATCTATAATCAGGAGGCTGCAGGAGTGTTACACCCCGTATTTTCAGAGTATGTATGTGAGGACGTACGTACAAAAATACAAGCCTTTAGTAGGACAAGAATGTAGGATTCGTTTTTCCAACGGAAAATTTCCCGAAACTTGTAAAGGAATTTTGCGTGATCAATAATTTATTTATTTTGGATTTTTCCGAGAGATGAAATATTTTGGACCTATAGGAGGGAGACATGTGTCACCCTTAGGTGGCAATGTTGGACGTTTTTGTGGGCAAAGGAAGATGGCACGTTTTTATCATTTTAAAGCCCTAAAACATTTGGTCAATGTTTTGTAGATATTTTGTGTGGTAGATGGATAAGGTGGGACCCACACACACTTGTCCAAATCTTCACCTTCCACTTGACCTCCACTTGCCTTAATCTTGGCCATTGATTGGCCTATAAATACCCCTCAAGTGCAAGACTTATTCTTCATCCCTTAAACAATTTCCAAGTCTTGAAATCCTCCTCCTCTCAAGCCTCGTCCAAACCACCCTCCTCCTCGGAAGGCCCTACCAAGTACCTCTTGATAGTTCTCGTGAAATACCTGTCACGACCCGATCCCGGGCCCGTGACTGGTGCTTTACCCCGGGCACCCTAGTGATACAACATCAGAGAAAAACACCAGCGGAAATAAAAACATACAGATATGAAACAAGATAAAGAAAACAGGCTAACCAAAACGGTTGCCTTTTTGCATATATACAGAAATTTGAACAGTTACATCCTTTACAACCCTGCCCACAACAGTACTACAGACCTCTAAGAATTATAACAACTATGACGGGACAGGGCCCCGCCATACCCCTGAATGTACAAGTACCTACAATCTCGGGGAATCATACCAAAAGATAAGCCTCCGGAGAAACAGAGCTTCCCAAACGCAGAACTGTGATCCTATGAGCGAGGATCAACAACCGGTGTACCTCTACCTGCGGCATGAACGCAGCCCCCCAAAGGAGGTGAGTACAACAGGTACCAAGTATGTGAAACTGAAAAATACTGTAAATGAAACCATAATAGTCTATATAAAACAGGAGACATGTATGATAACCGAACTACAGTTCACAATATATATATGCAATCATGTCAAGTCAGGGACTCACGCCCGTAAAGTCATCACTCAAATATAACCCGGGAATTTAACCCGCACAACGGCCGCATGCCCCGGCATCTCACTTCGGTATAAGCATGGCCATGGAACCATCCTAATGGAAGCATACCCGTGGGCCACCCATCGTGGCAGTATGTCCAAAGGAAGTAACAAAATAACAATCATAATGGAAACATACTCGTGGGCCACCCATCGTGTCACACCCCGAACCCCGGGCCCGTGACTGGTGCCCTACCTGGGCACCCTTCTACCTTAACAACGCAAGTAAACTGCGGAAATTAAATAACACCTCATTTTTTTTTTTTAAAACAACGCACGTGCAAGGGCAAAGCCAACAAGGCTGCCATATATACATAAACAAAAGACACTACACCGTACATGAGTCCAATCCCACATATGAATACAGACCTCTAGGAGTTAACTGAAATATGACGGGACAAGGCCCGCGTACCCAAAGCTGTACAAATCATCAAGGATATATACCAAAAGATAAACTCACGGACAGAGGAGCTATCCAAAATCCCGAGCAGATCCTACACTGCCGATCACCAAACAACGTACCTAAACTGCGGCATGACGCGGCCCGAAGAGGTCGATGCGAAGAATGTACCAAGTATGTGAGCGATGAAATGCGTAATAAAATCATAACAATCCAAACAAAGCAGAGACATGTATGATAGCCAACCTACAAGATATAACACATAAGCGATCATATCAAGTCGTGGGCCAGCCCTCAAAGTCACTACTCAAATATAACTATGGGTCTCACGCCAATAATATCAATCATGCGTGGAATCCTTCCTCACCGCGATCCATGATGTAATAACACCAATAAGGATACATGAACACCCGGTCCCCGCGTGTCCTAAATTCCTCGTGGTCTCAGGCCCAGGAATCCCACATCGTAAAACCATGACCATAGGGGAACACAATCAACTCCGGGGACATATATGATAATCAAATTACAACACATTGTGCCTTACTAACAATGAGAGTAAGCGGTAGTATCCTTACAATATAAAATAGGAAGCTCATGATCAAAGCAGACCATCCGCGCGGTATCATTTAACCATCCTACTCGCAGGACTATTTCACCGCGTAGGCGGCTTGGACCCACGTGAGGTATTCCTCGCATGGGACTATTTCACTGCATAAGCCCGTGCGGACTCGCGTGAGGTATTCCTCGCATAGGCGGGACCGCGCGTGGGACTTCACCGCGCATAAGTCCTTACGGACGTGTGAGGTATTCCTCGCGTCGTGGGTAGCAATTCCACGGAATCTGCAAATGCCACTAACCCGGGGAATGACCCCGAAACGACTGATATACCAATAGCACACAACCGGCTATTTCCAGCACACATAGGCAAATCCTCAATTAATCAAGCCAAAGTCCTTACCAAGGCACACTTAGAATGATTCACAATCAATCAAGCCAAAGTACTTATCAAGGCACACTTAGACTAATTCTCAATTAATCAAGCCAAAGTACTTATCAAGGCATACATAGAATAATTCTCTTTTAACAAGTCAAAGTACTTATCAAGGCACACTTAGACAAATTCTCAATTTATCAAGCCAAAGTACTAATCAAGGCATACATAGAATAATTCTCTTTTAACAAGTCAAAGTACTTATCAAGGCACACTTAGACAAATTCTCAATTTATCAAGCCAAAGTACTAATCAAGGCATACATAGAATAATTCTCTTTTAACAAGTCAAAGTACTTATCAAGGCACACTTAGACAAATTCTCAATTTATCAAGCCAAAGTACTAATCAAGGCATACATAGAATAATTCTCTTTTAACAAGTCAAAGTACTTATCAAGGCACACTTAGACAAATTCTCAATTTATCAAGCCAAAGTACTAATCAAGGCATACATAGAATAATTCTCTTTTAACAAGTCAAAGTACTACGTACGTACATTCTTTTATAAAAGACTCCTTTCTATGTAAAGCCCCAAGATACTAACACCCGTAGTATCAAGGCGTGTCTATTTTTCAAAGTAAGTTACTACACTTTTAGAAAACTCATTTCAAAGCTTGAAATCAAGTAACTCCAAATTTTCACAATCTAGGCAACTTATGCCGATTTAATCAAAATAAACAACTTTCTAAACCTTCCATAAAACCGTTATAACCAACTTCCCATAAAGCCGTTATAACCCTTTATGGTTTTAGAGGTATCCATTACTTTAATAACCAAGAGACTTATACTATTAAAACCAAGTATCACATACTTACAAATCAAGTTCTCAACTTTCAAAATACTTCAAGTCTCTTAATAGTTAGAAAACACGTTTTCTTCTACTTTTTAAACCTCAAGTAACTTCACCCTTAACGCAAGTTACTTCTCTTAAATCATGTCATTTCTCCTCTTTTAAATCAAATAAGTAAATCACTCCTTTGACTCCCCTAAAGTCATTATAATGACCTTTAGGTTTTAGAACTAAGGCACTAGCCAAAAGATTTGGAAACCACTTCCTTTTCAAGTCTCTATGTACTTTAAGAAAAAATACCTTCACCTTTAAGAATCCAAACTTCACTAAGAAAATGGATTTTACAACTTACAATTTAACATCAAAGTACAATCAAGGAAGTACATAGAACAAATTATATTCTAGGCAATCCAAATACAACCAAGGAATGGATCATTTAAGGAGTAGAACATACTTTCTTAATCTTAAGGAATCATGCTAGAAGAGTAGATAGTTCACATACCTTTTCGGCTAAATCCACAAGCTAAGCCGAATACACCGTACGTAGAAGTGTCAACCTATAATGGTCACAACAAGGTTATCAACTTCTAGTCTCTATGTAGAATAATACTAAGTATTTAGTCTCTAATTCTACGGAAAATCGGGCAGCACTTCCTTTGTTTCTACTCACTTTGCCACCTTTTTCAAGGCCGAATACAATAACCAACAAGCCACATTTAAGGCTCCAAACAACATCCAAACAAAGGGGATTACACGCCTTACTCTACGTGTAAAATTCCGCCCCACAATTCATACCAAAAAGTATAATACTTTACTAGCCATTCTCGGCCAACACATAACCAATAACACTACGTCTTTTCCAATCCTTTTCCAATTCCAAGTTCTAAGGTCAACATGTTATTTAGTCATAACTACTTCAACAACTACAATTTCCTTCTTTATTCAACATGCGACGACTTAAACTAATAATCAACTTGAATTCCAATCTTAAAGCTAAACATGCTAGTTTTCGGATTAGGGTTCCAATAGCCAACATAATAATCAAACTTCGTAATATATAACTCATGCTTGCTAATAACCATAGCTACAATCAATAAGTAAGCTTAATTGCTAAAACGACAAAATTTATACCTTTCAAAGACCTTAAAATTTCCAAGATTCAAAGTCGCGCCTTAGCAATTCTTAGCTCCTCTCCTTAGGTTCCAATCCGCTCCAAGCACTCCTTAGAGGCCTATGAAGAACCCATCTTCAAGTTCCATCTTCAAAGTTGAAGAACTCACTTAGTTTCCGCCTTGCGACTAACGTGAAAATGCGTTTTTTCCGAAATCTTTCTATTGAGATATCCTCACAATACCCTAAGGGACATTGGGTTAAAGTCTTGTGGCTAATGGATCAAAACTACAAATTTTTCATGTGAGAGCTTAGCCAAACCCGAGAGCTCTTCTCCTCTCTCTAAGGGTTCTAATTTTTTCTAAGTGTAGAAAATGCCAAGTCTTGCTACTAGTTAGTATATAACACATATTGGAGGGTTTAGATGTCCACAAATGTGAGGTTAGGATGATTATCACAAGGATTAAGCTTATGTGGCAAGTTGACTAGTCAATTATGTCAAGCTTGCAAGACTTATCATCTACATAGGTCAAATGACCATTCTACCCCTTGCATTTTCGTCCAAGACCACATGAGGGGGTGCCACGTGTCGCCCTCTCATTCGTCCATAAAATTAGTAATCCTCGTGGGCCCCACAAAAATGCAAAATTTCCTCGGGTGGGCCCCACATGACCAAATCCGTAAAAATAAATTTCCATAATATTAATAAGTTCCATACTCTTCAAATAATGCCTTTTGAGAATCAAATTCTCAACAACGAACATTTTTCCTTTCCGACGTCCGGAAGATTTTCCGTCGGAAAAACAATTCTTCCTTTCGTACTAATTTTCCAAGTCTTGTTTCCTTACGTACATTCTCTTATACATGTCCTGGACTTACGGGGTGTAACATTCTTCCCCCCTTAGAAACATTCGTCCCCGAATGTTCTTAGTCGGTTGCCAAGCTATACAAACTCCGGCATAAACTCTATACTATGCCTATCAATCAATACTCCACAAGACTAACGACGCCACACCTGGCCATCGCCTAACATACGTAAACATATCAATGGACCTTCCGTCCGCTACCCCTTCTCACAAACTCGAAGGTTACAGTCTTCTAAAATACGGGATCCTTAGAGGTTCCTTTCTTTCCTTACTTGTCATTCTTTCTCGTACTTCTAAACTCATTTAGTAAACGTACAAAATCTCTAATTTTGTTTCTGTTCTCCAATCCTTGGAGTTACTAACCAAACTTGGCCATATTGTTACTTACATTCCCTTTAAGGCTCTTCTCGGTCCTTACGACCTAGTTCCGGTGGAACGCGTCCACAAACTCGTACCACGATTAACTAAACTTGGGCCTGGCATCCTCGTGACCCTATCACATAGCGGGACCACTACCAACTGACATCACCCCATTCTATACTACCGGCTGACCCGAAATGAGTCCATAACCCGACTCATCGTCACACTTAACTTCTCATTCTTAGTTTGAAATAAATCTCTCTCTTATCTCAAGGTACTTCTTACCCTATCCCCTATTCACTAGAGGTTTGTCACATAAGCCAAAGTATTTCTACTGTACATTCTTCCCTATCGGTCTTACACTGTTACGGGGCAATTACTACGTGTGAACTCTACACAACTATAGTCTCAGTTCACTTATCATTCTTGTCAACATTCTTAACTTTTCACTTTACTAATCAAAGTATCCCTACCTCTGGGGTACTATCACTTTACAACTCTAGCAATAAAGGGAAAACATATACGCTAGGGCAAAATCTGAATCTATCAATGCACGTATGATTCAAAAGAATCGACATATATACCTGTAACCCCGCGCGATGTCGCCTCCTGATCCTGTCCAGTAGTCACGTCATCTCTGCGGTTCGAAGGACCGCCAGAACCATAAACTCCACCCTGACCTCCACCACGGCTGGCTAACATCTGTACACCCTGCCCTGGGGAACGCACAGCTGTGGAGGAAAGGGAATCAACCATCGGCCTCATAGGCTGAGCTACCTCACCGGTGCTCTTTCTAAAAGGACATACCCTCAGAATATGGCCCGGACGGCCACAATAAAAGCAAACACCTGTGCCATAACGGCATTTCCCCGAATGACGCTTACCACATCTGGAACACTGAGGAATAAGTGGCCTCGACTGAGAAAATCCTCTGCTCCTCTGAGAACCTCGATCCCTGGAGCTTGGACCGGCTCCTAAATACCTTGTGGGGTCAAATCTCCCACCTGTGAGCTGCGGGGGTATGTACTGGGTAGGCTGGGACGAATATCTCACTCATTCTTTGAGGCGGCTCGTCCAAAACTCACCGAATAACCAACCGGTCTAGCCTCTTCTGCAGATCTCGCGTGGCCTCTACCCTCTGCACACACATGCTGTCTGGCGAATAACCTCTGTGAGAAAGCGTAGCATAGCTATCTTGGTCAATAACATACTGGCTTCCTTCATGACCTTAAAGTCTGCCCCAAACTGAGAAACTGTAGGCTCTGGTGATGTGTTCTCAAAACCTGGCGAAGAAGAACTCGCCATCGTGGAACCACATCCGGTATAACACGGGCATAAGCCCTATCAACTCTCTGAGTCGACTAGTAGCTCTGCTACTCCTTTGCCTTCGGGCGCTGTTGCCCTCCTTGGAGGCATAGTTGTAACACAAAAATACGTCAGAGAGGAAATATCTTACTAACACAGCTCTATGGCACGATCTCAGAGTGAGAAGAATAGAAACCAACTCCTAAATGTCATGTAGCCTCCTGTTTATGGGTGTGGCGCGCAACACACCGATAATCAAGACTCTACTAGACACGGTCGTAAACATTCCGAGGATCGATCGCTCGATACCATCGTGTCACACCCGAACCCGGGCGTGGCGGTGCCCTACAGGCACCTTCTACTTAACAACGCAAGTAAATCGCGGAAATTAAATAACACCTCTTTTTTTTTTTAAAAACAACGCGCGTGCAAGGCAAAGCCGACAAAGGCTGCCATATATACATAAACAAAAGACACTACACCGTGCATGAGTCCAATCCACATATGAATACGGACCTGCAGGAGTTAATCGAAATATGACGGACAAGGCCCGCCGTACCCAAAAGCTGTACAAAGCACATCAAGGATATATACCAAAAGATAAACTCACGGACAGAGGAGCTATCCAAAAATCACGGCGAGGATCCTACACTGCCGATCACCAAACAGCGTACCTAAACTGCGGCATGAACGCGGCCGAAGGAGGTCGATGCGAAGAATGTACCAAGTATGTGAGCGATGAAATCGTAATAAAATCATAACGATCTAAACAAAACAGGAGACATGTATGATAGCCAACCTACATTACATAACACATAAGCAGTCATATCAAGTCAGGGACGCAGGCCCTCAAAGTCACTACTCAAATATAACTATGGGTCTCACGCCCATAATATCAATCATGCCCGTGGAATCCTTCCTCACCGCCGGCAGTCCATGATGTAATAACACCAATAAGCATACATGAACACCCCGTCCCCCCCACCTGTGTCCTAAATGACTCATGGTCTCATGCCCCGGAATCCCAAATATTAAAAGCATGACCATAGGGTAACACAATCAAATCCGGGGACATATATGATAATCATTTTCCAACACATTGTTCCTTAATTACAATGTGAGTAAGCGATGGTATCCTTACAATATAAAATAGGAAGCTCATGATCAAAAGCAGACCATCCGCGCGGTATCATTTAACCATCCTACTCGGGACTATTTCACGCGTAGGCCGCTTGGACCGCGTGAGGTATTCTCGCATGGGACTATTTCACCCGCATAAGCGTGCGGACTCGCATGAGGTATTCCTCGCATAAATTTGGACCGCCCGCGTGGGACTACTTCACCGCGTAAGTCCTTACAGACGTGAGGTATTCCTCGCATCGTGGGTAGCAATTCCACGGAATCTGCAAATGCCACTAACCCGGGGAATGACCCCGAAACGACTGATATACCAATAGCACACAACCGGCTATTTCCAGCACACATAGGCAAAATCTCAATTAATCAAGCCAAAGTCCTTACCAAGGCACACTTAGAATGATTCACAATCAATCAAGCCAAAGTACTTATCAAGGCACACTTAGACTAATTCTCAATTAATCAAGCCAAAGTACTTATCAAGGCATACATAGAATAATTCTCTTTTAACAAGTCAAAGTACTTATCAAGGCACACTTAGACAAATTCTCAATTTATCAAGCCAAAGTACTAATCAAGGCATACATAGAATAATTCTCTTTTAACAAGTCAAAGTACTTATCAAGGCACACTTAGACAAATTCTCAATTTATCAAGCCAAAGTACTAATCAAGACATACATAGAATAATTCTCTTTTAACAAGTCAAAGTACTTATCAAGGCACACTTAGACAAATTCTCAATTTATCAAGCCAAAGTACTAATCAAGGCATACATAGAATAATTCTCTTTTAACAAGTCAAAGTACTTATCAAGGCACACTTAGACAAATTCTCAATTTATCAAGCCAAAGTACTAATCAAGGCATACATAGAATAATTCTCTTTTAACAAGTCAAAGTACTTATCAAGGCACACTTAGACAAATTCTCAATTTATCAAGCCAAAGTACTAATCAAGGCATACATAGAATAATTCTCTTTTAACAAGTCAAAGTACTACGTACGTACATTCTTTTATAAAAGACTCATTTCTATGTAAAGCCCCAAGATACTAACACCCGTAGTATCAAGGCGTGTCTATTTTTTAAAGTAAGTTACTACACTTTTAGAAAACTCATTTCAAAGCTTGAAATCAAGTAACTCCAAATTTTCACAATCTAGGCAACTTATGCCGATTTAATCAAAATAGACAACTTTCTAAACCTTCCATAAAACCGTTATAACCAACTTCCCATAAAGCCGTTATAACCCTTTATGGTTTTAGAGGTATCCATTCCTTTAATAACCAAGAGACTTATACTATTAAAACCAAGTATCACATACTTACAAATCAAGTTCTCAACTTTCAAAATACTTCAAGTCTCTTAATAGTTAGAAAACAAGTTTTCTTCTACTTTTTAAACCTCAAGTAACTTCACCCTTAACGCAAGTTACTTCTCTTAAATCATGTCATTTCTCCTCTTTTAAATCAAATAAGTAAATCACTCCTTTGACTCCCCTAAAGTCATTATAATGACCTTTAGGTTTTAGAACTAAGGCACTAGCCAAAAGATTTGGAAACCACTTCCTTTTCAAGTCTCTATGTACTTTAAGAAAAAATACCTTCACCTTTAAGAATCCAAACTTCACTAAGAAAATGGATTTTACAACTTACAATTTAACATCAAAGTACAATCAAGGAAGTACATAGAACAAATTCTATTCTAGGCAATCCAAATACAACCAAGGAATGGATCATTTAAGGAGTAGAACATACTTTCTTAATCTTAAGGAATCATGCTAGAAGAGTAGATAGTTCACATACCTTTTCGGCTAAATCCACAAGCTAAGCCGAATACACCGTACGTAGAAGTGTCAACCTATAATGGTCACAACAAGGTTGTCAACTTCTAGTCTCTATGTAGAATAATACTAAGTATTTAGTCTCTAATTCTACGGAAAATCGGGCAGCACTTCCTTTGTTTCTACTCACTTTGCCACCTTTTTCAAGGCCGAATACAATAACCAACAAGCCACATTTAAGGCTCCAAACAACATCCAAACAAAGGGGATTACACGCCTTACTCTACGTGTAAAATTCCGCCCCACAATTCATACCAAAAAGTATAATACTTTACTAGCCATTCTCGGCCAACACATAACCAATAACACTACGTCTTTTCCAATCCTTTTCCAATTCCAAGTTCTAAGGTCAACATGTTATTTAGTCATAACTACTTCAACAACTACAATTTCCTTCTTTATTCAACATGCGACGACTTAAACTAATAATCAACTTGAATTCCAATCTTAAAGCTAAACATGCTAGTTTTCGGATTAGGGTTCCAATAGCCAACATAATAATCAAACTTCGTAATATATAACTCATGCTTGCTAATAACCATAGCTACAATCAATAAGTAAGCTTAATTGCTAAACGACAAAATTTATACCTTCAAAGCCCTTAAAATTTCCAAGATTCAAAGTCGCGCCTTAGCAATTCTTAGCTCCTTTCCTTAGGTTCCAATCCGCTCCAAGCACTCCTTAGAGGCCTATGAAGAACCCATCTTCAAGTTCCATCTTCAAAGTTGAAGAACTCACTTAGTTTCCGCCTTGCGACTAACGTGAAAATGCGTTTTTTCCGAAATCTTTCTATTGAGATATCCTCACAATACCCTAAGGGACATTGGGTTAAAGTCTTGTGACTAATGGATCAAAACTACAAATTTTTCATGTGAGAGCTTAGCCAAACCCGAGAGCTCTTCTCCTCTCTCTAAGGGTTCTAATTTTTTCTAAGTGTAGAAAATGCCAAGTCTTGCTACTAGTTAGTATATAACACATATTGGAGGGTTTAGATGTCCACAAATGTGAGGTTAGGATGATTATCACAAGGATTAAGCTTATGTGGCAAGTTGACTAGTCAATTATGTCAAGCTTGCAAGACTTATCATCTACATAGGTCAAATGACCATTCTACCCCTTGCATTTTCGTCCAAGACCACATGAGGGGGTGCCACGTGTCGCCCTCTCATTCGTCCATAAAATTCTGTAACCTCTGGGCCCCACAAAAATGCAAAATTTCCTCGGGTGGGCCCCACATGACCAAATCCGTAAAAATAAATTTCCATAATATTAATAAGTTCCATACTCTTCAAATAATGCCTTTTGAGAATCAAATTCTCAACAACGAACATTTTTCCTTTCCGACGTCCGGAAGATTTTCCGTCGGAAAAACAATTCTTCCTTTCGTACTAATTTTCCAAGTCTTGTTTCCTTACGTACATTCTCTTATACATGTCCTGGACTTACGGGGTGTAACACATCGTGTCAGTATGTCCAAGGCAAATAACAAGATAACACTCCTAATGGAAGCATACCCGTGGGCCACCCATCGTGTCAGTATGTCCAAAAGGAAATAACAAGATAATAATCATAATGGAAGCATACTCGTGGGCCACCCATCGTGTCAGTATGTCCAAAGCAAATAACAAGATAACACTCCTAATGGAAGCATACCCGTGGGCCACCCATCGTGTCAGTATGTCCAAAAGGATCGATATAGTGGAAGCATACCCGTGGGCCACCCATCGTGTCAGTATGTCCATCAATCAACCAGATAGCCGGCCCTCCAACGAGAGACGCGGTAGCACAGAAATACAACACTTGCACAACAAAGGCTATCACCACAAGCATAGGCAAGTTACACACAACTTAAGGTACTTTCATTTTATGTCAAAGTCCGGGTTTTTAACCCCCAAAGTATTACATACTTTAATTCTTTCAAAAAGAAGATCTCCTTCTTTTCTTACGTAAAAACAACTCGATACTAATATCCGTAGTACCAAACACGTTCATGTTTTAATCAAGTACTTTAAACACTTTAAACACAACGTCAAGTATACCATTAAAACCCAAGTAACTAACCTCTTTAAGACCAAGGTACTCCTACCTTTTAAAACCAAGCCACTTATATTTTTCCATCAAGAAGAGTTCACTATTTGAAAACAAGTTACTTATACTTTTAAACTCAAGTTACTTCTCTTTTCCCAAAATCAAGTTACATGACCCTTTCAAAAAGCCTTTATGTCTCCTTACTTTAGAATGTCAGGAAATCAAATAAAACTTTATTCTTTTAAAGACCACGTACTCATTACTCACGAATGAGGTTTCACACTTTTCAACACCAATTAGGTCAATTATAAGTCAAGTCTTTTATCTTTTGAAAACAACAAACCATTCGTTTACCTACGTAAAGGCGTTATAACTAACTTCCCATAAAGTCATTATAACACTTTATTTTTTAAACCAGCCAATCACAACTATAAGCATTTATGAGACCAAGAGGACTTATTCTTTAACAACCGAGTACCCATTACTAACGAATAGGAGTTTACTACCTTTTTCACACAATCAAGACCTTTACACTTCATATCAAGTCAAGGCACGAAAGGGAAATCAAATTCCTTTAACATACGTGCGTCTACCGCACTATATATTTCACAAATAGTCATGCTCAAGAGGATAGGAAGAATCACATACCTCGCGACGATTATCGACAATTAGCAAATAGCTCCAAAGTACTGTAACACTGCTAGCCTTTTCCACCCTTTCAGTAGAATATGCTACTCGTAGTATTTCAACCTATACAGGCCACAAAACGTCTATCAACCTCTAGATCTCTTCGTAGAATAATTCTAAGTACAAGGTCACTAAATTCTACGGAAAATCGGACAACACTTCCTTTGTTTCTACATACTTTGCCACCTTTTTCAAGGCCGAATTCAATAACCAAACGCCACATTTAAGGCTCAAATCAATTCACTTATACTTCAAATAACCAAATTACACCAACTTTCAAAATCAAGTCCCATAACTTGAAAATATCAAGTCTCATAATTATTTAGATAAAACAAGCCGCATAACCTTGAAAATCAATTTACTTACTTCCAAGAATCAAGTCACATAGACTTATCACATAATTCAAGTCACCTAGACTTACCAAAAGAATTCCAGTCCTCTAGACTTATCAAATTCATGTCAAAAAAGGTAAGAAGTTTACATACCTCTTCGGCTAATCCACACGCCAAGTAGACAACGCCGGTGATTGGAAATTGTTGTCCGGACTGCTCGAGAAATCTTGTGGAATATTTACGTGTGGTTAAGCGGCTGAACTACCGCCATTGGTGGCAGAATTCCCATCACAAGCTATTCGTCGCGGAATTGTTTCGGAAAAATTCCATTTTTGATCCGTTGGAAGTGAATTCATCGAATTGTTGTTGCGTGGATGAATTAATGGAGGAAAGTCAATTTTTGGAGGTCTGCTGGTGGTCCTGCGGCGGCACCGCCGCCGCCGGCGAGCTCAAGGCGGCGTCAATGGAGGATTCCGAAATACTGAGAATTGAGGCTCGGGATTGGTTGCAAAACGTAGCTAAGATCAATACGAACACAACGATATACTCCTTAGCCCTCAACTGTACCGGAATCGATCGGAATCTTCCAACTTCCAATCGAAAAATATGATTTGGTCGACCCGACGATCTGGGTTGAATTGGAGGTCGTGGGTGGTGCCAAAATGTCGGCCTTTCCACCCTGAATATTTCTACACTAGCCACGCACCGTCGACTCTACCGTGGTGGCGGAAAATGCTCGTCGACGACCTAGGGTTTCGCAAGATCCGTCGACAGCGAGTTTGAGCAAGAATCGAGGTCTGGTTTACATGGAAATGACGGCAAGGAGATGGTGGTTCTGATGGTATACTCCACTCCGCCGATTGTACCTCGCTTGGTCGGAAAATCAGAAAAATCGAACGGGGAAGATGGATGAACAGTGACCGAAACTTCGATCTGAAATTGCCGGCGATTCCGGGAGAATCGGCGGTGGCGGTTGGTATGGATTTGACGGGCTCGACGAGACGAAGCTTTTGGTATATGTCTCGCCTACGGATTCTGGTTTGGCGGAAATGGAGTTTTTTCAACATCGCTCATCGAACAACACTGTTCATGGACGGGTTTTCACTGTTCATACACGTTTTGGTATTTTTTTTGTTCTGTGTTTGCCTTCCCAAACTCCCCAACACATACAAAATTTCTCGGGTGGTCCCACATGACCAAATTTCGAAATTAAATTCCAAAATTCCGATAAATTCTAAAAGTCCCAAATGCCGAATTCGAGAATTAAATTCATCTAATAAACCTTTTTCCTTTACAAGGTTCGGAAAAAATTTCAGAATTTTTTATTCTTTCTAAAATTCAATTCCCAAATTCTTACGTACGTTCTTATCTCAACTGCCGGAAATACGGGGTGTAACATCCTTCCCCCCTTAGAAACATTCGTCCCGAATGTTCCTTCTAAGTCTCAAAACATACACGCGCCGGTATAGTCTTTACTACTATACTTTCAAAACCAATTATGCCACACCTGGCCATAATATTACACATGCGCAAAACTCTAATCCAAGCCAACGAGGAATCATCTTTAACGTCAGAAAAGCTTCCACCTGTCACGACCCGTTCCGGGGCCCGTGACTGGTGCCTTACCCGGGCACCCAAGTAGTCATACATCAGAGTAATCAGCGGAACATAAAAACAATACATGAAACAAATGTAAAATGAGGTACATTTTATCTGAGAGAAAGTCGTCTTTCGGCATATATATAAATACAAAGTTTGAACAGTTAAATCCTTACAACCCTGCCCACAACAGTACTACAGACCTCTAAGAGTTTTTATACAACATGACGGGACAGGGCCCCGCCATACCCCTGAATGTACAAGTACCTACAGTGACAGGGGACTATACCAAAAGATAAGCTTCCGGAGAAACGGAGCTTCCCAATACGCTGAACTGTGATCCTATGAGCGAGGATCAATGACTGGTGTACCTCTACCTGCGGCATGAACGCAGCCCCATCAAAACCACAATATACACAACGCTATCGGTACATAGTACTCAACATATAAACATCGTATCACGCATGCTAATCTCTAAAGGGTTAAGGATATACATGAAAAGATAGGCAGTTCAAAGGACCGCTAAAACTGGGAACTTCTATCGCGACATCTGTCGTGGCCTGCCGGTGTATGAACATCCTGCCTAGCTATGGAAGGTGAAGAACCGGCAACTGATCTCGTAGTCTGTGCTATCCCACCAGTGCTACCTCTGGTCGGACAGTCTCTCGCCAAATGGCCCTGTTGGCCGCAAGCATAACAATCTCCCAAATTAGTACGACACTCTCCCTTATGAATTTTTCCACAACGGCCACACTGAGACAAGGGTGGCCTCATCCGGCGAGCACTCCTACTCCCCTGAGAATCTGAAACCTGGGAGCCCTGACCTGCTCCTGAATATCCCGAAGGTCCTGAAGGTTATGGAGGACCACTCTGCACTGGCGGAGGTATATAACTAGCCTGCTGCTGAGGTGGTCCGCCTCGAAAGTCACCCAAGGACCCTGCTGTTCTGGCCCTCTTCTGCTGATCTTGGTCATTCCGTCGACCTCTCCGCTCCTCACACCCAAGTGCATAAGCCTGCATGCGGGCAATGTCCATGCCCGGCTGAAGAGCTACACCCGCGCAACTCTCTGCCAAATAATCGTCGAGCCCTGTGACATAGCGGTGCACTCTGTCCTCCATACTGGCTACTAACGCGGGGACATACCGAGCTAATGAGTCGAACTCCACATTGTACTCCCGAACCATACGTCCGCTCTGCCTCAACACCAAAAATCTGTCGGCCCGAGCCCTCCTCATCTGTGGAGGCAAGAAATGTGCAAGAAATGCCTCTGAGAACTCGTTCCATACCGCTGGAAGTGCATGCTCTCCCCGGGACAGCTCCCACGAATCAAACCAGTCGACTGCAGTATCACGCAGCCGATGTGAACCCAAGACCACTGATTCGGTCTCCGAAGCCTTGATCACTCTCATGATCCGCTGTAATTGTCGGATGAACTCCTGCGGATCGTCCTCAGGCCTCGATCCAAACATTGGCGGGCTGCAACTCAGAAAGTCCCGCAGTCTCAAACTATCCGCTCTCGGGTGAACTACGGGTACTACCGGTACCGGAATCGCTGCATCCAGCTTATCCTCGTGCCTTGCCACTATCCCCGCCAATAATCGGGCCATCTCTTTGTACCCAACTCCTCTCGCTCAGTGTGGGACCGAGTCTCGTATCGTGGTCTCAGCAGCACCGCCGCGCTCTAAACTCTACGGGTGGCGGCGTCGCGCAAAACTCGCCGTCAAGCACTATGTCGTCTTGGCGACTGCGCGCTCGTACTCTGTGTATCCTACCAGCGCTTCGCCGTCTGTCTTGCCCATTCGGGCGGGTTGCGCTGCGGAGGCATAATCGTAAAACGAAATGCGTCAGAGGGGTCCAACTTATAACACAGCTCTAAGGCACGATCTCAGAATGAGAAGAATGGAAACCAATCCTAAATGTCCTGCAGCCTCCTGATTATAGATGTGGTGCACAACACATCGATAATCAAGACTCTACTATACACGGTCTGTAGACACTTTCCGAGGATTAACTGCTCTGATACCACTTTTGTCACGACCCGTTCCGGGGCCCGTGACTGGTTCCTTACCCGGGCACCCAAGTAGTCATACATCAGAGTAATCAGCGGAACATAAAAACAATACATTAAACAAATGTAAAATGAGGTACATTTTATCTGAGAGAAAGTCGCCTTTCGGCATATATATAAATACAAAGTTTGAACAGTTAAATCCTTACAACCCTGCCCACAACAAGATTACTGCACTCTAAGAGTTTTTATACAACATGACGGGACAGGGCCCCTCCATACCCCTGAATGTACAAGTACCTACAGTGACAGGGGACTATACCAAAAGATAAGCTTCCAGAGAAACGGAGCTTCCCAATACGCTAAACTGTGATCCTATGAGCGAGGATCAATGACTGGTATACCTCTACCTGCGGCATGAACGCACCTCAAGCGAGGTCAAGACAACAGTACCAAGTATGTGGCGAAAAATCGTAAATGAAATCATAGTAGTCTATATAAAGCAGAGACAGTATGATAACCAAACTACAATCCACAAGAAATAAGCGATATGTCAAGTCGTGACTCACGCCTCAAAGTCATCACTCAAATATAACTACGGGTCTCACGCCCACAACATCAATCATGCGTGGAGTACCTTCCTCACCGCGATGCTATGATATAATAACACCAAGGCCGTACTAACAACACTATACAACCAAACCACGAAGCTGATACGGGGCAAGTACGAAATCCAGCTACCAGATACCAAAGCCGTGTCACGTAGCTGACCGGGGTAAGTACGAGGGCTTACTACCAGATACCAAGGCCGTATCACGAGACTTCGCCACTCAACATCCAAACCACGAAGCTGATACGGGGCAAGTACGAAAGCCAACTACCAGATACCAAAGCCGAATCAGCCACGAGACGGGGCAAGTACGAAAGCCAACCACCAGATACCAAGGCCGAATCAGTAAATCTCATGGAGAGCTAGTCCATGGAACAACAATCCTAATGGAACCATACCCGTGGGCCACCCATCGTGTCAGTAGGTCCAAAAGGAAACAACAAGACAACAATCAAAATGGAAGCATACTCGTGGGCCACCCATCGTGTCAGTATGTCCAAAGCGATTGACAAAATAACACTCCTAATGGAAACATACCCGTGGGCCACCCATCGTGTCAGTATGTCCAAAAGGATTGATTAGTGGAAGCATACCCTTGGGCCACCCATCGTGTCAGTATGTCCATCAATCAAGAATAACATGACCGGCCCTCCATTGAGAGACGCGGTGGTATAGAAATACATTACTAGCACGACAAGGCTATCACACGAAAACACATGCAAGTTACACACAACTCAAGGTACTTTCATTTTATGCCAAAGTCCAGGTTTTAACCCCAAAGTACTACGTACGTTAAATTCTTTTTAAAAGATCCATTTCTTTTACAAAGGTCACCCGATCCCCGTATTATAAAAATAGAGTGACCAACATTTTTAAGTAAACCAAAACAACTTCCATACTTTCCTTTTTAAACTAAATTAAGGCAATACCATGCCTTCTTTTTAGACGAAAACACTTCTCCTTTTTAAAGTCAAGTTACCACTTTAAAAACCAATGATAAAACCATTCTTTTGTTTTCATAAAGTCGTTATAACTAACTTCCCATAAAGCTGTTATAACACTTTATGTTTTAAACCAATTTAGGACAAAACAATGTCTTTCTTTTTAAGAAAATTCTTCAATTCCTCAAGTCTCTTTTCTTTTAGAAATCAAGTTCCTTACTTTGAAATTTTAAGAAAATTAATGCTTGTTTATACTGATCCTCATTAAAGCAGCCATGATCTAGGAAATGTAGTACAATTTTGTCTTATCTTAGCTTCTATGTAGATGGGGGTTTCTACTGGTTTTAATATAATAACTTATTCTCATTTCCGAAATCAGTAAAACATTATTCTTTTAAAAACCAAGTACTCATTACTCACGAATGAGGTTTCACACTTTAACAGACTTTAAATCAATTCAATTAAGTCAACCGTTCCTTTTATCTCTCTTAAGTCGTTATACCTAACTTCCCATAAAGCTAGTATAACTTAAGCTTTCAAAACCAAGTATTACTCTTCTTTCAAAAACGGTTCTTAAATCTTTTGAAATACTTCAAGATTCTTATTATTCAGGCTTAAGTCAAAAGACATTGCCGTAAAACTACGTTCAGTTAACACACGTACGTCTACCGTACTATATATATTCCTTTTAAAATATCATGCTCAAGAGTATAGAAAGAATCACATACCTCGCGACGATTATCGACTATTAGCAAATAGCTCCAAAGTACTGTAATCCTGCTAGCCTTTTTCACTTCTTCGAGTAGAATACGCTACTCGCAGTACTTCAACCTATAATGGTCATACAAGTCTATCAACGTCTAGACTACTCTGTAAAATAATTCCAGATACAGATTCCTTTATTCTACGGAAAATTGGGCAGCACTTCCCTACCCGCCAAATTACACAAGTCTACTGTAAATACAGTCCTATGTAAGTACAGTTCAGTCTTCTTCTTTAATATTCTTCTGATGTGATTTCAATTCAATTCTCTTCTTAAATACCATCCTTCTATAAATCTTATACTCACTTCTATACAACTACAGTATGTAATTTCCAATTACAAATAGAAGGACAAGAGTATTTACCTCGATAAGCCCAAAATTATCCAAGTTCAAATGTCGATCCTGAGCAACGTTTAGCTCCTACTCTGGGCGCTCCAACCCGCTCCAAACAACCCTTAGAAGTTCTACGCAACTTCTTCTTAATACTTCAACCGACTATGAAGATTTCCTTAGGGTTTCGTTTTTGTGACTAAAGGAAGTATAATAGTATTTCTGGGCTTTTAGTATAGGTGTAACCTTGGAATACTACAAGGTATTTGGGCCAAGGTATTTTGGAATAGTAACAATACTTGGAGAATACTTTTCTACCGGGGGGGGGGGGTGTTTTACGAAAACAACTAGGCAAGGGGGGGAGATGTTTCGGCCAAGGCCTCTCAAAGGGGGAGGGGGAGCCTTGGACGAATTCTACACTTAAGGGGGAGAGAGTTTTTAGACTTGGAAAATGATTTGTGGATGAAGATTTAGTCTTGCATTGGATGGGTATTTATAGGCCAACCAATGGCCAAGATCAAGACAAGTGGTGGGCAAGTGGAGGGTCAAGATTTGGACATGTGTTTGTGGGTCCCACTTGCCCATCAACTACACAAAATATCCTACCAACTCTTTGACCAAAAAAAAATGCACAAAAAAACGTGCAAGGAATTCCCACTTGGCCGTCCACTTGAGGGTGACAAGTGTCACCCTCTCGTTGGTCCAAAATATTTCGTCTCTCGGAAAAATCCGCAAAAATAATAAAAGACATAGCCGGAATTTTCCCTTCGCAAGTTCTGGAAAACGTTTCGTCGGAAAACGATTCTTTTTGCTAGTTGTGCACAAAATTTCGTCCCTTAGTCTTCTTTAAGGCTTAAATTTTTGTACGTACGCCCCCACGTACATACTCTGGACATACGGGGTATAACACCACCCATGGTCTAAAGGATACTTTCTTCACCTCGTTACTTCACAAAATGATCACTTCCCTTCTATTAACACATGTTCACTCCTTCCCTTACTCGTCGTACCTTTCCCGAACACCCGAACTCTTTCTAGTACACGTACCGTACTTCCGTCATTGCTTCTGTTTCCAAAACCTTGGAGTTACTACCTCCAACCTTGGTCATCTTACTAGCCTCGATTTCCTCTAAGGCCAGTCCCGGCCTTCACGATCCGATTCTGGTCGAACGCGTCTACGAACTCGTACCATGACTATCTAAACTTGGTCCTAGCACCCTCGTGACCCCACCACCTAGCGGGACCACCTCAAACTGACCCCACCTCATTCCGGGCTGCGGGTTGACCCGCGACCTGGCCTCAACCCGACCCATTATCGCGCCCAAACTCTCTCGTTCCCCGATCTGGAACACTCTTACTAATTCGCGTCATGAAAGCTACCACTTCTATCACAACTACCTATGGAATTATCACACAATTACTCCACATATACTATGTATTCTGACAAAGATTAACCGTACAGTCTTTTACTCAAGACGGCCTTACATCTAAGGTCTCAACTGTCATAATTTCTAAGGTTCAACATTTTCTCATCCCCAGACTTACCCTTTTCACTAACCAGGCTTCTAAATCACATTTTAACACAAAGCTATCCGAACATAACACTTAACACATCATCATAACATCAATACATACTAGTCTCTAGAGGGTTAAGGATATACCTGTAACTACTGCTTCACTTTCCCCTTGCGCTACCTGCTCTGACACTCTTTCGCAAAATGGCCTGCCCGCAAGTATAGCAATCTCCCAAATAGTACGACACTCCCCATGGGTTTTACCACAACGGATACACCGAGATACGGTAGCCTCATCCGCGAGTACTCCCACTCCCTGAAAATCAAACTCGGGAGCTCGACCGCCTCGAATACCTGGACGCCCAAGATCGTGGAGGACCACTGCATCGGGCGAGGTGTATAACTAGTCTTCTTGAGGCGGCCGCCTCGAAGGTTACCAAAGGACCCAGCTGTCTTGGCCCTCTTACGCTGATCTCGATCCCCACGCCGGTCTCTACGCTCTCCATCCCCGCGCATAAGCTCAGAGTACGGGCAACGTCCATGCCCGGCTGAAGAGCTACACCCGAGCAAGCTTCTGCCAAGTAGTCATCGAGCCCCGTGACGTAGCGGTGCACTCTGTCCTCCATATCTGCCACTAACGCAGGGACATATCGAGCCAACGAGTCGAACTCAACGCGTTGTACTCCAATCAGGCGCCCTCTCTGCCTCAAAGATCAAAAATCTGGCCCATGCTCTCTCATCTGTGGCGGCAAGAAATGACCAAGGAATGCCTCAAATAACTCGTCCCATACAGCTGGAGGCGCATGCACTCCCCGGGACAGCTCCTACGAATCAAACCAGTCGACTGCGATATCACGCAGCCGATGCGAACCTAAGACAACCGACTCGGTCTCCAAGCCTTGATCACTCTCATGATCCAGAATCGCTTGATGAACTCACGCGGATCATCCTCGTGCCTCGACCCGTAGAACTCGGTGGGTCGCAACTCGTAAAGTCCCGTAGCCTCAAACTATCCGATCTCGGGTGAACCACGGTGCTATCGAACCGATGATCCAACCTATCCTCATGTCCGCCACGATCCCGCTAGTAATCGCCATCTCCCAGAACCCATCTCCTCTCGCTCCCGGTGTGGGGTGAGGCTCGTGTACCGTGGTCTCGTGAGCCTCATTGCGGTTCTAAACTCTGCTGAAATGGCGGCGTCAAAACTCGCTGCGTCAAGCACTATCTCAGGTAATGACCAGGCCTATGCCCTTGTAACCCTCTGTGTTCTACTCGCAGCTCCATCTGCTGCCTTGCCCTCCTGGGCTCTGGTTGCCTTGCGTAGAGGTATAACGGTTGAAAAGAATACGTCAGAGGGAGTCCAACTTATAACACAGCTCTAAGGCACGATCTCAGAGTGAGAAGAATGGAAACCAATCATAAATATCCTATAGCCTCCTGATTATAGATGTGGTGCACAACACACCGATAATCAAGACTCATCGACACTCTGCGTAGACACTTTCCGAGGATTAACTGCTCTGATACCACTTTTGTCACGACCCGATCCCGGGCCCGTGACTGGTGCCTTACCCCGGGCACCCTAGTGATACAACATCAGAGAAAAAAACCAGCGGAAATAAAAACATACAGATATGAAACAAGATAAAGAAAACAGGCTAACCAAAACGGTTGCCTTTTTGCATATATACAGAAATTTGAACAGTTACATCCTTTACAACCCTGCCCACAACAGTACTACAGACCTCTAAGAATTATAACAACTATGACGGGACAGGGCCCCGCCATACCCCTGAATGTACAAGTACCTACAATCTCGGGGAATCATACCAAAAGATAAGCCTCCGGAGAAACGGAGCTTCCCAAACGCAGAACTGTGATCCTATGAGCGAGGATCAACAACCGGTGTACCTCTACCTGCGGCATGAACGCAGCCCCCCGAAGGAGGTCAGTACAACAGGTACCAAGTATGTGAAACTGAAAAATATTGTAAATGAAACCATAACAGTCTATATAAAACAGGAGACATGTATGATAACCGAACTACAGTTCACAATATATATATGCAGTCATGTCAAGTCAGGGACTCACGCCCGTAAAGTCATCACTCAAATATAACCCGGGAATTTAACCCGCATGCCCCGGCATCTCACCTCGGTATAAGCATGGCCATGGAACCATCCTAATGGAAGCATACCCGTGGGCCACTCATCGTGTCAGTATGTCCAAAGGAAGTAACAAAATAACAATCATAATGGAAGCATACTCGCGGGCCACCCATCGTGTCAGTATGTCCAAGGCAAATAACAAGATAACACTCCTAATGGAAGCATACCCGTGGGCCACCCATCGTGTCAGTATGTCCAAAAGGAAATAACAAGATAACAATCATAATGGAAGCATACTCGTGGGCCACCCATCGTGTCGCATTCCAAAGCAAATAACAAGATAACACTCCTAATGGAAGCATACCCGTGGGCCACCCATCGTGTCAGTATGTCCAAAAGGATCGATATAGTGGAAGCATACCTGTGGGCCACCCATCGTGTCAGTATGTCCATCAATCAACGGATAGCCTACTCCAACGAGAGACACGGTAGCACAGAAATACAACACTTGCATAACAAAGGCTATCACCACAAGCATAGGCAAGTTACACACAACTTAAGGTACTTTCATTTTATGTCAAAGTCTGGGTTTTTAACCCCCAAAGTATTACATACTTTAATTCTTTCAAAAAGAAGATCTCATTCTTTTCTTACGTAAAAACAACTCGATACTAATATCCGTAGTACCAAACACGTTCATGTTTTAATCAAGTACTTTAAACACTTTAAACACAACGTCAAGTATACCATTAAAACCCAAGTAACTAACCTCGTTAAGACCAAGGTACTCCTACCTTTTAAAACCAAGCCACTTATATTTTTCCATCAAGAAGAGTTCACTATTTGAAAACAAGTTACTTATACTTTTAAACTCAAGTTACTTCTCTTTTCCCAAAATCAAGTTACATGACCCTTTCAAAAAGCCTTTAAGTCTCCTTACTTTAGAATGTCAGGAAATCAAATAAAACTTTATTCTTTTAAAGACCACGTACTCATTACTCACGAATGAGGTTTCACACTTTTCAACACCACATAGGTCAATTATAAGTCAAGTCTTTTATCTTTTGAAAACAACAAACCATTTGTTTACCTACGTAAAGGCGTTATAACTAACTTCCCATAAAGTCATTATAACACTTTATGTTTTAAACCAGCCAATCACAACTATAAGCATTTATGAGACCAAGAGGACTTATTCTTTAACAACCGAGTACCCATTACTAACGAATAGGAGTTTACTACCTTTTTCACACAATCAAGACCTTTACACTTCATATCAAGTCAAGGCACGAAAGGGAAATCAAATTCCTTTAACACACGCGTCGCTTACCGCACTATATATTTCACAAATAGTCATGCTCAAGAGGATAGGAAGAATCACATACCTCGCGACGATTATCGACAATTAGCAAATAGCTCCAAAAATCAGAACCATGCTAGCCTTTTCCACCCTTTCAAGAGAATACGCTACTCGTAGTATTTCAACCTATACAGGCCACAAAACGTCTATCAACCTCTAGATCTCTTCGTAGAATAATTCTAAGTACAAGGTCACTAAATTCTACGGAAAATCGGACAGCACTTCCTTTGTTTCTACATACTTTGCCACCTTTTTCAAGGCCGAATTCAATAACCAAACGCCACATTTAAGGCTCAAATCAATTCACTTATACTTCAAATAACCAAATTACACCAACTTTCAAAATCAAGTCCCATAACTTGAAAATATCAAGTCTCATAATTATTTAGATAAAACAAGCCGCATAACCTTGAAAATCAATTTACTTACTTCCAAGAATCAAGTCACATAGACTTATCACATAATTCAAGTCACCTAGACTTACCAAAATAATTCCAGTCCTCTAGACTTATCAAATTCATGTCAAAAAAGGTAAGAAGTTTACATACCTCTTCGGCTAATCCACACGCCAAGTAAACGCCATGATTGGAAATTGTTGTCCGATCACGAGAGTACTGTGGAATATTTATGTGTGGTTAAGCAGCCTGAACTACCGCCATTGGTGGCAGAATTCCCACTGCGCCGCTACCCGTCGCCGGAATTCTTCGTCGGAAAAATTCCATTTTTGATCCGTTGGAAGTGAATTCATCGAATTGTTGTTGCGTGGATGAATTAATGGAGGAAAGTCAATTTTTGGAGGTCTGCTGGTGGTCCTGCGACGGCACCACCGCCGCCGGCGAGCTCAAGGCGGCGTCAATGGCGGATTCCGAAATACTGAGAATTGAGGCTCGGGATTCGTTGCAAAACGTAGCTAAGATCAATACGAACACAACAGTATACGTCTTAGCCCTCAACTGTACCGGAATCGATCGGAATCTTCCAACTTCTGATCGAAAAATATGATTTGGTTGACCCGACGATCTGGGTTGAATTGGAGGTCGTGGGTGGTGCCAAAATGTTGGCCTTTCCACCCTGAATATTTCTACACTAGCCACGACCGTCGACTCTACCTGTGGTGGCCGGAAAATGCTCGTCGACGACCTAGGGTTTCAGCGAAGATCGATCTGGTCGACGGCGAGTTTGAGCAAGAATCGAGGGTCCTGGTTTACATGGAAATGACGGCAAGGAGATGGTGGTTCTGATGGTATACTCCACTCCCATCGATTGTACCTCAGTTGGTCGGAAAATCAGAAAAATCGAACGGGGAAGATGGATGAATAGTGACCGAAACTTCGATCTGAAATTGCCGGCGATTCCGGGAGAATCGACGGTGGCGGTTGGTATGGATTAGACGGGCTCGACGAGACGAAGCTTTTGGTATATGTCTCGCCCCCGGCGGATTCCTGGTTTGGCCGGAAATGGCGTTTTTCGAACACTGTTCATCGAACAACACTGTTCATGGACGGGTTTTCACTGTTCATACACGTTTTGGTATTTTTTTTGTTCTGCGTTTGCCTTCCCAAACTCCCCAACACATACAAAATTTCTCGGGTGGTCCCACATGACCAAATTTCGAAATTAAATTCCAAAATTCCGATAAATTCTAAAAGTCCCAAATACCGAATTTGAGAATTAAATTCATCTAATAAACCTTTTTCCTTTACAAGGTTCGGAGAAATTTTCAGAATTTTTCATTCTTTCTAAAATTCAATTCCCAAATTTTTACGTACGTTCTTATCTCAACTGCCGGAAATACGGGGTGTAACAATACCCCCCCCCCCCCCCTTGGTAGAAAAGTATTCTCCAAGTATTGTTACAATTCCAAAATACCTTAGCCCAAATACCTTGTAGTATTCCAAAGTTATTTCAATACTAAGAGCCCGGAAATACTACTATACTTTCTTTAGTCACAAAACTAAACCCTAGGAGAATCTTCATAGTTGGTTGAAGTAGTAAGTAGAAGTTGTGTGGAAACTTCTAAGGGTTTCTTGGAGCTATCGGAGCGTGCAAATTAGGAGCTAAACCTTGCTCAGGATCGACATTTAAACTTGGATAATTTTGGGCTTATCGAGGTAAATATCTTATCCTTTTATTGTAATTGGAGATTACATATTGTAGAAGTTTAGAATTGAGTATAAGATATATAGAAGGATATTAAAGAAGAGAATTGAACTGTAATTACATATGATCAGTATTACATGAGACTCGTAGTTTGACTGTAGGGAAGTCTTTGCCCGATTTTCCGTAGCAATAAGCACCTTCTGCTTAGAATATACTACAGAGTAGTCTAGACGTTGATAGACGTATTTGACTATTATAGGTTGATACTCTGCGCGCGACATACTCGACTTGGCAGGTGGATTTCGCCGAGGATGTATGTGATTCTTCCTATCCTCTTGAGCATGATATTTTAAAAGAATATATATAGTACGGTAGACGTACGTGTGTTAACTGAACGTGGTCTTACTTCGATGTCTTTTGACTTGAGTTTTTAAATAATAAGAATCTTGAAGTATTTCAAAACAATTAAGAATCATTTTTGAAAGAAGAGTAATACTTGGTTTTAAAAGCTTAAGTGTTATACTAGCTTTATGGGAAGTTAGGTATAACGACTTAAGAGTGATAAAAGGAACGGTTTACTTAATTGTTTATGAAAGCCTTATATTGATTTCGGAAATGAGAATAAGTATCGAACAAACCACTGCAGCGCTAATAAAGGAAAATGTATTGACTAATTAAGTATTATTAAAACCAGTAGAAACCTCCATCTGCGTAGAAGCTAAGATAAGACAAAATTGTATTACATTTCCTAGATCATGGCTGCTTTAATAAGATTGTTATAAACAAGAATAACCTACTCACACATAAGGCATGTGTTACTCAAATTGTTTTAAAGAAGGAGATTACGTTGTTAAGTGTTTAAAACTATGATCTATGAATCTTTTGAAAATAAGAGACTTGAGTATTTGAATTTATGCAACTTGAACTTTTGGAAAAGAATGGGTTATTGATTTTAGAAGTTAAGAGACTTGATCTTAAAAGATAAGAGACTTGACTTAATTGACTTGATATGAATTTTGTTAAAAAGTGTGAAACCTCATTCGTGAGCAATGAGTACTTAGTTTTTAAAGAGTTAATGTATGAAGTACTTTGGGGATAAAGACCCGAACTTGTTGACATAAAAAGTACCTTGTGTAAATAACTTTACTATGTTGGTTTGTGATAGCCTTGTAATACTTCTTGTTGGTTTGATAAGTAAACATGTTAGGATGCTACGTGTGTTAGTGTCTTGTGATGTTTGTGTAAAGAGGTTTCCCTTGATTGTGCTTATGTTGTTTAACGATAAGCCGTTATGTTAGTATTGTACCACTCACCTCTTGACATGATATACCGGGGGTTAAGTTGCCCCCCGATGCGAGGGATGCCTCATGCGGGTCCAGGGGACCTATGCGGAGCTACGAGAGTTCCAGGTTAGTGTGCGGGGTAATTACCTCATGCGGTCTATGTGGCCATGCGGACTACGAGAGTCCAGGAGGATGCCGCGGGTTAGCTGCCCACGATGCGAGGAATACCTCATGCGGGCCTATGTGTGGCCTATGCGGAGATGCGGTAAGTTCCAGGATTAGACGCGCACATTGATACTGAGGGCGAGTGGCCAGCTTCGATCATGTGGCGGTCTAGAAAGACCTCGTGATGCAGTTTGATAGAATTGTTGGTACGGTGGGTTCTAGTAGTCGGCTATGCCTTCATACTTACCCCGTACGGTTTTAATATGACACAGGTGGGACCTGGTGTTCATGTGTATTCCTTGGGTGTCTTTATATCATGGACTGCCGGCAGTGATGAAGGAATTCCACGCATGATTGATATTGTGGGCATGAGACCCATGGTTATATTTGAGTGATGACTTTAAGGCGTGAGTCCACGACTTGACATATTTGCTACATATGGTGTATCGTAAATTAGTTATCATATATGTCTTCTTTTATATAGACTATTATGATTTCATTTACGATTTTCGTTTCACATACTTGGTACTGTTATCGACCTCCTTCGGGCTGCGTTCATGCCGCAGTAGAGGTACACCATTGTTGATCCTCGCCATGTGGTCACAGTTCAGCGTTTTGGGAAGCTCCGTGTCTCCGGAGGCTTATCTTGCGTATAGTCCCCTGTCGTTGTAGGTACTTACATTCAGGTATGGCGAGCCCCGTCCCGCCATTGTTGTTATAACATTCTTAGAGTGCTGTAGTCTGTTGTGGCAGTTTGTAAAAGGGATGTAACGCTCAAGTTTTTATATATATTTATGTCGAAGGCAACTTTTCTCGAGATAAACTGCTTCTCACTTCATATTATTTCATGTCTTGTTTTATATTCCGCCGTTACTCGATGTATGTCTACTTGGGTGCCGGGTAAGGCACGATCCACGCCCGGTTCGGTCGTGACAAAAGTGGTATCGAGCGCTTAATCCTCGGAAAGTGTCTACAAACCGTATCTAGTAGAGTCTTGATTATCGGTGTGTTGTGCACCACACCAATAATCGTGAGGCTATAGGATATTTAGGATTGGTTTCCATTCTTCTCACTCGAGATCGTGCCTTAGAAGCGTGTTATAAGTTGTACCCTCTAACGTATTTCCTTCCCTTACGATTATGCCTCCGCCAAGGCAACCCGCCCGAAGAAGGCAAGCGGCGAGGAGGCTGCGAAGTAAACGCAGAGGTTACGAGGGCACAGGCCCAATCATCACTTGAGGTGGTGCTTCATTCGGGGAGTTCTGCTACGTCGCCAGCCCAGCAGAGTTTAGTACAGCGGCAGCAGTTCCTACTGCGGCCATGATATCTGGACCTTCGCCCACGACCGCGATGCGACGGTATGTATTGCAGAGACGACCACATTACTATCTAGGGATTTAGCAACCAGAGAGTATATTATGTACCGATTTATCACGGGTCTTGATGACTATCTAAGAGAGGGTTGTGCAAGAGTAGCTCTTCAGTCAAGCTTGAGCATGGCCTGCGTACGGGCTTATGCGTAGCAGGCCGAGAAACGTAGAGATCGACGGGTTAACCAAGCGGCGAAGAGGCGGTCGGCAGGGTCCTTTGGTAACTTTCGAGGCGAATCGCCTCAGCAGCAGACTGGATACGCACCTCCGCCAATGCAGAGTGGTCCTCCCCAGGGTTCAGGACATTTGGGGTATGCAGGAGTTGGTCAGAGCTCCAGGGCTTATGGTTCACAGATACACGTAGGTTCCAGCCAGCCGGATTCAGTTTTCCCTCAGTGTTACAGTGTGGCAGGCGTCATCCCGGGGAATGTCGTCTTTTTTGTTGGTGCTTGTTTTACCTGCGGCCGTCAGGGCCATGTGACGAAAGAATGTTCAAGTAGGAGGGATGCAAGTAGGAGGACTCACCACCGCATTAGTCATGATTCTGGTTCTGAGAGGAAGGGGTGTTAGAGGAGGCCACCCCGACCTCTGCGCGCTGTGGTAGGTGTCATCGTGGGAGTGTCGCATTTCTTCGACAAATTGTTATGCTTATGACAGCAGGCCATTTTATGCGAAATTGTCCAACCAAAGGTGGCGCGGATGTAGAGACTCAGCCTTCAGGATCAGTGGCTAGTTCATCACCTTCCCTAGCTATGCGCCCAACGGGGCAGGATTGATTAGAACGACAAAGGGGAGTGAAGCAGTAGATACAGATATATCCTTAACCCTCTAGAGATTAGTATATGTGATAAGATGAGTAGATCTTATGTGTTATGTTCAGATAGCATTGTGTTAACTGTGATTAGAAATCATGGTTAGTTAAAAGGGTAAGATTGGGGATAGGGAAAGTGTGAGCCTTAGAGTTTTATACGTGGAGACATTAGAGGCGAGGCCATCTCGAGTAAAAGATTTATTTTTATGTTTGACCTTTAGAGGGTAGTTGAGCTAAGAAGACCACTAGGTTTTCGTGACTTGATTGTGAGATTGTTCCGGATCGGGAGACAAGAGCTTGGCGCGATAAATGGGTCGGGTTGAGGCCAGATTGCGGGTCAACCCACAGCCCGGTTTGAAGTAAGGAAAAATTGTGATGGTCCTGCTTTGTGATAGGGTAACGAGGGTGTTAGGCCCAGGTTTAGTTAACCATCGTACGAGTTCGTGGATGCGTTCGACCAGTAGTCGGGCCGATGAGGTCATCCCATCTTGTCTTTCAGTCAGAACTGTTTACTCGGCAGAGGGTTATGCGAGATGTTATATATCAGGAAGGTTGTAAGACTGCACGGGGTTCCTACTTTTACTTTATGATGGGCAGTGGAGCCTGTGTTACGCTTATTTCTCTTTTGATTCTCGAGGTTTTACCAGCAGGTTAGGAACTCATGCAGTCTCGTGACGCATTCACCCTCGGGCCAGTGTTTGGATTTCAGGGGTAGCTGTGAGGATTGTTGCCTCCTATTGAGGGAGTGTTTTATAGCTACCATTTCAGTATTCGGATATCGCCTTATGACGCCTTGTATGGGCGGAAGTGTAGGTTGCCGATCGATTGGTTCGATGTTGGAAAGGTTCAGATAGTGGGTACATACTTGTTTCAGCAGGATGTGGATAGGGTGAAGCTTATCCAGAAGTGGTTATTGGCAGCTCAGAGTCAACAAAAGTCGTGCGGATAATCGGCGTCGACGCTTGGAGTTCGTGCCGACTGGTCTTGAAGGTACCACCCCGGAAAGGGTGTGACGAGTTTTGGAAAATAGTGGAAACTTAGCCCAAAGTACTTTTGGGCATTTTCAGATTGGTTGTAGAATAGGCCAGGTTGCCTATAAGATAGCACTGCCGTCCGACTTAGTAGGCAGTACGTTCGGTCTTTCATGTTGCTATGTTCGGAAAAGTATCGGAGATCCATCCAGAGTGTTCCCAGTTAATGATGACCAAGTTGGAGATAGTAACCCAGAGATTTTGGAAACTGAAGCAATAACTGAAATGTGGTAAGTTTATGAGAAAGAGTTCGAGTGTACGAGGAGGGTACGACGAGTAAGGGAAGAAACGAACATGGGTTAAGAGAATAGAAGTGATCAATTCTTATGTGAAGTAAAGGTGCGAAGGGAGTATCTTTTAGACCTTGGGTAGGAGCTTTTGTGATGATAGAGGTGATTTCTCGTGGACATGGATTTTAGTATTTGCATACAGATGATATTTGGTGGCCATGTGTGGCATTGGCAACTTGTTTAAGTTAAGAGGAACTTTATCGTTATCTGTTTGGAGAAGGAACATTCGGGACGAATGTTTCTAAGGACGGGAGAATGTTACACCCCGTATTTCCAGAGTATGTATGTGAGGACGTATGTACAAAAATACAAGCCTTTAGTAGGACAAGAATGTAGGATTCGTTTTTCCAACAGAAAATTTCCCGAAACTTGTAAAGGAATTTTGCGTGATCAATAATTTATTTATTTTGGATTTTTCCGAGAGATGAAATATTTTGGACCTATAGGAGGGCGACATGTGTCACCCTTAGGTGGCAATGTTGGACGTTTTTGTGGGCAAAGGAAGATGACACATTTTTATCATTTTAAATCCCTAAAACATTTGGTCAATGTTTTGTAGATATTTTGTGTGGTAGATGGATAAGGTGGGACCCACACACACTTGTCCAAATCTTCACCTTTCACTTGCCCTCCACTTGCCTTAATCTTGGCCATTGATTGGCCTATAAATACCCCTCAAGTGCAAGACTTATTCTTCATCCACAATTTCCAAGTCTTGAAATCCTCCTCCCTCTCAAGCTCGTCCAAACCACCCTCCTCGAGAAGGCCCTACCAAGTACCCCTCTTGATAGTTCTCGTGAAATACCCCCCCCCCCCCCTTGGTAGAAAAGTATTCTCCAAGTATTGTTACAATTCCAAAATACCTTAGCCCAAATACCTTGTAGTATTCCAAAGTTATTTCAATACTAAGAGCCCGGAAATACTACTATACTTTCTTTAGTCACAAAACGAAACCTCAGGAGAAACTTCATAGTTGGTTGAAGTAAGTAGAAGTTGTGTGGAAACTTCTAAGGGTTTCTTGGAGCTATCGGAGCGTGCAAATTAGGAGCAAAACCTTGCTCAGGATCGACATTTAAACTTGGATAATTTTGGGCTTATCGAGGTAAATATCTTATCATTCTATTGTAATTGGAGATTACATATTGTAGAAGTTTAGAATTGAGTATAAGATATATAGAAGGATATTAAAGAAGAGAATTGAACTGTAATTACATAGGATCAGACACAAGAGACTCGTGTAGTTTGACGGGTAGGGAAGTGCTGCCCGATTTTCCGTAGCAATAAACACCTTCTGCTTAGAATATACTACAGAGTAGTCTAGACGTTGATAGACGTATTTGACTATTATAGGTTGATACTCTGCGCGCGACATACTCGACTTGGCAGGTGGATTTCGCCGAGGAGGTATGTGATTCTTCCTATCCTCTTGAGCAAGATATTTTAAAAGAATATATATAGTACGGTAGACGTACGTGTGTTAACTGAACATGGTCTTACTTCGATGTCTTTTGACTTGAGTTTTTAAATAATAAGAATCTTGAAGTATTTCAAAACAATTAAGAATCGTTTTTGAAAGAAGAGTAATACTTGGTTTTAAAAGCTTAAGTGTTATACTAGCTTTATGGGAAGTTAGGTATAACGACTTAAGAGTGATAAAAGGAACGGTTTACTTAATTGTTTATGAAAGCCTTATATTGATTTCGGAAATGAGAATAAGTATCGAACAAACCACTGCAGCGCTAATAAAGGAAAATGTATTGACTAATTAAGTATTATTAAAACCAGTAGAAACCTCCATCTGCATAAAAGCTAAGATAAGACAAAATTGTATTACATTTCCTAGATCATGGCTGCTTTAATAAGATTGTTATAAACAAGAATAACATACTCACACATAAGGCATGTGTTACTCAAATTGTTTTAAAAAATGAGATTACGTTGTTAAGTGTTTAAAACTATGATCTATGAATCTTTTGAAAATAAGAGACTTGAGTATTTGAATTTATGCAACTTGAACTTTTGGAAAAGAATGGGTTATTGATTTTAGAAGTTAAGAGACTTGATCTTAAAAGATAAGAGACTTGACTTAATTGACTTGATATGAATTTTGTTAAAAAGTGTGAAACCTCATTCGTGAGCAATGAGTACTCGGTTTTTAAAGAGTTAATGTATGAAGTACTTTGGGGATAAAGACCCGAACTTGTTGACATAAAAAGTACCTTGTGTAAATAACTTGACTATGTTGGTTTGTGATAGCCTTGTAATACTTCTTGTTGGTTTGATAAGTAAACATGTTAGGATGCTACGTGTGTTAGTGTCTTGTGATGTTTGTGTAAAGGGGTTTCCTGATTGTGCTTATGTTGTTTAACGATAAGCCGTTATGTTAGTATTGTACCACCACCTCGACACGATATACCGGGGTTAAGTTGCCCCCGACGCGAGGATGCCTCACGCGGTCCAGGACCTATGCGCGAGCTACGAGTTCCGTGTTAGTGCGGGTAATTACCTCACGCGGTCTATGTGGGCCATGCGAACTACGAGTCCGTGAGGATGCCGCGTTAGCTGCCCCGATGCGAGGAATACCTCACGCGGCCTATGTGTGCCATACGCGAGTCGCGGAAGTTCCAGATTAGACGCGCACATTGATACCGAGGGCGAGTGGCCGCTTCGATCATGTGGCGGTCTAGAAAGACCTCGTGATGCGCTTTATAGCATTGTTGGTACGGTGGGTTCTAGTAGTCGCCATGCCTTCATACTTACCCCCGTGACGGTTTTATTATGACACGCGGGACCCGTGTTCATGTATTCTCGGGTGTCTTTATATCATGGATCGCCAAGATCGAGGAAGGAATTCCACGCATGATTGATATTGTGGGCATGAGACCCATAGTTATATTTGAGTGATGACTTTGGCGGCGCGAGTCCTCGACTTGACATGATCGCTATATACGGTGTATCGTAAATTGGTTATCATATATGTCTTCGCTTTATATAGACTATTATGATTTTATTTACGATTTTCGATTTCACATACTTGGTACTGCAGATCGACTTCTTCGGCCGCGTCATGCCGCAGTAGAGGTACACCGCTTGTTTATCCTCGCTCATGTGGTCACAGCTCAGCGCTTGGGAAGCTCCGTGTCTCCGAGGCTTATCTTCGTATAGTCCTCTGCCGTAGGTACTTACATTCGTGGTATGGCGGGCCCCGCCCCGCCATTGTTGTTATAACATTCTTAGAGGTCCGTAGTACCGTCAGGCAGGTTTGTAAAAGGGATGTAATCGCTCAAGTTTTTATATATATTTATGCCGGCGGCAACTTTTCTCAGATAAACTGTTTCTCACTTCATATTATTTCATGTCTTGTTTTATATTCCGCTGGTTACTCTGATGTATGTCTACTTGGGTGCCCGGGTAAGGCACCAGTCACGGGCCCGGGTTAATGTATGAATCAAGTATGTGAAACTGAATATACTGTAAATGAAATCATAATAGTCTATATAAAACAGAAGACATATATGATAACCAATTTAAGATACACAATATATAAGCAGCCATGTCACGTCAGGGACTCACGCCCTTAAAGTCATCACTCAAATATAACCATGGGTCTCATGCCCACAATGTCAATCATTCCCGTGGAATTCCTTCCTCACTGCCGGCAGTCCATGATATAAAAACACCAAGGAATACACATGAACACCAGGTCCCACCTGTGTCATTATAAAACCGTACGGGGTAAGTACGAAGGCATAACCGACTACTAAAACCCACAGTACCAACAATGCCATAAACTGTATCACGAGGTCTTTCTAGACCGCCACATGATCGGCCGCCACTCGCTCGCAATGATCAATGCTGCGTCTAACTCGAACTTCCCGCAGCCCGCATAGGCCACACATAGGCCCGCATGAGGTATTCCCGCATCGAGGGTAGCTACTCCCGGATCGCCCCGACTCGTAGTCCGCATGGCCACATAGACCGCACACTAACTCGAACTTTCAGAGCCCGCATAGCCCCCGACCCGCATGAGGTATTCTCGAATCATAGTCACACAGACTGCCTGAGGTGTACCTCGCATCGGGGGGCAGCTTAACCCCCGGTATATCATGTCAAGAGGTGAGTGATATAATACTAGCACAACAGCTTATCGTTAAACAACATAAGCACAATAAGAATAACCTCTTACACAAACGTTACAAGATACGAACATACGTAGCATCATAACATGTTTTCTTATCAAACCAATCAAGAAAGTATTACAAGGCTATCACAAACCAAACATAGTCAAGTTATTCACACAAGGTACTTTCTATTTTATGTCAACAAGTTCGGTTTTAACCCCAAGGTACTACGACATTAATTCTTTAAAAGATCTGCTTTTTCACAAAAGTCACACGATACCCGTAGTATCAAAAATAGAGTGACTATCTTTTTAAGTAAACCAAAACAATTTCCCTTTTTAAAGACAAGTAACAACCTTCTTTTCCAAAAGTTCAAGTTTGCCTAAGTTCAAATACTCAAGTCTCTTATTTTCGAAAGGTTTCGTAGTTCATAGTCTTAATCACTTAATAATATAATTCTCTTTTAAAACAATTTGAGAAACATACGCCTTATGTGTGAGTAGGTTATTCTTGTTCATAACAATCTTATTAAAGCAACCATGATCTAGGAAATGTAATATCATTTTGTCTCATCTTAGCTTCTATGCAGATGGAGGTTTCTACTGGTTTTAATAATACTTAATTAGTCAATACATTTCCCTTTATTAGCGCTGCAGTGGTTTGTTCGATACTTATTCTCATTTCCGAAATCAATATAAGGCGTTCATAAACAATTAAGTAAACTGCCTTTTATCCTCTTAAGTCGTTATACCTAACTTCCCATAAAGCTAGTATAACTCTCAAGCTTTTAAAACCAAGTATTACTCTTCTTTAAAAACAATTCTTAATTCTTTTGAAATACTTCAAGATTCTTATTATTTAGACTCAAGTCAAGACATTGCAAGAAAACCACGCTCGCTAACACACGACGCCTCACCGTACTATATATATTCTTTTAAAATATCATGCTCAAGAGGATAGGAAGAATCACATACCTTGCGACGATTATCGACAATAGCAAAACGCTCCACCGCTTATAACCCGCTTAGCCTTGTCCACCTTTCAAGTAGAACATGCTACTCGCAGAACTTTCAACCTATAAAGGCCATATACGCCTATCAACGCCTAGACTACTCGTAGAATATTCTAAGCAGAGGGTTCTCTATTCTACGGAAAATCGGGCAAGACTTCCTACCCGTTAAACTACACAAGTTCATCAGAATACAAATTCTATGTAAGTACAGTTCAATCTTCTTCTTTAATATTCTTCTGATGTGATTTCAATTCAATTCTCTTCTCTTATACCGTCCTTCTATATATCTTATACTCATTTCTATACTACTACAGTATGTAATTTCCAATCACAATAGAAGGACAAAAGTATTTACCTCGATAAGCCCAAAATTATCCAAGATTTAATGTCGATCCTGAGCAATGTTTAGCTCCTACTGGCGCCCAACCCGCTCCAAACAACCCTTAGAAGTTCTACGCAACTTCTTCTTAATACTTCAACCAATTATGAAGATTTTCCTTAGGGTTTCGCCAGGATCAAGGGAAGTATAATAGTATTTCTGGCTTTTAGTATAGGGTAACCTTGGAATACTACAAGGTATTTGGGCCAAGGTATTTTGGAATAGTAACAATACTTGGAGAATACTTTTCTACCAAGGGGGTGTTTCACGAGAACAACACTTAAGAGTGGGTACTTTCGCCGAGGGCCTTCTCAAGGAGGGGAGCTCTGGACGAGAGCTACACTAAGGGGAGAGGATTTTCAAGACTTAGAAAATGTGGAGTGGATGAAGAAGTCTTCAACTCAAGGGGGGTATTTATAGGACTTTCAATGGCCAAGATTAAGGCAAGTGGAGGGCAAGTGGAGGGTGTAGATTTGGACAAGTGTTGTGTGGGTCCCACCTTATCCATCTACCACACATATATCTAGCAAACCTTGACCAAATGTTTTAGGCAACAAAAATGGAAAAAACGTGCCAAGGAATTCGGCCACCATTTCCGCCAACTTGAGGGTGACACATGTCGCCCTCTCGTTGGTCCAAAATATTTCATCTCTCGGAAAAATCCGCAAAAAATATAAATGTCACAACCGTAATTTTCCCTTCGCAAGGTCCGGAAAACGTTTCGTCGGAAAACAATTCTTTTCGCTAGTTGTGCACAAATTTTTCGTCCCTTGCCTAACTTAAGGCTTAAACTTCAGACGCACGCCTCACGCATACTGAAATACGGGGTATAACATTCTCTCCTCCTTAGAAACATTCGTCCCGAATGTTCCTTCTCAAGACAGATAACGATAAAGTTCCTCTTAACTTAAACAAGTTGCCAATGCCACACCTGGCCACAAAATAACACACGCGTAATTACTTAACCCAAGTCCACGAGGAATCACCTCTAGCCTCACAAAAGTTCCCACCCAAGGTCTAAAAGATACTCCCTACGCACATTCATTTCACAAAAGAAATGATCACTTCTATTCTCTTAACACATGCTCACTTCTTCCCTTACTCTTCGTACCCTTCTCGTACACTCGAACTCTTTCTCATAACTTACCACATTTCTATTATTGCTTCAGATTCCAAAATCTCGGGGTTACTATCTCCAACTTGGTCATCATTAACTGGAACACTCTGGATGGATCTCCGATACTTTTCTGAACATAGCAACAAGAAGGACCGGACGTACTGCTTCCTACGTCGGACGACAATGCCAACTTATAGGCAACCTGGCCTATTCTCCAAATGACCTGAAAACGCTCAAAGTACCTCGGGCTAAGTTTCCTCTGTTTTCCAAAACTCGTCACACCCTTTCCGGGGTGGTACCTTTAAGAAAACCCACCGTCAACCTGAACTCCAAGTGTCGATGCCGATTATCCGCATGACTTCTGTTTACTCTGAGCTGCCAATAACCTCTCCTGGATAAGCTTCACCCTATCCACATTCTGCTGAAACAAGTATGAACCAACTATCTGAATCTTGCCAACATCGAACCAATCGACCTGCATTCTACACTTCCGCCCACCCGAGGCTTCATAAGGCACCCTACGAATACTGATATGGTAGCTATTATAATACTCACTCAACCAAGAGGCGAATAATCCTTACAGCTACCTCTGAAATCAAAAACACCGGCCCGAGGGTGAATGCAATACTAAGACTCACCCGAGTTTCTAACCCTGCCTGGTAATACCTCCAGAAAAGAAATAGTCGTAACCTGGGCTCCACTGCCTATCGTAAGGTGAAAGTAGGCACCTCGTGCAGCCTTACAACCTTCCCGATATATAACATCTCGCATACCCCACTGCTGAGTAAACAATCTTGACTAAAAGACAAGATGGGCTGACCCCATCGCCCGACCATCGTCGAACGCATCCACGAACTCGTACGCTGGTTAACTAAACTTGGGCCTAACATCCTCATGACCCCACCACCTGGCGGGACCACCTCGAACTGACCCCACCACAATACAGGCCGCGGGTTGACCCGCGATCGGTCCTCAACCCGACCCGCTATCGCGCCAAACTCTTGTTCCCCCCGATCTGGAACAATCTCACTAATCAAGCCACGAAAACCTAGTGGTCATTCTTAGCTCAACTACCCTCTTTCATTCCACACTACTCAGGGACTTATCACACAAATATATATCTCACGTATACTATGTACTCCGATACAGGTCAAACATAACACTAAATCTTTTACTCGAGATGGCCTCGCCTCTAAGGTCTCCACGTATAATACTCTAAGGCTCACACTTTCCTTATCCCCAATCTTACCCTTTTAACTAACCATGATTTCTAATCACAATTAACACAATGCTATCTGAACATAACACTTAAGATATACTCATCTTATCACACATACTAATCTCTAGAGGGTTAAGGATATACCAGATCTACCGCTCACTCCCCTTTGTCGTTCTAATCCATTCGCTCGCTGGGCGATAGCAGTGGGCGTGATGAACTAGCCACCGATCCCGGCGCCGAGTCTCTACATCCGCGCCACCTGGTCGGACAATTTCTTGCAAATGGCCCTCGCCGCCGCAAGCATAACAAGTCGTCGAGAAGTACGACACTCCCACAATGACACTTACCACAACGCCACACCGAAAGCGGGTGGCCTCGCTAACACCCCTTCCTCTCCGAACTATCAATCAAGAATCGATCCGTAGGCCGAGTCCTCCTACTTACATCCTCCTACTAGGACATCCTTTCGACACATGGCCCTGACGGCCGCAGGTAAAACAAGCACCAACAAAAAGACGACATTCCCGACGACGCCGCCACACCGCGAACACCGAGAAAATCAACCCGGCTAGAGCCTACGATAGTCCGCGAACCGTAAGCCACGAGCTCGACCAACTCCGGCATACCCCGAATGTCCTGAACCCTGTGGAGGACCACTCTGCACTGGCGGAGGCGCATATCCAGTCCACTGCTGAGGCGATTCGCCTCGAAAGTTACCAGCGACCTGCCGACCGCCTCTTCGCGATCTTGGTTAACCCGTCGATCCCTACGTTTCTCGGCCTGCTGCGCATAAGCCCGTACGCAGGCCATGCTCAAGCCTGACTGAAGAGATACTCTTGCACAACCTTTCTTTAGATAATCATCAAGGCCCGCGATAAATCGGTACATAATATACTCTCTGGTTGCTAAATCCCTAGCTAGTAACAGGGTCGTCTCTTTGCAATCCATACTTTCGCCATCGGGTCGTGGAACCAAGGTCCATATATCATGGTCGCAGAGGAATCGCCGCCGCCAAGCTAAACTCACTGGGCCGCGACGAGCGTAACTCCCGAACGAAGCACCACCCTACGTGATGATTGGGCCTGCGCCTCGTAACCTCGCTTACTCGCAGCCTTCCTACCGCCGCTTCTTCAGGCCCGTTGCCTTGCGCGAGTCATAATCGTGCACGGAAAGAAATACGTTAGAGGGGTCCAACTTATAACACAGCTCTAAGGCACGATCTCAGAGTGAGAAGAATGGAAACCAATCCTAAATATCCTATAGCCTCCTGATTATTGGTGTGGTGCACAACACACCGATAATCAAGACTCTACTAGATACGATATGTAGACACTTTCCGAGGATTAACTGCTCTGATACTACTTTTGTCATGACCCAAACCCGGGCCCGTGACTGGTGCCTTACCCGGGCCCGTGACTGGTGCCTTACCCGGGCCCGTGACTGGTGTCTTACCCGGGCACCCAAGTAGACATACATCAGAGTAATCAGCGGAATATAAAACAAGACATGAAATAATATGAAGTGAGAAACAGTTTATCTGAGAAAAGTTGCCTTTCGGCATATATATATATATAAACTTGAATCAATAGCTATATCCCTTTACAAACTCTTCCCACAACAGTACTACAAACCTCTAAGAATGTTATAACCATAATGACGGGACAGGGCCCCGCCATACCCCTGAATGTAAGTACCTACAACGACAGGGGACTTGTTATACCCCGTATTTCCGGAGTATGTACGTGAGGACGTACGTACATTTGTACAAACCCTAATTAGGTTAAGAATGGAATTGTAAGCGTTCGACGGAAAAGATTTCGAACCTTGTGAAGGAAATTCCACATTTTTAATACTTTAACCGATTACAGATTTTTACGAAAGACGAATATTTTGGACCAATGGGAGGGCGACATGTGTCACCCTTAGTTGGCATGTGTTGGACGAAAATGTGGCCAAGTGGGCAAGTCAATTGGTCAAGTCTTGCAAGTTGATTTTGTGTGAGTGGGAGTAGGTAGAGGGTGGACGTTTTTTGTGAGTTAGTGGAGTCCACATGGCTCATTGTTGTGGTGGGCATGTGTTCCATTATTGTGGTGGACATATGTCCAAATGTTGTGGGAGACACTTGGTTGGAAGACCTCATCTTTCACTTGGATCATAATCCCAACCCTCCACTTGTTTTAATCTTGTCCTCGAGTGTTCTATAAATAGCCCTTGAGTGAAGACTTCTTCATCCACTCCACACCTTCTCTAAGTCTCAAAACTCCTCTCCTAGTAGTGTTCTCGCCCAAAGTCCTCTTCCCCTTCCTAGTTGCTCACGAGCCCCCTTGGTAGAAAATATTCTCCAAGTGTTGTTACTATCTCCAAAATACCCTAGCCCAAATCCCTTATAGTATTTAGGTAGAAGTTGTGTAGAACTTCTAAGGTTTTCTTGGAGCTATCGGAGCGTGCACATTAGGAGCTAAACCTTGCTCAGGATCGACATTTAACTTGGATAATTTTAGGCTTATCGAGGTAAATACTGTGTCCTTCTATTGTAATGGAGATTACATATAAGAATAGTTAAGAGTTGAGTATAAGATATGAAGGATATTAAAGAATAGAATTGAATCAGTAATCACGTAGAAGGGTATAAAAGAAGAGAATTGAATCAGACTTACATGAGACGTATTTACGAGACTTGAGTAGTTTGACGGGTAGGGAAATGCTGTCCAATTTTCCGTAGAATAGAGAACCCTCTTCTTAGAATATTCTACAGTATAGTCTAGACGTTGATAGACGTATTTGACTGTTATAGGTCGATACTCTGCGCGCGACATATTCGACTTGGCAGGTGGTTTTCGCGAGGAGGTATGTGATTCTTCCTATCCTCTTGAGCATGATATTTTAAATATATATATAGTACGGTAGACGACGTGTGTTAATCGAACATGGTTTTACTTGACGTATTTCGACTTGAGTCTAAATAATAAGAACCTTGAAGTATTTCAAAAGAATTATGAATCATTTTTGAAAGAAGAGTAATAGTTGATTTTTAAACAGAAAGCTTAAGAGTTATACTAGATTTATGGGAAGTTAGGTATAACGACTTAAGAAAGATAAAAGGAACGGTTTTACTTATTGTTTATGAAAATCTTGTATTGATTTCTGCAAAGTGTAGTAAGATGGTTTGATAGGAGAACATGTTATGATGCTACGTGTTAGTGCTTGTGATGTTGTGTAAGGGGTCATTCTTATTGTGCTTACTTTTTTAAACGTTAAGACCGCTCAAGTTATTATATCACATACCCCTTGACTTGTTATACCGAGGGCTTGCCACCCTTGATGCGGGTCTATACGGCCTATGCAGTCTGTGTGACTATGCGGAGCTGCGGTAGTTCCAGGATTGATCATTCCGGGTGTTTTATCCCGATGCGGGGGATGCCCTATGCGGTTTGTGTGACTATGCGGTCTATGAGACTATGCGGATCGCGAGTCCGTGAGGTATCAAGTTAGCTACCCCGACGCGAGGAATACCTCACGCGGTCTGCAGGTGACCTATGCGATCATGGAAGTCCGTGATTAGGCACGCATAATGATACTATGGGTGATTGGCCTTGCTTCGATCATTCGCGGCCTAGAAAAGACCAGTTACACTATATCTATTTTGCTCTTGTTTATGTTGTGGCAATATGTGCAGTTGAACTGATTGTATTTGCAAATGGTTTTAAATACTTTGATTTTACTTCAAGATTTTTACGCTTCACATACTTGGTACTGTCAGATCGACCTCCTTCGGGAGACTGCGTTCATGCCGCAGGTAAGGGAAAGCAGGTGCTAGATCCACATCCTTAGGATCTCTACTTTGGTGTCAGGAGCTCCATCTTCTCCGGAGGCTCGACTTTTGGTATAGTTCTCCCTGATGTTGTAGATATATGTACATTCAGGGTATGGCGGGGCCCTGTCCCGCCATAGTTGTTTACTTCCTTAGAGGTCTGTAGTCCTATTGTAAAGTTGGGATGTAACTGCCAAACTTGATGTTTATATATATATGCCGAAAGACGCCTTTTTCTCAGATAAACTGTGTCTCATGTTACATTGTTTCATGTCTTGTTTTTATATTCCGCTGGTTACTCTGATGTATGACTACTTGGGTGCCCGGGTAAGGCACCAGTCACGGGCCCCGGAACGGGTCGTGACAAAAGTGGTATCAGAGCAGTTAATCATCAGAAAGTGTCTACAGACCGTATCTAGTAGAGTCTTGATTATCGGTGTGTTGTGCACCACACCAATAATCAGGAGGCTATATGATATTTAGGATTGGTTTCCATTTTTCTCACTCTGAGATCGTGCCTTAGAGCTGTGTTATAAGTTGAACCCCTCTAACGTATTTCCTTTCTTTAACAGTTATGCCTCCACGTAAGGCAACCCGAGCCCGTGGCGGCAAGGCAAATGGCGGAGATGCTAGTAGGACACCGAGAGTCACGAGGGCACAGGCCCAGTTCTTAACCGAGGCGATACCTCAGACGGCGAGTTCCATAACGCCGCCGGCCCCAGCAGAGACCACAGTACCCGCACCTCCAGTCCCACAGCCTGGGGCAGAGGAGTTAGGGTACAAGGAGATGGTCGCCATCGCCGTGATCGTGGCCGAACGGCGATAGGCCGATGCAGCAGCCTGCCCAGCAGCACCTGTGGTTCACCCGAGATCAGACAGTTTGAGGCTACGGATTTTTGAGTTGTAGCCCGCCAGAGTTCTACGGGTCGAGGCCTGAGGATGACCCGCAGGAGTTCATCCGTCAGTTACAGAGGATCATGCGGGTGATCAAAGGCTTCAGAGACGACTCGTGATCTTCGGTTTCGCATCGGCTGCGTGATACCGCAGTCGACTGGTTTGACTCGTGGGAGCTTTCCCGGGGAGAGCATGCGCCTCCAGCAGTATGGGACGAGTTTTCGGAGGCTTTTCTCACTCACTTCTTGCCTCCGCATGAGGAGGGCACGCCGACAAGTTTTTGCTTTGAGACGCAGGCGCACGCCAGGAGTACAACGTCGAGTTCGATTCTTTGGCTCGATATGTCCCTGCGTTAGTAGCAGATATGGAGGACCGAGTGCACCGCTACGTCACCGGGCTAGATGATTATATGACAGAGTCGTTGTTATACCCCGTATTTCCAGAGTATGTACGTAAGGGAATACGTACAAAAAGTTTAGCCTTAAAATTTAGGCTTGGACGATTTCTTTGGGCACAACTCACAAAACGAATAGTTTTCCGACGAAACGTTTCCACAGCTTTCGTAGGGTAAATTCCAGCTATGCCATTTCTAATTTTTGCGGATTTTTCCGAGAGACGAAACATTTTGGACCAACGGGAGGGCGACACTTGTCACCCTCCAATTGATGGACTTGAAATCGTCCATTTGGACGAATTGGACATGGTGAGCACGTTTTTGTGCCTTGCACAAGTCAAGGAGTTGGTAGGATATTTGTGTATAGTTAATCCTCACCCTACACTTGCCTTGCACTTGTCTTAATCTTGGCCATTGGTTGGCCACTTCTTGACCTATAAATACCCCCTCAGAGATGAAGAGTTCTTCATCCACAAAAGCTTTCCAAGTCTTGAAAATCCTCTCCTCTCCCTTGTAGCCTTTTCGTCCAACACCTCCCCTCCTCGCAAGGCCCTGGCCGAATACACCCCCTCTAGCCTAGTAGTTTGGCCGAGGCCCCCCCCTCGCCTAGCCAAAAATCTACCCCCCTCCCGTGGTAGAAAAGTTGCCTTCTTGTATTGTTATAATGCCCAAAATACCCTAGCCCAAATACCTTAGTACTTAGTAGAAGTTGTGAAGAACTTCTAAGGTTTCTCGAGCATGCAACTTAGGAGCAAAACCTTGCTCAGGCGCGACTTTTTCTAGGATATTATTGGGCTTACCGAGGTAACTAATCCTAACCCTCTTTTGAATTAGAGAATATATACTGTTGTAGTATAAGAATAAGTATTAAATACTTAGAAGAATATTGCAGAATAGAATTGAACTGTTACCACAGTAGAAGGGTTTAAAAGAAGAATAATCAAACTGTACTTACATAGGACTGTTTTCACAGTAGACTTATATAGCTCACCGCAGTGGAAGTCTGTCCGACTTTCCGTAGAATTGTGAACCCTCTGTTTAGAATGACCTTGAGTAGTCTTTGATAGATATCTGTGACTATTATTGGTCGACTCTCTGCGACATATTCAACTTGGCGGTGGTTTTCAACGGTAGGTATGTGATTCTTCCTAAAGCATGATATTTTTACAATATATATAGTACTAGAGACGCATACGTGTTAACTAAAATATAACTACGCAATGTCTTTGACTTAAGCTGAATAATACTTACGGCAATGCCTCACGCTTAAGCCGAATAACATTTACTGTGAATGCCTCACGCTTAAGCCCGAATAATAGAGATCCGAAAGCATTTCAAAAGAATCTTGAATCATTCTTAATGTAAGAGAACTAATTGGTTTTAAACGAAGCTTAAGAGTTATACTAGCCTTATGGGAAGTTAAGTATAACCACTTAAGATTGATAAAAGAAACAGTTTGCCTATGTGTTTATAAATGGACTTATATTGAATTGTGAAAAGAATAATAAGATGGTTTGATAAGTAGACATGATATGATGCTATGTGTGTTAGTGTCTTGTAACGTTTGTGAAAAAGAGTATTCTTGTTGTGCTTATGTTGTTTAACGATAAGTCGTTAGGTTAGTGTAGCATCACTCACCTCTGACATATTACAGGGGTTGGCGCCTCCGACGCGGTAGACTCAGCGATGCAGGACCATGATTCGAGAATACTCATGCGGGTCCAAGGGACCTATGCGAGCTACGGGAGTTCCGTGTTAGTGCGGGGTTATACCTCATGCGGTCCACGTGGCCATGCGGACGACGAGTCGGGGCGATGCCGAGGAGTAGCTACCCTCGATGCGGGTTATGTACCTATGCGGCCTATGTGATTGGCCTATGCGACTACGGAGTCCGTGATTAGGCTTGCATGGTGATACTACGGGCAATTGGCCTCGCTGATCATTCGCAGCCTAGAAAAGACCTCGCTACGCTTACCTATCACGCTTCTTGTTTGTGATGTGGCACTATGCGCGCTTCTCGTTGTTTCATACATACTTGCAAAACTGCTTTTAAAATGATATGTTTCATTTAAGTATTTTACGATTTCATATACTTAGTACCGTTGTTATCGACCTCCTTCGGGCTGCGTTCATGCCGCAGTAAGGGCAAGCAGTGCTAGATCCACATTCTTAGGATCTCTACGTTGGTGTCGAGCTCCATCTTTTCCGAGGCTCTACTTTTGGGTATGATCTCCCCGTGTAGATAGTTTTGTCATCGAGGTATGGCGGCCCCGTCCCGCCATAGTTGTCTATTTCGTTAGAGGTCTGTAGTCATGTTGTAGAGTGTCGGATGTAACTGCTAAACTATGTTTATATATATATGCCGAAAGGCGATGTTGTCTCACATAAAGCGTGTCTTGTTTTATAAACTGTTTCATGTCTTGCTTTATATTTCCGCCGACATTACTCGATGTATGACTACTGGGTGCCCGGTAAGGCACCATCCACGCCCCGAACGGTCGCGATACGGCGCCAGTGTAGCTCTTCACCGCATGGATATTGCCCGCATGTAGGCTCACGCACTGACGCGGCGAGCGTAGAGACCGACGGTCGGCAGATATCGCCAGCAGAAGGCCAAGACGGCCGGATCTTTTGGTAGCTCTCGGGATGGACGGCCACAACAACAGTCTAGATTTGCACCCCAGCCAGCTCAGAGCACTCCTACATCGTTTCTGCACAGAGTATTCGGGGCGGTCAGGGCCCCAGGACTTCGGATTTTCAGGGTAGCAACGGTGCTAACCGATCGAGGTCCGCTCAGTGTGTCCGATGTGGTAGATTCCATTCAGGAGGTTGTGGTACTACTTCGGGAGCTTGCTACACTTATGGCCAGCAGGTCATGCGAGAGCCCTGACGACTGTGGGCGCGCGATGGTAGGGTCACCTACGTGGCTGTCGGTCTTCATCTCCTACAGTTACTCGCCCCGGAGGGCAAGGTACTCATGGACCAGCAGGTCGCGGCAGAGGTCGTGGCACGGTCCAGCCTAGCGGTCCTCGAATCGCATTTATGCCTTGTCCACCGGGCAGACTGGGAGGCATCGCTCGACGCCGCAGTACTTTATCGGGTTGTGATGTGTATGCCTTGATAGATCCGGTTCTACTGGCCCTATATATCTACCCTTATTGCTAGTAGGATAGGGATAGAGCCTGAGTCCATAGACCCTTTTGAGGTAGCTACGCCAGTGGGTGATTCGGTAGTAGCTCGACGGATATATATCGCTTGCCCAGTGACTTTATGCAGTCGTCAGACCCTAGCCGACTTGATAGAGTTGGACATGACTGATTTCGATGTGATCATGGGCATGGACTGGTTAGCTTCTTGCTACGCCAGTGTAGATCGCAGGAGAGAGAGTGGTACGGTTCCAGCTTCTGGGAGCCGGTTATTGAGTGGGAGGAACATCAGACGCCGGTGGTAGGTTTATTTCCTACCTCAAGGCTAGGAAGATGGTGCGAAGGTACATCTACCATCTCATTCGGTATTCGACATCGAGGTCATGCGGACCAGATTTTCATCACCGAGAGTCGAGAGTTCCCGGATGTGTTTCCAGATACCCCTTCCTGTGCAACAACAAGATGACCATTAAGAATGATACCCCTTCCCGGGATTGATGATTTGTTCGACCGGTTGCGAGTGCGAGATGTTTCTCCAAGATTGATCTGCGATCGGGCTATCATCAGGTACGAGTCAGAGAGACGGATGTCCCTAGGACTGCATTCCGGACCCGGTACGGGCACTATGAGTTCAGGGTTATGTCGTTCGGTTTGACCAATGCTCCGACAGTTTTATGGATTTGATGAACCGAGTGTTCAAACCATTTTGGATACTTTTGTGATAGTATTCATCGATGACATCTTGGTTTATTCTCGCCAGAGCGAGCATGCGAGCATTTGGCGACCGTGGTTGAGAGTTCTCCAGACCACGGCCAGACGCCAAGTTTTCGGTGAGTTCGGTTGACTTCGTGGCTTTTCTTGGGCATATAGTCGGGCCGATGGTATTCGGTGGATACGCCAAGATCGAGGCGATGTGAGTTGGCCTAGACCTACTACTCCGACAGAGGTGCGCAGTTTTCTGGGCCTTGCAGGTTATTATCGGCGGTTCGTGGAGAAGTTTGCTTCTATCTCTGCACCATTTACTTGGTTGACTCAGAAGGCAACTAAGTTTCAATGGACTGATGCTTGTGGCGGGGTTTCCGATTCTTGGAGAGATCGACGACCGCACTGCTTCTTACTCTTCCGCAGGTCCAGACGGCTATGTCGTATTGTGATCGTCGAGCATCGGCCGATGTGTGTTGATGCAGCAGGCAAGGTTATAAGCGTCACGATCCCGACTTAAGAATGAGAGGAACTACCCCACCCATGATTTGGAGTCGGCGGTGATTCACGCCTTGAAGATCCTGAGGCACTATTTGTATGGGGTTCATGTGGATGTTTATACGCACCACAAAAGCCTTGATATATCTTCACCGTAGGAGCTGAACTTACGACAGAGACGGTGGTTAGAGTTACTCAAGGATTACGATGTCGATATCCTGTACCACCCGGGGAAGGTCAATGTTGTGGCAGATGCTCTTAGTTGTAGGTCGATGGGGAGTCTATCAGATGTGCAGCCAGAGAGGAGGGGTATGGTTCGCGATTTACATCAGTTAGCGAGCCTTGGAGTCCGATTGATTGATTCTGATAGCAGTGGGGTTCGAGTTCGAGAGGTTGCCGAGTATCCCATCATCGAGGAGGTGAAGAGGCAACAGTTTGAGGATCCGGTTTTGACACGCACGCGATACGCCCTTCGCCGTGGAAAGGGTCCTTTGAGGTAGCACCATGGGGTGTTAAGGTTCGAGGCGTGTGTGTTCCGGATATTGCAGACTTCGCAGCAGGTTCTAGGGAAGCACACGGTACAAGTTACTTCATCCATCCGGGGTCAACCAAGATGTACCACGACCTCAGATCAGTGTATTGGTGGGATGGCTTGAAGAGGGATGTTGCAGAGTTTGTGGCTCAGTGCCCGTGTTGTCAGCAGGTGAAGGTAGAGCACCGAGGCCCGTGGTTTGTTGCGCATTTATTGAGATCCCGACCGAAGTGGGAGGTGATCAACATGGACTTTATCACAGGGTTACCTCGCACTCCGAGGAAACATGATTCTATTTGGGTTATCGTCGACAGGCTGACGAAATCAGCCCACTTTCTTCCCCTCAGGACGACTTTTTCGGCTGAGGATGATGCCAGACTTTACATCCGAGAGATCGTCAGACTGCATGGGCTCCCTATTTCTATCATATCGCATGAGGAGCCCGGGCTTACGACTAACTTCTGGAGGTCTTTCCAGAAGGGTTTAGGGACGCAAGTGAGCCTGAGTACTGCATTCCATCCTCAGACAGACGGACAGGCAGAGCGCACTATCCAGACTCTTGAGGATATGCTGCGAGCCTGTGTTATTGACTTCAGGGGTAGCTGGGAGGATCATTTACCTCTAGTTGAGTTTGCGTATAATAATAGCTACCACTCCGATTCGATGACGCCTTATGAGGCCTTGTATGGGAGGAAGTGCGATCGATAAGGCTGGTTTGATGTAGGCGAGGTGCGATTAGTGGGACCGCACCAGTTCAGTGAGCGATGGATAAGGTGAAGCTTATCCAGAGCGCTATTGACACTCGTAGTCGATGTAAGTCGACGCATCATCGTCGTCGGCATCCGGAGTTTGAGGTTGATGATTGGGTTTTCTGAAGGTGTCACCCATGAAGGGTGTGATGAGATTTGGCAGGAAAGGGAAGCTCAGCCCAAGGTACATTGGGCCTTATCAGATTGTCCGCAGGGTAGGCAAGGTCGCCTACGAGTTGGATCTGCCGTCCGATCTGGAGACAGTGCATCCGGTTTTCCATGTTTCTATGCTGAGGAGATGTATCGGGGATCCATCTAGAGTACACCCGATTGACGATGTCCAGGTGACCGAGGGTTATCGTGTGAGGAGATTCCCATAGCGATAATCGATCGTCGTTAGCGTCTGCGGACCAGGGCGTGGCTTCCGCCAACGTCTTGGCGCGAACGAGCTCGGGGAAGAGATGACGTGGGAAGGCGAGGGAGACATTGTCACGACCCATTCGGTTCGTGAATCGTGCCTTACGGCACCCAAGTAGTCATACATCGAGTAATCAATAAAATATAAAACAAGACATGAAATAGTTTATAAAATAAGACACGCTTTATGTGAACAAACGTCGCTTTTCGGCATATATATATAAACAAGGTTTAGCGCTACATCCGACAATCGCATAACATGACTACAGCACTCTAAGGAAAAATACAACTATGGCGACAGGCCCGCCATACCCTCGATCGCATAAAACTATCTACAACAGGAGATCATACCAAAGAGTAGAGCCTCGGAAGAGATGGAGCTCCGACACCAACGTAGAGATCCTAAGGATGCGGATCTAGCACTGCCCTTACCGCGGCATGAACGCAGCCCGGGCGAGGTCAAGACAACAGTACCAAGTATGTGAAACTATAAAGAAGCGATATGAAATCAAAGTATTAAAAACCTTTACACAAAAACAATCACTTCAATAGAACATATTGCCACATCACAAAAAACAACCGTAATAGAAAATCAGAATGTGTCTATTCTAGGCCGCGAATGATCGAAGCAAGGCCAATTGCCCATAGTATCATTCTGCGTGCCTAGTCCTGGACTTCCGCAGCCCGCATAGGTCACACACAGACCCGCATGAGGTATTCCTCGCATCGGGGGCAGCCAACCCCCGGCATCCGCCTAGGCTCCCGCAGCCCGCATAGCCTCAAAAGACCGCATAGTCTCAACAGACCGCATAGGGAATCCCCCGCATCAGGCTAAACACCCGGAATGATCAATCCTGGAGCATACCGCTGCTCCGCATAGTCTCACAGACCGCATAGGCCGTATAGACCCGCATCAAGGGGGGCAAGCCCTCGGTATAACAGTCAAGGGGGTAGGTGATACAATAACAGTACAACGGACTTACCGGTTAGCAACGTAAGCACAGCAAGAATGACCCCCTTACACAGTATTTCAAGACACTAACCCAGGTAGCATCATAATATGTCTACTTATCACACAAATCTTACTACACTTAACATAAATCAATACAAGGCTTTTATAAACAAACAAGTAAACAGTTCCTTTTTATCTTTCTTAAGTTGTTATACCTAACTTCCCATAAAGCTAGTATAACTCTTAAGCTTTTGTTTTAAAAACCAAATATTTATCTTCTGTTAAAAATGATTCAGTATTCTTTTGAAATGCTTCCAGTTCTTTGTTATTCAGGCTTAAGCCGTGAGGCATTGCCGTAAGTATTATTCAGGCTTAAGTCAAAGACATTGCCGTAGTTATTATTCAGTTAACACATGTACGTCTACCGTACTATATATTGTAAAATATCATGCTTTAGGAAGAATCACATACCTTCTCAAATAAAACCACCGCCAAGTTGAATATGTCGCCTTAGAGAGTCACCTATAATAGTCACAGACATCTATCAAAGACTACTCAAGGTCATTCTAAACAGAGGGTTCACAATTCTACGGAAAGTCGGGCAAGACTCTCCCTACCCTGAGCTATATAAGTTCATCAGAAAACAAATCCTATGTAAGTACTGATTTGATTATTCTTCTTTTAAACCCTTCTACTGTGGTAACAGTTCAATTCTATACGTGATATCCTTCTAAGTATTTAATACTTATTCAATACTACTACAAGATGTATTCTCTAATTCAAAAGAGGTTAGGATTAGTTACCTCGGTAAGCCCAAAAATATCCTAGATAAAGTCGCTACCGAGCAAGGTTTAGCTCCTAAGTTATGCGCTCCAGAGCTAAGAAACCCTAGAAGTTCTTCACAACTTCTACTAAGTACTATGGGATTTGGGCTAGGTATTTTGGGCATTATAACGATACTAGAAGACAACTTTTCTACCAAGGGAGGGGGTAGATTTCGCTAGGCTAGGGGGTAGGCCTCGCCAAACTCACTCGAGGGGAGAGGTTGGACGAAAGGCTAAGGGATAGGAGAGGAGTATTTTCAAGACTTGGAAGATAAGTTTGTGGATGAAGAACTCTTCTTCTCTAAGGGGTTATTTATAGCTCAAGCCTTGGCCAACCAATTGCCAAGATGAAGACAAGTGCAAGGCAAGTGTAGGGTGATGATTAACTATACACAAATATCCTACCAACTCTTGACTTGTGCACAAGGCACAAAAACGTGCCATGGCTCTTCAATTCGTCCAAATGGACGATTCAAGTCCACCAATGGGAGGTGCCAAGTGTCGCCTCCCGTTGGTCCAAAATGTCTCGCCTCTCTAAAAATCCGCAAAAATAGCAATGGCATAGCCGGAATTTTCCTTACGAAAGCTGTGGAAACGTTTCGTCAGAAAACGATTCTTTTAGTGAGTTGTGTACAAAAAGAACGTCCAAGGCTAACTTTAAGGCCAAACTTTTTGTACGTATTCCCTTACGTACATACTGGAAATACGGTATAACATTCTCCCTCCTTAGAAACATTCGTCCCGAATGTTCCTTCTCAAGACGATTATCGAAGAAGCTTAAGCTTTGTAAGTGCCACACATGGCCACAAAAATAACACTTAGGCATAAATGATAACGAAATTTACAAGTAGGAAAGTGAATTACCCGGAGGTGGGAATAGGTGAGGATACTTCGCCTCATGTCCTCCTCGGCTTCCCACGTCATCTCCTCCCCGAGCTCGTTCGCCACAAGACTTTGACGGAAGCCACGCCTCGTCCGCAGACGCCTAACTCGACGATCGACTATCGCTATGGGAATCTCCTCATACGATAACCCCTCACACTGGACATCGTCAATCGGGTGTACCCTAGATGGATCCCCGATACATCTCCTCAAAGATAGATACGTGAAAACCGGATGCACCGCCTCCGGATCGGACGGCAGATCCAACTCATAGGCAACCTTGCCTATCTCGCGGACAATCAAACGCCCAATGTACCTGGGCCGAGTTTCCTTCTTCCCGAATCTCATCACACCCTTCATGGGTGACACCTTTAGAAAACCCAATCATGAACCTCGAACTCAAGATGCCGACGACGATGATCTCTGTGATACGACTTCGCCGACTCACGAGTCAATAGCCGCCTCGGATAAGCTTCACCTTATCCATCGCCACTGCACCAAATCTGGTCCCACTAGCCGCACTCTCGCCCACATCGAACCAACCTATAGGCGACCGCACTTCCTCCCATACAAGGCCTCATAAGGCGCCATCCGAATCTGGAGTGGTAGCTATTATTATACGCAAACTCAACTAGAGGCAAATGATCCTCCCAACTACCATCAAGTCAATAACACAAAGCTCGCAGATATCCTCAAGAGTCGGATAGTGCGCTCTGCCTGTCCGTCTGTCTGTGGATGAAATGCAGTACTCAGGCTCACCTGCGTCCCTAAACCCCTCTGGAAGGACCTCCAGAAGTTAGCCGTAAACTGGCTCTGTCTGATATGATCGAAGTAGGGACTCCATGCAGTCTGACGATCTCTGATGTAAAGTCCGCATAATCCTCACCGAAAAAGTCGCCCCGACGGAAGAAAGTGGGCTGATTTCGACTGTCGACGATAACCCAAATAGAATCATGTCTCCTCCGAGTGCGAGGTAATCCGATGAAGTCCATGTTGATTACCTCCCACTTCCGTGCGGGATCTCTATCGCTGCAACAAACCACCGTGCCTCCGTGCTCTACCTTCACTGCCGACAACAAGGGCACCGAGCTACGAACTCGCAACGCCCCTCTTCAAGCCATCCCACCAATACACGATCTAAGGTCGTGGTACATCTTGGTTGACCGGATGGATAGAGTAACGCCGCTGTGTGCTTCCCAAGAACTTCCGCCAAGTCCCAAACATCCGAACACACAACTCGCCAAACCTTAGCACCCCATCAAGTGCTACCTCAAAAGGACCCTTGCCCTCACGAAGAGGCAGATCACGATATCGAATCAAAGCCGATCTCGAATCGTTGCCTCTTCACCTCGACGATGGAAGACTCGGCAACCTCACGAACTCTAACCCCATCGCTATCGAATCAATCAAACGGACACCAAGGCTCGCTAATCGATGCAAATCACGAACCATGTCCCTCCTCTCTAATCGCACATCCGATAGGCTCCCATCGACCTACGACTAAGAGCATACGCCACAACATCGCCTTCCCGGTGGTACAGATATCAACATCGTAATCCTTAAGCAACTCTAACCACCGTCTCGCCGTAAGTTCACTCCTCTCGTGAAGATATACCGAGGCTCTTGTGGTCTCAGATAAATATCCACGTGAACCCCATACAAATAGTGCCTCCAGATCTTTAAAGCGTGAATCACACCGCCAACTCCAAATCACGTGGGGTAGTTCCTCTCGTGTTTCTTCACCGCCGGATGCATATGCTATAACTCTGCCATGCCGCATCAACACACATCCCAACCCGATGCCCGACGCATCACAATACACGACATAACCATCCGACCTCCGAAGAGTAAGAACGAGGCGGTCGTCGACTTCTTTCAAAGAATCGAAACCCCGCCACAAGCATCACCATCAAACTTGGCTGCTTCGAGTCACCTAGTCAATGGTGCGTAGATAAGCAAACTTCTCCACGAACCGCCGATAATATCCTCGCAAGGCCCGAAATCGCGAACCTCTGCCGAGTAGTAGGTTCAGGCCAAGTCCTCGATCGCCGATCTTGGCCGTATCCACTCGAATGCCATCACCCGACAATATGCCCAAGAAACGCCATCAAGTCAACCAAAACTCACATTTGGAAAACTTGGCGTGCAATACCGGGTCCCGAGAATCACAAGACAGCCTCAAATGCTCCGCATGCTCCCGCTCTGGCGAGAATAAACCAAGATATCATCAATGAACACTATCACAAACGTGTCCAAAATGGTTTGAACACTCGGTTCATCAAATCCATGAATACCACGAGCATTGGTCAACCCAAAAGACATGACCACGAACTCATAATGCCCGTGTCGGGTCCGAATGCATCCTAGGGACATCCACCTCTCGACACGAACTCGATGATAGCGAACGCAGATCAATCTTGGAGAAACATCTCGCGCTCGCAATCGGTCGAACAAATCATCAATCACAGGAAGGGGTATTCGTTTAATGGTCACCTTGTTCACCGTCAGATCAACACACATGCGCAGCGTCCCGCCCTTCTTCTTCTTCACGAACAATACCGCGCCCTCGGGAGAAACACTAGGCACGATGAAGCCGCTTCTCCAAAGAAATCCCTAAGGCGATCCTTCAACTCTCTCAACTCGGCAGTGCCATTACGTATGGCGGAATGGAAATAGCCGAGTGTCCGCAATATGTCAATACAAAACTCAATCTCCTCTCGGGAGGATACCCGGAGGTCGTCGAAACACGTCGGGAACTCTTCACCACTGAATCGACGGAAAATCTGGTACCGCAGCCTTCAGATCAAACACCCGAACGAGATGATAGATATACCCTTCGCATTATCTTCCTAGCCTTGAGGTAGGAAATAAACCTACCTCTGCGATACCGTGCTCCTCCCACTCAACAACCGCTCTCAGAAATGGAACCGTACTACTCTCTCTCTCGGTCTACATTGGCATAGCAAGAAGCTAGCCAATCCATCCCCATGATCACGTCAAGTCAATCATCTCCAACTCTATCAAGTCCGCCAGGGTCCGACGATCAGAATGGTCACAGGACAAGCTCTATATACCGCCGAGCTACCACCGAATCACCCATGGCGTAGCTACATCGAAAGGATCTATGGACTCGGGCTCTATCCCTATCCTACTAGCAACAAGGGAGATATAGGGCCAGTAGAACCCGGATCTATCAAAGCATACACATCAAACCCGATAAGATAAGGTACCTGTGACGACATCGGTGAGGCCTCACGATCCGGTGGACAAAGCATAAATGCGGTTCGAGGACCGCTAGAATCGGGACCGCGCCACGACCTGCCGCGACCCGCTGGTCCATGAGTACCTTGCCCTCCGGCGAGTAATCGCTCGAGGATGAAGCGCAATGCACCGCAGATCGGGCCTACTACCGCCGCTCCCGGCGGACAAACTCGCGAAATGACCTGCCGCCACAAGTATAGCGAGCTCCTGAGTACAGCCCCGAATGGTATCTACCACAACGGGCACACTGAGCAGACCTCGAGCAGTTAGCACCTCGCTACTCGAAATCAAGTCCTCGGGCCCCGACACGCCCCGACCGCTCTGGCCAGATCGAAAATAAGGTAGAGCGCTCCTACCGGCCGTGGTGCAAATCGGACTTATCGCGATGCCGCCACCACGAACCACCAAAAGAACCGCCGTCTTGGCCTTCTTCTGCCGATATCGCTCTACCCGCGGTCTCTACGCCTCACATCCCGGTGCATGAGCTGCATACGGTTATGTCCATGCTCGGTGAAGGACACACCCGCACAAGACTCGGCCATGTAATCATCTAGCCCAGTGACATAGCGATGCACTGTCCTCCATCTCTCGCTACGGTCAGAGGACATATCGAGCCAAAGAATCAAACTCGACATTGTACTCTTCATTGTGCGTCCTCCCCTGTCTCAAAGAACAAGAATCTATCACCTCGTGCCCTCTCATCTGCGGAGGCAAGAAGTGTGTGAGAAAAGCCTCAAAACTCATCCCATACTGGAGGTGCATGCTCTCCCGAAAGCTCCATGAATCAAACCAATCGATTGCGGTATCACGCACCGATGCGAACCGAATGTCACAGACTCGTCTCAAGCCCTAATCACCCGCATAATCCTTCTGCGGTGACGGATGAACTCTCGCGGATCATCCTCCGCCTCGACCAGAAACTCGGGCGGCTACAACTAAGGAAATCCCGTAGTCTCAAACTATTCGCCTCGTGCACTACGGTGCGATCGAGCCGAGCTGAACCGCCGCATCCAGCCTCTCCTCTTATCGGGCCACAACTTTAGCAAAAAGCTGGGACATCTCCTTGTACCCTAACTCCTCCGCCCCAGCCGTGGGACGAGGTGTGGTATCTGCGATCTCTCTGGGCTGGCGGCGTCATAGAACTCGCCGTCTCGTATAGACCGGGCACGAGCCCTCGTGACTCGGGTGTCCTGCTAGCGACTCCTCACGCCTTGCCCTTCTGGGCCGGGTTGCCTTACGTGAGGCATAATCAGCACAGGAAAGGAATACGTTAGAGGGGTCCAACCTATAACACAGCTCTAAAGCACGATCTCAGAATGAAGAATGGAAACCAATCCTAAATATCCTATAGCCTCCTGATTATTGGTGTGGTGCACAACATACCGATAATCAAGACTCTACTAGATACGGTCTGTAGACACTTTCCGAGGATTAACTGCTCTGATACCACTTTTGTCACGACCCATTCCGGGGCCCGTAACTGGTGCCTTACCGGGGCACCCAAGTAGTCATACATCAGAGTAATCAGCGGAAATATAAAACAAGACATGAAACAGTTTATAAAATAAGACACGCTTATGTGAACAAACGTCGCTTTCGGCATATATATATAAACAAGGTTTAGCAGCTACATCCGACATCGCATAACATGACTACAGCACTTAAGGAAAAATACAACTATGGCGGACAGGCCCGCCATACCCCGATCAGACAAAACTATCTACAACAGGGAGATCATACCAAAGAGTAGAGCCTCCGGAAGAGATGGAGCTCCCGACACCAACGTAGAGATCCTAAGGATGCGGATCTAGCACCTGCTTGCCCTTACCTGCGGCATGAACGCAGCCCCGGGAGAGGTCGATAACAGTACCAAGTATGTGAAACTATAAAGAACGAAATGAAATCAAAGTATTTAAAACCTTTTCACAAATACAATCGTTCAATTGCACATAGTGCCACATCACAAACAACAACGATAATAGAAAAAGCAGAATAGTCTATTCTAGGCCGCGAATGATCGAAGCAAGGCCAATTGCCCATAGTATCATTCTGCGTGCCTAGTCACGGACTTCCGCAGCCGCATAGGTCACAAATGCACCCGCATGAGGTATTCCCGCGTCGGGGCAGCCAACCCCAGATCCGCCTAGGCTCCCGCACCGCATAGCCTCAAAAGATCGCATAGTCTCAACAGACCGCATAGGAATCCCCGCGTCGGGCTAAACACCGGAATGATCAATCACGAGCATACCGCTGCTCGCATAGTCTCACAGACCGCATAGCCGTATAGACCCGCATCAAGGGTGGCAAGCCCTGTATAACGATCGAGGGTAGGTGATACAATAACAGTACAACGGACTTACCGGTTAGCAACGTAAGCACAGCAAGAATGACCCCCTTACACAGTATTTCAAGACACTAACCCAGGTAGCATCATAATATGTCTACTTATCACACAAATCTTACTACACTTAACAGAAATCAATACAAGGCTTTTATAAACAAACAAGTAAACATTTCCTTTTTATCTTTCTTAAGTTGTTATACCTAACTTCCCATAAAGCTAGTATAACTCTTAAGCTTTTGTTTTAAAAACCAAATATTTATCTTCTGTTAAAAATGATTCAGTATTCTTTTGAAATGCTTCCAGTTCTTTGTTATTCAGGCTTAAGCCGTGAGGCATTGCCGTAAGTATTATTCAGGCTTAAGTCAAAGACATTGCCGTAGTTATTATTCAGTTAACACATGTACGTCTACCGTAGTATATATTGTAAAATATCATGCTTTAGGAAGAATCACATACCTTCTCAGCGAAAACCACCTGCCAAGTTGAATATGTCGCGCGCAGAGAGTCAGCCTATAATAGTCACAGACATCTATCAAAGACTACTCTGAAGGTCATTCTAAACAGAGGGTTCACAATTCTACGGAAAGTCGGGCAGTACCTCCCTACCCGGTGAGCTATATAAGTTCATCGTGAAAACAAATCCTATGTAAATATTTGATTATTCTTCTTTAAACCCTTCTACTGTGGTAATGTTCAATTCTATTCGTGATATCCTTCTAAGTATTTAATACTTATTCAATACTACTACAGATGTATTCTCTAATTCAAAAGAGGTTAGGATTAGTTACCTCAGTAAGCCCAAAATATCCTAGATAAAGTCGCTTTGAGCAAGGTTTAGCTCCTAAGTTGTACGCTCCAGAGTCTCAGAAACCCTAGAAGTTCTTCACAACTTCTACTAAGTACTATGGGATTTGGGCTAGGTATTTTGGGCATTATAACGATACTAAGACAACTTTTCTACCAAGGGAGGGTAGATTTTGGCTAGGCTGTGGGGTAGGCCCTCGCCAAACTCACTCAGGGGAGAGGTGTTGGACGAAAGGCTAAGGGAGAGGAGAGGATTTTTCAAGACTTGGAAGATAACTTTGTGGATGAAGAACTCTTCATCTCTAGAGGTATTTATAGCTCAAGCCTTGGCCAACCAATGGCCAAGATGAAGACAAGTGCAAGGCAAGTGTAGGGTGAGGATTAACTATACACAAATATCCTACCAACTCTTGACTTGTGCACAAGGCACAAAAACGTGCCATGGCTCTTCAATTCGTCCAAATGGGCGATTCAAGTCCACCAATGGGAGGGTGCCAAGTGTCACCCTCCCGTTGGTCCAAAATGTTTCGTCTCTCTAAAAATCCGCAAAAATAGCAATGGCATAGCCGGAATTTTCCTACGAAAGTGTGGAAACGCTTTCGTCGAAACGATTCTTTTAGTGAGTTGTGTACAAAAAAACGCCCAAGGCTAACTTTAAGGCCAAACTTTTGTACGTATTCCCTTACGCATATACTGGAAATACGGGTATAATGCATACGAGGCAGAGGTACCTCACTTATTCCCACACCTCCGTAACTTACTTTCCTACTACGGTTTTAAATTATCATATTTGCTTAAATGTTGTATTGTGGCCATGTGTGGCATTTGCAAACTGTTAAGTTGTGAGGACCTATATCGTTATCTGTATTGAGAAGGAACATTCGGGACGAATGTTTCTAAGGAGGGGAGAATGTTATACCCCGTATTTCCGGAGTATGTACGTGAGGACGTACGTACATTTGTACAAACCCTAATTAGGTTAAGAATGGAATTGTAAGCGTTCGACGGAAAAGATTTCGAACCTTGTGAAGGAAATTCCACGTTTTTAATATTTTAACCGATTACGGATTTTTATGAAAGACGAATATTTTGGACCAATGGGAGGGCGACATGTGTCACCCTTAGTTGGCATGTGTTGGACGAAAATGTGGCCAAGTGGGCAAGTCAATTGCTCAAGTCTTGCAAGTTGATTTTGTGTGAGTGTGAGTTGGTAGAGGGTGGACGTTTTTTGTGAGTTAGTGGAGTCCACATGGCTCATTGTTGTGGTGGGAATGTGTTCCATTATTGTGGTGGACATATGTCCAAATGTTGTGGGAGACACTTGGTTGGAAGACCTCATCTTTCACTTGGATCATAATCCCAACCCTTCACTTGTTTTAATCTTGTCCCTTGAGTGTTCTATAAATACCCCCCTTGAGTGAAGACTTCTTCATCCACTCCACACCTTCTCCAAGTCTCAAAAACTCCATCTCCCTAGTAGTGTTCTCATCCAAAGTCCTCTTCCCCCTTCCTAGTTGCTCGTAGGAGCCCTTGGTAGAAAATATTCTCCAAGTGTTGTTACTATCTCCAAAATACCCTAGCCCAAATCCCTTATAGTATTTAGGTAGAAGTTGTGTAGAACTTCTAAGGTTTTCTTGGAGCTATCGGAGCGTGCAAATTAGGAGCTAAACCTTGCTCAGGATCGACATTTAACTTGGATAATTTTGGGCTTATCGAGGTAAATACTCTTGTCCTTCTATTGTAATTGGAGATTACATATAAGAATAGTTAAGAGTTGAGTATAAGATATAGAAGGATATTAAAGAATAGAATTGAACTGTAATCACAGTAGAAGGGTATAAAAGAAGAGAATTGAACTGTACTTACATATGACTGTATTTACAGTAGACTTGAGTAGTTTGACTGTAGGGAAATGCTGCCAATTTTCCGTAGAATAGAGAACCCTCTGCTTAGAATATTCTACAAGATAGTCTAGGCGTTGATAGGCGTGTTGGTATTATAGGTCGATACTCTGCGCGCGACATATTCGACTTGGCAGGTGGTTTTCGCCGAGGAGGTATGTGATTCTTCCTATCCTCTTGAGCATGATATTTTAAATATATATATAGTACGCTAGACATACGTGTGTTAACTGAACATGGTTTTACTTGACGTCTTTCGACTTGAGTCTAAATAATAAGAACCTTGAAGTATTTCAAAAGAATTATGAATCATTTTTGAAAGAAGAGTAATAGTTGATTTTTAAACAGAAAGCTTAAGAGTTATACTAGCTTTATGGGAACTTAGGTATAACGACTTAAGAAAGATAAAAGGAACGGTTTTACTTATTGTTTATGAAAATCTTGTATTGATTTCTGCAAAGTGTAGTAAGATGGTTTGATAGGAGAACATGTTATGATGCTACGTGTGTTAGTGCCTTGTGATGTTGTGTAAGGGGGTCATTCTTGTTGTGCTTACGTTGTTAAAAGTTAAGACCGTTGTACTGTTATTATATCACATACCCCTTGACTTGTTATACCGAGGGCTTGCCACCCTTGATGCGGGTCTATACGGCCTATGCAGTCTGTGTGACTATGCGGAGCTGCGGGAGTTCCAGGATTGATCATTCCGGGTGTTTTATCCCGATGTGAGGGATGCCCTATGCGATGCAGTGACTATGCGGTCTATGAGACTATGCGGGCTGCGGGAGTCCATGAGGGTACCGGGGGTTAGCTACCCCCGATGCGAGGAATACCTCATGCGGGTCTGTGTGTGACCTATGCGGACTGCGGGAAGTCCAGGATTAGGCACGCATAATGATACTATGGGCGATTGGCCTTGCTTCGATCATTCGCGGCCTAGAAAAGACCAGTTACACTATATCTATTTTGCTCTTGTTTATGTTGTGGCACTATGTGCAGTTGAACTGGTTGTATTTGCAAATGGTTTTGAATACTTTGATTTTACTTCAGTACTTTACAGTTTCACATACTTGGTACCTGTTGACCGACTCCTCGAGGCCGTTCATGCCGCAGGTAAGGGAAAGCAGGTGCTAGATCCACATCCTTAGGATCTCTACTTTGGTGTCAGGAGCTCCATCTTCTCCGGAGGCTCGACTTTTGGTATGGTTCTCCCTGATGTTGTAGATATATGTACATTCAGGGTATGGCGGGGCCCTGTCCCGCCATAGTTGTTTACTTCCTTAGAGGTCTGTAGTCCTATTGTAAAGTTGGGATGTAACTGCCAAACTTTTTTTTTTTAGGTAAATGCTAATATTATAAAAGAAAGACGAAAAAAACAGGTAGCTACAATCATTCGTCGAGGGTTCTCAATCCTCAACGTAAGCAATAAACAAGAAATGAAAGAGAGGAGGGATGGGGCGTCTACCCGAAGGAGACGTTACAATGGGAGATTAAATCATGAAAATTAAATTCTTACTATCCGGTGCATTCCAAGATAGTATCTTCATTTAATTAATCAGTATCATTTGCACGCTTATTAGGTGCAATAGTTGAATTCGTGGGGGATATCAAGACTTGTGCATCATTGGGAATGGTTGCCATAAATGGCTTATGTCCCTCGGCATTGAATGCTACATTGGCCGAAACCAAATAACAATTCTTTGGTGTCTTGGAAAAGAATGACCCTTCGAATTCCACATAAGTTGATCTTCCAAGACTCATTTGAAGAGTAGACCCTTCGGTTCCCGTAGCCATCAAGTTTCCAAACTTTTTTGGACGGGCTGCCCCTTTGATTTCCACAACCATTGAATTCATTAGAAGAGGTGACACTTCGGTTCCCACCCTTAACAATTTACGATGTCCCATTGAATGAGATCCTTCCTTGGTATGCTCAGCAATTAAATTGCCCAAGTTACCAAGTCTCGTTTGAAGAGTAGCGCTCAACTTCCGCACGGTTTGCAATACCAAGAGCCATGGAAAGTGAACCAACTTCCGACCCTACAATCTCGAACCGATGACCCTTGGGTTTCAGTCTTGACCCGCGACCACCAAAAAGACCAATCAGCATCCCATGACCACCCTTCTGACCCTCTTTCAACCCGTAACCACCCCCAAGAAACGCCAATGACCCGTGCCCACCCATGGTACCCGTCAACCCCTCGAGAGGGGGTGACGTTTCGGAAACCGCAACACTTGAATTCCCAACAACCTCAACTCCGAAAGTTGCACCTAATGAATGAGGCGTGACATTGACAACCACAGCAAGTGAATGAGGCATGCCATTGACATCCGCACCCATTGAGTGCATCAAATTCCTATACCTCTTTTGGATAGAAAACCCCTCGACTTCCAAAACCTTAGCATTTCCTAGGCCAATTGGAAAAGAAACATTCTCGAACTCAACAACCAAAGGCTGGTGACCCATGGACTTTCCCCAAGACCCATGCCCACCCCCCTGACCCGAAATCAACCCGTGACCAACCTCTAGACCCGCAGTCACCTTGGAATCAAAAGTGGCCGCCGGAAAAGTCTCAATGCACTCAGAAGCCAAGGATCGGAGACCCAAGGGTTCAGACCACAAACCCTGAACATCAACACCACCCACCTGCAACCCGCAACCACCCTCCATACCCACTTTCGACCCGGGATCCCTATCAAGATCCGCAATCTCCCCGGAGTCCGGAGCGCCCACCGGAAACGCAGCAGCCTTACCGACGCCCGGTGGGAGAATCAAAGTGTTGAAACCTCAACCTAAGATCACCAACAAGACCCTCTTGCACACAAACAACAGCCGCCTGACCTGATAACAACCCACCACAACCCGCCTTTCCTGAATACCCCACAAAACCCATACAACCAAACGGGCCACCGCTATAAGCGGCCCCCCCCCCCCCCCCGGAAATGCAAACTTCAAATTCATATCCTGAATCTTGTAATCTTGAACAATCAAAATAATCTCTTTCATTCTTTTGGCTGAAATCTTTGTATTCTTTCTCATGGCTAGAAGGAAGATAATGCAAATCTTGAGCAATCTTTAATCAAGTTGGAGTATCTTCGTAGCAATCTTTGAACAAGTTGATAAACTCAAACGTAATAAACTCAAACAACTTCGTATCAAATTCAAGTAAGATGAACAAACGAACAATCTCATGAAATCAAAGATGAAATCAGATTTAAGGAGTATGAAATCTAAGATGAAATCATAAGAATGAGGCGGATTGCGAAGAGCGACTAGGGAGAAATGTTGAGAGCATTTTCGCCTAGTGAGAGAAACTTCTCTCTAACTCTTTGTAACTGCCAAACTTGATGTTTATATATATTCCGCTGATGGCATTTTCATGTCTTGTTTTTATATTCCGCTGGTTACTCTGATGTATGACTACTTGGGTTCCCGGGTAAGGCACCAGTCACGGGCCCCGGAACGGGTCGTGACAGGACTATACCACTGGTAAGCCTCCGGAGAAACGGAGCTTCCCAAACGCTGAACTGTGACCCTATAAGCGAGGATCAACACTGGTGTACCTCTACCTGCGGCATGAACGCAGCTTCGGGCGAGGTCGATAACAGTACCAAGTATGTGAAATCAAAATATCAGAAATGAAATCATAATAGTCTATATAAAACAGAAGATATATATGATAACCAATTTAAGATACACAATATGTAAGCAGTCATGTCACGTCAGGGACTCACGCCCTTAAAGTCATCACTCAAATATAACCACGGGTCTCATGCCCACAATGTCAATCATGCCCGTGGAATTCCTTCCTCACTGCCGCAGTCCATGATATAAAAACACCAAGGAATACACATGAACACCAGGTCCCACCTGTGTCATAATAAAACCGTACGGGGTAAGTACGAAGGCATAGCCGACTACTAAAACCCACAGTACCAACAATGCCATAAACTGTATCACGAGGTCTTTATAGACCGCCACATGATCGAAGCTGGCCACTCGCCCGCAGTATCAATGTGCGCGTCTAATCCTGGAACTTCCCGCAGCTCCGCATAGGCCACACACATAGGCCCGCATGAGGTATTCCCCGCATCGAGGGTAGCTACTCCCCGGCATCGTCCTGGACTCGTAGTCCGCATGGCCACATAGACCGCATGGCCACATAGACCGCACACTAACACGAACTCGTAGCTCCGCATAGGCCCCCTGGACCCGCATGAGGTATTCTCGAATCATAGTCACACGCATCGCCACGAGGTGTACTCGTGACGTGGCAGCTTAACCCCCGGTATATCATGTCAAGAGGTGAGTGATATAATACTAGCACAATGGCTTATCGTTAAACAACATAAGCACAATAAGAATAACCTCTTACACAAACGTTACAAGATACGAACATACGTAGCATCATAACATGTTTTCTTATCAAACCAATCAAGAAAGTATTACAAGGCTATCACAAACCAAACATAGTCAAGTTATTCACACAAGGTACTTTCTATTTTATGTCAACAAGTTCGGGTTTTAACCCCAAGGTACTACGTACATTAATTCTTTAAAAAGATCCATTTCTTTCACAAAAGTCACACGATACCCGTAGTATCAAAAATAGAGTGACTATCTTTTTTAAGTAAACCAAAACAATTTCCCTTTTTAAAGACAAGTAACAACCTTCTTTTCCAAAAGTTCAAGTTTGCCTAAGTTCAAATACTCAAGTCTCTTATTTTCGAAAGGTTTCGTAGTTCATAGTCTTAATCACTTAATAATATAATTCTCTTTTAAAACAATTTGAGAAACATACGCCTTATGTGTGAGTAGGTTATTCTTGTTCATAACAATCTTATTAAAGCAGTCATGATCTAGGAAATGTAATATCATTTTGTCTCATCTTAGCTTCTATGCAGATGGAGGTTTCTACTGGTTTTAATAATACTTAATTAGTCAATACATTTCCCTTTATTAGCGCTGCAGTGGTTTGTTCGATACTTATTCTCATTTCCGAAATCAATATAAGGCGTTCATAAACAATTAAGTAAACCGTTCCTTTTATCCCTCTTAAGTCGTTATACCTAACTTCCCATAAAGCTAGTATAACTCTCAAGCTTTTAAAACCAAGTATTACTCTTCTTTCAAAAACGATTCTTAATTCTTTTGAAATACTTCAAGATTCTTATTATTTAGACTCAAGTCAGAAGACATTGCAGTAAAACCACGTTCAGTTAACACACGTACGTCTACCGTACTATATATATTCTTTTAAAATATCATGCTCAAGAGGATAGGAAGAATCACATACCTTGCGACGATTATCGACAAATAGCAAAACGTTCCACCGCTATAACCCGGCTAGCCTTGTCCACCTTTCAAGTAGAACATGCTACTCGCAGAACTTTCAACCTATAAAGGCCATATACGTCTATCAACGTCTAGACTACTCTGTAGAATATTCTAAGCAGAGGGTTCTCTATTCTACAGAAAATCGGGCAAAGACTTCCTCACCCGTTAAACTACACAAGTCTATCAGAAATACACCCTATGTAAGTACAGTTCAATCTTCTTCTTTAATATTCTTCTGATGTGATTTCAATTCAATTATCTTCTCTTATACCGTCCTTCTATATATCTTATAACCATTTCTATACTACTACAGTATGTAATTTCCAATCACAATAGAAGGACAAGAGTATTTACCTCGATAAGCCCAAAATTATCCAAGATTTAATGTCGATCCTGAGCAACGTTTAGCTCCTACTCTGGGCTCTCCAAGTCGCTCCAAACAACCCTTAGAAGTTCTACGCAACTTCTTCTTAATACTTCAACCAATTATGAAGATTTTTCCTTAGGGTTTCGTTTTGTGACTGAAGGGAAGTATAATAGTATTTCTGGGCTTTTAGTATAGGGGTAACCTTGGAATACTACAAGGTATTTGGGCCAAGGTATTTTGGAATAGTAACAATACTTGGAGAATACTTTTCTACCAAGGGGGTGTTTCACGAGAACAACACTCAAGAGTGGGGTACTTTCGCCGAGGGCCTTCTCAAGGAGGGGGAGCTCTTGGACGAGAGCTACACTAAGGGGGAGAGGGATTTTCAAGACTTAGAAAATGTGGAGTGGATGAAGAAGTCTTCAACTCAAGGGGGGGTATTTATAGGACTTTCAATGGCCAAGATTAAGGCAAGTGGAGGGTGTAGATTTGGACAAGTGTTGTGTGGGTCCCACCTTATCCATCTACCACACATATATCTAGCAAAAATTGACCAAATGTTTTAGGCAACAAAAATGGAAAAAACGTGCCAAGGAATTCGGCCACCATTTCCGCCAACTTGAGGGTGACACATGTCGCCCTCTCGTTGGTCCAAAATATTTCATCTCTCGGAAAAATCCGCAAAAAATATAAATGTCGCAACCGTAATTTTCCCTTCGCAAGGTCCGGAAAACATTTCGTCGGAAAACAATTCTTTTCGCTAGTTGTGCACAAATTTTTTGTCCCTTGCCTAACTTAAGGCTTAAACTTTATACGTACGCCCTTACGTACATACTCTGGAAATACGGGGTATAACATTCCAGTTGTTGGAAGATAAGTTGACCACGACTAGAGTTCTAACCCCTCTTGAGAGACTAGAGGGTTAGGTTATTATTGTAATACGTTGGGTGTTGGGCTAGGTTGTGTGCTGACGCAACACGATAAGGTTAGATCTTATGTTTCCCAGCGGTTAGGGAAGCATGAAAGAAATTACGCTTCTCACGATTTAGAGTCGGCGGCAGTTAATCACATCTTGAAGATTTGGAGGCATTCCTTATATAGACTTCATATGAATAGTTGTGCAGACCACTAGAGCCTCCGGTATATCTTCAGACAGAGGCGACCGAATGGCGACAGAGATGGTGATTATAGTTACTCAAGGATTGTGATATTGATATCCTATACCACCCGGGGAAAGCCGAGACGGTTACAGATACTCTTAGTCGTGGATCTAAGGGTAGTCTGTCAGATGGACAGGACGTGGTCCGTAAGATTCATTAGCTACCGAGCCGAGGGGTTCGATTATTTGTTTCCAAAGTTAATGGAGTTTAGATCCGAGAGGTTGCCGAGTCTTCCGTCGTTGAGGAGGTAAATGGGAGACAGTATGAGGATCCAGTTATGATACGGTATCGAGATACGACTCTCCGAGAAGAGAAGAGCCTGTTTGAGTAGCACCGGATGGGGTGCTGTGATATGGGGATAGATTGTGTGTACCCGGTGCTGCAGGACTTGTCAGCAGGTTTTAGAGGAGGCACGCAGTGCTTATTGTCTAATTGTTCGGGGTCGACTAAGTTGCGTCGTGACCTCAGATGTATGTATTGGTAAGATGGCCTGAAGAGGGACGTAGCAGAGTTGTTACTTAATGTCCGAGTTAGTAGCAGGTCAAGGTGGAACACCAGAAGCCCAGTGGGCTATTACAGGCGATTTCGATCCCGACTTAGATATGGGAGGTGATTAATGTGAATCTTGTTACAGGGCGGCATCGTACTCAGAGGAAGTGTGACTCCCCGGGGGTCATAGTAAACAGGCTGACGAAACCAGCCGTGTCCCTCCGGTTAGCACTACTTACTCGGCTGAGGATTATGCTAGCTTATATAGCAGGGGGATTGTGAGACTGCACAGGGTTCCTACATTTATGATGTCAGACAGATGAGCTCAGTTTACGGATAACTTCTGGGGGTTTTCTAGAAAGGGTTAGGGACACAGGTGAGTCTCAGTGTTGCATTACACCCTCCGACCGACGGACAGGCAGAGCGTACTATCCAGGCACTTGAGGATAGGTTACGGGCCGGTGTAATTGATTTTAGAGTTAGCTGGAAGAATTATTTGCCTTTTGTTGAGTTTTCTTATAACAAAAGCTACCATTCTTGCATTCAGATGACTCCATATGAGGTTTTGTATGGGCGGAAATATAGGTCGTCGATTGGTTGGTTCGACATGGGTGAGGTACAGTTAGTTGGCCCAGACTTGATTCAGCAGACTGTGGATAAGGTGAAGTTTATCCAGGAAAGATTATTAGTAAGCTCAGAGTCGATATAAGCTTTATGTAGTTAACCGACGTCGACACTTGGAGTTCAGGTTGACGTTCTGGTATAAGTATGGTTATGTGGCCACGTGTGGCATTATTGGTATGTAGGGGTTGTAAAAGGAGACTATGTCGCTATCCATAAGATTGACCCCAAAAGAACATTCGGGGACGAATGTTTCTAAGGGGGGAAGAATGTTACACACTGTAAATTGTAGGACATGTTTATAAGAATGTACGTAAGAACTCAAAAATGTTAAGATTTGAGAATAGTAAAAATTTATCGGAATTTTGGAATTTGTCGGTAAACAAAATATTGCGATGAATGGGAGGGCGACACGTGTCACCCCCTTAGTGGTCTTGGACGAAATGGACATGGATAGAATGGTCATTTGACCAATATTAAGATGACCAAGTTTTGCAAAGACTTAAGCTTGCTATTGTTGACTTAGTCAAGGCCACTTGGCTTGATCCTTGTGAAATGCATCCAAGCCACCCATTTGTTTTAATCTTGACCCTCCATGTTTCTATATAGTAACACTAGTAGCAAGACAAGGCTTTACACTTAGACAAATTTCAAGAAAATTTGAAGAAAGCAAAGGAGAGCTCTCGGCATTGCTAGGGTTCCAAGAGAATTTTTTTTCAATTGTTGTCCAATAATCCCCATACTTTAAACCAAGGTTCCTAAGGGTATTGTAAGGGTATATCAATAGAAAGATCCCGGAAAAGTGGCGTTTTCATATTAGTCGCAAGGTGAAAACCTAGTCACTTTCCTAGGTTTGAATTGGAAAATTAAGGAAAGTTGTTTGTGATCTTCTAAGGGCTTCAAGTGGCGGATTGGAGTGTCAAGGAGAGACTCTAAGTTGCTAGGGAGCGACTTCGGATCTTGAAGTGGATTAAGGCTCACTAAGGTAACAATCTTGTTCTCTTAAGTGTATAAGATTACAGATTGTTGTAGCCTTACAATTTAACTAGCATGAAGTTTATGTATTAAAGATTGATAAGTGTTATGGATATTGGAATCCTAAAATCCGAAATGATATTGATTAGCCATTTGAAATTGAAATACAATTTGGTCGCTAACTAGAATCGTCGCATGTTACCTACTTGAAGATTATAGTTGTTATAATCGATTTCGGCTTGATAACATGTTATACTAAACAACTTGAATTGAAAAGGAATTGGAAAGGTTGATATGTTGTTACACCTTTGGCCGAGAATGACTTTGTATGTTGGACTAGTTTGATATAATTTGTGGGGCGGAATTTTACACGTCTTGTAGGCGTGTAACCCCCTATTGTTAACTACATTGTTGAGCCTTAAATGTGGCGTGTTTGGTTATTGAATTCGGGCCTTGAAAAAAGGTGGAAAAGTATGTAGAAACAAAGGAAGTGTTGTCCGATTTTCCGTAGAATTTAGTGACTTTGCACTTAGAATATTCTACGTTTGAAGTTAGACGTTAATAGACGTATTATGGTCATTATAGGTTGACATACTACGTACGGCATATTGGACTTGGCAAGTGGATTAAAGCGAAGAGGTATGTGGAACTTTCTTATCTCTTGAGCATGAATAGTTGTAAATATAGTACGGTAGACGTACGAGATTTTGACAATCTAGTCCATTTGATATCCTTGGTTTATTTTAAGAATATCCAAGTTGGTTGAGTTAGGGAACTAACTCACTTGTAAAAAAAAATATTAAGCATATCTTAGTTTCTAAAAGTTAAGAGACTTAAAGTATTTTGAAAGTATATGATACTTGTTTTGTTTGGAAAGTTTAAGTCTCTTGGATATAAGGAAGAATGTAATTGTCTAAGGTATAAAGCTAGTATAACGGCTTTATGGGAAGTTGATTATAATAGCTTTATGGAAAGTTAAAAAGAGTGGTTTACTCTAAGTAATGTAAGTATGATAAATGACTTGAAATAATGAAAGACAAATTGATTTTAAGGCATCAATTGCTTAAGGTTTTAAAAGAAAGAAGTCACTTGATTTAGAAACCTATAAATGTATTTCTAAAAGGTATTGTGACTTGTCTTGAAAAAATAGATGTGACTTGATACTACGGTTATTAGTATCTTGGAGGTTTTATATGAAAAATAGACATTTTAAAAGAGTAGAAGTACGTAGTACTTTGGGTTAAATTCCCGGATTTTATAATGACATGTTATTGCCTTAAGTAAACTAAAATGAGAGTGTATATGAATAAGGCTAATAAGAAGTTAGGGGGATTTCTTAACTTGCTTATGTTCTGTATGATAAGCCGGTAGTGCTTATGTTATGTATGATAAGCTGGTAGTGCTTGTGTTATGTATGATAAGCCGGTAGTGCTTATGTTATGTATGATAAGCTAGTAGTGCTTATGTTATGTATGATAAGCCGGTAGTGCTTATGTTATGTATGATAGCCGGTTGTGCTAGTTTATGTTATTCTTACGGGGTAAAGCCCCGGGTTACTACTAATTCCATGGATTTGCTACCCATGATGCGAGTGCGGCGTTTGTACTCATTGCGGGCCCACCGGGTCTAAGCGGGTGAAATAGTCCTATGCATACCTCATGCAGGTCCACACGACCTATGCGGGCGGATACAGCCTATGCGAGGAAGTTACCTCATGCGGGTCCATACGGCCCTTGCGGGTGAAATAGTCCCAGGAGTAGGATTGCTTAATGATACTACGGGCGGGTGACCCTACTTTGATCATGAGCCTCCTATTTTTATGCAAAGAAAGTATACTCTTGTTTACTCATTGATAGTAAGGCACACTGGTAATCGTTATTTGAGTTATCATACATGTCTCCACTTTATTTTAGACTTATGATTTCACTACTGATTTCTGGTTCACATATTTGGTACATGTTGATCGACTCCTTCTGGGGCTGCGTTCATGCCGCAAGTAGAGTATACAGGTTGCTGATCCTCACTCTTAGGATCAATGTTCAGCTGTTGAGAAGCTCCATTACTCCGGAGGCTTATCCCTGGTATTGTCGGTTGTTGTACATTCAGGGGTATGGCGGGCCCCGTCCCACACGATTGTTATTCTTAGAGGTCTGTAGTCACATTGTGGATTGGGTTTTTAAGAACAGAAATGTACTGGTTTATTTTATTTTGGTTCATGAATATTTTACGGAAGGTGGCCTTATCGGCTAACCTGTTGATATTTACTGTTTAATTATTTATGAGGTTTATATGTTCCGCTGCTATTCTCTGATGTATACCTGAAAAGGGTGCCCAGGTAGGGCACCAGTCGCGGGCCCGGGGTCGGGTCGTGACATTAATGTAAGCCAAGACAACGGTACAAACACAACAACTTTCCTTACTCTATTCTTCGTTAAAGTTTTATCCATTGTGGTCGTGGACACGTCTTGGATTCTTAAGTGCGTTCATTTTAGGCGGCCTGTTCTCGCACTTAAATAGGTGGTCTCCTACAAGGTATCCTGATATACCCCACTTTATAAGTGTTAGGAACCATTAAAAGTTTTCCCAAACCTAACCTCAATCGTTGAGGATCATTAAAGGTTTTGGAAACTTAACCTTTACCCACACTTCAGATAACACTTAATGTCTATCATGGAAACGACCTTGGATTCATGTTTCTTTGCAGAAATCATGATCTGAAGTGCTCTTGCTTCCACCGAAGTGCTCAAATAAACCTTTACGATTTAGTTTTCCCATTGAACCTAATTCCTGGGATCTCCAGTCAGTAAGGTTGGGTATCCACCGTATCAGTTCTTATTGTTTGGGTTTTAAGCCTATTCCCCTAGATATGTAGACTGTCTGATCACTGGGTATGCCCTTCGTCAAAGGGTCTGCAATGTTTTCCTTTGATTTTACATAATAAATGGAAATAATACACGTGGTGATCAGCTGCCGAACGGTCTTATGTCTCCGTCGAATATGACGAGATTTGTTATTGTACATAAAACTCCATGCCCTTCCTAGAGCCGACTGACTGTCGCAATAGATCATTACAGAAGGTACGGGGTTGTCTCAACATGAGACATCCTCTAAGAAGTCATGAAGCCACTCAGCTTCATCTCCTGATTTGTCTAAAGCGATAAACTCTGATTCCACCGTTGATCGGGCGATGCAAGTTTTCTTAGAGGATTTCCAAGACACACCCCGCCACCAATTGTAAATATATACCTACTGGTAGACTTGGTGTTCTCTATATCAGATAGCCAGTTTGCATCACTGTACCCCTCTAGTCAGCTGAATATCTCGAATAATGCAACCCGTAAGCTAACATGTATTTCAAGTACCGTAGTACCCGATTTAATGCTTTCCAATGGTCATCACTTGGATTACGAGTAAACCTAGCCAACTTGTTGACTGCATACGCAATATCAGGTCGGGTGCAGTTTGTGATGTTAATCAAACTACCAATTACCTGAGCGTATCGTTTCTGGAATAAGGGCGCACCATGACTTTTATCAATCTTTTTATTTATATCCATTGGTGACGTTATCGGTGAACTGCGAATATCTCAAACATCTTCAACACATCATCGATGTAGTGAGATTGAGATAAGACTAGTCCATCAGATGTCTTAGAAATCTTGATCCCTAAGATGACATATTCAATACACATATCCTTCATGTCAAAACATTTATTCAACATGTTCTTAGTCTCTAGGATTAACCTAGGACTGCTCCATGTGATCAACATGACGTCTACATAAATGCATAATATGACGAATGAGTCGGCATTTCCTTTAGTATAGACATATTTGTCACACTCATTAATGGCGAACCCTTTCGATAGAAAAGTACTATCAAACTTCTCGTGCCATTGCTTCGGGGCCTATTTCAGCCCATATATAGATTTAACAAGCCGACAGACTTTCTTCTCTAATCTTGGTAACACACACCCCTCGGGTTTGTCCATATAGATTTCTTCTTCCAAATCACTATTTAGAAAGTCTGTTTTGACATCCATTTGATGTATTTCAAGATCCCGCAATGCGGCGATAGCTATGAATACTCGTATGGACATCATTCTAGACACCAGAAATTATGTGTCAAAGTAATGAAGGACCTCCTTTTGTCGATAGCCCTTGACTACCAACCTGGCCTTGCACTTGTCTATAGATCCATCTACTTTCAACTTTCGTTTGAGTATCCATTTACAACCCAACAGGTTATTTCCCGGAGGAAGATCAACCAACTACCAAGTATGATTGTGCAGAATGAAGTCTATCTCACTCTCTATAGATTCTTTCCAGAGCGGTGCTTCTGGAGTTGACAACGCTTCAGCAATTGTCTATAGTTCGTCATGAACCATGTAAGCTAAAAAGTCAGGACCTAAGGACTTATCTTTTCCTGGAAATTTTCCTTCATCTTTGTTCTATTTCTGGAGCCTCCAAGTCCTGATAATCTGGAACACTAGATTCTGAATAACCAACCACTTCAGAGTCCACTAGATCTGAACCACCTAGATCCTGGCAGTCAATGACTCCGGGATCCTTTAAGATTTGTTCATAACTTCGTTTGCGAGAGGTTATGACTCTTTCCTTTCTATAAAATGTGTTATAAAAAAAAATTAGTGTTCCTTGATTCCATGATTGTACCCACATGGATGTCTGGTACATCTGACTTATGCACTAAGAAGCGATAAACACTACTGTTATTTGCATATCCGATGAATATGCAATCTATAGTCTTAGGCCCAATCTTGACCTGCTTTGGCTTAGGTACTTCAACCTTTGCCAGACAACCCCACACCTTCAAGTATTTGTAGGTGGGTTTCTTTCCTTTCCATAGCTCGTATGGAGTCTTGTCCTTATCCTTATGTGAGACTCTATTAAGAATTTTATTAGCGGTAAGGACATCTTATCCCCACATGTTTTAGAGAAGACCGGAATTGATGAGCAATGCATTCATCATTTCCTTCAAAGTACGATTCTTGCGTTCAGCGACACCGTTTTATTGAGGTGAGTATGGGGCCGCCATTTGATGAACAATTCCCGATTGGGCACTATATTCTTTAAAAGGCTCTACGTATTCTCCCCCTCTATCGCGACAAATTGATTTAATCCGTACTCTTAGTTGGTTTTCAACTTCTGCTTTGTAGCGTTTGAATTCTTCAAAGGCTTCATCTTTAATTTTTAGTAAGTAAAGGTAACAATACCTTGTGCTATCATCTATGAATGTCACAAAGTACTTTTTCCCCCTCTAGTTTGAGCAAAATTTAAATCATGTATGTCTCTGTGAATAAGATCTAGAAGAGCGGTTTTTCTTTCGACGGATCTAAAGAGACTTTGAAAGTTTTGCCTCTACACACACCTCACACTTACGTTGAGGGTTTATATCGATAGTGACAACAACTCCAACTTTACAAACATTTGGATAAATTGATAGTTTACATGTCCTAATCTATGATGCCATAAATTAGACGACTCAAGAAAATTAGAAGAAGACTCAATTTTATTAATAGACGACATTACATACAATGCATTAACTTTGAAAAGGCCTTCACAGACGAATCCCCTTCATACAAAAGTTCCATTCTTATTGATTACAAATTTATTAGACTCAAACACTAGCCGAAAACCAGCATTCACCAATAAAGGTTCTGAAATTATATTTCTTTGAATCTTAGGTACATGCATCACTTCCTTCAGAGTAAGTTCCTTTCCGGAAGTCATCTTCAGGACCACCTTTTCTACCCCTAGCACATCTGAGGAATCATTGTTGCTCATGAACAACTTCTTATTTGTGACTGGTGTATATGTGGAGAAGACTTCTTTGTTGGAACAGATGTGACGGGTAGCACCTGTATGGGGTTCTCAACGAGGTTGGCATCAAGCACCACCGTCGAGAATTACTCAATTATATAGTCAAGAAGCGTGTCTTTGACGATGTTAGCCTTAGTCTTGCCGTTGTCTTTCTCTTTGTTCTCATTATTAAGTTTGCGACAATCCTTGATCATGTGACCAGGTTTCCCACATGATGGTAGTTCTCCTTAAACTTATCTGTTGTTGGGGCCTTACCATCCTTTTGGAACCTGCGCTTCTTGTTCGCGTTCCGTTTGTCCTCCACCAGATTTGCCTTTGCCTCAGCGGGTTGCTTACCCTTAGGCATGACCTTCTTATTATCCTCCTGAATCTAGAGTTTTATAATAAGTTCCTCAATGGTCATCTCCTTGGTTTTGAGTTTTAAGTAACTCATGAACTCATTCCACGATGGAGGTAACTTCTCAATTAACGATGCAACCAGAAATTGCTCGTTTGGTTTCATTCCTTCCAAATCCATGTGATATAAAATCATTTGGAATTTCTGGACTTGGGACATCACAATTTTTCCATCCACTATTTAAAATTTTAGAAATTTCCCAACGATTAATTTCTTAGTACCAACATCTTGTGCGTTGTACTTTTTCTGCAGTTTATCCCACAACTCTTTGGCGGTGCCAACGGTGCAATACACTGTGTAGAGAGGGTCAGAGAAATAGTTCAGAATATAATTCCAATAGATGAAATCACTATGACTCTATGCATCAAGAATCATCTTCATGCGTTAACTTTAGGAGTTAGAGAGAAGTTTCTCTCACTAAGGAAAACGCTCTCAACGTTTTCCCTTAGTCGCTCCTTCGGCTTTTCTCATCTCCCCCCCTAAAATTACCATTGTTTCCCCACGGTTTTAAGCTTAATGTTCACAACATGAAAAAGACTAAACGTTACACACGCTCCAGCAATGATTCAGGAGGTTCAGGAAGTTCGACGAAGGCTAGAACAAAGAAAAATAAAAAGAATGGCGGTAGTCCAACCATTGTTGAAGAAAATCTAATTCCGGCAATTTCAGATCCAACGGTGTTAGTTCATGTAACGCCATATATGCGTATCCCACTCGAGAATGTAGTAGATGGTTCTATGCTGCAAAGGATACATGAATGGGGCAAAAATATAGAAACTGAGAGCTTGGATATTAGTGAATTTGAAGGCGGAAAACTTCATGGTCCATCAGTAACCAATCCAGAAATATTCTCTCCTATTACTCCTCCTGAAGTGACCACAGTTGAAGACCATGACACTGACCACATGCCTCCTGGGAAGAACCCTCTTGAAACTCCCGGCAAGCAGAGGCTTAATCCGATAGCCATTGACACCCCTTATGCTACTAGGGTGGTCGATTCTATCACGGGTCAACTGAAAGACAAAGGGAACATTACGGAAGAGCAGGACAACCACGGCATCACTAGTACCTCCACAGTACCTGGAAAATTACTCAGGCAAGCCGGAAAAGGGAAAAAATCTGGGTCAGGAATTGCAATCGATGAAACTAAGCGTGATGGCATACTCGGGTCAAACCGGTCCGCGCGCGGTCGAGGTTCAGTATGGTCGGACGGGTGTCCATGGGTCTAAGCACATTCCCGTTTTGCATGAATCAATATCAGTTGGGAGCATTGATGAAACTCCTATTCCCAAGGAGTCTATCGCGGGTGCCAATGTATCAAACTTTAATGTCACGAGAACCAAAGAGCCTCTTCCTATTCCGGGTCAGGGCATGGGTCAGAATGCTAAGGAGGGTCAGGCGGGAGCCCATGAGACTATGAATATTCCCATTATGCAAGAATCAAGGTCAGTTGGTAGGAACGAAGAGATCTCTATCCCCAAGGAGTCTAACATTAATGTCGCGGGAGCCGAGACGTCACAATTTAATGCTGCGGGTACCAAGGAGCCTTCTTCAATAACGGGTCAATGCACTAGTCAGAATGCCAAGACGTGTGAGGAGGAAGTCCATGGGTTGATGAATATTCCCGTTATGCAAAGACCAAGGTCAGTTGGTAGGAACGAAGAGATCTCTATCCCTAAGGAGTCTAACATTAATGTCGCGGGAGCCGAGGCGTCACAATTTAATGCTGCGGGTATCAAGGAGCATTCTTCAATAACGGGTCAATGCACTGGTCAGAATGCCAAGACGTGTGAGGCGGAAGTCCATGGGTTGATGAATATTCCCGTTATGCAAAGACCAAGGTCAGTTGTGAGAAACGAAGTGACTTCTATTTCCAAGGAGCATAGGTACTCTATGAACATTAATAACGCGAGAGCCAATGTGACAGACTTAAATGCCGCGGGAACCAATGAGTCATCTAACTTAATGGGACAACAACCTCTGAATTCTTTAAGTGTCACTAATGAATCCTTCCCTACTTTAGCGAGTTTTCTTAGTGGAACCCATCACAAAACACTCAACAACCCCTTCGCCTTTAATTCTACCTTGGGCACGGGTATAGTCAACAACAACACCCCTCTCTCATCTAATACCTCTTCATTACTTCCTGAAATTCATAATACCTCAACCCTTCTATCCTCCCTACCATCTATTCTTACCGGAATCCATGATAAATTCCCTACCCTCCCAAATGGCACGCGAATCCTCTCCCCCAAAGCGGGCCCAAGCTCTTTTCCATCTACCCATCCCCCTCTGTCTATACCTCCAGAAATACCTTCTAATGACTTACCCACAAATACATCTTCAGAACAACATGAAACCCCACCTGTTGGTACAACATATAATACTTTACCCCCGAATCATGGCAAAGGTCCCATTCCTCCTAAGAAGACTTATGCTGGAGTCTTTGCGGGCACTAGGCTTGAAGCAAGGGGTATGAAGTTACAATTCATTGAACAACAAGGAGAGGAAGTCGAAATACAAGGTGAGGACGAAGTCCCATTCATTGAAACATGGGGATATTGCCTAATAGGTTGCTTCACGGGTCCTTTTCCGGGAAGAGAGGCATTGAATACCATTGTGAAGGGATGGGGAGTGAAGTACCGTATTATATCATATGGCAAAGGATGGACTGTTTTCAAATTCATGACGGAGGAAGAACGCACAAATGTACTCCATGACGGCCCTTATATGGTCTTCGGGAAAACTATGATGCTTAAGCCTATTGATAAGTGAGTTCTAATAACAGATGATTTATTCATGGACATTCCAATTTGGGTCACCTTCCCTGACATTCCCCTTTCTATTTGGAGTGCAACAGGTCTTAGCAAGATTGCTTCACGTGTAGGAAAACCTCTATACACTGATCAATTTACTAAGGAAAGGTAAAAAAATGAACTATGCAAGAGTATTAGTGGAAGTGGATGTTAGCAAAAAATCGGTAATGGAATTTGGTGTCAAACTCCCCGACAATAGAAGGTATACTCAAAGGGTGAACTATGAAAATTACCCGGACTTTTGCTATCATTGTGCGTCTTTTGGACACAATCACTTGAAGTGTAGAAAGCTGAGGGATGATTCCAACACTGAAGAAGCTCTTATAAAACGCAATCCAGTGGTACCCCCTAGCAAAGAGGGAGTTTCTACTTGTCCGAATGCCAACAGAGGTACGGGTGGAACCAACCCTCCTACCCCTTATCCACCACCTTCTCAACATCCCGCGGATGATGGAAACTTGATGGATACTGAAGACAGTGAGCACACACCACCTTTTGTTCCCGGAAGTATGGGAAATGCTACGCATGCTGCGGTTCCTCCAGTTAGGGGTCATCATGGCTCATCAAGCTTGCAGGATTCTCAAGTTGGGTCCTCAAGAACTCAACCACATTCTGGAATTGCGCAACATGATAGGATGAGAAATGAGACAAGGCAGACTGATTCTGATGGACCAATGAACCCGCAACCTTCATTGGATGGGGAAACTTACATGTGTGCTACGGAGGATTCAAATCTTGCTTCACGGTGCATTAATTTTGAACGCGGAGAACATAGCTTGGCTGAGACACATGTTATGGCTTACAACAACATAGAAAAGGGATGGAAGGAAGTAATCTCAAAGAAGAATACGCCAAAAGGCGGTGGAAAGGCAAAGGCAGCAAAGTGCGGAGGTGCTAACAAAACCTCCTTTATTTCCTAATGAAAGTACTTTGTTGGAATGTCCGTGGTCTTTGCGGACAAAGGGATAGGGCAGCCACACAAACTCTTGTGTGTAGGCTCACAAAATAGCATGATGTGGCAATGGTTTGTCTATTGGAAACTAAATTCTATCGGGCAAGGATAGAATCTTTTTCTTCTCAAAGATTCAAAGCTTGGAATCTTTGCTCAAATTTGGAATTCATTGAAGGCGGAAGAATGCTATTACTTTGGGATCCCTCCAGAGTTGTTGTGAAGTGCTTGAAATGGATTCTCAACATATCCATGTCCAGGCTAGATGTAATATAACACAAGTGTCCTTCCTTGCCACATTTGTGTACCCGGTTTATAGCATCCCGGATAGAAGGAAGCTTTGGCATCACCTTACTCACTTGGGCATTGGCATTGTTAAGCCTTGGATGATTATGGGAGATTTCAACACTTATTGCTACCCACATGATAAGGCGGGGGGTCCTCCTCTCACGCCTTATGCACTTAGGGATCTTGGAGAATTCAGGAATGCTCATGGACTAGAAGACACTCCTTCTTCCGGTTCCTTCTACACTTGGACGAATGGTTCTATTTGGTCTAAGCTTGATAGAGTAATGATGAATCAACATTGGAGTGATTTGACCCTAGAATGCACGGCCAATTACTTGCCTATGGAACCTGTCTCGGACCACTGTCCCGTGATAGCTACGGTTATTGCATCCTATAATGTTGGGAAACGGCCTTTCAAGTTCATGAATATGTGGCTCTCTCACCCCGCCTTTGAGAATATTTTGGCATCATGCTGGAGACAAGACATATTGGGAACTGCTCAATTCGTTCTAGCCTCAAAATTGAAAGCCTTGAAGCAACCATTGCGGGAATTGAACATAAGTGATTTTGGAAGCATTGAACAAAGAGCAAATGGGGCAAACATTGAGTTTAAGGAGGCTATCAATGCACATATGGAAGATCCCTTTGATGAGGAACTAAAAGCCAAGGTTAAGTCCTCAAGAGCTAGAGCAAACACCTTACTGGAAGCCGAGAGACACTTCATAAGGCAAAAGTCGAGGCAGAAACACTTGATTGGAAGTGATAAATGCTCCAAATACTTCCACAACTTGATCAAGAGGAGTAATGTCAGGAACTCTATCAACTACCTTGTCAAGGCCAATGGCACTATAACAACATCTCCCGGGGAAGTTAGAGCATTGCTTATGGAATTTTACAAGGACCTTTTAGGCACATCCCGATCCACTACCTACTTTGATCCCGATGTGCTCAACTCTGGCCCAAAGCTAAGTGAAGAGGATGGATTACATCTTTTGCATTTTATCTCCCCAAAGGAGATTTGGGAAGCTCTTTCCGATATAGGTAATGACAAGGCACCTGGCCCAGATGGTTTTTCGGCTGCCTTCTTCAAGAATAGATGGAGAGATGTGGGACAAGACGTAGTAAGAAGTGTTCAAGAATTCTTCTCATCCAGAGTCCTTTTGAAGCAAGTGAATCACACCATCATTACCCTCCTGCCTAAGACCGATCGGGATCCCAAGGTAAATGATTTTAGGCCTATTGGATTGACTAATGTGGTCTATAAGATCATAACAAAGATTTTAGCTAACAGAATGGCAATGGTTCTTCCTACTCTTGTTGACAAATCTCAAGGGGCTTTTGTGAAAGGAAGAAACATGATAGATAATGTCTTTGTTGCACAAGAGCTTGTGAGAGGTTTTAATAGAACTAGAGTCTCACCAAGGTATATGCTTATGATGGATCTTCGAAAAGCATTTGATACGGTATCTTGGAGCTTCCTTGAGACGGTACCAAGAGGTCTCAAATTTCCGGACAGATTTGTAAGATGGATCATGGAATGTGTTAGCTCAACTTCTTTCTCTCTTTCAATCAACGGGGAGCTACATGGTTACTTCAAGGGTAAGAGAGGCCTAAGACAAGATGACCTTATGCTTTTTGCCAAAGGAGATGTATCTTCAGTTGGGATTCTTATGGAATGTCTTGAAGAGTTGGAGGTTGTCTCAGGGTTAACTCTTAACCCTTCTAAATCCTCCGTCTACATAGAAGGAGTGCATGATACTGTTCGTGACTTGATCTTGTCCAGAGTAGGATTCGACATTGGTAACTTTTCGGTACGGTACTTGGGGATCCTTTGTCCCCAATTTCAGTCTCGGTGGATCAGTTCGCTCCATTCACTAGTGCAATATCGTATTACATTCAGAAATGGGGGCATCACTCGCTATCTTATGTGGGAAAGCTGGAACTAATCAGGTCGGTCATTCAAGGTGTTGAGAGCTTTTGGTTCCGGGCACTTCCTATTCCCGCCACAGTCCTAAAAAAGGTACGGTCTGCATGTATTCAGTTCTTATGGGGAGGTAAACCACCGAGAGTCTCTTGGGATGTCATTTGTTTGCCCCAATCCGAAGGAGGCTTGGGTCTTATGAACATCAAAGAATGGAATTGTCACGACCCGTTCCGGGGCCCGTGACTGGTGCCTTACCGGGGCACCCAAGTAGTCATACATCAGAGTAACCAGCGGAATATAAAACAAGACAGGAAACAGTTTATAAAATAAGACACAGTTTATCTGAAGAAAAGCTTGCCTTTCGGCATAATATAAATAACTCAAGTTTTGCAGTTACATCCCAACTGTACAATAGTACTACAGACCTCTAAGGAAGTAAACAACTATGGCGGGACAGGGCCCCGCCATACCTGATCAGACAAAACTATCTACAATACAGGAGATCATACCCAAAGTAGAGCCTCCGAGAAGATGGAGCTCACACCAACGCAAAGATCCTAAGGATGTGGATCTAGCACCTTGCCCTTACCTGCGGCATGAGCAGCCCGGCGAGGTCGATTACAACAGTACTAAGTATGCGAAATCAGAAATACTTAAATGAAAACATATCATTTTAAAACCGGTTTACAAATATGTGTGAAACAACGAGGAAAACCGCACGTAGTGCTACATCACAAACAAGAGCAACAATAGGTAATCGTAATAGGTCTTGTCTAGGCTGCGAATGATCGAAAGCAGGCCACTCGCCCCATCATCATTCTGCAAGCCTAATCCTGAACTCGAGTCGCGCAGGCCACTCACGTGGGCGCGTGAGGTATAACCCGCATCGGGGTAGCTACTCCTCGGCATCGTCTGGACTCATTGTCGCATGGCCACACGCACCGCGTGAGGCATAACCCCGCATACTAACACCGGAACTCTCGTAGCTCCGCATAGGCCCTCGGACCCGCATGAGGTATTCTCGAATCATGGTCCTGCATCGCTGAAGTCTACCCCGCATCGGAGGGCAGCTTAACCCCCGGTATCATCTCAAGAGGTGAGTGATAGTATACTAACATAACAACTTATCTTTAAACAACATAAGCACGACAAGGATACTCACCTATACAAACGTTACAAGATACTAACACACATAGCATCATATCCTGTCTATTTATCAAACCATCTTTATTATTCTTTTCACAATACAAGTCTGTTATAAACACATAGGCAAACTTGTTTCTTTTATAAATCTTAAGTGGTTATACTTACTTCCCATAAAGCTAGTATAACTCTTAAGCTTCTGTTTTAAAAACCAATTAGTTCTCTTCTGTTAATATGATTCAGTAGTCTTTTGAAATGTTTTCAGTTCTTTATTATTCAGGCTTAAGCCGTGAGGCATTGCCGTAAGTATTATTCGGGCTTAAGCCGTGAGGCATTGCCGTAAGTATTATTCAGGCTTAAGTCAAAGACATTGCCGTAGTTATATTGTAAAATATCATGCTTTAGGAAGAATCACATACCTTCTCAGCGAAAACCACCTGCCAAGTTGAATATGTCGCAGAGAGTCAGCCTATAATAGTCACGATATCTATTAAAGACTACTCAAGGTCATTCTAAACAGGGTTCATAATTCTCTAGTAAGTCGGGCAGCACTTCCCTACCCGTGAGCTATATAAGTCTCATTGTGAAACAGTCCTATGTAATCTGATTTGATTATTCTTGTTTTAAACCCTTCTAAGTGATTAATACTTCAATTCTATTCTGTGATATACTTCTAAGTATTTATACTTATTCTTATACTATAACAATAAGTATTCTCTAATTCAAAAGAGGGTTAGGATTATTACCTCGGTAAGCCCAATAATATCCTAGACACAGTCGCGCCTGAGCACGGTTTTGCTCCTAAGTTGTATGCTCGAGAAACCTTAGAAGTTCTTCACAACCTCTACTAAGTACTAAGGTATTTGGGCTAGGGTATTTTGGGCATTATAACGATACAAGAAGACAACTTTTCTACCAAGGGAGGGGGGGTAGATTTCGGCTAGGCTAGGGGGGTAGGCTCTCGGCCATACAACACAAGGGGAGGGAAGAGGTGTTTGGACGAAAAGCTTAAGGGAGAGGAGAGGATTTTTAGACTTGGAAGATAACTTTGTGGATGAATAACTCTTCATCTCTAAGGGGGGTATTTATAGCTCAAGCCTTGGCCAACCAATGGCCAAGATGAAGACAAGTGCAAGGCAAGTGTAAGGCCAAGATCAAGCCAAGTGCACCCTAACTCCTACTCCACAAAACACTCCACAAAACACTCCACAAAACATGGCACAAAACAAGGCCTAAACAAGGACCCAATCGGCCAAGGCCAACACCCCTCTTTGGACGCCCAATCGTCCAAAGCCACCCCACTTGCTTCCAATGTGAGGGTGACACATGTCACCCTCCCGTTGGTCCAAAATGTTTCGTCTCTCGGAAAAATCCGCAAAAATAAGAAATGGCATAGCCGGAATTTACTCTACGAAAGCTGTGGAAACGTTTCGTCGGAAAACGATTCTTTTAGTGAGTTGTGTACAAAATAAAACGTCCAAGGCTTATCTTTAAGGCAAGACTTTCGTACGTATTCCCTTACGTACATACTCTGGAAATACGGGGTATAACAGGAATCATGCCTTGCTATCCCGGACCATTTGGCAAACTCATACTGATGCGGATTTCTTATGGGTCCAATAGATTAATAGCTTCTATTTGAGGGGCCTATCTTTTTGGGATTATGAGGTACGACCTAGGGACTCCCCCTTATTCAAAAAAAATTGTTGGATCCGTGACAAAATTGTTTCCATCTTTGGTAGCCAAGGCAACGCTATTGCCGGTTTGGAAAAGTGTTGTACCAAGGGTAAATTTGATTCAAGCCTCGTGTATGATATCTTGCGCATTCCGCAAGATAAAAAGCTTTGGATGTCATAAATTTGGAAAGGCTTCATTCCTCCTAAGTTCTCTTTCACAGTATGGCTAACTTGTAGAAAGCGGTTAGCTACAAAAGACACTCTTTCCTATCTAAACTTGGAGGATAAGTCTTGCGGATTCTGTAAGCGAGCTAATGAGACAAGGGAGCACCTCTTCTTTGCTTGCCCCTACACACACTTGATTTGGAAGAACATAAGGGAATGGTTGGGTATTAGAAGAGAAATGTCAACGGTTGAAAGCTCACTTAAGTGGATCAAGAAAGACCACCGCGGGACAAGCATCCGAGCCAAATCCATCTTGCTTGCCTTTTGCATAGTGGTCTATGAGATTTGGAGGACAAGAAATACATTGCTCTTTGAAGGCACAAGCTTAACGGCAGAAGAGGTCATTGCAAAGATTAAAACAACAGTTTATAGAGTATTCTATGATTTAATCCCCTCTTGTAACGGCACCTTTGAGTGACCGTCCCTCCCCTCCACCGTTTCTTGTTTATATTACGTTGAGGATTGAGAAACCTCAATGACTGATTGTAGCCATTTTTCTTTCTGTTATTAGTAATAATATTTGCATTTACCCAAAAAAAAAAAGAATCATCTTCATGCCATTAATGACATGGATATCTTGGCCCCCTCCAGCCATTTCATTTGACTGAGGGTCCATTTCATCTCCAGCTTGTGGAGGATCTTCTGTTAGGAAACGAGCCATTCCCATAGCAGTCAAGTAGAACACCATCTTCTGCTGCCATCTCTTAAAATTGGAGCCCATGAATTTTTTTGGGCGTTCATGGTGGAATCCAGCGGGTGGAAGAACTGTAGTGTTCCCTTGACAGCGGGAAAGGCGCTGTTTGAGCCTTGTGCACCAGTGGGGAAGGCACTAGGCGTGCCTTGGGCAGCAACAGAAGATCCAACAACAAATTGTTCTCCTCTAGTCATCTTTGATAGCAGTTACAACGAATATTGTCTTAAAATTGTGAGTAATATGATGATTACAAGAAAATGGGAAGTAATCAATTGTTACAAAGATTACAAACTGGAACAAGAACAAAATGTAAACTACAACAAGGAATTTGTTGAGTCGAGTGTTAGCACTCTGTTCTTAAGACAATATTTCCCCGTATGTATCATTTTACGGTGATTGGCAACTTGTCTCCCAAAATAAAATAACAATGAACAAGTGAGAAAAAGAAACTCAAATGTTTACCAAAAGAAGAACCTTTTAAGTGTGTAAAAGAATGCTTAGATAGGAAGAAATACTCAAAATTGTTTGATTGCATGTGTGTTCTTCAATTGAGCCAAATGACTCAATTTATAGCTGTTAGCCGATTTCTAAATGCACACGCAAGTGTACGTATCGTTACAAGTAATATAGTCTGGTAAGACCGAATATCGTCCTTAGAGACTGGTTTCTAATTACCGAACATCTATTATAGGTTATCTATTTGGCAAACGATGGTTGATTTGGGTTTTTATCTAACACTACTAGAGTAATTGCAAGAATTAAACTAAATTACTTTGGTTTAATCAGTTATGATGGAAATAGGGATTCCAATATCCTCGACTATCCACTCTTTTCAATCCTTAATGCAACAAGAATGACTTTTTCTTCTACGTTAAGATAGCAGGTTAACTAGACTGTCTTCTATTTCAGTTAGGATATATAATCACTCAACCCCAGTGGAGAAACCTTCTATATTTCTGTGATAGGTTTTACCACATAGGAGGATTAATAACAATAACCTATAATGCTACACATGTATCGGGGTACTTTCGTCCGCGATTTTAACCTATATCTATTCAATTACAGCATATTCAAATCTCTCTTCTCGGTTCTTGGTTCGAAATCATATAGATTATGATAATTAGTGATCAGTTAACTATCAAACATTTATACCAATATTGAATAAATCTTAATCAAGTGAGGAAGAAATCAAACTAATTCATTAATTCATGAATAAGAGTTTCAAGCGATTCAATAGGAAAGCTCTAATAAAGTTTTTAGCTCCTAGCCATAGACATGCTAAGAACTAATACAAATCCAAACATGAACTGAATTAAAACAAAGAAAAGAAAGAAAAGTACTTAGAACTAATGTCTCCAATTTTAGCCGCTCAGGTTTCCCTGTGTTCTGTATCTGGTGTTATGTGATGTGTGTTCCCCTAAAATCTGTCCCAAGGGCTTAAATATGCTGCAAAAAATCGTGTGCCCTGGACCCTTCTGCCCCTGACTAATTCCACTTCGGATCTGGAAAATCCCGCCTTGGCGCCGCGGGCCTGCATCATGGCGCCGTGGCGCCGAATGTTCTACGGCTTCTCATGGTTTATGGCACTGCGGTCCTGCTGCTCAGCGTAGCGACCCTGAATGCTTTCGTACGGATCTGCCAATTTTCGTCATTTTTGCTTCGGGAGCCTCCTTTTCGCCATTTTGCCCTTTTGAACCGCTGTGACTCAAAAGAAAGAAAAACAACCCTAACATGACGCTTATTTAAACAAAAATAGGGAAAATACTAACTAAAAAATGACTCAAAAAGCGTATACAAAATACGCCTAACAAATGCCCCCAAACTTAACATTTGTTCGCCCTCGAGCAAAGATCAAAACAAAATCAAAGAAACAAAAAGAAAACTCAAAGACTCTGATCAAGTAGATGCACAAGGTTACTTAGAAAAACATGAATGTCAGTTGGGATAATATGCTGGAAAATATATAGCATGAATATAGCAATCTAGAATTTCAAGCCAGATATTTCGCGAATTCATTTCAATCACAATTATTGGAAGTATGAACACCTAACCTATGCATGTCAATTTCATTCAATCTTTCCCAAACGCTATAGACCTATTTACTTGCTATTCTCCACTAATCATAGATATACATATTAAAGATCATCAGGACTTTCAAGAGTTGTAATGTAGGCTTAGGCAGGGGTAGGTAAAAGTAGGCATTTAGGCTCAAATTACGTACCATAAGCATTTTTCATTCAACTTCTTTTTCCTTCTTTTTTACTCTCTTTTTAGTCTCATACCTATATGTCCCCTCTTTTATTTTGAGAGAATGCGATATATTACTCAAGAACAAACACCCCAAACTTAGGCTTTTGCATATTTTTCATTGGGGTGCATCAGATTTTCACTCTCTTCTTGTTTCTTTTTCAACACTTTTCATCTCACTAACTTTCAATTATTATTTATGGCACAAACATGAAATCATAGGGTGTCAAAGAAAGATCTTACTTTAGGCTCAAAGGGGTTGACTAGGGATACAATGTATTGCAGGGTAGGTAATGAATGGTAAGAAGGGTTAACAAAAAAATGCCTGAGTCATCTCTCTAAACATGTACATATTAACTATTTCGCCTCAAATAACACGCAAGCAGACTTCATAGACATTTTTCAATCATTCTTTCTACAATTGACAACACATAGGCTAAGCACAAATATCCCAAATAATTGGATTTTCATGAATTTTTGGCATATCTAACTTAATCACACATATTTTAGCTTCTAATTTCATTACATTATCCCACTTAATTCACTAGACGTTTCCAGCAACTACAACATGCATGATCATATAAAAAAAATTGACTCATATAGACACAATAAAAGACACAAAAACACAAACAAAAAGACTCAAAAACAGACACACAAAAATAAAATAAGAACCCCTACAAACTTAAACGACACATTGTCCAAAATGTGTAAAGACTCGAAATTAAAAAGGGACGACTTACAGACATACAACGGCTCAAAATGGTGGAGGTGGCGGCGGATACTGTTCGTCGGAAAATTTCCCCCAGGCACTGCGGCCCTGCTATTTTGGTGCCGCGGCGCTGCAACTCCTGTAGCTTTATTGATTAATAGGCGTCGCGGCCCTAAAATGTGGCGCCGTAGAGCTGAAACTTCTGCAGCCTCTCAGGACATTCGGCGCTGCACCAATTTTATGTTTCCGGCATTTTTTTCGTGCTTCATGTCCAATTCCCTTCACATGTCATCACAACACAACCAAAAATACCAAAAGTGAGACTGTTCAATTTAAACTAATTTCATAATTTAAACATTGGGTTGCCTCAGCGTTGTATTTAACGTCTTTTAGCTGGACGCAGGTTCCTCTTTACTGTGGCTTGAAGTGGATAGTAGAGTTGATTTGTTCCATGTCATTCAATAAGTATGGGTTCACTTTCTGTCCGTTCACTTTGAATGGAGCGCCTTCTTTCCCTCTCACTTCGACTGCACCATAGGGGAACACTTTTTCCACAACGAATGGCGCTGACCATCTGGACTTCAACTTTCCTGGGAACAATTTCAGCCTTGAGTTGAATAGGAGTACTTTTTGTCCAGGATGTAGCTGTTATACCCCGTATTTCCAGGGTATGTGTTATACCCCGTATTTCCAGAGTATGTACGCGAGGACGTACGTAGGAAATTTCGAACTTCAAGTAAGGCTTGGCCGAATTAATGTTTGTTCACAACACCCGTTTGGAGTCGTTTTTCGACGAAACGTTTTCACAGCTTTCGTAGGGGAATTTTCGGCTATGTCATTTTTAATTTTTGCGGATTTTTCCGAGAGACGAAACATTTTGGACCAACAAGAGGGCGCCACTTGGCACCCTCTCATTGGTGGACTTGAAACGTCCTTAGGACGAAATGGACAAGGGTGGAGCACGTTTTTGTGCCTTTGAAAAGTCAAGGGTTGGTAGGATATTTGTGTTTGGTAAATCCTAGCCCTACACTTGCCTAACACATGGATTGATCTTGGCCTTTGGTTGGCCATCCCTTGACCTATAAATACCCCCTTAAGGTTGAAGACTTCTTCATCCAAAATGCCTAAGTCTTGAGAGCCTTCTCCTCCCTTTGTGTGAGTTCCCGAGAGCACCCACCCTCTGGGGTGCTTGCCGAGAGTGTACCCCTCCCCCCATGGCCGAGAGTACCCCAAGTGGTAGGCCGAGGGTATACACCCCCTAGCCTAGTTGTTTTCGTATAATACCCCCTTTGTGGTATAGAAATACTCTCAAAGTATTGTTATAATGCCCTAATACCTTAGCCTTATACCTTGTAGTATTCTAAGGTTATACCTATCTAAAAGCCCAGAAATACTATTATACCTTCCTTCAGTCACTAAACGAAACCCTAAGGAAAATCTCCATTGTTGGTTGGAGTATTATTAAGAAGTTGAGTAGAACTTCTAAGGGTTGTTTGGAGCGGGTTGGAGCACCCGGAGTAGGAGCGAAACATTGCTAAGGATTGACTTTTAACTCGGATAATTATGGGCTTATCGAGGTAATTATCTTGTCCCCCTATTGTAATTGGATATTACATGTTGTTAGAATATATAGTTGAAGTATACTATATATAGAACTGAACGTAGTTAGTTGGCAATGTCTTTTGACTTAAGCCTGAAGAATAAAGAATCGAATCGAATCGTAATTACATAGGGTGTATTACAGATAGACTTGTGTAGTGGTGCGTGAGTAGAATTGTACACGCCCAGGTTAGGCGTGTAACCCCTCGGTTGGCTTGATGGCGGCCTCGATAGAGGAGGAGATTTACGCTGTGGCGGGGAGGTCTTTGCCGAATTTTACGTAGAATGATCTACGATAAGATCTAGATGTTAATAAGCGCGCGTGGCCTTATAGGTTGAAGTACTACGTGTGGTGCGATCTACTTGGCTTAAGGAGTAGCCGACGTTTGGAAGTACTTGGAGCGTTTTGCTATTAGTCGATACTCGTCGCGAGGTATGTGAACCTCTTCCTATCCCTTCTAGCATGATATGTGTGAACTATGTAGTACGCAGACGCATATGTACTAAATGTATTTGATTGGTGTAAAACATAAAGTGTTATAACGGCTTTATGGGAAGTTGGTTATAACGACTTTATGTTGGTAAGAAAATACATGTGGTTTTTAAAAGGTAACGATTTGAACTATAAGCGCTTGTTATGTGTTAATAAAGAACTTGAAGTATTTCAAAAGATTTTTGAATCATTTTGAAAGAAGTAGTAATATTTGGTTTTTGAAAACTTAAGAGTTATACTAGCTTTATGGGAAGTTAGGTATAACGGCTTAAGAATGTTTTACTGATTTCGGAAATCAGAATGTGTATCGACAAACCACTGCAGCGTTAATAAAAGGAAATGTTTTGAATAATTAAGTATTATTAAAACCAATAGAAACTTCCATCTGCATAGAAGCTAAGATGAGACAAAATGATATTTCCTAGATCATGGCTGCTGTAATAAGATTGTTATAAACAAGATATCCTACTCACATATAAGGCTTATGTTTCTCAGATTGTTTAAAGGAGAATTATACTCTTAAATGAATAAGACTATGAACTACGAAACCTTTCTAAAAATGAGAAACTTGAACATTGGAAATTAGGCAAACTTGAACATTGGAAAAGAATGTTGCTACTTGATTTTACAAAGAGAAGTAATTGATTTACTTTAAAAAGATAATCACTCTATTTTCATATACTACGGGTATTGTGTGACTTTTTGTGAAAGTGACGTATCTTTTAAAGAGTTAATGTATGAAGTACTTTGGGGATAAAAACCCGATCTTGTTAATCATATAGTAGAAAGTACCTTGTGTGAACAACTTGATTGTATTGGTTTGTGATAGCCTTGTAATACTTTCTTGTTGCTTTGATAAGTAAACGTGTTAGGATGCTACGTGTGTTAGTATCTTGTGATGTTTGTGTAAAGGGGTTTCCCTTGATTGTGCTTATAAACTATCAGTCGTTATGATAGTATTGTGGCATTCATCTCTTGAGATGATTCCGGTTAAGGCGCCTCCGACGCGGGTAGACTCAGCGGTCGATGGACCTATGATTCGAGAATACCTCACGCAGTCCCGTGGGCCTATGCGAGCTCACGAGTTCCGAGTTAGTGTGCGTCCTTTATGGGCATGCGGTCCTCAGGCGTGCGGACTCGGAAGTCGGGGCGATGCCGGGAGTAGCTACCCTCGACGCGGAATACCTCATGCGGGCGATGAGATTGGCCTATGAGGAGTCATGGAAGTTCCAGGACTAGACGCGCACATTAGATCTGCGCGGCAAGTGGCGGCTTTGATCATGTGACGGCCAGACAGATCTTATGATACGATTCATGACCTTGTTGGTACCGCTGGTGTTAGTAGTCGGCTATGCCTTCGCACTTACCCCGCACGGTGTTATTATGGCACAGTGGGACTGGTGTTCATGTGTTCCTTGGTGCTTTTATATCATAAATCCGGCGGTGAGGAATGTGTCCCACGCACGATTGAGGTCGGGCGTGAGACCTCATTATGTTCTTTGTGATGACTTGAGGCGTGAGTCCACGACTTGATAAGATCGCTTAGTTATTGTGAATCGTAGTTGGTTATCATACATGTCTCCCGCTTTATATAGACTACTATGATTTCATTTACGATTTATTTTCGCCACATACTCGGCACTGTTATCGACCTCCTTCTGGGCTGCGTCATGCCGCGGTAAAGGTACACCATCATTGATCCTCGCTCTAGGGTCACAGCCAAGATTTGGGAAAGCTCCGTTTCTACGGAGGCTTATCAGTGGTATATACACCTGCTGTTGTAGGTATTTACATTCAGGGGTATGGCGGGGCCCTCACCCGCCCTGGTTGTCGTATCATTTCTTAGAGGTCAGTAGTATCGCTGCAAGGTGGTTTGTGAAAAGGATTAAACTGCTCATTTGTAAAAGTTGTTATTTATATATGCCAAAAGGCAAGTTTTCCTCGACATCGTTTGTACTTCACTTGTTTCATGTATATGTTTTATGTTCCATTGACACTGATGTTGTGTCACTAGGGTGCCCGGTAAGGCACCATCCACGCCCGCCGGTCGTGACAAAAGTGGTATCGAAGCGATTAATCCTCGGAAAGTGTCTACGCATCAGATTCCAAGAGAGTCTTGATTATCGGTGTGATGTGCACCACGCCAATAATCAGGAGGCTATAGGATATTTAGGATTGGTTTCTATTCTTCTCACTCTGAGATCGTGCCTTAGAGCTGAGTTGTAAGTTGGACCCTCTGATGAAATTCTTTCCCTTATCATTATGCCTCCGCGTAGGGCAACCCGGGCCCAGGAGGGCAAGGCAGCCGAGGGAGCTGCGAGTAGAGTTCAGAGGGTTACGTGGGCACAGCCAATCATTACCTAGGTAATGCTTCATTCGGGATTTCGCGACGTCACTAGCCCCAGAGAGTTTAAGCACGCGACGGCAGCCTTACCGCGCCATGATATTTGAACCTTCAGTTCCACGACCAGGAACAGAGAGTATGGATTGCAAAGAGGCAACCCTGTTACTAGCTATGGATTTGGCTACCAGAGAGTATACCGTTGTACCGCAAGTCTTGATGACTACCTAAGAGAAGATTGTGCAAGAGTAATCCTTCAGTTAGGCTTGAGCATGGCCTGTGTACGGGCTTATGCGCAGCAGGCCGAGGAACGTAGAGATTGACGGGTTAACGAAGGACAACAGAAGAGGGCCAGAGCAGCAAGGTCCTTTGGTAACTTTCGAGGCGAGTCGCCTCACCAGCAGATTAGGTTATGCACATCCACCAGTGCAGAGTGGTCTTCCACGGGGTTCAGGACGTTCGGGTTATGAAGGAGTTGGTCAGAACTCCAGGGCTTCCGGTTCACAATGTGACAGACGTCATCCCGGGGAATGTCGTCTTTTAGTTGGTACTTGTTGTACCTATGACCGCGAGGTCCGTGTCGAAGAGTGTCCTTGTAGGAGGACTTAGCCTTCGTGATCGGTGGGTAGTTTGTCATCTTCCTTAGCTAGCCTACGGGCGGTTTGTTTAGAACGACTAAGGAGTGAAGCGATGAGATATAGATATATCTTTAACCCTCTAGAGTTTTGTTTATGTGATAAGGTGAGTATACCTTAAGTGCTATGTTCTGATAGCAGTGTGTTGGTTAGTTAACCAAGTAAGATTCGGGGGAATAGAGAAGGTGTGAACCTTAGAGTTTTGTTACGCAGACCTTGAGGTAAGGTCATCTAGAGTAAAAGACGTATGGTTATGTTGATCCTTATCGGGTGCCTAGTGCACGTGAGCGATGGTTGTGAGATAAGTCCCCGAGTAGTGTGGGATGAAAGAGGTAGTTGAGCTAAGAAGACCGCTAGGTTTTCGTAACGTGTTTAGTGAGATTGTTCCTTCGGGAGCTAGTATTGTGCGGCGTTGCGGTCGGGTTGAGGCCCGCCGCGGGTCAACCCGCGGTAGGTTTGGTGCGGGTCGGTTGTGGTGGTCCCGCCTTGTGTTAGGGTTGTGGTGTTAGGCCCAAGTTTAGTTAACCAACAGACGAGTTCGTGGATGCGTTCGACCGATGGTCGGCCGATGGGGGCAGCCCATCGTGTTCTTCTGGCGAGACCATTCACTCGGCAGTGTTGATTTATCAGAAAGGTTATAAGGCTGCACGGGGTGCCTACCTTCACCTTATGACAGACAGTGGAGCCCAGGTTACGGCTGTTTTTGTTTCTGGAAGTTTTACCAGGCAAGATTAAGAACTCGGTGAGTCTCAGACCGCATTCGCCCTCGGGCGATGTTTGATTTCGGGGTAGTTGTAGGATTGTTGTCTCTGTGGAGGAGTGTTTAAGCTACCAGTTCAGTGTTCGGATGTCGCCTTTTGAAACCTTGTAGGGGCAGAAGTGTAAGTTGTCGGTCGATTGGTTCGATGTTGGCAAGGTTCAGATAGTTGGTTCAGGCTTGTTCCAGCAGATTGTGGGTAGTGAGAAGCTTGTCTAGAAGAGGTTCTGGCAGCTCAGAGATATCGTGCGGATAATCGGCGACGACGCTTAGAGTTCAGGTTGACGGTCGGTCCTCTTGAAGGTACCACCCCGGTTAGGGTGTGACGAGTTGTGGAAAAACTGAGGAACTTAGCCCGAGTTACTTTGGGCCTTTGTGAGTTCATGTGAAGAATAGGCCAGGTTGCCTATATGTTAGCATTTGCCGTCCGACTTAGGAGGAAGGACGTCCGGTCTTTCGTATTGTTATGTTCGGGAAAGTATCAAGATCCATCCGAATGTTCCCGATTAATGATGACCACGTTAGAGATAGTAACCGAGTTTTGGATACTAAAGCGATCGAAATGTGGTAATAGTTCGAGTGTCTGACGGCTTCGGTGATCGCAGCGGCCGGTACCATTTGTTGGGTCGTCGGAGCAAGGCTCGCGACAAAGTGACAAAGTGGTATCTCAGACAAAGTGACAAAGTAGTATTATTTGTGGTGATGTTAGAGGTGTTTCCTCGTGGACTTAGATGTAAGTATTGTGCGCAGTTGTTTCTGTGGCCATGTGCGTGAGTTTGTTCTCGTAAGTATAGTAGTGAAGACTATATCTTGGCGCGTTGTTGTGAGACTTAGAAGGAACATTCGACGAATGTTTCTAGCGAGGAGAATGTTATACCCCGTATTTCCGCAGTATGTACGCGAGGGCGACGTAGGAAATTTCGAACTTCAAGTAAGGCTTGGCGAATTAATGTTTGTTCACAACACCCGTTTGGAGTCGTTTTCGACTAAACGTTTTCACGACTTTCGTAGGGAATTTCCGCTATGTCATTTTTATTTTTTGCGGATTTTTCCGAGAGACGAAACATTTTGGACCAACAAGAGGCGCCACTTGGCACCCTCTCATCGTGGACTTGAAACGTCCTTAGACGAAATGGACAAGGGTGGAGCACGTTTTTGTGCCTTTGAAAAGTCAAGGGTTGGTAGGATATTTGTGTTTGGTAAATCCTAGCCCTACACTTGCCTAACACATGGATTGATCTTGGCCTTTGGTTGGCCATCCTTGACCTATAAATACCCCCTTAAGGTTGAAGACTTCTTCATCCAAAATGCCTAAGTCTTGAGAGCCTTCTCCTCCCCTTTGTGTGAGTTCGCCGAGAGCACCCTCTAGGGGTGCTAGCCGAGAGTGTACCCCTCCCCTCGGCGAGAGTACCCCCTAGTGGGTAGGCCGAGGTATACACCCCCTAGCCTAGTTGTTTTCGTATAATACCCCCTGTGGTATAGAAATACTCCAAAGTATTGTTATAATGCCCTAATACCTTAGCCTTATACCTTGTAGTATTCTAAGGTTATACCTATCTGAAAAGCCCGAAATACTATTATACCTTCCTTCACTACTAAACGAAACCCTAAGGAAAATCTCCATTGTCGGTTGGAGTATTATTAAGAAGTTGAGTAGAACTTCTAAGGGTTGTTTGGAGCGGGTCGAGCACCGGAGTAGGAGCGAAACATTGCTAAGGATCGACTTTTAACTCGGATAATTATGGGCTTATCGAGGTAATTATCTTGTCCCTATTGTAATTGGATATTACATGTTGTTAGAATATATAGTTGAAGTATACTATATATAGAATCAACGTAGTTAGTTGGCAATGTCTTTTGACTTAAGCTGAAGAATAAAGAATCGAATCGAATCAGTAATTACATAGATCAGACATGAGACTTGTGTAGTGATCGTGGAGTAGAATTGTACACGCCAGGTTAGGCGTGTAGAACCCCCCTGGTTGGCTTGATGGCCGGCCTCGATAGAGAGAGAGATTTCTGTTGTGGCGGGGAGGTCGCCGAATTTTCGTAGAATGATCTACGATAAGATCTAGATGTTAATAAAGCGCTTGTGGCCTTATAGGTGAAGTACTACGTGTGGCGCGATCTACTTGGCTTAAGGAGTAGCCGACGTTTGGAAGTACTTGAGCGTTTTGCTATTAGTCGATACTCGTCGCGAGGTATGTGAACCTCTTCCTATCCCTTCTAGCATGATATGTGTGAACTATGTAGTACGGTAGACGTACCTGTACTAAATGTATGTGATTGGTGTAAAACATAAAGTGTTATACCGGCTTTATGGGAAGTTGGTTATAACAGCTTTATGTTGGTAAGAAAATACATGTGGTTTTTAAAAGGTAACTGATTTGAACTATAACTGGCTTGTTATGTGTTAATAAAGAACTTGAAGTATTTCAAAAGATTTTTGAATCATTTTGAAAGAAGTAGTAATATTTGGTTTTTGAAAACTTAAGAGTTATACTAGCTTTATGGGAAGTTAGGTATAACGGCTTAAGAATGTTTTACTGATTTCGGAAATCGGAATGTGTATAGACAAACCATGCGGCGTTAATAAAAGGAAATGTTTTGAATAATTAAGTATTATTAAAACCAAGAGAAACTTCCATCTGCATAGAAGCTAAGATGAGACAAAATGATATTTCCTAGATCATGGCTGCTGTAATAAGATTGTTATAAACAAGATATCCTACTCACATATAAGGCTTATGTTTCTCAGATTGTTTAAAGGAGAATTATACTCTTAAATGAATAAGACTATGAACTACGAAACCTTTCTAAAATGAGAAACTTTAACATTGGAAATTAGGCAAACTTGAACATTGGAAAAGAATGTTGCTAATTGATTTTACAAAGAGAAGTAATTGATTAACTTTAAAAGATAATCACTCTATTTTCATATACTACGGGTATTGTGTGACTTTTGTGAAAGTGACGTATCTTTTAAAGAGTTAATGTATGAAGTACTTTGGGGATAAAACCCGATCTTGTTAATCATATAGTAGAAAGTACCTTGTGTGAACAACTTGATTGTATTGGTTTGTGATAGCCTTGTAATACTTTCTTGTTGCTTTGATAAGTAAACGTGTTAGGATGCTACGTGTGTTAGTATCTTGTGATGTTTGTGTAAAGGGTTTCTTGATTGTGCTTATAAACTATCGGTCGTTATGATAGTATTGTGGCATTCATCTCTTGAGATGATTCCGGGTTAAGCCGCCTCCGACGCGGGTAGACTCAAAGTGGTCGATGGACCTATGATTCGAGAATACCTCATGCAGTCCTGGGGCCTATCGCGGAGCTACGAGAGTTCCGAGTTAGTGTCGTCCTTTATGGGCATGCGGTCCTTGTGGCTACGCGGACTCGGAAGTCGGGGCGATGCCGGGAGTAGCTACCTCGATGCGGGAATACCTCATGCGGGCCGATGAGATTGGCCTATGCGAGTCGCGGAAGTTCCAGGACTAGACGCGCACATTAGATCTGCGGGCAAGTGGCGGCTTTGATCATGTGACGGCCCAGACAGATCTTATGATACGATTCATGACCTTGTTGGTACCGTAGGTGTTAGTAGTCGGCTATGCCTTCGCACTTACCGTCACGGTGTTATTATGGCACAGTGGGACCCGTGTTCATGTGTGTTCCTTGGTGCTTTTATATCATAAAGCTGCCGTGATGAGAATGTGTCCCACGCACGATTGAGGTTGTGGGCGTGAGACCCTCTGTTATGTTCTTTTGTGATTACTTGAGGGCGTGAGTCCCTGACTTGATAAGACTGCTTAGTTATTGTGAACTGTAGTTTGGTTATCATACATGTCTCCTGCTTTATATAGACTACTATGATTTCATTTACTGATTTATTTTCGCCACATACTCGCACTGTTATCGACCTCCTTCGGCTGCGTTCATGCCGCAGTAAAGGTACACCGCCATTGATCCTCGCTCTAGGGTCACAGCCAAGATTGGGAAAGCTCCGTTTCTCCGAGGCTTATCGGGTATAGTCCCCTGTTGTTGTAGGTGTTTACATTCAGGGGTATGGCGGGGCCCTGTCCCGCCATTGTTGTCGTATCATTTCTTAGGTGCAGAGTAATCGCTGCAAGGTGGTTTGTGAAAAGGATTAAACTGTTCATTTGTAAAAGTTGTTATTTATATATGCCAAAAGGCAAGTTTTCCTCGACATCGTTTTGTACTTCACTTGTTTCATGTATATGTTTTATGTTCCACTGACACTGATGTTGTGTCACTAGGGTGCGGGTAGGCACGATCACGCCCGCTGGTCGTGATGGTATGTGCGTGAGGACGACGTATAAAATTTGAGCCTTAAAGTTAGGCTAAGTTCGAAATTGTGCACAAGTGTCAAAAGAGTCGCTTTCAGGCGAAACGTTTCCACGCTTACGTAGGGAAAATTCGGCTATGTCAATAATAATTTTTGCGGATTTTTCCGAGACGTAACATTTTGGACCAACGGGAGGGTGACATGTGTCACCTCACATTGGAAAGAGGTTGGACGGCAAATGGGCTAGTCTTGCACGTTTTTTGTGTTGAAATTTTGGTCAAGGGTTAGGTAGGATATTTTGTGTAGATGGATAAGGTAACACATGGCTAAATCTTGACCTTACACTTGCTATACACTTGGAAGAATCTTGGCCCTTGGTTGGCCTTTGCTTGACCTATAAATACCCCTCTAAGTTGATGAACTTCTTCATCCAAAATTTCTCTAAGTGTTAAAAATCCCTCCCTCTCCCTCAACCTTGTTCTCGTCCAAACACCACCCTCTCCCCTCTCAAGGCCCTCGAGCACCCTCCCCCTAGCCTAGTTGTGCTAGTCGAAATACTACCCCCCTTGGTAGAAATGTATTCTACAAGTATTGTTATAATGCCCAAAATACTTTAGCCAAATACCTTGTAGTACTTTCCAAAGTACCCTTTATACGAAAAACCCGGAAAATACGATTATACTTTCCTTTAGCCACAAAACGAAACCCTAAGTAAATCTTCACCCGTAGTTGAAGTTATAAGTAGAAGTTGGTTAGAACTTCTAAGGGTTGTTTGGAGCGGGTCAGAGCGCACGGAGTAGGAGCTAAACCTTGCTCAGGATCGACATATAAACTCGGATAATTTTGGGCTTATCGAGGTAAACATTCTTGACCTTCTGTGGTAATTGGAAATTACATGTTGTAGGAGTATATAGTTAAGTATACTATATATAGAACTGAGCATAGTTGTGCGGCAATGTCTTTTGACTTAAGCCTGAATAATACTTACGGCAATGTCTTGCGACTTAAGCCTGAATTTTAAGAAGTGAATCGAATCGTAATTACATAGGGTATCAGACATGAGACTTGTGTAGAATTACTGTGAGTAGAATTGTACACGTCCAGTTAGACGTGCAAACCCCCCCCTGGTTGGCTTGGTAGCCGGCCTCGATTGAGGAGGAGATTTACGCTGTTGCGGGGGGGGAGGTGCTGCCGAATTTTCTGTAGAATATTCTACTTTGAGATCTAGGATGTTAATAGGCGCCTTGTGGCCTCTATAGGTTGAAGTACTACGTATGGCGTGATCTACTTGGCTTAAGGAGTAGCCGACGGTTTGAGGTACTTGGAGCACTTTGCTATTAGTCGATAATCGTCGCGAGGTATGTGAACCTCTTCCTATCTGTTCTAGCATGATATGTGTATAACTATGTAGTACGGTAGACGTACATGTGTTTAATGTATTTGATTGGTTTGAAACATAAAGTGTTATAACGGCTTTATGGGAAGTTGGTTATAACATACATGTAGGTAAGAAAATGCTTTGTGGTTTCAAATGGTAACTGATTTGACTTATAACGGATTTGATGTGTAGTAATAAAGAACTTGAAGTGTTTCAAAAAGACCTTTTTGAAAGAAGAGTAATACTTGGCTTTGAAAACATAAGAGTTGTACTAGCTTTATGGGAAGTTAGGTATAACGTCTTAAGAGTGATAAAAAGAATGGTTTACTGATTTTTTTTGAAGATAAGAGACTTGACTTAATGGTATTGATATGAATTTTGTTAAAAGTGTGAAACCTCATTCGTGAGTAATGAGTACTTGGTTTTAAAATGAATAATGTTTTACTGATTTTGGAAATCAGAATGGGTATCGACAAACCACTGCAGCGTTAATAAAGGAAAATGTATTGAATAATGAAGTATGGTATTAAAACCAGTAGAAACCTCCATCTGCATAGAAGCTAAGATGAGACAAAATGATATTACATTTCCTAGATCATGGCTGCTTAATAAGATTGATTATAAACAAGAATAACCTACTCACATATAAGACATATGTTTCTCAAAACGTTTAAAGGAGAATTATGTTTTGAAGGATTAAAACTATGAACTATGAAACCTTTTCTAAAATGAGAAACTTGAGCATCTGAAATTAGACAAACTTGAACGTTTGGAAAATAAGGTTGTTACTTGATTTTACAAAGGAAAGCATTTTGGTTTACTTAACAATGTTAGTCACTCTATTTTTATACTACGGGTATCGGGTGACCTTTGTAAAAGAAATGGATCTTTAAAAGGAATTTAACATACGTAGTACTTTAGGGTTAAAATCCGGACTTTGACATAAAATTAAAGTACCTTGAGTTGTGTGTAACTTGCCTATGCTTGTTGTTATGAAACTTGACCATGTTACGTGTGATAGCCTTGTTGTGCAAGTACTGTGTTCTACTCGACTACCGGTTCATCCGGGAATGTATTTCACTCGACTACCGGTTCATCCGGGAATGTATTTCACTCGACTACCGGTTCATCCGGGAATGTATTTCACTCGACTACCGGTTCACCCGGGAATGTATTTCACTCGACTACCGGTTCACCCGGGAATGTATTTCACTCGACTACCGGTTCATCCGGGAATGTATTTCACTCGACTACCGGTTCATCCGGGAATGTATCCCACACGTTTCTATACTGGGTCCATGAGATGGGCCGAGACATGTTATACGTATCACATGATTTGTACCTAGACTGCCGGCAGTGAGGAAGAAGTTCCACGGGCATGAGGGATGACTTTGAGGGCGTGAGTCCCTGACTTGACATAACTGTTTTTATGTTGTGAACTGTAGTTTGGTTATCATACATGTCTCCTGCTTTATATAGACTATTATGATTTCATTTACAGTATTTTCCAGTTTCACATACTTGGTACTTGTTGTACTGACCTCCTTCGGGGGGCTGCGTTCATGCCGCAGGTAGAAGTACACCGGCTGTCGATCCCCGCGTTTAGGATCTCATTTCAGCGTCTTGGGAAGCTCCGTCCCTTCGGAGGCTTATCTTTGGTATGTTACCACGAGTGCAGAGTCCTTGTACATTCGGTGGTATGGCGGGCCCCGTCCGTCATAGATGTTGTATAAATCTTAGGTCCAGAGTAATCACAAGTGTGGTTGTAAGGATTGTAACTGTTCAAATGTTTATATATATGTATGTTGAAAGGCAACCGTTTTGGTTGGCCTATTTTCTTTCATCTTAATCCATGTCTATTTACATGTTTAAGTTTTATTTCCGCTGGTTTTCTCTGATGTTGTATCACTAGGGTGCCCGGGGTAAGGCACGATCACGCCCGGTTCGGTCGTGACAAAAGTGGTATCAGAGCAGTTAGTCCTCGGAAAGTGTCTACAGACCGTGTCTAGTAGAGTCTTGATTATCGGTGTGTTGTGCACCACATCTATAATCAGGAGGCTGCAGGACATTTATGATTGGTTTCCATCCTTCTTATTCTGAGATCGTGCCTTAGAGTTGTGTGATAAGTTGGACCCCTCTGACGTATTCCTTTCCTTTACCAGTTATGCCTCCACGTAAGGCAACCCAGGCCCAGATGGGCAAGGCAGTCGAGGGAGCTGTTAGTGAGATACAGAGGAGTACGAGGGCACGCAGACCGGCCAAGACGAGCAGTGCTTCCGACGGGTTTCGGCGCCGCCAAAGACCAAAGAGAGTTTAGAGCGCAGCGGTGGCTGCTGAGACTACTGATACACGAGCCTCCACCCACACCGGAGCAGATGAGATGGGTACAAGGAGATGTCCCGATTCGCCGTGGTCGTGGCGGATATGAGATAGGCCGGATCACAGCCTGGCCCCAAGAGCACCGTAGTTCACCCCGAGCGCATACTTGAGACTACGGATTTTCTCGAGTGTAACCCGCCGAGTTTTATGGGTCGAGGCACGAGGATGATCCGCAGGAGTTCATCCGGCGATTCTGGGTCGCGAGAGTGATCAAGGCATCGGATACCGAGTCGGTGGTCCTAGGATCGCATCGCGCGTGATACCGCAATGATCGTTTGATTCGTGAGCTGTCCCGGGAGAGAATGCACTTCCGCTATATGGGACGAGTTCTCAAAGGCATTTCTTGCACACTTCTTGCCTCCACGGATGAGGAGGGCTCGCCTCTGATTTTTGACGTTGAGGCGGGGCGGGCGGACGGTTAGAGAGTACAATGTGAGTTCGACTCATTAGCTCGGTATGTTCCCGTGGTAGCCGATATGGAGGATGAGTACACCGCTACGTCACCGGGCTAGATGATTACTTAGCGAGGCTTGTACGGGTGTAGCTCTTCAGGCATGGACATTGCCCACATGCAAGCTCATGCACTAGGATGTGAGGCACAGAGGTCGACGGAATGGCCGAGATCGCGAAGAGGCGAGCAGCAGGTCCTTTGGTAACTTTCGAGGCGGACCGCCTCAGTGATCTAGTTATGTACCTCCACCAAGATGCAGTGGTCCCCGCGATCGTCGGGGCGTTCGGTATTCGGGAGCTGGTGAGCTCGGGGCTTCAGTTCACAGGTATACGTGAGTGCTAGCCAGCAGGATTCATGTCCCCCTCAGTGTGCACGATGTGGCAAACATCATCCCGGGGAATGTCGTCTTTTTACTGGTGCTTGTTTCACCTGCGGCCGTCAGGGCCATGTGACGAGAGACTGTGCTTATAGGAGAGGTACGGCAGCGCGCCTCACGGATCAGTGGCAGGTTCATCGCCTTCTACAGTTATGCGCCCTGCAGGGCAGGCCTATGATTAGAGTGGAGCGGTAGCTTCAGGTATATCCTTAACCCTCTAGAGATTTGTATGCGTGATATGATGACCTTATATTTATGTGCTATGTACGAATAGCGTTGTGTTATTTGTGAGTTAGAAAACATGGTTAGTTGGAAGGATAAGTATGAGGGCATGGGAAGTGTGAACCTTAGAATATTTCATGTTGAGACCTTAGAGGTAAGGTCGTCTTAAAGGAGAGATTCTTACGGTTAGTCTTTGTTAAAATACTTGGTATGCGTAAAATGTATTATGGGAAATTCATTGAGTTGTGTGAGGTGAAAGTGGTAGCTTTCATGACGCAAATTGTAAGAATGTTGCAAGGCGAGGAACGAGAAAGTTGGCACGATTACGGGTCGGGTTGAGGACCATTCGCGGGTCAACCCGTAGCCCGGAATGTGGTGAGGTCAGTCCGAGGTGGTCCCGCCAGGTGGTAGGGTCACGAGGATGCTAGGCCCAAGTTTAGATGACCATCGTATGAGTTCGTGGATATGTTCGACCAAAATCAGTTCGTGAAGGCCGAGAATGGCCCTAGAAGAAATCGAGGTTAGTAAGATGACCAAGTTTGGAGGTAGTGACTCCAAGGTTGGAAACAGAAGCGTTGACTGAAGTGTGGTACGTATACTAGAAGAGTTCAAGTGTTCGAGAAGAGTACGACGAGTAAGGGTAGAGGCGAGCATGTATTGCGAGCATAGATATGATCATTTCTTGTGAAGAGAGAAGGTGCGAAGGATGTATATTTTAGACCTCAGGGATCGCATGCAGTCCGGTACCATTTGTTGGGTCGCCGGAGTGACACTAGAACCTCGCGGCAAAGTGACAAAAGTTTGTGATGTTAGAGGTGTTTCCTCGTGGACTTGGATGTAAGTATTTGCGCGGGGTTTCTGTGGCCAGGTGTGGCAGGTTTTGTTCTCGTAAATATAGTAGTGAAGACTATACTGGCGCATGTTTGTTTTGAGGCTTAGAAGGAACATTCGGGACGAATGTTTCTAAGGAGGGGAGAATGTTATACCCCGTATTTCCAGGGTATGTACGTGAGGACGTACGTATAAAATTTGAGCCTTAAAGTTAGGCTAAGTTCGAAATTGTGCACAAGTGTCAAAAAGAGTCGTTTTCCGACGAAACGTTTCCACAGCTTACGTAGGGAAAATTCCGGCTATGTCAATAATAATTTTTGCGGATTTTCCCGAGAGACGTAACATTTTGGACCAACGGGAGGGTGACATGTGTCACCCTCACATTGGAAGAGGTTGGACGGCAAATGGGCTAGTCTTGCACGTTTTTTGTGTTGAAATTTTGGTCAAGGGTTAGGTAGGATATTTTGTGTAGATGGATAAGATAACACATGGCTAAATCTTGACCTTACACTTGCTATACACTTGGAAGAATCTTGGCCCTTGGTTGGCCTTTGCTTGACCTATAAATACCCCTCTAAGTTGATGAACTTCTTCATCCAAAATTTCTCTAAGTGTTAAAAATCCCTCCCTCTCCCTCAACCTTGTTCTCGTCCAAACACCACCCCTCTCCCCTCTTGAGGCCCTCACGAGCACCCTCCCCCTAGCCTAGTTGTGCTAGTCGAAATACTACCCCCCTTGGTAGAAATGTATTCTACAAGTATTGTTATAATGCCCAAAATACTTTAGCCAAATACCTTGTAGTACTTTCCAAAGTACCCTTTATACGAAAAACCCGGAAAATACGATTATACTTTCCTTTAGCCACAAAACGAAACCCTAAGTAAATCTTCACCCGTAGTTGAAGTTATAAGTAGAAGTTGGTTAGAACTTCTAAGGGTTGTTTGGAGCGGGTCAGAGCGCACGGAGTAGGAGCTAAACCTTGCTCAGGATCGACATATAAACTCGGATAATTTTGGGCTTATCGAGGTAAACATTCTTGACCTTCTGTGGTAATTGGAAATTACATGTTGTAGGAGTATATAGTTAAGTATACTATATATAGAACTGAGCATAGTTGTGCGGCAATGTCTTTTGACTTAAGCCTGAATAATACTTACGGCAATGTCTTGCGACTTAAGCCTGAATTTTAAGAAGTGAACTGAACTGTAATTACATAGGACTGTATTACAGTAGACTTGTGTAGAATTACTGTGAGTAGAATTGTACACGTCCAGTTAGACGTGCAAACCCCCCCCCCCCTGGTTGGCTTGGTAGCCGGCCTCGATTGAGGAGGAGATTTACGCTGTTGCGGGGGGGGAGGTGCTGCCGAATTTTCTGTAGAATATTCTACTTTGAGATCTAGGATGTTAATAGGCGCCTTGTGGCCTCTATAGGTTGAAGTACTACGTATGGCGTGATCTACTTGGCTTAAGGAGTAGCCGACGGTTTGAGGTACTTGGAGCACTTTGCTATTAGTCGATAATCGTCGCGAGGTATGTGAACCTCTTCCTATCTGTTCTAGCATGATATGTGTATAACTATGTAGTACGGTAGACGTACATGTGTTTAATGTATTTGATTGGTTTGAAACATAAAGTGTTATAACGGCTTTATGGGAAGTTGGTTATAACAGCTTTATGTAGGTAAGAAAATGCTTTGTGGTTTCAAATGGTAACTGATTTGACTTATAACGGATTTGATGTGTAGTAATAAAGAACTTGAAGTGTTTCAAAAAGACCTTTTTGAAAGAAGAGTAATACTTGGCTTTGAAAACATAAGAGTTGTACTAGCTTTATGGGAAGTTAGGTATAACGTCTTAAGAGTGATAAAAAGAATGGTTTACTGATTTTTTTGAAGATAAGAGACTTGACTTAATGGTATTGATATGAATTTTGTTAAAAGTGTGAAACCTCATTCGTGAGTAATGAGTACTTGGTTTTAAAATGAATAATGTTTTACTGATTTTGGAAATCAGAATGAGTATCGACAAACCACTGCAGCGTTAATAAAGGAAAATGTATTGAATAATGAAGTATGGTATTAAAACCGAGAAACCTCCATCTGCATAGAAGCTAAGATGAGACAAAATGATATTACATTTCCTAGATCATGGCTGCTTAATAAGATTGATTATAAACAAGAATAACCTACTCACATATAAGACATATGTTTCTCAAAACGTTTAAAGGAGAATTATGTTTTGAAGGATTAAAACTATGAACTATGAAACCTTTTCTAAAATGAGAAACTTGAGCATCTGAAATTAGGCAAACTTGAACGTTTGGAAAATAAAGTTGTTACTTGATTTTACAAAGGAAAGCATTTTGGTTTACTTAACAATGTTAGTCACTCTATTTTTATACTACGGGTATCGGGTGACCTTTGTAAAAGAAATGGATCTTTAAAAGGAATTTAACATACGTAGTACTTTAGGGTTAAAATCCGGACTTTGACATAAAATGAAAGTACCTTGAGTTGTGTGTAACTTGCCTATGCTTGTTGTTATGAAACTTGACCATGTTACGTGTGATAGCCTTGTTGTGCAAGTACTGTGTTCTACTCGACTACCGGTTCATCCGGGAATGTATTTCACTCGACTACCGGTTCACCCGGGAATGTATTTCACTCGACTACCGGTTCATCCGGGAATGTATTTCACTCGACTACCGGTTCACCCGGGAATGTATTTCACTCGACTACCGGTTCATCCGGGAATGTATTTCACTCGACTACCGGTTCACCCGGGAATGTATTTCACTCGACTACCGGTTCACCCGGGAATGTATTTCACTCGACTACCGGTTCATCCGGGAATGTATTTCACTCGACTACCGGTTCATGGGATGAACCGGGAATGTATCCCACACGTTTCTATACTGGGTCCATGAGATGGGCCGAGACATGTTATACGTATCACATGATTTGTACCTAGATCGCCAAGCATGGCGGAAGAAGTTCCACGGGCATGAGGGATGACTTTGAGGGCGTGAGTCCCTGACTTGACATAACTGCTTTTATGTTGTGAACTGTAGTTTGGTTATCATACATGTCTCCTGCTTTATATAGACTATTATGATTTCATTTACAGTATTTTCCAGTTTCACATACTTGGTACTTGTTGTACTGACCTCCTTCGGGGGGCTGCGTTCATCTGCAGTAAGTACACCTACCGCCGATCCGCGCTAGGATCTCATTTCAGCGTCTTGGGAAGCTCCGCCTTCGGAGGCTTATCTTTGGTATGTTACCCCGAGTGCAGAGGTCCTTGTACATTCGGGGTATGGCGGGGCCACTGTCCGTCATAGATGGTGTATAAATCTTAGAGTCCAGCAGTTGTTGTGGCGGGTTGTAAGGATTATCGCTCAAATGTTTATATATATGTATGTTGAAAGGCAACCGTTTTGGTTGGCCTATTTTCTTTCATCTTAATCCATGTCTATTTACATGTTTAAGTTTTATTTCTGCTGGTTTTCTCTGATGTTGTATCACTAGGGTGCCCGGGGTAAGGCACCAGTCACGGGCCCGGGTTCGGGTCGTGACAGTAGCTCTTTCAGGATCTAGTTCTTGTCATTCCATGCCTTGGGCCTTTCCTTGTAGATTTTTGCATTTTCATAGGCGTTGTTTCAAAATTCATCTAGCTCATTCAGTTGTAGCAGCCTCTTCTACTTGGCTGCTTCGGTATCCATGTTCAACTTTTTCATTGCCTAGAACGCCCTGTGTTCCAACTCCACCGGCAGATGACATGCCTTCCCAAAGACCATCCTGTATGGTGACATCCCAATGGGAGTTTTGAAAGTTGTCCTATAGGCCCAAAGTGCATCATCCAGCTTTGTAGACCAATTCTTTCTTGAGCTATCCACTATCTTCTCCAGTATGCTTTTCACTGCCCTGTTTGAAATTTTAGCCTGCCCATTAGCTTGAGGGTGATATGGCAAAGCAGTCTGGTGGTAGACTCTGTAATGCGCCAGCAAAGTGTCAAACTGCTTGTTGCAAAAGTGACTCCCTTCATCGCTGATGAGGGCCCTTGGAGTGTCAAACCTTGTGAATATGTTTTTCTGAAGGAATTTTAAGACAGTCTTACTATCATTCTCTTTAGTAGCTACTGCCTCAACCCATTTGGACACATAATCCACTGCGAGAAGAATGTATTGGTTCCCAAAGGACGTTGGGAACGGGCCCATGAAGTCGATCCCCCACACGTCAAACAACTCCACTTCTAAAATCCCAGTTAGAGGCATTTCATTTCGCCTTGATATGTCCCCAGTTCTTTGGTAACGATCACAACCCTTCACGAAAGTGTTGGCATCCTTGAATAGGGTTGGCCTATATAATCCACTCTGCAATACCTTGGCTGCTATCCGTGATGCCCCAAAATGCCCACCACATTGCAAGGTGTGACAATGAGTGAGAATTTGGTGCATTTCATCATCTGGTACACACCACCTAATGACTTGATCAGCACAGTGATTTTAGAGAATTGGATCCTCACAGTAGTAATGTTTTACCTCTGAATAGAACTTTTTCACCTGCTGTCTTGTCATTCCTGAAGGCACTATTTTTGCTGCAAGAAAATTAACAAAGTCAGCGAACCAAGGTAAACTTACACTAGTACTTACCTGAAACAGTTGCTCGTCTGGAAAGTAGTCATTTATTTACATATCCTTGGTGTTCTGGTTCTCTTCCATTTCAAGCCTTGATAAATAGTCTGCAACCACGTTCTCTGTCCCCTTTTTGTACCGGATCTCCATGTCAAATTCTTGTAGCAGCAGCACCCATCGTGTTATACCCCGTGGTTCGGGCCGTGCGTGTGGGGTCGTGCGAGAAATTAGAGAAACACGTTCAGGGGCCTGAGAGCCGCGGCGCCGGAGGTAGGGCCGCGGCGCCAAGGCGGGTGAAGTGCGGTGAGGCGCTGAAGTTCCAGCGCCGCGGCGCCGGGAAACAGGGCCGCGGCGCCGAAAGATCCGAGGGTCCGCAGGAGTTGCGGCGCCGCGGCGCCGGGAAGCAGGGCCGCGGCGGGAAATTTGGGCGGAAAAACTTAGAAAGTCTGATTTTTGTTTTAAAAGAGGCCATGGGAGGGTGACAAGTGTCCCCCCCCATCTGATTTCTGCTACATGCATTATATTGACCAAGACTTGGTCATTTCTTTCAACTTTTCATCTTTACACTCCATCTCTCTCTAAGTTAAAAAGCTCATCCTTCTCTCTAAATTCCCAAGAGGAATTCTAGCCTAAGGGAAAAATCTGAAAAGTGTAATAGGAAGGAAAGGTTATTACAAGCTTGTGAAGACTATTGTGGTGGTGTTCTTGGAGAAAAGGCTAGCAAGGTGTTGGAATAAGTTTGGCTAAAACTTAAGGTAACATTTCTTCTCTTGTAGTTGGTATTGGGTGTTGCATGTTTAATAGAAATAACTTGTAGTTGGAAAAATGCACTTAGAGTAGTTGCATGTAAGAAATGGGGTTGATTATGAAAGAATTGGTTAGGGGGATATTATGAGCATGTTGTTACCTAAATACTACATTAGACTTGTTGGGTTAGTTGTTGTAACTTGTGGGGCTGAATTTTACACACCAAAGTCTAGGTGTGTAAACCCCTTGGTGTTGGTTGGTTGTTGAGCCTTAAACATGGCATTTGAGCGTTAAAAATCGACCTTGGAAAAGGTGGCAATGTATGTAGAAACAAAGGAAACGCTGCCCAATTTTCCGTAGGAAATTGGTGACTTTAACTTGGAAAAATTCTGCATTGTAATTAGAGTTTGATAAACGTATTGTGGTCATTTTAGGTTGACATACTACGTGCGGTAAATTGGAATTAGCTTGTGGATTGACCGAAGAGGTATGTGGAGCTTTCCTATCTCTTGAGCATGATTAGTTGTACCTATGTAGTACGGTAGACGTACAAGATTTGGAAATCTTCGTTTGTTATAAGTATTTGATACTTGCTTCGTTTTAAAAGGAAAGTATAAAAATCCCTTGGACTTAAGGGAATGTGTTTTACTATTGTTTAACTCTAATATAACGGCTTTATGGGGAGTTGGTTATATTAGCTTGTGAAAGTTTAATGGAGAAAGGTTTTGATGATTTGAACTTGTGGAAGGAAAATGGTTTTAAGGCATGAATTGCCTAAGGTTTTACAAGAAATGAAGTCACTTAATTTAGAAGCTTGAGATAGTTTTAAAAGAAAATGTGACTTGTTTTGAAAAGAAATCGTAACTTGATACTATGGTGATTAGTATCTTGAAATTTTTGTATAAAAAGAGTTATTTCTTAAAAGGTTAGAGGTACATGATACTTGGGTTAAATTCCCGGATTTTTATTAAAAGACATGATCGTGCCTTAGGTATACTAAAATGAGAGGATGTATTAGTACTATTAATAAGAAGTTAGGTGATTCTTAACTTGCTTAAGTTATGATAGGCCGGTAGTGCTTATGTTGTGATGTGATAGGCCGGTAGTGCTTATGTTATGTTTATTAGCCGGATGAGCTATGTTATATATATTTATATTGTTACGGGTAAACCCCGGGTTATTATTTATGCCATGGATTTGCTACCCATGATGCGAGTGCGGCGCTTGTACTCATGCGGATCTGGACCATAGGATCCATGCGGGTGAAATAGTCCCATGCGAGTACGCGATGGTACTCATGCGGATCCACAGGATCCATGCGGGTGAAATAGTCCCATGCGGGTGAAATAGTCCTATGACGAGGCGGATGACCTCATGCGGGTCCACAGGACCTATGCGGGTGAAATAGTCCCAGGAGTAGGATTGCTTAATGATACTACGGGCGAGGTACCCTGTTTTGATCATGAGCCTCCTATTTTTATGCTATAAAATGTATACTTGTTACTCTCGTTATTAGTAAGGCACAGTGCAACATAATTTGGTTTTATCTATAACTTCAGTGTATTTTGGACTTATGATATTACTACAGTATTTTTCAGTTTTACATACTTGGTACGTTGTGTACTGACCCCCTTCCTCGGGGGCTGCGTTCATGCCGCAGGTAAGGGAAAGCAGGTGGTAGATCCTCATTCCTAGGATCTTGTACTCAGGTGTCAGGAGCTCCATTTCTTCGGAGGCTCGACTTTTGGTATGGTTCTCCCTGGAGTCGTTGATATTTTGTACATTCAGGGGCATGACGGGGCCCTGTCCCGTCATAGTGTTATTCATTCTTAGAGGCCTGTAGTCTTGTCAGAACTTGGTTCGTTAAGGATGTAACTGTTCGGTTTATGTACTTTTGGGTTAGCCAGTTTGGGCTAGACTATTCTATATCTTAATGGTTGTTTATCTTGAGTTTACATTCCGCTGGTTTTCTCTGATGTTGTGTCACTAGGGTGCCCGGGTTAAGGCACCGGTCACGGATCCGGGTTCGGTCGTGACAAAAGTGATATCGCAGCGATTAATCCTCGGAAAGAGTCTACAGGCCGTATCTAGTAGAGTCTTGATTATCGATGTGTTGTGCACCACATCTATAATCAGGAGGCTGCAGGATATTTAGGATTGGTTCCCATTCTTTCACTCTAAGATCGTGCAATAGAGCCGTGCTATAGGTTGAATTTCCTCTGACGTATTTTTTCCTGTATCAGTTATGTCTCCGCGCAAGGCAACCGCAGCCCAGAAGGGCAAGGCAGTAGAGGGAACTACCAGTAGGGCACCGAGGGTCACCAGGGCACAGGCCCGGTCCTTACCAGACGAGGTGTTTTGACAATGAAGTTCTACGACGCCGCCAACCCCGCAGAGTCGGCAGCAGCACGCCATCGAGACCGCGATACCGAGCCTCCATCCGGCGTGGCGGAGGATATGGGCTACAAGGAGATAGCCGCCATCGCCATGATCGTGGCGACAGAGGATAGGTTGGAGAGCAGCCCGGCCAGACTGTAGTTCAAAGACAGAGCTGCTAGCTCGAGACTGAGGGACTTTTTGAGTTGTAGCCCACCAGAGTTTTACGGGTCGAGACCTGAGGATGATCCTCAGGAGTTTATCTGTTATACCCCGTATTTCCAGAGTATGTACGTATGGACGTACGTACGAAATTTGAGCCTTAAGTTAGGCATTGGATTCGAAATTTGGGCACAAGTGCCGGCTAGAGTCGCTTTCCGACGAAACGTTTCCACGACTTCGTAGGGAAAATTCCGGCTATGTCATTTATAATTTTGCGGATTTTTCCGAGAGACGAAACATTTTGGACCAACGGAGGGTGACATGTGTCACCTCACATTGGAAGCAAGTGGGAAGGTTGGGCGATTTGGGCGCCCAAGAGGCCTTGGTTGGCCTCGCCGATTGGCTCCTCTTTGGCCTTGTATTGTGGCTTGTTTTGTGGAGTGTTTTGTGGAGTAGGGTTAGGGTGCACTTGGCTTGATCTTGGCCTTACACTTGCCTTGCACTTGGCTAGATCTTGGCCATTGGTTGGCCTTTGGGTTTGCTATAAATACCCCCTTAGTTGATGAACTTTCTTCATCCAAAAATCATTTTCCAAGTCATGAAATCTCTCCCCCTTTGTGAGTTGAAATCGTCCAAAGCCCTCCCCCCCTTTGTGGAGCTTTGGCCGAGAGCCCCCCCCCCCCTCCTAGCCTAGTTACTTTCGTATAATACCCCTTGTTGTGGTATAGAAATACTCTCCTAGTATTGTTATAATGCCCACAATACCTTTGCCTTATAACTTGAAGTATTCCAAAAGTTAACTCTATAAGTATAATACGGATATACTACCTTTGTCCTTTTAGTCTCAAACCGAAACCCTAAGGAAATCTTCATAGTTGGTTGAAGTATTTAAGTAGAAGTTGGTTAGAACTTCTAAGGGTTGTTTGGAGCGGATTGGAGCGTACGGAGTAGGAGCTAAACCTTGCTCAGGAGCGACATTAAACTCGGATAATTTTGGGCTTATCGAGGTAATTATCTTGTCCCTCTATTGTAATTGGAAATTACATGTTTGGTTGAATATATAGTTGAAGTATACTATATATGGAACTACTTAGTATTCGGCAATGTCTTTTGACTTAAGCCTGAAGAATAAAGAACTGAACGGAACTGTAATTACATAGGACTGTATTGCAGTAGACTTGTATAGTATTGCAGTATAGTAGAATTGTACACGTCCGGTTAGACGTGTAAAACCCCCCCCCCTGGTTGGCTTGGTAGCCGGCCTCGATAGAGGAGGAGATTTACGCTGTGGCGGGGGGGGGGAGGTGCTGCCGAATTTTCTGTAGAATATGGAACGTTGAGATCTAGATGTTAATAAGCGCCTTGTGGCCTTATAGGTTGGAGTACTACGTGTGGAGTGATCCACTTGGCTTAAGGAGTAGCCGACTGTTTGGGGCGTTTTGCTATTAGTCGATACTCGTCGCGAGGTATGTGAACCTCTTCCTATCTTTTCTAGCATGATATGTGTGAACTATGTAGTACGGTAGACGTACATGTGCTAAGTGTATTTGTTTGGCTTAAACATAAAGTGTTATAACGGCTTTATGGGAAGTTGGTTATAACAGCTTTATGTAGGTAAGAAAATGAGTTGTGATTTTCAAAAGGTAACTGATTCGAACTATAACTGGCTTGTTATGTGTTAATGCAGAACTTGATGTATTTCAAAATATTTAGGAATCGTTTTGAAAGAAAGAGTAGTACTTGGTTTTTGAAAACTTAAGTGTTATACTAGCTTTATGGGAAGTTAGGTATAACGGCTTAAGAATGTTTTCTTGATTTCTAAATCGGGATGTGTATCGACAAACCATGCAGTTAATAAAAAGGAAATGTTTTGATTAATTAAGTATTATTAAAACCAAGAGAAACTTCCATCTTCATAGAAGCTAAGATAAGCCAAAATGATATGACATTTCGAGCTCATGGCTGCTGTATTAATAATGTTAAATAAGAATAAACTACTCACACGTAAGGCATATGTTTCTTAAATTGTTTTAAGGGATTAAAATTATGAACTATGAAACCTTTTGAAAAGGAGAAGCTTGAGTAATTAAAATTAGGCAAACTGGAACCTTAGGAAAAGAATGTTGTTACTTGATTTTAAAAAGAAGGTGTTCGGGTTTACTTAATAATGTGGATCACTCTAGTTTTATGCTACGGGTATCGGGTGACTTTTACAAAAGGAATGTATCTCTTTTAAAAAAAAAGAACTTAACGTATGTAGTACTTTGGGGTTAAAACCCGGACTTTGACATAACATGAGTACTGAGTATGTGACTTGCCTATGCTTGTTGTGATAGCCTTTGTTGTGCAAGTATTGTGTTTCTATTCCACCACGTCTCTCGATGGAGGGCCGGCTGATTTGTTATGGACGTTTCTATACCGGTTCATGGGATGAACCGGGAATGTATTTCACTCGACTACCGGTTCATCCGGGAATGTATTTCACTCGACTACCGGTTCATCCGGGAATGTATTTCACTCGACTACCGGTTCATCCGGGAATTTATTTCACTCGACTACCGGTTAATCAGGTAATGTATTTCACTCGACTACCGGTTCATCCGGGAATGTATTTCACTCGACTACCGGTTCATCCGGGAATGTATCCCACTCGTTTCTATACTTGGTCCATAAGATGGGCCGAGACATGTTGTACGTATCACCTGATTTGTACCTAGACTGCCGGCAGTGAGGAAGGAGTTCCACGGGCATGAGGGACGACTTGAGGGCGTGAGTCCCTGACTTGACATGACTGCTTTTATGTTGTGAACTGTAGTTGGTCATCATACATGTCTCCTGCTTTATATAGACTATTATGATTTCATTACAGTATTTTACAGTTTCACATACTTGGTACCTGTTGTACTGACCTCCTTCGGGGGGCTGCGTTCATGCCGCAGGTAGAGGTACATCGGTCGTGGATCCTCGCTCATAGGATCACGCCAACAGATTGAAGCTCCGTTTCTCCGAGGCTTATCTTTTGTAGGTGTTCCACGAGTTGTAGGTTCTTGTACATTCGTGGTATGGCGGGCCCTGTCCGTCATAGTCATCAGATATCTTAGAGGTCTCATCTGTTGTGGGCGGGGTTGTAAAAGGATTAAAGCTCGTGTTTTATGTATATACCGAAGGCAAATCGCTTTGGTTGGCCTGTTTATTTTTTTTATCTATTGTTAAATGACTGATGTTTTATGTTCCGCTGATTTTCTCGGATGTATGTATCACTAGGGTGCCCGGTAAGGCACGATGCCCCGAACGGTCGTTACAAAAGTGGTATCGAGCGATTAGTCCTCGGAAAGTGTCTACGCACCGTGTCTAGTAGAGTCTTGATTATCGGTGTGTTGTGCACCACATCTATAATCGTGAGGCTATAGGACATGTAGGATTGGTTTCTATTCTTCTCATTCCGAGATCGTGCCTTAGAGTCAGTTATAAGTTGGACCTCTCGATGTGTCTCGTTTTACCGATTATGCCTCCGCAAGGCAACCCGGCCCAGTGGGCAAGGCAGCGAGGAGCTGCTAGTGAGATACAGAGGAGTCCGAGGGCGCAGGCCCGGTCAGTACCTGAGATAGTGCTTCCGAAGGCGAGTTTCGCGACGCCGCCAAAGACCAAAGCAGTTTAGAGCCGCAGCGGTGGGCGATGAGACTACAAGACTGAGCCTCCAGCCCCACACCGAGCAGGGAGATGGGTCACAAGAGATGGCCCGATTATTGGCGAGTTGTGGCGGATATGAGACAGCCGACGCAGCAGCCTGCCCAAAGAACACCTGTGGTGCACCCGAGAGCAGATAGTTTGAGGCTACGGGACTTTCTGAGTTGTGACCCGCCAGAGTTCTACGGGTCGAGGCCTGAGGATGATCCGCAGGAGTTCATTCGACAGTTACAGAGGATCATGAGAGTGATCAAGGCTTCAGAGACCGAGTCAGTGACTTTCGGTTCGCATCGTCTGCGTGATACCGCAGTCGATTGGTTTGATTCGTGGGAGCTTTCCCGGGGAGAGCATGCACCCCCAGCAGTATGGGATGAGTTTTCGGGGGCTTTCCTCACGCACTTCTTGCCTCCGCAGATGAGGAGGGCACGGGCCGATAGATTTTTGTTACTGAGATGAGGCGACCGCCGTGAGTACAATGTCGAGTTCGATTCTTTGGCTCGATATGTCCCTGCTCTAGTTGCAGATATGGAGGATAGGTGCATCGCCACGCCACCGGCTTGATGATTATATGGCGAATCTTGTGCGGGTGTTTCTCTTCACCGCATGGACATTGCCCGCATGCAGGCTCATGCACTAGGATGTGAGGCACGGAGAGGTCGACGGAATGACCAGGATCAGCAGAAGAGGGCCAGAACAGTAGGGTCTTTTGGCGACCTTCGAGGCGGACCGCCTCAGCAGCAGGCTAGTTATGAACCTCCGCCAGTACAGAGTGGTCCTCCACAGTCATCAGGACGTTCGGGTTATTCGGGAGCTGGTCAGAGCTCCAGGGCTTCTGGTTTGCAGGGTTACGTGAGTTCTAGCCAGCAGGGTTCATGTCCCGCTCAGTGTGCACGATGTGGCAAGCATCATCCCGGGGAATGTCGTCTTTTTACTGGTGCTTGTTTCACCTGCGGCGCTGTGGCCATGACGAGAGCGTGCTTATAGGAGGTTCAGCGGCGTGAGCCACCTACCGGATCGCGGCGTGTTCTTCGCCTTTCATAGCGATACTGCCAGCGTGCCTATGATTAGAGTGGAGCGGTAGCTTCAGGTATATCCTTAACCCTCTAGAGTTTTGGTATGCTGATATGATGATCTCATTATTATGTGCTATGTGCGAATAGCGTTGTGTTAATTGTGAGTTAGAAAACATGGTTAGTTGGGAGGTTAAGTATGGGGCATGGTAAGTGTGAACCTTAGACTATTTTACGACTGAGACCTTAGAGGTAAGGTCGTCTTGAGTAAAAGATTCGTTTTATGTTTGACCTTTATAAGGGTGAGTAGTATACGTGGGATTTATTTGTGTGATAAGTCCATGGGTAGTGTGAGATGGAAGTGGTAGCTTTCATGATGTGAATTAGTAAGATTGTTCCGGATCGGGGAACAAGAGTTTGGCACGGTTGGGGGTCGGGTTTAGGACCATTTGCGGGTCAAACCGTAACCCGGTTTGGGGTGGGGCCAGTTCTGGGTGGTCCCGCCAGGTGGTAGGGTCACGAGGGTGCTAGGCCCGAGTTTAGACGACCATCGTATGAGTTTGTGGATGCGTTCGACCAGAATCGTTCGTGAAGGCCGGGAATGGCCTTAGGGGATATTACGGCTAGAGATGACCAAGTTTGGAGGTGGTGACTCCAAGGTTTTGGGAACTGAAGCGATGACTGAAGTGTGGTACGTATACTAGAAGAGTTCGAGTGTTCGAGAAGGATACTACGGGATAGGGGAGAAGGGAACGTGTGTGATCGTTTCTTCTGTGAAATGAAGGTGTGAAGGGAGTATATTTTAGACCTCAGGTAAGGGGTTTTTGTGATGATTAGAGGTGCGTCCTCGTTGGCTTGGGTTTAAGTATTTGTGCGGCTGTTATTTTGGTGGCCAGGTGTGGCACGTATGGTTTCGTAAGTATAGTAGTGAAGACTATATTGGCACCTGTTTGTTTTGAGACCTTGAAGGAACATTCGGGACGAATGTTTCTAAGGGGGGAAGAATGTTATACCCCGTATTTCCAGAGTATGTACGTATGGACGTACGTACGAAATTTGAGCCTTAAGTTAGGCATTGGATTCGAAATTTGGGCACAAGTGCCGGCTAGAGTCGTTTTCCGACGAAACGTTTCCACAGCTTTCGTAGGAAAAATTCCGGCTATGTCATTTATAATTTTTGCGGATTTTTCCGAGAGACGAAACATTTTGGACCAACGGGAGGGTGACATGTGTCACCCTCACATTGGAAGCAAGTGGGGAAGGTTGGACGATTTGGGCGTCCAAGAGGCCTTGGTTGGCCTTGGCCGATTGGCTCCCTCTTTTGGCCTTGTATTGTGGCTTGTTTTGTGGAGTGTTTTGTGGAGTAGGGTTAGGTGCACTTGGCTTGATTGGCCTTACACTTGCCTTGCACTTGGCTAGATCTTGGCCATTGGTTGGCCTTTGGGTTTGCTATAAATACCCCTTAGTTGATGAACTTTCTTCATCCAAAAATCATTTTCCAAGTCTTGAAATCTCTCCTCAGTGAGTTGAAATCGCCCAAAGCCCTCCCCTCATGAGCTTTTGGCAGGCCCCCTAGCCTAGTTACTTTCGTATAATACCCCTTGTTGTGGTATAGAAATACTATCCTAGTATTGTTATAATGCCCAAAATACCTTAGCCTTATACCTTGAAGTATTCCAAAAGTTACCTCTATAATGAGAATACGGATATACTACCTTTGTCCTTTTAGTCTCAAACCGAAACCCTAAGGAAATCTTCATAGTTGGTTGAAGTATTTAAGTAGAAGTTGGTTAGAACTTCTAAGGGTTGTTTGGAGCGGATTGAGCGCATTTGAGTAGAGCTAAACCTTGCTCGGGAGCGACATTAAACTCGGATAATTTTGGGCTTATCGAGGTAATTATCTTGTCCTCTATTGTAATTGGAAATTACATGTTTGGTTGAATATATAGTTGAAGTATACTATATATGGAACTACTTAGTATTCGCAATGTCTTTTGACTTAAGCTGAAGAATAAAGAATCAACTGAATCGTAATTACATAGACGTATTGCAGAGACTTGTATAGTATTGCGATATAGTAGAATTGTACACGCCCGGTTAGGCGTGTAAAACCCCCGGTTGGCTTGGTAGCGGCCTCGATAGAGAGGAGATTTACGCTGGCGGGGAGGTGCCGAATTTTCTCAGAGAATATGGAACGTTGAGATCTAGATGTTAATAAGCGCCTTGTGGCCTTATAGGTTGGAGTACTACGTGTGGAGTGATCCACTTGGCTTAAGGAGTAGCCGATCGTTTGGGGCGTTTGCTATTAGTCGATACTGCCGCGAGGTATGTGAACCTCTTCCTATCTTTTCTAGCATGATATGTGTGAACTATGTAGTACGGTAGACGTACATGTGCTAAGTGTATTTGTTTGGCTTAAACATAAAGTGTTATAACGGCTTTATGGGAAGTTGGTTATAACAGCTTTATGTAGGTAAGAAAATGAGTTGTGATTTTCAAAAGGTAACTGATTCGAACTATAACTGGCTTGTTATGTGTTAATGCAGAACTTGATGTATTTCAAAATATTTAGGAATCGTTTTGAAAGAAAGAGTAGTACTTGGTTTTTGAAAACTTAAGTGTTATACTAGCTTTATGGGAAGTTAGGTATAACGGCTTAAGAATGTTTTACTGATTTCTAAATCGGGATGTGTATCGACAAACCACTGCGTTAATAAAAAGGAAATGTTTTGATTAATTAAGTATTATTAAAACCAGAGAAACTTCCATCCGCATAAGCTAAGATAAGACAAAATGATATTACATTTCTAGATCATGGTCATTGTATTAAGAATGTTAAATAAGAATAAACTACTCACACGTAAGGCATATGTTTCTTAAATTGTTTTAAGGGATTAAAATTATGAACTATGAAACCTTTTGAAAAGGAGAAGCTTGAGTAATTAAAATTAGGCAAACTGGAACCTTAGGAAAAGAATGTTGTTACTTGATTTTAAAAAGAAGGTGTTCTGGTTTACTTAATAATGTGGATCACTCTAGTTTTATGCTACGGGTATCGGGTGACTTTTACAAAAGGAATGTATCTCTTTTAAAAAAAAGAACTTAACGTATGTAGTACTTTGGGGTTAAAACCCGGACTTTGTCATAACATACGAGTACCTTGAGTATGTGACTTGCCTATGCTTGTTGTGATAGCCTTTGTTGTGCAAGTATTGTGTTTCTATTCCACCACGTCTCTCGATGGAGGGCCGGCTGATTTGTTATGGACGTTTCTATACCGGTTCATGGGATGAACCGGGAATGTATTTCACTCGACTACCGGTTCATCCGGGAATGTATTTCACTCGACTACCGGTTCATCCGGGAATGTATTTCACTCGACTAACGGGTCATCCGGGAATGTATTTCACTCGACTACCGGTTCATCCGGGAATGTATTTCACTCGACTACCGGTTCATCCGGGAATGTATTTCACTCGACTACCGGTTCATCCGGGAATGTATTTCACTCGACTACCGGTTCATCCGGGAATGTATTTCACTCGACTACCGGTTCATCCGGGAATGTATTTCACTCGACTACCGGTTCATCCGGGAATGTATCCCACTCGTTTCTATACTTGGTCCATAAGATGGGCCGAGACATGTTGTACGTATCACCTGATTTGTACCTAGACTGCCGGCAGTGAGGAAGGAGTTCCACGGGCATGAGGGACGACTTGAGGGCGTGAGTCCCTGACTTGACATGACTGCTTTTATGTTGTGAACTGTAGTTGGTCATCATACATGTCTCCTGCTTTATATAGACTATTATGATTTCATTACAGTATTTTACAGTTTCACATACTTGGTACCTGTTGTACTGACCTCCTTCGGGGGGCTGCGTTCATGCCGCAGGTAGAGGTACATCGGTCGTGGATCCTCGCTCATAGGATCACAGTTCAGCGCATTTGAAGCTCCGTTTCTCCGGAGGCTTATCTTTTGGTAGGTGTTCCCTGAGTTGTAGGTTCTTGTACATTCAGGGGTATGGCGGGGCCCTGTCCCGTCATAGTCATTGTATATCTTAGAGGTCTGTAGTATCAAGTGGCGTGGTTGTAAAAGGATTAAACTGCTCGTGTTTTATGTATATACCAAGGCAATCGCTTTGGTTGGCTGTTTATTTATTATATCTCTTGTTAAATGACTCATGTTTTATGTTCCGCTGATTTTCTCTGATGTATGTATCACTAGGGTGCCCAGGGTAAGGCACGAACGCCCCGAACGGTCGTTACATTATCAAACGATTCTGCAAGGATCACGGCGGTGATCGGGCTTCGAGATCGAGTCGGTGGTCGAGTTCGCATCGGCCGCGGATACGGCAGCTTGGATCGGTATGATTCATGGGGACTGTCCCGTAGGGAGCATGTGCTTCCAGCCGTTTGGGACGATTTCTCAGAGGCATTCCTTAGCCATTTCTTGCCACCGCAGATGAGGAGGGCTCGGGCCGATAGATTTTTGACGCTGAGACAGAATGGGCGGACGGTCCGGGAATACAACGTGGAGTTTGATTCATTGGCTAGGTATGTGCCCGCATTGGTAGCAGACATGGAGGACAGGGTGCACCGCTATGTCACAGGACTCGATGATCACTTGGCCGAGTTGCTCGGGGGCTCTTCACCGCATGGACATTGCCCGCACGCAGCACATGCACTGCGCGAGTGAACGCAGGGCCGACGGATCGGTGTATAAGCAGAAGAGGGCCAGGACAGCAGGGTCCTCTTGTAGTTTTAGGGGTAGACAACCCCAAGCCAGAGACTGCATTTGCACCACAGCCGGTCCAGAGCGCTCCTCCACCATCTTCGGGACGTACAGAGTATTCGGGAGCAGGACAGGGTTCCAGGGCTTCGGGTTTCCAGAGGGACCAGAGTTCCAGTCAGATGAGGCCACCTATGCCTCGGTGTGGTCGATGTGGTGATTGCCATTATGGGGGGTGTCGTGTTCCTCCAGGAGCTTGTTATTCTTGCGGCCAGCAGGGCCATTTGAGGAGAGATTGTCCGTCCAGAGGTGGCGGGAATATGATGGCTCACCGGCGAAGTCGATGGTTGGATCTTCATCGTCAGTGGCGATGCGCGCCCGAGGCGTGGTATTCACTTTACGCATGTGCCGCGCAGGGTCGTGGTAGAGGTTCCAGTTCCAGCGGTCCTCAGAACCGCATTTATGCTATGTCCAGCCGCCAGGACCAGGAGGCGTCACCTGATGTCGTCACAGGTACATTGTTGGTTTCTTCTTTGTGATGTTTATGCTTTGATAGATCCGTGTTCTACCTTGTCCTATATATCTCTTCATATTGCCGGGTAGAATAGGGATAGAGCCCGAGTCCATAGAATCCTTTGAGGTGGCTACGCCTGTCGGTGCTTCGGTGTTAGCTGAGCGGGTATATAAGGCTTGCCCAGTGACTATAGATGGTCGTCAGACTCTAGCTGACTTGATAGAGTTGGACATGACAGACTTCGATGTGATTATGGGTATGGATTGGCTAGCGTCTTGCTATGCCAATGTGGACTGCAGAGAGAGGTTAGTTCGGTTCCAGTTTCCTGGTGAGCCGGTTATCGAGTGGAAAGGGAATCTCGATCGCCGGCGGGTAGGTTTATTTCTTACCTCAAGGCTAGGAAGATGGTACCGGAAAGGGTATATTTACCATTTGGTTCGTATTCGACATCGAGGTGAGATACCGACCTTGATCGGGCCCGGTTAGAGAGTTTCAGACGTTTTCCCGCACGAGCTCGTATCCTCCCGAGAGGAGATTGAGTTTTGCATCGATTTGGCACCAGACACTCGACCGATATCTATCCCGCCATACAGGATGGCACCTGCCGAGTTGAAGGAATTGAAGGACCAGCTGAAAGATTTGCTGGAAAAAGGCTTTATCAGGCCAAGTGTTTCTCCCTGGGGAGCACCGGTGTTATTTGTAAAGAAGAAAGATGGGACGTTGCGTATGTGTATTGATTACAGGCAGCTGAATAAGGTAACCATCAAGAATAGATATCCCCTCCCCAGGATTGATGATTTGTTTGACCAGTTGCAGGGTGCGAGATGTTTTTCCAAGATCGACCTGCGATCCGTTATCATCAAAGCGAGTTAGAGAGGCAGATATCCCGAAGACTGCATTCAGGACCCGGTATGGGCACTATGAGTTCAGGGTAATGTCTTTTGGGTTGACCAACGCTCCAGCGGTATTCATGGATTTGATGAATAGGGTGTTCAGGCCATTCTTGGATATGTTCGTTATAGTGTTCATTGATGATATCTTGGTGTATTCACGCACAGAGCAGGAGCATACAGATCATTTGAGGATGGTGTTGGGAGACCTCAGGGACCGGCAGTTGTATGCCAAGTTCTCGAAATGCGAGTTTTGGCTGGCTTCAGTGGCTTTCTTAGGACATGTTATCGGAGCCGATGGTATTCGGGTTGATACAGCAAAGATTGAGGCAGTCAAGACTTGGCCTAGACCCACTACACCGACAGAGGTGCGCAACTTTTTGTGCCTTGCAGGTTATTACCGGAGGTTTGTGGATAAGTTTGCTTTATTTCAAGATCGTTGACTAAGTCGACTCGGAAGGCTATGTTTGATGGACGGATACTGTGAGGAAAGTTTCGATTGCTAAAGGAGAAGTTGACGATCGCCTCGCTCTTACTCTTCCGGGGTTTAGATGGATATGTGGTTTATTGTGACGCGTCAGTGTCGGGCTTGAGTGCGTCTTGATGCAAAGACGGCAAGGTTATAGCTTATGCATCCCGACTTAGGAAACATGAGAAGAACTATCCCACACATGACTTGAGCCGATGCAGTGATTCATGCCTCAAGATCCGAGACATTATTTATATGGAGTTCATGTGGACATTTACACGCACCACAAGAGTCTCCAGACATCTTCACGCAGGAGCCGAACTTGCGGCGAGGCGGTGGTTGGAGCTACTTAAGGATTACGATGTTGATATTCGCACCACCCAGGGAAGGCCAATGTAGTTGCAGATGCCCTTAGTCGCAGATCGATGGGTAGTCTATCTGATGTTCAGACAGAGAAAAGGGATATGGTCCGAGAGTTACACCAGTTAGCAAGCCTTGGGGTTCGTTTGGTTGATTCCGTTAGTAACGGAATTCGAGAGGTCGCCAGTCTTCCATCGTCGAAGAGGTGAAGAGGCGATGATGAGGATCCGATTTTGGTACGGCATCGAGACGCAGCCTCCGAAGAGAAGAGTCTATTTGAGGTAGCACCGACGGGTGCTAAGATTCGAGGGCCGGTTGTGTGTTCCCGATGTGACAGGACTTCGACAGCAGATTCTGGGGGAGGCACACAGTGCTCGTTATTCGATTCATCCGGGGTCGACTAAGATGTACCATGACCTCAGGTGCATGTATTGGTGGGATGGTTTGAAGAGGACGTGGCGGTTTTGTTGCCCAAAGGTCCTAATTGTCGTGAGTTAAGGTTGAGCACCGAAGCGGTGGGCTATTACGTGCTATTGATATTCATGTGGAAGTGGGAGGTGGTCAACATGGATTTTATTACAGGGTTACCTCGCACCCAGAGGAGACATGATTCCATTTGGGTTATTGTTGACAGGCTGACGAAATCAGCCCACTTTCTTCCAGTCAGACGACGCCACCGAGGACTATGCCGATTATATATTAGACAGATTGAGATCGCACGGAGTCCCTGTCGATTATATCGATAGAGGAGCCCAGCCACGGCTAACTTCGGAGGTCCTTCCGGCGGATTAGGACACAGTGAGTCTCAAGACGGCGCTTCATCCTCGGACGGACGGACAGCCGAGCGCACTATCCGCACACTCGAGGATATGTCGCGGGCTTGTGTTATTGATTTCGGGTAGCCGGGAGGATCATTTACCTCTTGGAGTTTTCTTATAACAATAGCTACCATTCTAGTGTTCATGGCGCCTTATGAGGCCTTATATGGAGGAAGTGCAGTCACCGATATGTTGGTTTGAAGTGGGAGAAGGCGCAATGACCGCCGGATTTGGTTCACAGCGATGGATAAGGTGAAGCTTATCCAGAGCGGTTATTGGCAGCCAGTCGGCGAAATCATATGCAGATCATCGGCGTCGACACTTAGAGTTTGAGGTTAATGATTGGGTCTTTCTGAAAGTCACCCATGGCGGTGTGATGAGATTTGGGAGGAAAGAAACTCACCAAGGTACATTGGGCCGATCGATTGTCCAAGAGTGGGCAAGGTTGCCTATGAGTTGGATCCGCCGGAACACGAGGCGGTACATCCAGCTTTTCACGTGTCTATGTTACGAAAATGCGTTGGAGATCCGCTCAGAGTGCACCCGATTCAGATATCCAGTGACAGAGGAGTTGTCGTATGAGGAGAGTCCCATAGCGATACTCGATCGTCGTGTTAGACGACTTCGACGAAGGACGTGGCTTCCGCAAGGTCTTATGGCGAACGAGAACAGTGGAGGAAATGACGCGGAAGCAGAGGAGGATGACATGATGAAGAAGTATCCTCACTTATTCCCTACACCTCCAGGTAACCCACTTTCCTGCCTGTTAGTTTTGATTTAGCAATTGTGCTTAAGTATTGTTGTGGCTCAGGGAGCATTCTTATTTGCAAAGGAATAGTTAAGAAGATATGTTTATATTGTGTTTTGTGTAAGGCTAGAAGGAACATTCGGGACGAATGTTTCTAAGGGGGGGAGAATGTTATACCCGTGGTTCGGCCGCGTGTGGGCCGCGGCGAGAAATTAGAGAAACACGCTCGTGGTTCGAGAGCCGCGCGCCGAGGTAGGGCCGCGCGGCGCGGTGAAGGCGTGAGGCGCTGAAGTTCCAGCGCACGCCAGAGTCGTGCCGCGCGAAAGATCCGAGGTCCGCAGGAGCTGCGCCGCGCGCCGGAAGTGGCGCGCCGAGGCGAAATTTGGGCGGAAAAACATAGAAAGTCTGATTTTTGTTTTAAAAGAGGCCATGGGAGGTGACAAGTGTCCCCATCCGATTTCTGCTACATGCCTTATATTGACCAAGACTTGGTCATTTCTTTCAACTTTTCATCTTTACACTCCATCTCTCTCTAAGTTAAAAAACTCATCCTTCTCTCTAAATTCCCAAGAGGAATTCTAGCCTATGGGAAAATCTGAAAAGTGTAATAGGAAGGAAAGGTTATTACAAGCTTGTGAAGACTATTGTGGTGGTGTTCTTGGAGAAAAGGCTAGCAAGGTGTTGGAATAAGTTTGGCTAAAACTTAAGGTAACATTTCTTCTCAGTAGTTGGTATTGGGTGTTGCATGTTTAATAGGAAGAACTTGTAGTTGGAAAAATGCACTTAGAGTAGTTGCATGTAAGAAATGGGGTTGATTATGAAAGAATTGGTTAGGGGGATATTATGAGCATGTTGTTACCTAAATACTACATTAGACTTGTTGGGTTAGTTGTTGTAACTTGTGGGGTTGAATTTACACACCAAAGTCTAGGTGTGTAAACCCCTTGGTGTTGGTTGGTTGTTGAGCCTTAAACATGGCATTTGAGCGTTAAAAATCGACCTTGGAAAAGGTGGCAATGTATGTAGAAACAAAGGAAACGCTGCCCAATTTTCCGTAGGAAATTGGTGACTTTAACTTGGAAAAATTCTGCATTGTAATTAGAGCTTGATAAACGATTGTGGTCATTTTAGGTTGACATACTACGTGCGGTAAATTGGACTTAGCTTGTGGATTGACCGAAGAGGTATGTGGAGCTTTCCTATCTCTTGAGCATGATTAGTTGTACCTATGTAGTACGGTAGACGTACAAGATTTGGAAATCTTCGATTGTTATAAGTATTTGATACTTGCTTCGTTTTAAAAGGAAAGTATAAAAATCCCTTGGACTTAAGGAATGTGTTTTACTATTGTTTAACTCTAATATAACGGCTTTATGGGGAGTTGGTTATATTAGTTTGTGAAAGTTTAATGGAGAAAGGTTTTGATGATTTGAACTTGTGGAAGGAAAATGGTTTTAAGGCATGAATTGCCTAAGGTTTTACAAGAAATGAAGTCACTTAATTTAGAAGCTTGAGATAGTTTTAAAAGGAAATGTGACTTGTTTTGAAAAGAAATCGTAACTTGATACTATGGTGATTAGTATCTTGGAATTTTTGTATAAAAAGAGTTATTTCTTAAAAGGTTAGAGGTACATGATACTTGGGTTAAATTCCCGGATTTTTATTAAAAGACATGATCGTGCCTTAGGTATACTAAAATGAGAGGATGTATTAGTACTATTAATAAGAAGTTAGGTGATTCTTAACTTGCTTAAGTTATGATAGGCCGGTAGTGCTTATGTTGTGATGTGATAGGCCGGTAGTGCTTATGTTATGTTTATTAGCCGGATGAGCTATGTTATATATATTTATATTGTTACGGGTAAACCCCGGGTTATTATTTATGCCATGGATTTGCTACCCATGATGCGAGCGCGCCAGTACTACGCGGATCCGACCATAGGATCCATGCGTGAAATAGTCCCACGCGAGCACGCGATGGTATCATGCGGATCCACGGATCCATGCGGTGAAATAGTCCCACGCGGGTGAAATAGTCCTATGACGAGGCGGATGACCTCACGCGGTCCACGGGACCTATGCGGGTGAAATAGTCCCGCGAGTAGGATTGCTTAATGATACTACGCGAGGTACCTGCTTTGATCATGAGCCTCCTATTTTTATGCTATAAAATGTATACTTGTTACTCGTTATTAGTAAGGCACATTGCAACATAATTTGGTTTTATCTATAACTTCAAGGTATTTTGGACTTATGATATTACTACGATTTTCCGCTTTACATACTTGGTACGTCAGATCGACTCCCTTCCTCGGGGCTACGCTCATGCCGCAGTAAGGGAAAATGTGGTAGATCCTCATTCCTAGGATCTTGTACTGTGTGTCGAGCTCCATTTCTTCTGAGGCTCGACTTTTGGTATGGTTCTCCCCGAGTCGTTGATATTTTGTACATTCAGGGCATGACGGCCCCGTCCCGTCATAGTGTTATTCATTCTTAGAGGCTGTAGTCTTGTCGAACTTGGTCTGCAAGGATGTAACTGTTCGGTTTATGTACTTTTGGGTTAGCCATTTTGGGCTAGACTATTCTATATCTTAATGGTTGTTTATCTTGAGTTTATATTCCGCTGGTTTTCTCTGATGTTGTGTCACTAGGGTGCCCGGGTTAAGGCACCGGTCACGGGTCCGGGTTCGGGTCGTGACACATCGTATAAGGCGAGGTTTTGCATCTTTCTTAGTCATCAAATACTTGATGGCTGAGTGATCAGTGTACACTATCACCTTATTCCCAATGAGGTATGGCTTGAATTTTTTAAATACGTATACTATAGCCAGCAGCTCTTTTTCTGTTGTTGCATAGTTCAGTTGTGCATCATTTAGAGTTTTGCTAGCATAGTAAATTGACCTGAATACCTTGTCGACTCTTTGTCCAAGAACTGCACCCACTGCATAGTCGTTTGCATCACATATTAATTCAAATGAGAGTGTCCAGTCAGGCGCAGTGACTATGGGTGCTGAGATTAGCCTCTCCTTAAGGGTCTGAAAGGCATTCAGACATTCTTCATTGTGTTCAAAAGCAACCCCATTCATCAACAAGGTGGACAGAGGTTTGGAGATCCTTGAGAAGTCCTTAATGAACCTTCTGTAGAAACTAGCGTGCCCAAGGAAACTTTTGATCCCTTTTACCGACACTGGAGGTGGCATATTTTCGATCACTGAAATTTAGCCTTGTCTACTTCAATGCCTTTGCTGGAAATTTTGTGGCCAAGAATGATACCTTCCTGCACCATAAAATGACACTTATCCCAGTTCAACACCAGATTTGAGTCTTTGCACCGCTGCAAAACTTCTTCTAAATGCTTCAAGCATTCATCAAAAGAGGACCCAAAAACAGAAAAATCATCCATGAATATTTCTATGGTCTTCTCCACCATGTCAGAAAAGATAGCCATCATACAACGTTGAAAGGTGGCGGGTGCATTGTAGAGCCCAAATGGCATTCTCCTGAAAGTAAATGTACCAAAAGGCCATGTGAATGTTGTTTTCTCCTGATCTTCTGGAGATATGGCAATTTGGTGATACCCTGAATAACCAACCAAGAAGCAATAGTAGTTGTGTCCTGCAAGCCTGTCAAGCATTTGGTCAAGAAAAGGCAAAGGAAAATGATCATTCCTGGTTGTTTTGTTCAACTTGCGGTAGTCAATACACATTCTCCACCCTGTAGTTGTTCTGGATGGAATAAGCTCATTCTTTTCGTTCGTCGCCACAGTCATGCCACCTTTCTTGGGCACCATTTACACAAGGATTATCCATGCACTGTCGGGGATAGGATAAATTACCCCAGTATCTAGCCATTTCAGGATCTCTTTTCTCACCACCTCCTTCATGGTTGGATTTAGTCTCCTCTGTGCCTTATTAGAAGGCCTGCTCCCATCTTCTAGATGAATTTTGTGCATTACTATGGAAGGACTTATCCCTCTAATGTCAGCCAGCGTCCACCCAATCGCGAGCTTGTGAGCCCTCAATACTCTCAATAGTTTTTCAACCTCCACTTTGGATAGATGAGCCGATACAATCACTGGTAAGGATTTGTTCTCACCTAGATATTGATAGTGAAAATGGTCTGGCAGAGTCTTCAACTCTAGTTCTGGAGCTTGTTATGTGGACGACACTGGTATCTCTGGCATTGTTCCTAGCTCCTCATATTTTTTTCTATAGCAGGGCTCATGGGAATCCAACCAATTTGCATACTCCATCGATTTTGTATCAGTACCAATATCCTCATCCCATTGTGTCATTACCACTTCAAGAGCATCAGCACTCCTGAACCCATTTTCAGAAACTGATTTATCAATCACATCAATAACATAGCAGTTATCACTTGCACTTGGGTAGGTTGTTGCTCTGAATACTTTGAAAATCACTTCTTTTCCCTGAACACGAAGTCTCAGCTCACCTTTCTGAACATCAATGAGTGCCTGTCCCGTGGCTAAGAATGGCCTGCCAAGGATGATGGACATCTTTTCATCTTCTTCTATGTCTAGGATGATGAAATCAACAGGGAAGATAAACTTGTCCACCTTAACCAAGACATCCTCGATTATTCCTCTAGGGTGGACAATGGAGCAATCTGCTAGTTGTAAGGTGATGGTTGTAGGTCTTGCTTCCCTCACTCCAAGTTTGCAAAACACAGTAAAGGGCATCAAATTTATATTTGCCCCCAAATAACATAGGGCCTGCTGACATTCAAACTTCCCTATAGTGCAAGGGATGGTGAAACTTCCCGGATCTTTCAACTTCTGAGGTAACCTTCTCTGTAGGATGGCACTGCATTCCTCAGTCAATGCTACTGTTTCATACTCCTCCAACCTCCTCTTTTTGCAGAGGATCTCCTTCATGAACTTTACATAACTCGACATTTGTTCTAAGGCTTCAGCAAATGGAATATTGATGTGTAGTTTTTTAAAGACCTCCAGAAACTTAGAGAACTGCTTGTCAAAAGAATGTTTTCTAAGTCTATGGGGATATGGTATCTTCACCTGCGGTGTGTCAACGACTGCTGGAGGTGGTATTTGGTCCCCAAGAAGATCTTCTATGATTACTGCCCCATCCGAATCCTTCACCTCACTGGATTCACCATTTTTTCTGGACATAATAGGGATGAACTTTTCTCCACTTGTTTGCCACTCCTCAAGTCAACTGCTTTGCACTGCTCTTGTGGGTATACACCAGTATTTCTAGGGCGATTACCTTGCCCACCTTTTCTCAGCATGCTAGCTAGTTGTCCCAACTGCATCTCTAGATTCCTGATGGATGATCTTGTTTCCATCATGAACTAAGTTTGGGCGTTTGAGAGTGCCCAAATAACTGCTCCCAAGTTATCTAGCTCTCCTGGTGGATCCTGACTCTGTGGCGGATGAGTTAGTCCTTGAGGATTCTGGTTCTCGGTGAGCCTGAGTAAGGCTTCCTGCAGCTCATTTTGCCCCTCTTGTGGAGCCTGTGGGCTAAATTTCTGCTGAGGACAAAGGTCGAAGTCCTGCAACCCTTGATAGTGATAGTCCATGTACATATACTTGGCTTTTCCTGAAAAAATTACAAAAACAACAAAAATTGATAAAAAGATGCTTCTGGGAGCGACCAAATTAGAACTTAAGAATAGATGGTTCGATATTAAAAGTACGCCAGTCCTCGACAACGACGCCAAAAACGTATTAGCCGATTTCCAAATGCTCACGCAAGTGTACGTATCGTTACAAGTAATATAGTTTGATAAGACCGAATATCATCCTCAGAGACTGGTTTCTAATTACCGAGCATCTATTGTAGGTTATCTATTTGGCAAACGATGGTTGATTTGGTTTTTTATCTAACACAACTAGAGTAATTGCAAGAATTAAACTAAATTACTTTGGTTTAATCAGTTATGATGGAAATAGGGCTTCCAATATTCTCGACTATCCACTCGTTTCAATCCTAAATGCAACAAGAATGACTTCTTTTTCTACGTTAAGATAGCAGATTAACTAAACTGTCTTATATTCCGGTTAGGATATATAATCACTCAACCCCAGTGCAGAAACCTTCTATATTTCTGTGGTAGGTTTTACCACATAGGAGGATTAAGAACAATAACCTATACTGCTACACAAGTATCGGGGTACTTTCGTCCACGATTTTAACCTATGCCTTTTCAATTACAGCATATCCAAATCTCTCCTCTCGGTTCTTGATTCGAAATTATATAGATTATGATAATTAGTGATCAGTTAACTATCAAACATTCATACCAATATTGAATAAATCTTAATCAAGTGAGGAAGAAATCAAACTAATGCATTAATTCATGAATAAGAGTTTCAAACGATTCAATAGGAAAGCCCTAATAAAGTGTTTAGCTCCTAGCCATAGACATGCTAAGAAATAATACAAATCCAAACATGAACTGTATTAAAACAAAGAAAAGAAAGAAAAGTACTTAGAACTAATGTCTCCAATTGTAGCCGCCCAGGTTTCCCTGTGTTATGTATCCGGTGTTATGCGATGTGTGTTCCCCCAAAATCTGTCCCAAGGGCTTAAATAGGCTGCAAAAAACCGTGTGCCCTGGACCCTTCTGCCCTGGCAAATTCCACTTCGGATCTGGAAAATCCCGCCTTGGCTCCGCGGGCCTGCATCATGGCGTCGAATGTTCTGCGGCTTCTCAGGATTTATAGCGCTGCTGTCCTGCTGCTCAGCGCCGCGACCCTGAATGCTTTCGTATGGATCTGCCAATTTTTGTCCTTTTTACTTCGGGAGCCTCCTTTTCTGCCCACTTTTCGCTCATTTTCGCCACTTTTCCCTTTTGAACCGCTGTGACTCAAAAGAAAGAAAAATGACCCTAACACTACACTTATTTAAACAAAAATGGGGATAATACTAACTAAACATGACTCAAAAAGCGTATACAAGATACGCCTAACAATAGTGTATTAAAGATGACCTCATCTAGCCAACTAATGACAATTAATAGCCATGTAATGACACTTATTGAGAGGTTTCATTCAGTCAAATAATGGTTTAATTCAGGTGCCAAGTAATGTAGAATCAATTTCCCAAATCAGCCCAAAAGTCAGAAACTTTTCAGCTTCTCATCGTGCATTCTACCTCCGAAGCGATGCAGCTCTGCCTGGGAGGCGCCGAGGTGCATGAGCTCCAATAGCTAAATAAACATTTTGTCACAACCCGTTCCGGGGCCCGTGACTGGTGCCTTACCGGGGCACCCAAGTAGTCATACATCAGAGTAATCAGCGGAAACATAAAGCAAGACATGAAACAGTTTATAAAACAAGACACAGATTATGTGAGAAAACATCGCCTTTCTAAGATATATATATAATCATGTTTTAGCAAGCATCCGACATCGCATAACATGACTACGCACTCTAAGGAAATATATAACTATGGCGGACAGTGGCCCCGCCATACCTCGATCAGATAAAAACTATCTACAACAGGAGATCATACCAAAAGTAGAGCCTCCAAGAGATGGAGCTCGACACCAACGTAGAGATCCTAAGGATGCGGATCTAGCACTGCTGCCCTTACCGCGGCATGAACGCAGCCTCCGAAGCGAGGTCGATGCAACAGTACTAAGTATGCGAAATCAGAAAGTACTTAAATGAAAACATATCATTTTTAAAACCGGTTTACAAATATGTGTGAAACAACCATGAAACCGCACATAGTGCCACATCACAAACAAGAGCAACAATAGGTAATCAGAATACGCCTTGTCTAGGCCGCGAATGATCGAAACAGGCCACTCGCCCACATCCTCATTTTGCAAGCCTAATCCCGACTCCGAGTCCGCATAGGCCACTCGCGTGGGCCCGCATGAGGTATAACCCCGCATCAAGCGGTAGCTACCTCGGCATCGCCCCGACTCACTGTCCGCATGGCCACATAGACCGCATGAGGCATAACCCCGCATACTAACCTGGAACTCGTAGCCCGCATAGGCCCCCGACCCGCATGAGGTGTTCTCGAATCATGGTCCTGCATCACCGAGTCTACCCCCCAGACGGAGGGCGCTTAACCTCCCAGATCATCTCAAGAGGTGAGTGATAGTACACTAACATAACGACTTATCTTTAAACAACATAAGTACAACAAGGATACTCACTTATACAAACGTTATGGTACTAACACACATAGCAACATGTCATGTCTACTTATCAAACCATCTTATTATTCTTTTCACAATTTCATATAAGTCCATTAGAAATACATAGGCAACTTGTTTCTTTTATCAATCTTAAGTGGTTATACTTAACTTCCCATAAAGCTAGTATAACTCTTAAGCTTCGCTTGAGAAACCAATTAATTCTCTTCTCAGAAAATGGTTCAAGAGTCCTTTTGAAATGTTTTCGCTTCTTTATTATTCAGCTTAAGCGTGAGGCATCACAGACGTATTATTCAGCTTAAGCCAGGCATTGCCGTAAGTATTATTCGCTTAACACATGTACGCTCACCGCACTATATATTGTAAAATATCATGCTTTAGGAAGAATCACATACCTTCTCGTAAATCCACCGCCAAGTCGAGTATGTCGCGCGCAGAGAATCACCTATAATAGTCACAGATATCTATCAAAGTCTAGACTATTCTCAGTAGGTCATTCTAAACAGAGGGTCCTCAATTCTACGGAAAGTCGGGCAGCACAACCCTACCCTGAGCTATATAAGTTCATCGTGGAAAACAAATCCCATGTAAGTACAGTCAGATATTCTTCTTTTATACCCTTCTAAGGTGTTACATTCAATTCTATTCCTTAATAACCTTCTAAGTATTTATACTTATTCTTATTCTACAACAAGAAGTATTCTCTAATTCAAAAGAGGGTTAGGATTAGTTACCTCGGTAAGCCCAATAATATCCTAGAAAAAGTCGCGCCTGAGCAAGGTTTTGCTCCTAAGTTGTATGCTCCAAGGAAACCTTTGAAGTTCTTCACATCTTCTTCTATGTTCTAATGTATTTGGGATAGTGTATTTTGGGCTTTATAACATTTCATGTAGGCAACTTTTCTACCAAGGGAGGGTTTAGGCTAGGCTAGGGGTGGGGTAGCCTCGCCAAGCTTCTCGAGGGGGGTGTGTTGGACTAATTGCTTACAAAGGAGAGGGAAGGATTTTTAGACTTGAAAGCTTTTGTGGATGAAGAACTCTTCATCTCAAGAGGGGTATTTATAGGTCAAGACATGGCCAACCAATGGCCAAGATTTAGCCAAGTGCTAGGCAAGTGTAAGGTCAAGATTAGGCAAGTGTACCTAGCCAACTTGCACACAAAATATCTAACCAACTTTATGACAAGGATGGTCATCCATTCGCCCTATTGTCGTGACAAGTCCACCAATGAGAGGTGGCAAGTGTCGCCTCTCGTTGGTCCAAAGTGTTACGTCTCTAAAAATCCGCAAAAATTAGAAATGACATAGCCGAATTTATCCTACGAAAGCCGTGGAAACGCTTCGTCGGAAAAATCGTTTCGCTTTGAGTTGTGCCTAAAAATCGCCCAAGGCCTAACTTTAAGACCAAACTTTTGACGTATTCCTTTACGTACATACCTGAAATACGGTATAACATTCTCCTTCCTTAGAAACATTCGTCCGAATGTTCCTTCCCAAGACAGATAACGATAAGGTTCTTCAAAACTTAAACAGCTTGCAAAAAGCCACACACGCCATAAACAACACTTAGGCATAAACGATAATGATGATTTACAAGTAGGAAAGTGAATTACCTGGAGGGGTGGGGAACAAGTGAGGATACTTCTGACTCATGTCCTCCTCGGCTTCCCACGTCATCTCCTCCCTGAGCTCGTTCCGCCACAAGACTTTGACTGCCACGCCCTTCGTCCGCAGACGCCTAACCCGACGATCGATTATCACTATGGAATCTCTCATACGATAACCCTCGGTCACCGACATCGTCAATCGGATGTACCCTAGATGGATCCCCGATACATCTCCTCAAAGATAGAAACGTGAAACACCGGATGCACCGCTCCGGACGGACGGCAGATTCAACTCATAGGCAACCTTGCCTACCTCGGACACCAAACGCCCAATGTACTGGGCTGAAGTTTCTTCTTCCCGAATCTCATCACACCCTTCATGGGTGACACCTTCAGAAAACCCAATCATCAATCGCAAACCTGGATGTCGACGACGATGATCCGTGATACGACTTCCGACTCGAGTCACGATAGCCGCCTCGGATAAGCTTCACCTTATCCATCGCTGCCGCACCAAATCTGGTCCCACTAGCCGCACTCGCCCACCTCGAACCAACCTATAGGCGATCGCACTTCCTCCCATACAAGGCCTCATAAGGCGCCATCCGAATCTGGAGTGGTAGCTATTATTATACGCGAACTCAACTAGAGGCAAATGATCCTCCCAACTACCATCGGTCAATAACACGGGCTCGCAAAGATATCCTCGCAGTCGGATAGTGCGCTCGCCTGTCCGTCTGCTCGTGGATGAAATGCGATCTGTGCTCACCGCGCCCCTAAACCCTCTGGAAGGACCTCCGTGTTGGCCAGAACCGGGCTCTCATCTCGATATGATCGGGTAGGGACTCCATGCAATAACGATCTCTGATGTAAAGTCCGCATAATCCTCGGTACCGAAAAGTCGCCCCGACGGAAGAAAGTGGGCTGATTTCACACCGTCGACGATAACCCATATAGAATCATGTCTCCTCTGAGTGCGAGGTAATCCTGTGATGAAGTCCATGTTGATTACCTCCCACTTCCAGGTCGGGATCTCTATCGTCAGAACAAACCACCGTGTCTCGTGCTCTACCTTCACCGCCGACAACACGCACCGAGCTACGAACTCTGCAACGTCCCTCTTCAAGCCATCCCACCAATACACAGATCTAAGGTCGTGGTACATCTTGGTCGACCCCGGATGGATAGAGTAACGCGCACTGTGTGCTTCCCCAAGAACTCCGCCAAGTCCTCAAACATCCGAACACACAACTCGCCTCAAACCTTAGCACCCCATCAAAGCCTCAAAGGACCGCTTGCCTCACGAAGAGTCAGATCACGATATCGAATCAAAGCCGATCCTCGAATCGCCTCTTCACCTCCTCAACGATGGAAGACTCGCAACCTCACGAACTCTAACCCCATTGCTATCAGAATCAATCAAACGGACACCAAGGCTCGCTAACTGGTGCAAATTACGAACCATGTCCCTTCTCTCTAGCTGCACATCTGATAGGCTCCCCATCGACCTACGACTAAGGGCATCTGCCACAACATTGCCCTTGCCCGGGTGGTACAGGATGTCCACATCGTAATCCTTAAGCAACTCTAACCACCGCCTTCGCCGTAAGTTCACTCCTCCGTCAAGATATACCGAGGCTCTTGGTCCGTAAAATATCCACGTGCACCCCATACAAATAGTGCCTCCAGATCTTCAAAGCGTGAATCACAGCTGCCAACTCCAAATCATGGGTGGGGTAGTTCCTCTCGTGTTTCTTCACCGTCGATGCATATGCTATAACTCGCCATGCTTTGCATCAACACACATCCCAACCCGATGCCCGACGTCACAATACACGACATAACCATCCGACCTCCGAAGTGTAAGAACGGGCGGTCGTCGCCTCTTTCAAAGAATCGAAACCCCGCCACAAGCATCACCATCAAACTTGGCTGCTTCCGAGTCACCTAGTCAATGGTGCGAAGATAGAAGCAAACTTCTCCACGAACCGATAATACCTGCAAGGCCCGAAATCGCGAACCTCTGCCGAGTAGTAGGTCTAGGCCAAGTCCCGATCGCCGATCTTGGCGTATCAACTCGAATGCCATCACCGGCAATATGCCCAAGAAACGCCATCAAGTCAACAAAACTCACATTTGGAAAACTTGGCGATAAATCTGCTGGTCTCGAGAATCACAAGACAGTCCTCAAATGCTCCGCATGCTCCTGCTCTGAGCGAGAATAAACCAAGATATCATCAATGAACACTATCACAAACGTGTCCAAAAATGGTTTGAACACTCGGTTCATCAAATCCATGAATACCGCCGGAGCATTGGTCAACCCAAAAGACATGACCGAACTCATAATGCCCGCACGTCCGAATGCGATCTAGGGACATCCACCTCTCTGACTCGCAACTGATGATAGCCCGATCGCAGATCAATCTTGGAGAAACATCTCGCACCCTGCAACTGGTCGAACAAATCATCAATCCTGGGAAGGGGGTATCTGTTCTTAATGGTCACCTTGTTCAGCTGCCTGTAATCAACACACATGCGCAGCGTCCCGTCCTTCTTCTTCACGAACAATACCGGCGCTCCCCAGGGAGAAACACTAGGCCTAATGAAGCCCTTCTCTAGCAAATCCCTAAGCTGATCCTTCAACTCTCTCAACTCGGCAGGTGCCATTCTGTATGGCGGAATGGAAATAGGCCGAGTATCTGGCAACACATCTATACAAAACTCGATCTCCCTCTCAGGAGGGATACCCGGGAGGTCATCTGGAAACACGTCTGGGAACTCGCTGACTACTGGAACTGACGGAAAATCTGGTACCGCAGCTTCAGTATCAAACACCCGAACGAGATGGTAGATATACCCCTTCTGCACCATCTTCCTAGCCTTGAGGTAGGAAATAAACCTACCCCTCGGCGATACCGCGTGCTCCCACTCAACAACCGGCTCTCAAGAAACCGAACTGCATTATTCTCTCTCAGCTTCACATTGGCGTAGCGAAGCTAGCCAATCCATCCCCATGATCACATCGGTCAATCATCTCCAACTCTATCAAGTCGGCGGTCCGACGATCGTAAATGATCACAGACAAGCTCTATATACCCGCCGAGCTACCACCGAATCACCCATCGGCGTAGCTACTCGAAAGTGGTCTATGGACTCGTGCTCTATCCCTATCCTACTAGCAACAAGGAGATATATAGACAGTAGAACCCGGATCTATCAAAGCATACACATCAAACCCGAACCGATAAGGTACCGTGGACGACATCGGTGAGGCCTCACGATCTTGTTTACCGACAAAGCATAAATGCGCGTTCGAGGACCGCTAGAATCGACCGAGCCACGGCCTCTGCGCGACACTGGCTGACCCATGAGCACTCGCCTCGGCGAGTAATCGTAGGAGATGATGAAGCGGCAATGAACTCGGCGTCGAGCCCTACCACCAGCCACGCTTCGGCCGGACACCTCGCAGTGACCGCCGCCACAATCGTAATAAGCTCCAAAAGTAGTACCACACTTCCCGTAATGGGATCTACCGTGACGCCACACCGGGTGGTCCCGATCGCCGCACTTCGCTACCTCGACGCTCAAGCCCCGGGCCCCGGTCCGCCAAAATCGCTGGTCAGGCCGAGGACGGTGCAGAGTGCTCTGTCCGGGCCGTGGTGCGATCTAGATCGCCGCCGAGGCCGCCACCACGATAACCACCGTAAGACCCTCCCGCCCCGCCTTCTTCTCGCTGCCCACTCGCCGACCTGCGCGCCTCGCATCCAAGGGCGTGAGCTCGCATGCGGTAATGTCCATACCCTACCGAGAGAAACCCCCGCATGACTCACCATATAGTCGCTTCAGCCCGGTGACATAGCGGTGCACCCTATCCTCCATATCGCTACTAATGCTGGGACATATCGAGCCAATGAATCAAACTCGACATTGTACTCCCGACAGCGCCCTCTCGCTCGCAGTAAAAATCTATCAGCCCGCGCCTCCTCATCTCGCGAGGCAAGAAGTGAGTGAGGAAAGCCTCGAGAACTCATCCCAGTAGGCGGGACGCGTGCTCTCCCAGATAACTCCCATGAATCAACCAATCGATCGCGGTATCACGCAGCCTATGTGAACCAAAGATCACGGACTCGGTCTCCGACGCCCGATCACTCTCAAAATCCTCAAGGCGACGGATGAACTCCTCGCGATCATCCTCCCGCCGATCCATAAAACTCGTGCTACAGCCAAGAAGTCTCGTAGCCTCAAACTCTCGCTCGGGTGAACAACGGTGCGGCCGACATCGAGCTGAACTGAATCGCCGCGATTCAGCCTTCTCAGATCGGGCCACAACTTTAGCCAAAAGTTGGGCCGTCTCAGAGCCTAACTCCTCCGCCTGCATCGTGGGACGGGAGGTGTGGGTACCGTGGTCTCTTTGGGCCGGCGGCGTCATAGAACTCGCCGCCTCTCGTATAGATCGGGCTCGAGCCTCGTGACTGGGTGTCTCGCTAGCGCCTCCGCTTGCCTTCTCGGGCCGGGTTGCCTTACGTGAGGCATAATCATAGAAAGGAATACGTTAGAGGGTCCAACCTATAACACGACTCTCTAAAGCACGATCTCGGAATGAGAAGAACGGAAACCAATCCTAAATATCCTATAGCCTCGATTATTGGTGTGGTGCACAACACACCGATAATCAAGACTCTACTAGATACGGCTCAGAGACACTTTCCGAGGATTAATCGCTCTGATACCACTTTTGTCACGACTGTTCGGGCCGTGGATCGTGCCTTACCGGCACCCAAGTAGTCATACATCGTAGTAATCGGAAACATAAAGCAAGACATGAAATGCTTTATAAAACAAGACACAGTTATGTGAGAAAACATCGCCTTTCTAAGATATATATAATCATGTTTTAGCAAGCATCCGACAATCGCATAACATGACTACAGCACTTAAGGAAATATACAACTATGGCGGACAGTGGCCGCCATACCCCGATCATAAAAACTATCTACAACAGGAGATCATACCAAAAGTAGAGCCTCGGAAGAGATGGAGCTCCTGACACCAACGTAGAGATCCTAAGGATGCGGATCTAGCACCTGCTTGCCCTTACCTGCCGCATGAACGCAGCCCCCCGAAGGAGGTCAGTACAACAGGTACTAAGTATGCGAATCAGAAAGTACTTAAATGAAAACATATCATTTTTAAAACCGGTTTACAAATATGTGAAACAACCAAGGAAACCGCACATAGTGCCACATCAAAACAAGAGCAACAATAGTAAATCGTAATACGCCTTGTCTAGGCTGCGAATGATCAAACAGGCCACTCGCCACATCCTCATTCTCGCAAGCCTAATCTTGGACTCCCGGAGTCCGCATAGGCCACTCGCATGGGCCCGCATGAGGTATAACCCCGCATCGAGGGTAGCTACTCCTCGGCATCGTCCTGGACTCGCTGTCCGCATGGCCACATAGACCGCATGAGGCATAACCCCGCATACTAACCTGGAACTCTCGTAGCTCCGCATAGGCCCCCTGGACCCGCATGAGGTCTTCTCGAATCATGGTCCTGCATCACCGAGTCTACCCCGTGACGGAGGCGACTTAACCTCCGGTATCATCTCAAGAGGTGAGTGATAGTACACTAACATAACGACTTATCTTTAAACAACATAAGTACAACAAGGATACTCACTTATACAAACGTTACAAGGTACTAACACACATAGCAACATGTCATGTCTACTTATCAAACCATCTTATTATTCTTTTCACAATTTCATATAAGTCTGTTAGAAATACATAGGCAACTTGTTTCTTTTATCAATCTTAAGTGGTTATACTTAACTTCCCATAAAGCTAGTATAACTCTTAAGCTTCCGCTTGAGAAACCAATTAATTCTCTCAGAAAAATGGTTCAAGAGTCCTTTGAAATGGTTTCGATTCTTTATTATTCAAAGCTTAAGCCGTGAGGCATCACGACGTATTATTCAAAGCTTAAGCCGTGAGGCATTGCCGTAAGTATTATTCAGTTAACACATGTATGTCTACCGTACTATATATTGTAAAATATCATGCTTTAGGAAGAATCACATACCTTCTCGGCGAAATCCACCTGCCAAGTCGAGTATGTCGCAGAGAATCACCTATAATAGTCACAGATATCTATCAAAGTCTAGACTATTCTGAGGTCATTCTAAACAGAGGGTCCTCAATTCTACGGAAAGTCGGGCAGCACAACCCTACCCGGTGAGCTATATAAGTCTACTGTGAAAACAGTCCTATGTAAGTACAGTTCGTATATTCTTCTTTTATACCCTTCTAAGGTGTTACAGTTCAATTCTATTCCTTAATAACCTTCTAAGTATTTATACTTATTCTTATTCTACAACAGCAAGTATTCTCTAATTCAAAAGAGGGTTAGGATTAGTTACCTCGGTAAGCCCAATAATATCCTAGAAAAAGTCGCGCCTGAGCAAGGTTTTGCTCCTAAGTTGTATGCTCCAAGGAAACCTTTAGAAGTTCTTCACAACTTCTACTAAGTACTAAGGTATTTGGGCTAGGGTATTTTGGGCATTATAACAATACAAGAAGGCAACTTTTCTACCAAGGAGGGGGTAGGTTTCGGCTAGGCTAGGGGTGGGGTAGCCTCGGCCAAGCTTCGAGGGAGGGGTGTGTTGGACTAATTGCTTACAAAGGGAGAGAAGGATTTTTAGACTTGAAAGCTTTTGTGGATGAAGAACTCTTCATCTCAAGAGGGGTATTTATAGGTCAAGACATGGCCAACCAATGGCCAAGATTTAGCCAAGTGCAGTGTTGTAAGGTCAAGATTAGGGCAAGTGTACCTAGCCAACTTGCACACAAAATATCTAACCAACTTTATGACAAGGATGGTCATCCATTCGGCCCTATTGCCGTGACAAGTCCACCAATGAGAGGGTGGCAAGTGTCGCCCTCTCGTTGGTCCAAAGTGTTACGTCTCTCGGAAAAATCCGCAAAAATTAGAAATGACATAGCCGGAATTTATCCTACGAAAGCTGTGGAAACGCTTTCGGAAATCTGTTCGCTTTGTGAGTTGTGCCTAAAAATCGTCCAAGGCCTAACTTTAAGACCAAACTTTTTGTACGTATTCCTTTACGTACATACTCTGGAAATACGGGGTATAACACATTTAGCGTTGCGACTCTTAGTGGAGGCGTCACTGCTCCGACGGTGCTGCGCTGTGGCCCTTCGCGGCTCCGCTACTGTTACACCCCGTAATTTCAGGACATGTATAAGATAATAGACGCGGGAACACAAGACTTGAAAATTGGTACGAAAGGAAGAATTGTTTTTTCGGAGGAAAATCTTCCGAACGCCGAAAAGGAAAAATGTTCGTTGATGAGAATTGGATTCTCAAAATGCATTATTTGAGGAGTATGGAATGTATTATCATTGTGGAAATTTATTTTCACGGATTTGGTCACGTAGGGCCCACCCGAGAAATTTTACGTTTTGTGGGGCCCACGAGGGTTACGAAATTTTATAGACGAGTGGGAGGGCGACACGTGCCACCCTCCCACATGGTCTTGGACGAAAATTGACAAGGGTAAAATGGTCATTGACCTATGTAGATGAACAAGTCTTGCAAAGCTTGAGAAAATTGACCAAGTCAACTTGCCACTTGTATAGACATTTAATTTACTTCATCCTAGCCACACATATGTTATTATCTTGACCCTCCATTGTGTTATATATACACACTAGTAGCAATACCAAGTCTTCAACACTTAGAAAACAATTAGAGAACTTTTGTGCTAAGAAAGGTGCTCTCGGGTTTGATGATATTTCCACACAATTTTTTTGCAATTTTGGTTCTTTATTCACAAGACTTTAACCCAAGGTCCCTAAGGGTATTGTAAGGATATCTCAATAGAAAGATCTCGGAAAAATGACGTTTTCACGTTAGTCGCAAGGCGAAAACCTAAGTCGTTTTCATAGTTTTGGATTGGAAATGGAAGAGAAGTTGGTTTTGATCTTCTAAAGACTTCAAATAGCGGATTGGAGCGTAAAGGAAGGGAGCTAAGAATTGCTAAGGAGCGACTTTGAATCTTGGAATTTATAAGGGCTTATAAAGGTAACAATCTTGTCGTTTTAGTAATTAAAGATTACTTATTGTTGTAGTTATGGATATTAGCAAGCATGAGGTTTATAGTATGAAGTTTGTAAGTGTATTGGCTATTGGAACCCTAATCCGAAACCAGCATGTTTAGCCTTTGAGATTACAATTCAATTTGGTTATTAGTTTAGTCGTCGCAAGTTATATAAAGAAGAAATTGTAGTTGTTGAAGTTCTTTATGACTATATAACATGTTAGACCTAAGAACTTGGATTGAAAAGAATTGGAAAGGATTTTTGTTGTTGAACAAGTTAGCCGAGAATGGCTTTGAATATGGAACTAGTTGGTATTAATTGTGAGACAGAATTTTACACGTATTGTAAGGCGTGTAATCCCCTTTGATTGGTTGATGTATTGAGGCTTAAATATGGCATGTTAGTTATTGATTATCGGGCCTTGAAAAATGTGGAAAAGTATGTAGAAACAAAGGATGTGCTGCCCGATTTTCCGTAGAATAAGAGACCATATACTTAGTATTATTCTACGTTAGAAACTAGAAGTTGATAGTCGTGTTGTGGCCATTATAGGTTGACAATTCTACGTGCGGCGTATTCGACTTAGCTTGTGGATTTAGCCGAAAAGGTATGTGAACCATCTCCTCTCCTTCTAGCATGATTCCTTATGATAAAGAAAGTAAATCCTACTCCTTAAATGATCCATTCCTTGATTGTACTTGGATTACCTAATATAGAAGTTGTTCTATATACTTCCTTGATTGTACTTTGGATGATTAAATTGTAAGTTGTTATAATCCATTCCCTTAATGAAGTTTGGATTCTCAAAAGTGAAAGTGTTTTACTTGAAGTACTTAGAGTCTTAAAAAGGAAGTGGTTTCCAAATCTTTTGGCTAGTGCCTTAGTTCCAAAACCTAAAGGTTGTTATAATGACTTTAGGGGAGTCAAATGAGTGATTTATTTAATTGATTTAAAAGAGGAGAAATGACATGACTTAAAGAGAAGTAACTTGTTTTAAAGGTGTGAGTTACTTGAGATTTAAAAGTAGAAGAAACTTGATTTCTAAAGTTAAGAAACTTGATTTTTAAAGATTAAGAGACTTGAAGTATTTTGAAAGTTAAGAAACTTGACTTGAAAGTATGTGATACTTGGTTTTAAAAGTATAAGTCTCTTGGATATAAAAAGAATGAATTTGTCTAAAACCATAAAGGGTTATAACGGCTTTATGGGAAGTTAGTTATAACGGCTTTATGGAAGGTTAAGAAAATTGTCTATTTTGATTGATAGGCATGAGTTGCCTAGGTTGTGAAATTTAAAGTTACTTAGTTTCAAAGCCTTGAAATGAATTTCTAAAGGTGTAGTAACTTATTTTGAAAAATAGACATACCTTGATACTACGGGTGTTAGTATCTTGGGGCGTTATATAAAAAGGAGTCTTTTGAAAAGAATGGACGTACGTAGTACTTTGGCTTGTTTAAATGAGAATTATTCTATTTGTGCCTTGATAGTACTTTGACTTGTTAAATGAGAATTATTCTATTTGTGCCTTGATAGTACTTTGACTTGTTAAATGAGAATTATTCTATTTGTGCCTTGATAGTACGTTGGCTTGCTTAAATAAGGATTTTCTCTTAGTATATGTAAAAAGAAGGCATGGTAATTGTCTTGGTTTATGTAAAGAGGAAAGGCATGGTAATTGTCTTCGTTTATGTAAAAATGAAAGGCATGGTAATTGTCTTGGTTTGTGTAAAGGCATGGTATTGTCTTGGTTTATGTAAAAAGGAAAGGCACGGTGTTGTCTTGGTTTTCTAAAATGATGGTTATTCATTTTATAAATAAAGGTCAAGAATGGTTTGCTTGCATATGGGTTGCTCATATAGACATTCGTGCAAGTGTCATATTTCCACATCTCCGCGTCCCTCCATAAAGGGCCGGCAACTTGTTTCAAGGATATCATGGAGTAGCTCCCCATGGTGGTGAGTGGTACACACTCACGGTGAGTCGGTATTTTACTTGGGCGGGTTAAATTATCGGGATATATATAAGCCATTGATTAGCTATCCGTGATGTGAGTATCGTGTACTGATGACTCATTGTGGGTCCACATGACCTAAGCGGGTGAAATAGTCTCTTGCGGGTGAAATAGTGCCATGATAGGTTGCATTATAACACAGAGGGTGGTTTACCCTGGCACTAAAACGGCCTTCATGTTTTGAAACGGTAGTGATTTCATTAATGAAAGGGTGCAGAGTGTTTATGACTTAAAGTGGAACAGTTGGTCTCATTGTTAAAAACATAACTTAAAAGATAAAAAAGGATTGCATTACTCTCATGATTGCAAGGTTCAGTGTGCTTATTGATGTTATATTATATCATGGACTGTCGGCAGTGAGAAAGGATTCCACGGGCATGATTGATGTTATGAGCGTGAGACCCATGGTTATATTTGAGTAATGACTTTGAGGGCATGCGTCCCTGATTTGACATGACTGCTTATGTATTGTGTACTGTAGTTTGGCTATCATACATGTCTCCTGTTTTGTATAGACTGTTATGATTTCATTACAGTATTTTCAGTTTCGCATACTTGGTACATTCTTCGTACAGACCTCCTTCGGGGGGGCTGCGTTCATGCCGCAGGTTTAGGTACGCAGTTTGGTGATCTGCAGGTGTAGGACCCTGCTCAGAGTTTTTGGATAGCTCCATCTGTTCAGGAGTTTATCATTTTAGTATAGATCCTTCAGTACAGGCTTTTGTACAGTTATGGGTACGGCGGGGCCTTGTCCCGTCATAGTTCAGTAAAACTCTTAGAGGTCTGTATTCATATGTGGGATTGGACTCGTGTACAGTGTAGTGCCTTTTTATTATGTATATTATATGGCAGCCTTGTCGGCTTTGCCCTTGCATGTTCGTTGATTTAAAAAAAAACGAGGTGTTATTTAGTTCTGCGGTTTACTTGTGTCAGTTAGGTAGAAGGGTGCCCAGGTAGGGCACCAGTCACGGGCCCGGGGTTCGGGGCGTGACAACGACGATTTCTGACTCGTTTCATATTTTACACGTCGTACACTTCTTCCTTTATTTACCAACGTGAAACACTCGTCATTTGGCCAACAACCGTCTATCATTTCATGTCTCAAACGTTTTATTTACGTAACAATATCTCTTTCACTAAGGAAATTTACGATCCTTGGTACAACGTGTGCACGTGTGTGGTACGATGTTTCCGACGTGTGGGTCACCAATTTTTCGAGTCATAAATAATAGGATAAACTTCATTTTACGTTAATAAATTTTCAACAGTTTTCACATCTCTTTGCTTCTCCAATGATTTGTTTTTTCTTTTCTTTTGATGTTAGGTTAAATGATATTTACGTGTTATACTTTCTTCCGCCTTCCAACATAACTAAGCATTTTCTAATGTGAACTTGCACATGTAGCTCGACATTGGAACTAGAATTGCTCCTTTACGGAATAGATGCACCATATTTGAGAAACATGACGAGTACACGCATCATACAATCACAAATCACTTATATCTAGTATTCCTATTTTTATTGGCTTCCTGACACAATAGGGATATCAATTATAGTACAGCATTTGAAAGTTGGTTCTTTCCTATCACGCACCATAGATGATGTGATTCTTTTGTGTAAACGTGTATAGTCATCCCTATCCCATAATTAAAATATATTTCATATATTGTATAAATATAATTATGGTATGACTAGGATTGTTATTGTATAAGGGATGAATATTTTACACTATATATATTTGATATTAATGAGAAGACTCCCCAAGGGAGATTAATATCATCTTACATGGTATCAAGAGCCAAAACCCTAAAATCATAGAATTTCTTTCTCCTCTTTCTCTTTCACGCCACAGGGAACCCCCCCTCGGATCTCAGCCGCGGCGCTACACACATAAATTCTTAGTTTTCTTCTTTATTCCTCTCTTCTCTAAATGGAATAAATTCTTCGCCACAGGGAACCGAATTTGTCATGACAGATTTGGGAAAGCTGAGTTATTTCTTGGGGATATCTGTCACGACCCAACCCCGGGCCCGCGACTGGTGCCCTACCTGGGCACCCTTACAGGTATACATCAGATATAATCAGCGGAACATACATGAAACTTATAAAATAAAACAACAGAAATAAAACAACAAGTTAGCCGATAGGGCTACCTTCCTGGACATACATATACAACCGAAGTAGTTGCCTCCTTACCTCAACAAACTGACCCACAATATGTGACTACAGACCTCTAAGAGTTTTAACATAACAACTGTGGCGGGACAGGGCCCCGCCATACCCCTGAATATACATGAATCTACAACCTCAGGGGAACCGTACCAAAAGATAAAGCCTCCGGAGAAATGGAGCTTTCCAAGAACTGAACAGTGACCCAAGAGCGTGGATCAACAAGCTATGTACCTCAACCTGCGGCATGAACGCAGCCCCCCGAAGGAGGTCGATCTTAAATATGTACCAAGTATGTGGCCCGAAAATCAGAATGAAATCATAGCGATCTATAAAAGTCGAGACATGTATGATAACCAAAATAACAGTACATTGTGCCTTACCAAAATGAAAGAAATGAAAGTCAGTTTTACCTTTTAAAGACTATTTCAACACATGAACAATAGTCACACAGGGCTACCGACACAAGCCCTCAATTATCAAAGCGTGCCCGTGGAATCCCCCATCATTGTCGGCAGCTATAAGTGAACAACATAACCATGTGACGCGCGTGGCATCTACCTCACCGCTGGTACACATACAACACATATATATCTATACCCCGCCGTGGAATCCCCATCACTGCCGATCGTAGTGGTAACATATAACCATGTGACGCGCCCGTGGTATCCTACCTCACTGTCAGCGTACACACATACAACACGTATATATATATATATATATATATATATATATCTATATATATATATATAACATGGCCGCATGCCCCGGAATCCCTCATCGTATAAGCATGGCCATAACGTGCCCCCGGAATCACTCATCGTGGGTACAGGTCTTCATGGGGAGCTAGCCCATGGAGTAATAATATAACATTCCCCCGGCATCCCTCATCGTGGGTACATGTCTTCATGGGGAGCTAGCCCAAGGAGTAAAATATAACATGGTCGCATGCCCCGGAATCCCTCATCGTATAAGCATGGCCATGGGTAATAAAACACATCCGGGAATCTAACCCGCCTCCTGGTCGCATGCCCCGGAATCCCTCATCGTATAAGCATGGCCAAGATCAATTACAATGAAAACATACCCGTGGAATCCTCCGTCACTGCCGGTACGCCCAATAAATTCACAACAAGTCAGCCGGCCCTCCAACTGAGAGTCACGACAATGCACACATATAATACTTGCAATCAAGGCTATCACAAGCAAGCATATGCAAGTTCATTAGATCTTTAGACTTTCACTTTTACATACTCAAGGCACTTTTTGTTTCACATAAAAATCCGGGAATTTAACCCCAAGTATTACGTACTTCTATTCTTTTCAAAAGATTCCTTTTCATATAAAACCCCAAGATACTAACACCCGTAGTATCAAGGCTTGTGTACATTTCACATAAGTCACTATACATTTAGAAATACATTTCTCGGCTTCTAAATCAAGTGACCCTTACTTTAAAGCTTTAAGCAAGTGATACCTTAAAATCAAATTGCCCTTCCTTATTCCAAGTTACTCCTTTGATTACATTATTAGAGGAAATCATTCTCTTAACCTTCCATAAAGTCGTTATAACCAACTTCCCATAAAGCCGTTATAACCCTTTATGGTTTTAGACAAATTCATTCATTTTTCAACCAAGAGACTTATACTTTCAAATCAATTTCTTAACTTTCGAAATACTTTAAGTCTCTTAACTTTTAGAAATCAAGTTTCTTAACCTTATATCTCAAGTAACTTACATCTTTTAAAAAAAAGTTACTTCCATTAAATCATGTCATTTCCTCCTTTAAGAATCAAGTTCTATTGCTTGAAAAATAAAGTCTCTCAACTTTTTAAGAGTTTAAGGTTCATAATCTTAAAACGTCATAATGTAAATTCTTTATGTTAAGTACATATGCCTTATGTGTGTGAGTAGATTATACTTGTTTATAACGATCTGATTAACGCAGCCATGATCTAGAAAATGTAATAAAATTTTGTCTTATCTTAGCTTCTATGCAGATGGAGAATTCTACACATTTTAATATTATCAATTGTCATTACATTTTCCTTTATTAACGCTGCAATGGCTTGTTCGATACTTATTCTCATTCGTGCCATAAATTAGCCAAGTCAACTTGGCTCCAAAGTACCTCCTAACGACTCTTACCAACATCCCCCATAAGACTCGGTAAGGACTTAGGATAACTTTGACATAACCTTTACATAGAGTAAATCACACACATACCTCTTAACTTCTAAGAGTAGAAGGAAACATGAAATAATACCACATGTATATTCCATACATAGAATCATGCCAAAGGAAGGAAGAGGTTCACATACCTCGCGACGATTGTCGACAAGTAGAAAAATGCTCCAAAGTACTTCAACCTTCATAGCTATTCCATCCTCCAAGTAGAATACGCTAGACTTAGTACTTCAACCTATAATGGTCACAATACGTCCATTAACCTCTTACTTCAAACGTAGAATATTCTAAGTGCTAAGTCACTAAATTCTACGGAAAATCGGACAGCACCTCCTTTGTTTCTACATACTTTTCCACCTTTTTCAAGGCCGAATTCAATAACCAAACACGCCACATTTAAGGCCCAACAATGCAATTAATCAATAGGGGATTACACGCCTACTAGACGTGTAAAATTCCGCCCCACAATTGATATCAAACTAATACAACTACAAGTGAAATTCTGGCAACTTGAGATACAACAACACCAATTCTTATCCAATTTCCTTTTCAATCCAAATTGTTAGCATAACATGGCATCAAGTCGCAATCGATTATAACTACTATAATCTTCAAGTAAGTAACATGCGATGATTCTAATTAACGACCAAATTGTAATTCAATCTTCAAAAGGCTTATATGACATTTCGGTTTTTAGGCTACAACAATCCATAACACTTATGAAACTTCAACACATATACTTCATGCTAGCAAACATGTAAGGCTAACAACAATATATAATCTTGTAACACTTTAAGAGACAAGATTATTACCTCAACGAGTCTTAGTCCAACTTCAAATCCGAAGTCGCTCCTTAGCAACTTAGAGCTTCTTCTAGACACTTCAATCCGCCACTTGAGACCCTTAGAATATCACAAACCACTTTCCTTTAATCTTTCAATCAAAACCTAGGATAGCAACTAGGTTTTCACCTTGCGACTAATACGAAAACGCTGTTTTTCCGGGATCTTTCTATTGAGATACCCTTACAATACCCTCATGAACCTTGGTTTAAAGTGTGGAGCTTAAAGAACAACAAACGAATTTTTTTCTTTCTTGGAAGCACCCAACCCGAGAGCACCTAAGAACAAGAACAAGTTTTCATGAAAATTTTCTAAGTGTAGAACCCTTGTCTTGCTACTAGTATGTATATATAGCATAATGGAGGGTCAAGATTAGAACAAATGGGTGGTTTGGATGCATCTCTTTTAAATATCAACTAAGTGGTCCCATTGACTAAATCAAATATATCAAGCTCACTACTTGCAAGACTTGTTATCTTAAATTTATGGTCAATGACCATTTTGGCCATGCCCAATTCGCCCAAGCTCACTTAAGGGGGGGGGGGGGGGTGACACGTGTTGCCCTCCCATTCGTCACAATATTTCGTTTTCCGACAATTCCACAATTCCGATAAATTTTTACAAGTCTCTAATATTAACATTTGAGATTCTCACGTACGTTCTTAAAACATGTCCTGTAAATATGGGGTGTAACATTCTTCCCCCCTTAGAAACATTCGTCCTCGAATGTTCTTTCTGAGTTCACTTTATCATCTCTCGGCATAATCTCATACAACTACACTTAATGAAACCTAATTATGCCACTTATGGCCCTAATACCTCGCACACGCATATCCGTCCATCATAAGTCCAAAAGGGATTATCTTTTCGTACTTCCAACCCCTTCTAGCATATACATAGTCTCAAAATAATCTGTTCATGTCACTTAAACATATAACAACTTTATCATGCATACAAGTTTCTAAAGGGGTCAAAAAATATACCTGAAATCATATTGGCGGTTCAAAGGACTGCTAAAACTGGGAACCTCCACCACGGCCTCTGTCACGTCCTACCGGTGCATGAACATCCTGCCTAGCTATTGAAGGCGAAGAACCCGCATCGATCCAAAGATGGCGTGCTATCCACCAAGCCACCTCTGGTCGGACAGTCTCTCACGAAATGGCCCTGCTGGCCGCAAGCATAACAAGTTGTCGAAGTAGTACGACACTCCCCAAAATGGAATCTACTACAGTGACCACACCGGGGCAAATGTGGCTTCCCCTGGCTACTATCCTCGGACATCTGTGAACCTGCAGCCCTAACCTGCTCCCGAATATCCCCGGCGACCAAACCTCCAGCCAGAAGACCGGGAAGGAGCACTCTGTGTCGGCTGAAATGTGGACCTATTCTGCTGAAAGGCCGTCCGCCTCGTGCCACTGGAACCTGCTGTCACGGCCTCTTGGGTTGGCCTGAGTCTAGATGATCCTCCCTCTCTCTGTCCTCTATCCCCTGCGCATAAGCCTGCATCCTGGCAATATCCATACCGGGCTGAAGGGCCACTCCCAGACATGCAGTAATTATATAATGGTCTAGCCCCATCATATAGCGATGAACTCTGTCCGCCATATTAGCCACAATAGTGTGCGCATACCTGGCCAACGAGTCAAACTCCAGGTTGTATTCCCTGATGGTCCTCCCATTCTGCCTAAATGACAAGAACCTATCAATACGGGCTCTCCTCATTTCAGGAGGCAAAAAGTGATCAAGAAAGGCCTCCGTGAACTCATCCCAAACTGCCGGATGAGCACCCACACCTCTCAACAACTCCCAAGACTCAAACCAGTTCAACGCAATATCGCGTAACCTGTAAGAAGCTAACACAACTGACTCTGTCTCCGAGGCCCTAAGCACCTTCATAGTCCGCTGTAGCTGCCGAACGAACTCTTGAGGATCATCCTTAGATCTCGAACCATAAAACTCGGGTGGACTACAACCCAGAAAATACCGAATCCTCAAACTGTCGGCTCTAGGGTTAGCTACCTGCTCCTGTCGGCGCTGCCCTACCACTATGCTAGTCAATAGCCTGATCTCCTCTCCATAGTCTCTAAACTCTGCCTCGCCGCGGGCTGGAGGCTCGGTGCAGGACCTTTGGAGCTCCGCCGCTCTCGGCTCTCTATCTTGCCGGCGTGGTGAACTCTCCGATCCGCCTACTACCTCGTGCATAGTGCTCCCGAGTCCCGTAACCCTCTACGTACCACTAGCGCCTCGCCGCTCTTTGCCCTTCGGGCCCCGGTCGCTTCCGTGGAGGCATAAGCATTACATAATAATAGGTCGAGAGGATTCAACCTACTATGACGGCTCTCTGCTGCGATCTCAAAGAGAGAAGAATGGAAACCAATCCTAAATGTCCTGCGACCTCCACGATTATAGATGTGGTGCACAACACACCGATAATCAAGACTCTACTGAACACGATGCAGACACTTTCCGAAGACTAACTGCTCTGATACCACTTTTGTCACGACCCAACCCCGGGCCCGCGGTGCCCTACAGGCACCTTACAGTATGCATCGAGATAATCACGGAACATACATGAAACTTATAAAATAAAACAACAGAATAAAACAACAGTTAGCCGATAGGCTACCTTCCGACATACATATACTGAAGCGGTTGCTTCTTACTCAACAAAGCGACCCACAATATGTGACTACGGACCTCTAAGAGTTTTAACATAACAAGCGTGGCGGGGCGGGGCCATACCCCTGAATATACATGAATCTACAACCTCAGGGGAACCGTACCAAAAGATAAAGCCTCCGGAGAAATGAAGCTTTCCAAGAACTGAACTGTGACCCAAAAGCGTGGATCAACAAGCTATGTACCTCAACCTGCGGCATGAACACAGCCCCCCGAAGGAGGTCAGTACGAAATATGTACCAAGTATGTGAAATCAAAAATCAGAATGAAATCATAGCAGTCTATAAAAAGCTGGAGACATGTATGATAACCAAAATAACAGTACATTGTGCCTTACCAAAATGAAAGAAATGAAAGTCAGTTTTACCTTTTAAAGACTATTTCAACATATGACCAATAGTCACACAGGGCTACCGACACAAGCCCTCAAATATCAAAACTTGCCCGTGGAATCCCCCATCACTGTCGGCAGCTATAAGTGAATAACATAACCATGTGACGCGCCCATGACATCCTACCTCACTGTCAGGTACACACATACAACACATATATATATCTATACCCCCTGCCCGTGGAATCCCCCCTGCTCGTGGAATCCCCCCATCACTGCCGACAGTCGTAAGGGTAACATATAACCATGTGACGCGCCCGTGGCATCCTACCTCACTGTCGGCGTACACACATACAACACGTATATATATATATACAACGTGGCCGCATGCCCCGGAATCCCTCATCGTATAAGCATGGCCATAACGTGCCCCCGGAATCCCTCATCGTGGGTACAGGTCTTCATGGGGAGCTAGCCCATGGAGTAATAATATAACATGCCCCCGGCATCCCTCATCGTGGGTACATGTCTTCATGGGGAGCTAGCCCATGGAGTAAAATATAACATGGTCGCATGCCCCGGAATCCCTCATCGTATAAGCATGGCCATGGGTAATAAAACACATCCGGGAATCTAACCCGCCTCCTGGTCGCATGCCCCGGAATCCCTCATCGTATAAGCATGGCCAAGATCAATTACAATGAAAACATACCCGTGGAATCCTCCGTCACTGCCGGTACGCCCAATAAATTCACAACAAGTCAGCCGGCCCTCCAACTGAGAGTCACGACAATGCACACATATAATACTTGCAATCAAGGCTATCACAAGCAAGCATAGGCAAGTTCATTAAATCTTTAGACTTTCACTTTTACATACTCAAGGCACTTTTCGTTTCACATAAAAATCCGGGAATTTAACCCCAAGTACTACGTACTTCCATTCTTTTCAAAAGATTCCTTTTCATATAAAACCCCAAGATACTAAAACCCGTAGTATCAAGGCTTGTGTACATTTCACATAAGTCACTATACTTTTAGAAATACATTTCTCGGCTTCTAAATCAAGTGACCCTTACTTTAAAGCTTTAAGCAAGTGATACCTTAAAATCAAATTGCCCTTCCTTATTCCAAGTTACTCCTTTGATTGCATTATTAGAGGAAACCATTCTCTTAACCTTCCATAAAGCCGTTATAACCAACTTCTCATAAAGCCGTTATAACCCTTTATGGTTTTAGACAAATTCATTCCTTTTTCAACTAAGAGACTTATACTTTCAAATCAATTTCTTAACTTTCAAAATACTTTAAGTCTCTTAACTTTTAGAAATCAAGTTTCTTAACCTTATATCTCAAGTAACTTACATCTTTTAAAAACAAGTTACTTCCCTTAAATCACGTCATTTCCTCCTTTAAGAATCAAGTTCTATTGCTTGAAAAATAAAGTCTCTCAACTTTTTCAGAGTTTAAGGTTCATAATCTTAAAACGTCATAATGTAAATTCTTTAAGTTAAGTACATATGCCTTATGTGTGTGAGTAGATTATACTTGTTTATAACGATCTGATTAACGCAGCCATGATCTAGAAAATGTAATAAAATTTTGTCTTATCTTAGCTTCTATGCAGATGGAGAATTCTACTCATTTTAATATTATCAATTATCATTACATTTTCCTTTATTAACGCTGCAATGGCTTGTTCGATACTTATTCTCATTCGTGCCATAAATTAGCCAAGTCAACTTGGCTCCAAAGTATGTTCCCCCATATGTCTAAGTTATCCTAAGTTCTTACCAAGTCTTATGGGGGATGTTGGTAAGAGTCGTTAGGAGGTATTTGGAGCCAAGTTGACTTGGCTAATTTACGACACAAATGAGAATAAGAATCGAACAAGCCACTGCATCGTTAATAAAGGAAAATGTAATGACAATCAATTGAGTTAAAATGAGTAGAATTCTCCATCTGCATAGAAGCTAAGATAAGACAAAATTGTATTACATTTTCTAGACCATGGCTACTCGATTAAGATCGTTATAAATAAGTATAACTTATTCACAACGCACCAAAGTATGTGTTACTTAATTTATAAGAGTTTACGTATGAAGTTTTAAGACTATGAACCTCAAATTTTTTAAAAGGTTAAGGGACTTTATTTTTCAAGTTATGGGACTTGATTCTTAAAGGAAGAAATGAATTGATCTAAAAGTATAGAATACTTGATTTGGAAAGTATTGAGTTCTTGCCATTCTAATGTTAAGAAACTTGTTTTCTTAAAAGTTAAGAGACTTGAAGTATTTTGAAAGCTATGTGATTTGAATTGAAAGTATAAGTTTCTTGGTCATAAAAGGAATGAATTTGTCTAAGACATAAAGAGTTATAACGGCTTTATGGGAAGTTGGTTATAACAACTTTATGGAAGATTAAAAGAATGGTTTTCTTCAGTAATGTAAGCAAAGAAATGATTTGAAATAAAGAAGGGCAAATTGTTTTAAAGGTACCAATTGCTTAAGGTTTTAAATAAAGAAGTCACTTGATTTAGAAGCCTAAATGTATTTCTAAAAGGTATTGTGACTTGTCTTGAAAGTAGATATGACTTGATACTATGGCTATTAGTATCTTGGAAGTTTTATTTGAAAGAGAATCATTTTAAAGGAGTAGGGGCACGTAGTACGTTGGGTTAAATTCCCGGATTTTATAATGACATGTTAGTGCCTTAAGTAAACAAAAATGAGAGTGTATATGAACAAGCTGATAAGAAGTTAGGGGATTTCTTAACTTGCTTATGTAATGTATGATAAACCGGTAGTGCTTATGTTAGGTATAATAAGTCGGTAGTGCTTATGTTATGTATAATAAGTCGGTAGTGCTTATGTTATGTATAATAAGTCGGTAGTGCTTATGTTATGTATGATAAACCGGTAGGGCTTATGTTATGTATGATGGCCGGTTGAGTTAGGGTAAGAGTATAAATGAGGGGTAAACCCCCAAGACGTTATACCACCTTCTCCAGGTTAAGAGTATAAATGAGGGGTAAACCCCCAAGACGTTATACCACCTTCTCCAGGGTAAGAGTATAAATGAGGGGTAAACCCCCAAGACGTTATACCACCTGCTTCAGGGTAAGAGTATAAATGAGGGGTAAACCCCCAAGACGTTATACCACCGCCAGGTAAGAGTATAAATGAGGTAAACCCAAGACGTTATACCACCTGTTCCGTGGATTTGCTACCCATGATGCGAGGAATACCTCATGCGAGTCCTTATGGGCTTATGCGGGTGAAATAGTCCCATGCGGGCGGGTACAACCTATGCGAGGAATACCTCATGCGGGTCCACAGGACCTATGCGGGTGAAATAGTCCCAGGAGTAGGATTGCTTAATGATCGCGCGCGGTGGCCCGCTGATCATGAGCCTCTATTTTTATGCAGTATACCTTTATGGGCTGACTTAGTTGATTTAATCGCGTCCCCGATTGGGCCGGGCAGTATACCTTTCTGGGAAGACTTATGTGACTCTATCGCGTCCCAGTTGGTAAACGGTATAGCGTTCCTCCATAAAGGGACGGATTAGGTTATGCAAGATACGTAAGTTATATGTTTATGAACTTGATAAGTTTTCTTAAGTATGTACGTAAGAATTTGACTATACTCTTATGGAAAAATGGGAAAAGATAATAAGGTACGATTAAGTTCACGAGATGGAAATGACACGGTAGGATCTGGTATTTACCCTTTCTTTATACTTGCCCCTGTCATTCTTTTGTACAGTTTTGATTTGTTACTGTACCTTATTTTCCATTCCATATTCGAAATTGTTGTTATCGACCCGCCGAGGCCGCGTTCATGTCCGCAGTTTAGGTACCGATTGTGGATCCGCGAGCTTAGGATCTGGTTCAAAGATTTGAGATGGCTCCAATGTTCCGGAGTTGTCATGGCTATGTATATTCAGGGGTACGACGGGGCCTTGTCCCGTCATAGTATTTGTTCAAATCTTAGAGGTCTGTATTCATCTGTGGGCTGGACTGGCTAGAGTTGTTTTTACATTGTTAAACAGTGTAGCCCCTTTCGGGTAATTTTTATGTTATGGCAGCCTTATCGGCTTGGCCTTAGTTTAAAAAAAAATGTTATTTATCTTCCGCAGTTTATTATGTTGTATGAATAGAAGGGTGCCCAGGTAGGGCACCTGTCACGACCCGATTCGGGGCCCGTGACTGGTGCCTTACCCGGGCACCCAAGTAGTCATACATCAGAGTAATCAGCGGAATATAAAACAAGACATGAAACAGTTGTAAAAAGAGACACAGTTTATGTGAGAAAATGTCGCCTTTCGGCATATATACATAACATAGGTTTGCAGTTACATCCCAACTGTACAATAGGACTACAGACCTCTAAGGAAGTAAACAACTACGGCGGGACAGGGCCCGCCATACCTGAATGTACAAAACTATCTACAATACAGGAGATCATACCCAAAGTAGAGCCTCCTAGAAGATGGAGCTCGACACCAACGCAAAGATCCTAAGGATGTGGATCTAGCACTGCTGCCTTTACTGCGGCATGACGCAGCCCCGAAGGAGGTCGATCACAGTACCAAGTATGTGAAATCGTAAAGTACTTAAATGAAAACATATCATTTTAAAATCGGTTTACATATATGTATGAAACAACTAGTAACCGCACATAGTGCCACATCATAAACAAGAGCAACAATAGGTAAATCAGCGTGTCTTTTCTAGGCCGCGAATGATCGAGCAGGCCAATTGCGTAGTATCACCATGCAAGCCTAATCTCGACTCCCGTAGTCCGCATAGGCCACTCACGTAGGCCCGCATAGGGTATATAACCCCGCATCGAGGGTAGCTACTCCTCGGCATCGTCCTGGACTCGTAGTCCGCATGGCCACATAGACTGCATGAGGTATAACCCCGCACACTAACTCCGAACTCCCGTAGCTCGCATAGGTCCCTCGACCCGCGTGAGGTATTCTCAAATCATGGTCCTGCATCACTGAGTCTACCCGCGTCGGAGGCAACAACCCGGTAATATGTCAAGAGGTGAGTGATATTACACTAACATAATAGCTTATCGTTAAACAACATAAGCACAACAAGAATACTCTCTTATACAAACGTTACAAGACACTAACACACATAGCATCATATCATGTCTACTTATCAAACCATCTTATTATTCTTTTCACAAATCAATATAAGTGTTATACCCCGTATTTCCAGAGTATGTACGTGGGGGCGTACGTATAAAATTTGAGCCTTAAAGATTTGGCAAGTTCGAAATTTGGGCACAAGTGCCGAAAAGAATCGTTTTTCGACGAAACGTTTTACTAAACTTGCGAAGGGAAAATTCCGGCTATGTCATTTTTAATTTTTGCAGATTTTTCCGAGAGACGAAACATTTTGGACCAACGGGAGGGTGACATGTGTCACCCTCACATTGGAAGCAAGTGGACGGCAAAGGCAAAGCAATGGCACGTTTTTTGTGCCTTGGGTTAGGTAGGATATTTGTGCAAGTTGGTGTGGTAGATGGATAAGGTCCACATGGTTGAAATGTAGCCCTACACTTGCCTTACACTTGGATGGATCTTGGCCATTGGTTGGCCTTTGCTTGACCTATAAATACCCCTCTAAGTTGAAGACTTTCTTCATCCAAAACTTGAGCAATCTTTCTAAGTCTCACAATACTCCCTCCCTCTTGATATTTCGTCCAAGGGCACCTCCCCCCCCTCTTTTGAAGCCTTGGCCGAGAGCTTTTTCTCCCCCCCCCCCCCCTTTGAGTGAGGCTTGGCGAGAGGTACCCCTAGCCTAGGTTTTTTCGGATAAAAACCCGTGTTGTGGTATAGAAATACTCTCCTAGTATTGTTATTATGCCCAAAAACCTTGGCCCAAATACCTTGTAGTATTCCCAAGGTTACACTTATACAAAAGCCCAGAAAATACTATTATACTTTCTTTAGCCACTAAACGAAACCCTAAGGAAAATCTTCATAAGAAACTTGAAGTATTCAAGTAGAAGTTGGTTAGAACTTCTAAGGGTTGTTTGGAGCGGATTGGAGCACTCGGAGTAGGAGCTAAGAGTTGCTCAGGAGCGACTTTAAACTCGGATAATTTTGGGCTCATCGAGGTAAATACTACTGTCCTTCTATTGTAATTGGAAATTACATACTGTAGTAGTATAGAAATGAATATAAGATTCATCGAAGAGAATTGAACTGTAATAGAAGGATATTACAGAATAGACTTGAACTGAAATCGCATCAGAAGAATATGAGTAGAAGTTTAACTGTACTTACATAGGACTGTATTTACAATAGACTGATAACCTTTATTGGTTGAATGTTTTGCAAGTAGCATGTGCTACTTAGAAGGTGGACAATATATAGTACGGTAGACGTACGAGTGCTAATTGAACTTAGTTGTACGGCAATGTCTTTTGACTTAAGCCTGAATAATAAGAAACTTGAAGTATGTCACAAGAGTTAAGAAACCGTTTTTGAAAGAAGAGTAACACTTGGTTTTCAATGTTTTAAAAAGAGTTATACTAGCTTTATGGGAAGTTAGGTATAACGTCTTAAGAGAGGTAAAGAAAATGGTTTACTGATTTTAGAAGTTAAGAGACTTGATCTCATAAGATAAGAGACTTAACTTAAATGAATTAATATGAATTTTGTGTGAAAACCTCATTCGTGAGTAAGGAGTACTTGGTTTTTAAAAGGAATAATGTTTTACTGATTTCGGAAATCAGAATGTGTATCGACAAACCACTGCAGCGTTAATAAAGGAAAATGTATTGAATAATGAAGTATTATTAAAACCAGTAGAAACCTCCATCTGCATAGAAGCTAAGATGAGACAAAATGATATTACATTTCCTAGATCATGGCTGCTTAATAAGATTGATTATGAACAAGAATAACCTACACTCATATAAGGCATATGTTTCTCAGATTGTATAAAAAGGAATTATATTCTTAAATGATTAAGACTATGAACTATGAAACTTTTCTAAAATAAAGAGACTGGAGTAATTGAAATTAGGCAAACTGGAACTCTAGGGAAAAGGAAGGCATTATTTTGTCTTAAAATTGTTTAAAAACATAAAGTGTTATAACAGCTTTATGGGAAGTTAGTTATAACGACTTTATGAAAAACAAAAGAAGGGTTTTATCATTGGTTTTAATGTGATAACCTGGCTTTAAAAAGAGAAGTGTTTTGGTTTGCTTAAAAATGTGAGTCACTCTATTTTATACTACGGGTATCGGGTGAATTTTATAAAAGGAATAGATCTCTTTAAAAGGAATTCAACGTACGTAGTACTTTAGGGTTAAAACCCGGACTTTGGCATAAAGTGAAAGTACTTTGAGTTGTGTATAACTTGCCTATGCTTGTTATGGTGAAACTTGCCTATGCTTGTAGTGGTGCAACTTGCCTATGCTTGTAGTTGTGAAACTTGCCTATGCTTGTTGTTGTGAAACTTGCCTATGCTTGTTATTGTGAAACTTGCCTATGCTTGTTGTGATAGCCTTTGTTGTGCAATAATTGTGTTTCTATACCACCGCGTCTCTCGATGGAGGGTCGGTTGACTTGTTGAGAACTTACTTGGGCGTCTGCGGCGGTGACGGAGAAATTCCACGGGTACGTTCCTGTCGATAGTGTTACTTTTGCTAATCACTTTGGACATACTGACACGATGCGTAGCGCACGGGTATGCTTCCATTTTGATTGCCGCCTTATTGTTTCCTTTCGGACATACTGACACGATGCGTAGCGCACGGGTATGCTTCCATTTGGAATGCTGTCTTATTGTTTCCTTGGACATACCGACACGATCGTAGCGCGCGGGTATGCTTCCATTTGGAATGTTGTCTTAGTGTTTCCCTTTGGACATCGACACGATGCGTAGCGCGCAGGTATGCTCCATTTGGATTCTTTGTCTTGTCGTTATCATATCATAGATCGCCGCAGATAGGAAAGGTATTCCACGCGTGAGTGATGAATCGAGGCGTGAGTCACGATTTACATATTCGCTTATTTATCGTGAATCGTAGTTTGGTTATCATACATGTCTCTGCTTTATATAGGCTATGATTTCATTTCTGATATGTTCTGATTTCACATACTTGGTACTGTTATCGACCTCGGCCGAAGTGCGTTCATCGCAGTAGAAATCATTGTCGATCCGCGTTTAGGATCACATTTCAGCGTCTTGGAAGCTCGTTCCTTGAGGCTTATCTTTGGTATGTTACCCGAGTGCAGTAGGTCCTTGTACATTCGTGGTATTGCGGGGCCCTGTCCCGTCATAGTTGTTGTATAAATCTTAGAGGTCTGTAGCACTGTTGTAGGCAGGGTTGTAAGGATTGTAACTGTTCAAATGTCTTTATATATATATATGTTGAAAGGCAACCGTTTTGGTTGGTCTATTTTATTTCATCATGATCCATGTCTATTTTACATGTTTAAGTTTTTATTTCCGCTGGTTTTCTCTGATGTTGTATCACTAGGGTGCCCGGTAGGCACGATCCACGGGCCCGGTTGGTCGTGACAAAAGTGGTATCGAGCGATTAATCCTCGGAAAGTGTCTACAGACCGTGTCTAGTAGAGTCTTGATTATCGGTGTGTTGTGCACCACATCTATAATCAAGAGGCTATAGGACATTTAGGATTGGTTTCCATTCTTCTCATTCTGAGATCATGCCTTAGAGCCGTGTGATAAGTTGAACCCCTCTGACGTATTCCTTTCCTTTACGGTATGCCTCGCGTAAAACCTGTGCCCAGACGGCAAGCGGCGAGGAGTCGCTAGTGGGATACTGAGAGAATGCAGCGCGAGCGGTCGAGACACGAGATAGTACTTGACGGCGAGTCTTGCGTCACCGCCAAGACCAAGTGAGTTTAGAGCCACAGCGGTGGCTGCGAGACTCTGATACTGAGCCTCCATCCACGGCTGGAGCGGATGAGATAAGTACAAGAGGCGGCCCGATTCTTGGCGAGTCGTGGCGGATATGAAGATAGGATCTGTGCCATTCAGCTCGATAGCACCGTAGTTCACCCCGGCGAGCGATTTGAGACTACGGATTTTACGAGTGTAACCCGCGAGTTTTATGGGTCGAGGCACGAGGATGATCCGCAGGAGTTCATCCGGCGATTCTGACGGATCGTGAGTGATCAAGGCATCGGAGACCGAGTCGGTGGTCTAGGTTCGCATCACCGCGTGATACGCAATCGGATCGGTTTGATTCGTGGGAGCCGTCGGGAGAGAATGCTTCCGGCTTTATGGGACGAGTTCTCAAAGGCATTTCTTGCACACTTCTTGCCTCGCGGATGAGAGGGCTCGGTAAACAGATTTTTGGTGTTGCGGCGATCTGGCGTGCAGTTCGGGAGTACAATGTGGAGTTCGACTCATTGGCGTGCATCCGCATTAGTAGCTAGTATGGAGGATCGAGTGCACCGATATGTTCTGAGGCTCGATGATTACCTAGCGAGAGTTGTTGGTGTAGCTCTTGGTAGGGCATGGACATTGCCGCGTGCAGCTTATGCACTTGGAGGTGAGGCGGAGAAATCGGCGGATTAACGAGTCGGCGAAGAGGGCGAGCAGCGAGGTCCTTTGGTGACTTCGAGGCGGACGCCTCAGCCAGCGAACTAGTTATGCGCCTCCGCCCGATCTGAGTGGTCCTCCGCAATCTTGAGCATCGAGTTTTGAGGGCGGTCGGGGCTCGAGGTTCAGATTTTGGAGAGCAAGGTTGTTAGCGGTGAAGCCACCCCTACCTCGTTGTGACCTGTGGTAGACTCGCGATGGGAGTGTCGTGCTAGTACGAGTTTGTTTTACATGCGGCCGAGGCCATTTGGGAGAAACTGTCAGGCCGAGTATGCTGGTAGGATAGCCTGACTCTGAGATCGATTGCGGGTTCTTCACCTTCCACGGCTAGCGGGATGTTCATGCCGGCGGCCACGGTAGAGGTCGCGGTGGAAGTTCCCAGTTTTAGCGGTCCTTTGAACCGCCTATTTTCAGGTATATCCTTAACCCTCTAGAGTTTTGTATGTATTGATATTAATGATGTGTTTAGTGTTATGTCGGATAGCTTTGTGCTAAAATGTGATTTAGAAACCTGGTTAGTGAAAAAGGGTAAGCCTGGGGGTGAGAAAATGATGAACCTTAGAATATTACAGTTGAGACCTTAGATGTAAGGCCGTCTTGAGTACAAGTTTTTGCGAGTGATCCTTGTCAGAACGTATAGGTATACGTGGAGTAATTGTGGGAAAAATTTCCTTGGGTAGTGTTAAATGGAAGTGGTAGCTTTCATGACCTGTATAGGTAAGATTGTTCCGGATCGGGGAACAAGAGCGTGATGCGTTAAGTGGGTCGGGTTGGGGCCATGTTGAGGGCCAACCCGCGGCCTGTTTCGAGGTGGGGTCAGCTCTGGGTGGTCCCGCCAGGTGGTAGGGTCACGAGGGTGCTAGGCCCAAGTTTAGATGACCATCGTATGAGTTCGTGGATGTGTTCGACCAGAAGCAGATCGTGAAGGCCGGGAATGGTCTTAAGGGAGATTGCGGCTAGTAAGATGACCAAGTTTGGAGGTGGTGACTCCAAAGTTTTGGGAACTGAAGCGATGACTGAAGTGTGGTACATATACTAGAAGAGTTCAAGTGTTCGAGAAGGGCACGACGAGTAAGGAAGGAAGAGAACGTGTGTTATTTCGTGGCCAGGCGTGGCGTTGGCAACTTGTTAGAAGAACTTCATCGTTATCCGTCTTGAGAAGGAACATTCGGGACGAATGTTTCTAAGGAGGGGAGAATGTTATACCCCGTATTTCCGGTATGGACGTGAGGGCGTACGTATAAAATTTGAGCCTTAAAGATGTGGCAAGTTCGAAATTTGGGCACAAGTGCCGAAAAGAATCGTTTTTCGACGAAACGTTTTACTAAACTTGCGAAGGGAAAATTCCGGCTATGTCATTTTTAATTTTTGCAGATTTTTCCGAGAGATGAAACATTTTGGACCAACGGGAGGGTGACATGTGTCACCCTCACATTGGAAGCAAGTGGACGGCAAAGGCAAAGCAATGGCACATGTTTTGTGCCTTGGGTTCGGTAGGATATTTGTGCAAGTTGGTGTGGGAGATGGATCAGGTCCACATGGTTGAAATCTAGCCCTACACTTGCCTTACACTTTGATGGATCTTGGACATTTGTTTTCCTTTGCTTGACCTATAAATACACATCTAAGTTGAAGACTTTATTCATCCTAAACTTGAGCAATCTTTATAAGTCTCACAATACTCCCTCCCTCTGGGTATTTCGTCCAAGGGCACCTCCCCCCCCTCTTTTGAAGCCTTGGCCGAGAGCTTTTCCCCCCCTTTGAGTGAGGCTTGGCCGAGAGGGTACCCCCTCCCCCCCCCTAGCCTAGTTGTTTTCGTATAATACCCCTTGTTGTGGTATAGAAATACTCTCCTAGTATTGTTATTATGCCCAAAAACCTTGGCCCAAATACCTTGTAGTATTCCCAAGGTTACACTTATACAAAAGCCCAGAAAATACTATTATACTTTCTTTAGCCACTAAACGAAACCCTAAGGAAAATCTTCATAAGAAACTTGAAGTATTCAAGTAGAAGTTGGTTAGAACTTCTAAGGGTTGTTTGGAGCGGATTGGAGCACTCGGAGTAGGAGCTAAGAGTTGCTCAGGAGCGACTTTAAACTCGGATAATTTTGGGCTCATCGAGGTAAATACTACTGTCTTTCTATTGTAATTGGAAATTACATACTGTAGTAGTATAGAAATGAATATAAGATTCATCGAAGAGAATTGAACTGTAATAGAAGGATATTACAGAATAGACTTGAACTGAAATCGCATCAGAAGAATATAAGTAGAAGTTTAACTGTACTTACATAGGACTGTATTTACAGTAGACTGATAACCTTTATTGGTTGAATGTTTTGCAAGTAGCATGTGCTACTTAGAAGGTGGACAAGGCTAGCCGGGTTATAGCCGTGGAGCGTTTTGCTTATAGTCGATAATTGTCGCGAGGTATGTGATTCTTCCTATACTCTTGAGCATGATATTTTAAAGGAATAATATATAGTACGATAGACGTACGTGTGCTAATTGAACGTAGTTGTACGGCAATGTCTTTTGACTTAAGCCTGAATAATATATAGTACGGTAGACGTACGTGTGCTAATTGAACTTAGTTGTATGGCAATGTCTTTTGACTTAAGCCTGAATAATAAGAAACTTGAAGTATGTCACAAGAGTTAAGAAACCGTTTTTGAAAGAAAAGTAACACTTGGTTTTCAAGGTTTTAAAAAGAGTTATACTAGCTTTATGGGAAGTTAGGTATAACGTCTTAAGAGAGGTAAAGAAAATGGTTTACTGATTTTAGAAGTTAAGAGACTTGATCTCATAAGATAAGAGACTTAACTTAAATGAATTAATATGAATTTTGTGTGAAAACCTCATTCGTGAGTAAGGAGTACTTGGTTTTTAAAAGGAATAATGTTTTACTGATTTCGGAAATCAGAATGTGTATCGACAAACCACCGCAGCGTTAATAAAGGAAAATGTATTGAATAATGAAGTATTATTAAAACCAGTAGAAACCTCCATCTGCATAGAAGCTAAGATGAGACAAAATGATATTACATTTCCTAGATCATGGCTGCTTAATAAGATTGATTATGAACAAGAATAACCTACACTCATATAAGGCATATGTTTCTCAGATTGTATAAAAAGGAATTATATTCTTAAATGATTAAGACTATGAACTATGAAACTTTTCTAAAATAAAGAGACTGGAGTAATTGAAATTAGGCAAACTGGAACTCTAGGGAAAAGGAAGGCATTGTTTTGTCTTAAAATGGTTTAAAAACATAAAGTGTTATAACAGCTTTATGGGAAGTTAGTTATAACGACTTTATGAAAAACAAAAGAAGGGTTTTATCATTGGTTTTAATGTGATAACCTGGCTTTAAAAAGAGAAGTGTTTTGGTTTGCTTAAAAATGTGAGTCACTCTATTTTATACTACGGGTATCGGGTGACTTTTATAAAAGGAATAGATCTCTTTAAAAGGAATTCAACGTACGTAGTACATTAGGGTTAAAACCCGGACTTTGGCATAAAGTGAAAGTACTTTGAGTTGTGTATAACTTTCCTATGCTTGTTATGGTGAAACTTGCCTATGCTTGTAGTGGTGCAACTTGCCTATGCTTGTAGTTGTGAAACTTGCCTATGCTTGTTGTTGTGAAACTTGCCTATGCTTGTTATTGTGAAACTTGCCTATGCTTGTTGTGATAGCCTTTGTTGTGCAATAATTGTGTTTCTATACCACCGCGTCTCTCGATGGAGGGTCGGTTGACTTGTTGAGAACTTACTTGGGCGTCTGCGGTGGCGGAGAAATTCCGCAGATGCGTTCGCCGATAGTGTTACTTTTGCTAATCACTTTGGACATACTGACACGATGCGTAGCGCACGGGTATGCTTCCATTTTGATTGCCGCCTTATTGTTTCCTTTCGGACATACTGACACGATGCGTAGCGCACGGGTATGCTTCCATTTGGAATGCTGTCTTATTGTTTCCCTTTGGACATACTGACACGATGCGTAGCGCACGGGTATGCTTCCATTTGGAATGTTGTCTTAGTGTTTCCCTTTGGACATACTGACACGATGCGTAGCGCACGGGTATGCTCCCATTTGGATTGCTGTCTTGTCGTTATCATATCATAGACTGCCGGCAGTAAGGAAGGTATTCCACGGGCATGAGTGATGACTCTGAGGGCGTGAGTCCCTGATTTACATGACTGCTTATTTATCGTGAACTGTAGTTTGGTTATCATACATGTCTCCTGCTTTATATAGACTGCTATGATTTCATTTCTGATATGTTCTGATTTCACATACTTGGTACTGTTATCTTGACCTCCTTGGGGTGCGTTCATCCGCGAGTAGAAGTACATCTACCGTCGATCCGCGTTTAGGATCACATTTCAGCGTCTTGGGAAGCTCCGTTCCTTCGAGGCTTATCTTTGGTATGTTACCACAGTGCAGAGGTCCTTGTACATTCAGGGGTATGGCGGGGCCCTGTCCCGTCATAGTTGTTGTATAAATCTTAGAGGTCTGTAGCACTGTTGTGGGCAGGGTTGTAAGGATTGTAACTGTTCAAATGTCTTTATATATATATATGTTGAAAGGCAACCGTTTTGGTTGGCCTATTTTATTTCATCATGATCCATGTCTATTTTACATGTTTAAGTTTTTATTTCCGCTGGTTTTCTCTGATGTTGTATCACTACGGTGCCCGGGGTAAGGCACCAGTCACGGGCCCGGGTTCGGGTCGTGACAATAAGTCTGTTATAAACACATAGGTAAACTGTTCCTTTTATTATTCTTAAGTGGTTATACCTAACTTCCCATAAAGCTAGTATAACTCTTAAGCTTCTGTTTTAAAAACTAATTAGTTCTCTTCTGTAAGAAAATGATTCAATATTCTTTTGAAATGCTTTAAGATCCTTATTATTCAGGCTTAAGTCGCAAGACATTGCCGTAAGTATTATTCAGGCTTAAGTCAAAAGACATTGCCGTAGTTATTATTCGATTAACACGTATGCGTCACCGCACTACATATATATTTTAAAATATCATGCTTTAGGAAGAATCACATACCTTACCGTGAAAACCACGCCAAGTTGAATATGTCGCGAAGAATTAGCCTATAATAGTCGGACACGCCTATCAACGTTCGCACTATTACGTAACGATTCTAGCGAGAGGGTTCTATATCGTGCGGAAAATTGGGCAGCACTTCCTACCCGGTGAGCTACTGAGTCTCGTGAAAACAGTCTAAGTAAATCTGATTTGATTATTCTTCTTTTAAACCCTTCTACTGTGATAACAGTTCAATTCTATTCTTTAATATCCTTCTAAGTATTTATACTTATTTCTATACTTCTACAGTATGTATTCTCTAATTACAAAAGAAGGACAAGTTTATTTACCTCGGTAAGACCAATAATATCCTAGATAAAAGTCGATCCAGAGCAAGGCTTAGCTCCTAAGTTATGCGCTCAGATAGCTCCAGAAACCTTAGAAGTTCTTCACACCTTCTACTCAGTACTACGGGATGTGGGCGAGGGTATTTTGGGCATTATAACCATACTAGCAGGCAACTTTGCAACCAAGGGAGGGGGGCTAGATTTCGGCTAGGCTAGGGGATTAGCCTCGGCTAAGCTTCTCGAGGGGGTGTGTGTTGGACGAAAGGCTTAAGGAGAGGAGAGGATTTTAGACTTGGAAAGTTTTTGTGGATGAAGAACTCTTCATCTCAAGAGGGGTATTTATAGGTCAAGGGATGGCCAACCAAGGGCCAAGATGGTGCCAAGTGCAAGGCAAGTGTAGGGTGAGGATTAGGGCAAGTGTCCTTAGCCAACTTGCACACAAAATATCCTACCAACTACTTGACAAAAATGGCTATCCAATTCGGTCCATTTCCGCCACAAGTCCACCAATGAGAGGGTGACAAGTGTCGCCCTCTCGTTGGTCCAAAGTGTTCCGTCTCTCGGAAAAATCCGCAAAAATTAGAAATGACATAGCCGGAATTTATCCTACGCGAGTTGTGTAAAACGTTTCGTCGGAAAACGATTCTTTTAGTGAGTTGTGCCCAAATATTTTCGTCCAAGCCTAACTTTTAAGGCTAAACTTTTGTACGTATTCCCTTACGTACATACTCTGGAAATACGGGGTATAACATTCTCCCCTCCTTAGAAACATTCGTCCCGAATGTACCTTCCCAAGACAGATAACGATAAGGTTCTTCATAACTTAAACAGTTTGCAAATGCCACACACGGCCACAAAACAACACTTAGGCATAAACGATAATGAAAATTTACAAGTAGGAAAGTGAATTACCTGGAGGTGTGGGGAATAGGTGAGGATACTTCTGCCTTATGTCCTCCTCAGCTTCCCACGTCATCTCCTCCCTGAGTTCGTTCCGCCACAAGACTTTGACGGAAGCCACGTCCCGTCGCAGACGCTAACACGACGATCGATTATCGCTATGGGAATCTCCTCATACGATAACCCACCGGTCACTGGACATCGTCAATCGGGTGTACCTAGATGGATCCGATACATCTCTCCGGCATAGATACGTGAAAAACCGGATGCGCGCCTCCGGATCGGACGGCAGATCCAACTCATAGGCAACCTTGCCTACCTGCGGACAATCTGAAATGGCCCAATGTACCTTGAGTTTCCTCTTCCCGAATCTCATCACACCGCCATGGGTGACACCTAGGAAAACCCAATCATGAACCTCGAACTCCGGATGCGGCGACGATGATCTGCGTATGACTTCTGCGACTCGAGCCGCCAAGAACCTCTCTGGATAAGCTTCACCTTATCCATCCTCGCTGCACCAAATCTGGTCCCACTAATCGCACCTCGCCCATCGAACCAGCCTATAGGCGTCTGCACTTCCTCATACAAGGCCTCATAAGGCGCCATCTGAATCTTTGGAGTGGTAGCTATTATTGTATGCAAACTCAACTAGAGGCAAATGATCCTCGGCTACCCTCGAAGTCAATAACACAGGCTCGCAAAGATATCCTCAAAGTGCGGATAGTGCGCTCGGCCGTCGTGCATGCGTAGATGGAATGCGAGACTCGTGCTCACTGCGTCCCCTAAACCTCTCGAAAGACCTCCGAAGTTAGCCGTGGCGGGATCCTGCATGCGATATGATCGAAATAGGGACTCCATGCAGTCTGACGATCTCTCGGATATATAGTCTGGCATAATCCTCAGCCGAAAAAGTCGTCCTGACGGGAAGAAAGTGGGCTGATTTCGTCAGCCTGTCGACGATAACCCATATAGAATCATGTCTCCTCTGAGTGCGAGGCAATCCTGTGATGAAGTCCATGTTGATCACCTCCTACTTCCAGGTCGGGATCTCTATCGTCTGTAACAAACCTCCAGGCCTCTGGTGCTCTACCTTCACCTGCTGACAACACGGGCACTGAGCTACGAACTCTGCAACGTCCCCCTTCAAGCCATCCCACCAATACACAGATCTAAGGTCGTGGTACATCTTGGTCGACCACGGATGGATAGAGTAACGCCGCGTTGTGTGCTTCCCCAGAACTCGCGAAGTCACGAAACATCCGGAACACACACGCCCTCAAACCTTAGCACCCCATCGGGTGCTACCTCGAGGACCCTTGCCCTCACGTAAGAGTTGTATCACGATAACGTGTCAAAATGGATCCTCGAACTGTTGCCTCTTGACTCGCCGACGATGGAAGACTCGGCAACCTCACGAACTCGAACCCATCGCTATCGTAATCAATCAAGCGGACACCAAGGCTCGCTAATCGATGCAAATCACGAACCATGTCCTCCTCTCTCTGCGCACATCGATAGGCTCCCCATCGACCTACGACTAAGAGCATACGCCTGACATTGGCCTTCCCGGGTGGTACAGATATCAACATCGTAGTCCTTAGCAACTCTAACCACCGTCTCTGCGTAAGTTCGACTCCTTCGGTGAAGATATACTGGAGGCTCTTGTGGTCTGTATAAATATCCACATGAACCCATACAAGTAGTGCCTCCAGATCTTCAAGGCGTGAATCACCGCTGCCAACTCCAAATCATGGGTGGGGTAGTTCCTCTCGTGTTTCTTCAGCTGTCGGGATGCATACGCTATAACCTTGCCATCTTTGCATCAACACACATCCCAACCGATGCTGACGATCACAATACACAACATAACCGTCTCGACCTGCGGAAGAGTAAGAACGAGGCGGTCGTCGATCTCTCCAAGAATCGAAGCCCGCTCCAAGCATCACCATCAAACTTAGCCGCCTCGAGTCACCTAGTCAATGGTGCGAGATAGAAGCAAACTTCTCTACGAACCGATAATATCCTGCAAGGCCCGAGCTGCGAACCTCTGCCGGAGTAGTAGGTCTAGGCCAAGTCTGTGCCTCGATCTTGGCGTATCCACTGAATGCCATCACCCGACAATATGCCCAAGAAAAGCCATCAAGTTAACCAAAACTCACATTTGGAAAACTTGGCGTATAAGCTGGTCTGGAGAATCGGCCAGATCGCCAAATGCTCTGCGTCTCGCTCTGGCGTGAATAAACCAAGATATCATCAATGAACACTATCACAAGCGTGTCAAAAATGGTTTGAACACTCGGTTCATCAAATCCATGAATACCGCGGAGCATTGGTCAACCCAAAAGACATGACCACGAACTCATAATGCGTCTGGTCGGAATGCAATCTAGGGACATCCACCTCTCGACTCGCACTGATGATAGCCGAGTAGATCAATCTTGGAGAAACATCTCGCACTTCGCAATGGGTCGAACAAATCATCAATCACGGGAAGGGTATGTTCTTAATGGTCACCTTGTTCACCGTAATCAACACACATGCGCAGCGTCGCCCTTCTTCTTCACGAACAATCTGCGCTCCCGGGGAGAAACACTAGGCTGATGAAGCCGCTCCGGCAAATCCCTAAGCTGATCCTTCAACTCTCTCAACTCGGCAGGTGCCATTCTGTATGGCGGAATGGAAATAGGCCGAGTGTCTGGCAATATATCTATACAAAACTCAATCTCCTCGGGAGGATACCGGAGGTCGTCTGAAACACGTGCGGGAACTCTCGACCACTGGAACCGACGGAAAATCTGGTACGCGACTTGATATCAAACACCGAACGAGATGGTAGATATACCGCCTGCGCATCTTCCTAGCCTTGAGGTAGGAAATAAACCTACCACCGGCGTCTGCGTGCTCCTCCCACTCAACAACGGCTCCTAAGAAGCTGGAACCGTACTACTCTCTCTGCAGTCTACATTGGCGTAGCGAAGCTAGCCAATCCATCCCCATGATCACGTCGAAGTCAATCATCTCCAACTCTATCAAGTCGGCTGGAGTCGATGTAAATGGTCACAAGACAAGCCCTATATACCGCCGAGCTACCATCAATCACCCATGGCGTGGCTACCTCGAAAAGGGTCTATGGACTCGTGCTCTATCCCTATCCTACTAGCAACAAGGGAGATATATGGGGCCAGTAGAACACGGATCTATCAAGGCATAAACATCAAACCCGAACCGATAAGGTACGTGGCGACATCGGTGAGGCCTCCGATCTGCCGGTGGACAAGGCATAAATGTGGTTCGAGGACCGCTAGAATCGGGACCAGCGCCACGACCTGCGCGCGACCTGCTGGTCCATGAGTACCTTGCCCTCGGCGAGTAGTGTCGGGGATGAAGAAGACGCGAAAGAACCGTAGTGACCCACCATCAAGATCGCCCTTGGTCGGACGGTTCCTCGCATAGTGACCTGCTGGCCTGGCGAAACAAGCTCCGTGCGCACCACAACTCGGTGGGATCTACCGCATCGGCCACACCGAGGGGTGGTCCCGTCGGCGATCGCCTGCTTTGCTCTGGGCGTCTCGAAGCCACAGGGCCCCAGTGCGCCTCGAATATCTCTGGTGTCTTGAGGGCGGTGCGAGAGTGCTCGAGTGGCGTGGTGCAAATCTAGGCTAGCTGCGAGGCCGCCCACCACGATAGCCACCAAAAGACCTGCCGTCTGGTCTTAACCTGCTCTTTGCTGTCGACCGTCGGTCTCTACGCTCGCCGCATCAAAGAGCATGAGCTGCGTGCGGGTAATGTCCATACGGTGAAGAGAAACACCGCATGATTCGGCCATATAGTCATCTAGCGGTGGCGTGGCGGTGCACCTATCCTCCATATCGCTACCAATCTTTGGGACATATCGAGCCAAAGAATCGAACTCGACATTGTACTCACGGCGTGCGTCCTCTGTCTCGTGATAAAAATCTATCGGCCGCGCCCTCCATCTGTGGAGGCAAGAAGTGAGTGAGAAAGCCTCGAGAACTCATCCCAGTAGGCGGGACGCGTGCTCTCCCGGGATAACTCCCACAAATCAAACCAATCACTGCGGTATCACGCGACCTATGTGAACCAAAGATCACGGACTCGGTCTCGACGCCCGATCACTCTCAAAATCCTCTGTGGTGACGGATGAACTCCTGCGGATCATCCTCCGCCTCGACAAATAAAACTCTGGCGGGCTGCAACTCAGAAGTCTCGTAGCCTCAAACTCTGCGCCTCGGGTGAACCACGATCTGGCCGGGGCTGAAGCTGCCGCGTCGGCTTGTCCTCGTATGCCACGATCTGGCGATGGCGGGCATCTCTCAGTAACCCGTCATCTGCTCCGGTGTGGGGTGGAGGTGTAGGTCTTGTGGTCTCATCGGCCGCTGCGCCTAAATCCTCAGGTCGTGGCGGCGTCGTAGAACTCGCCGTCTCGTATAGGCGGGCGAGCCTCGTGACTCTAGGTGTCCCACTAGCGCCTCCTCGGTGCCTTGCCGCCGGGCGGGTTGCCTTACGTGAGGCATAAGCGTTCTAAAAGGAATACGTTAGAGGTCCAACTTATAACACTCTAAGGCACGATCTCGTAATGAGAAGAATGGAAACCAATCCTAAATATCCTATAGCCTCACGATTATTGGTGTGGTGCACAACACACGATAATCAAGACTCTACTAGATACGATGCGTAGACACTTTCCGAGATTAATCGCTCTGATACCACTTTTGTCACGACCGTTCGGGGCGTGGTCGTGCCTTACCCGCACCCAAGTAGTCATACATCAGAGTAATCAGCGGAATATAAAACAAGACATGAAACAGTTGTAAAAAGAGACACAGTTTATGTGAGAAAATGTCGCCTTTCGGCATATATACATAACATAGGTTTGCAGTTACATCCCAACTGTACAATAGGACTACAGACCTCTAAGGAAGTAAACAACTATGGCGGGACAGGGCCCCGCCATACCCTGAATGTACAAAACTATCTACAATACAGGGAGATCATACCCAAAAGTAGAGCCTCCAGAGAAGATGGAGCTCCTGACACCAACGTAAAGATCCTAAGGATGTGGATCTAGCACCTGCTTGCCTTTACCTACGGCATGAACGCAGCCCCCCGAAGGAGGTCAGTACAACAGGTACCAAGTATGTGGAACTGTAAAGTACTTAAATGAAAACATATCATTTTAAAATCAGTTTACATATATGTATGAAACAACGAGTAACCGCATAGTGCCACATCATAAACAAGAGCAACAATAGGTAAGCGTAGCGGTCTTTTCTAGAGGCTGCGAATGATCGAGCGAGGCCAATTGCGTAGTATCACCATGCAAGCCTAATCACGGACTCCGTAGTCGCATAGGCCACTCACGTAGGCGCGTAGGGTATATAACCCGCGTCGGTGGTAGCTACTCCTCGACGTAAATCTGGACTCGTAGTCCGCATGGCCACATGGACCACGTGAGGTATAACCCGCACACTAACACGGAACTCCGTAGCTCGCATAGGTCCCTCGACCCGCATGAGGTATTCTCGAATCATGGTCCCGCATCACTGAGTCTACCCGTCGGAGGCGGCTTAACCCCGTGCATATGTCAAGGTGAGTGATATTACACTAACATAACGACTTATCGTTAAACAACATAAGCACAACAAGAATACTCTCTTATACAAACGTTACAAGACACTAACACACATAACATCATATCATGTCTACTTATCAAACCATCTTATTATTCTTTTCACAAATCAATATAAGTCTGTTATAAACACATAGGTAAACTGTTCCTTTTATTATTCTTAAGTGGTTATACCTAACTTCCCATAAAGCTAGTATAACTCTTAAGCTTACATTAAAAACTAATTAGTTCTCTTCTGTTAAAAAATGATTCAGTATTCTTTTGAAATGTTTTAAGATCCTTATTATTCAGGCTTAAGTCGCAAGACATTGTCGTAAGTATTATTCAGGCTTAAGTCAAAAGACATTGCCGTAGTTATTATTCAGTTAACACATGTACGTCTACCGTACTACATATATATTTTAAAATATCATGCTTTAGGAAGAATCACATACCTTCCAATGAAAACCACCGCAAGTTGAATATGTCGCGCGAAGAATCAATTTATAATAGTCGAACACGTCTATCAACGTTCGACTATGCATAACGATTCTAAGCGAGGGTTCTATATCCTACGGAAAATTGGGCAGACTTCCCTGCAGGTGAGCTACTCTGTCTACTGTGAAAACAGTCCTAAGTAATTACAGTTTGATTATTTTTCTTTTAAACCCTTCTACTGTTATAACAGTTCAATTCTATTCTTTAATATCATTCTAAGTATTTATACTTAATTCTATACTTCTCAGAGGGTATTCTCTAATTACAAAAGAAGGACAAGTTTATTTACCTCGGTAAGCCCAATAATATCCTAGATAAAAGTCGATCCAGGCAAGGCTTAGCTCTAAGTTATGCGCTCCGATAGCTCGAGAAACCTTAGAAGTTCTTCACAACTTCTACTAAGTACTAAGGGATTTGGGCTAGGGTATTTTGGGCATTATAACAATACTAGAGACAACTTTTCTACCAAGGGAGGGGTAGATTTCGGCTAGGCTAGGGGATTAGCCTGGCTAAGCTTCTCGAGGGGGTGTGTTGGACGAAAGGCTTAAGGGAGAGGAGAGGATTTTAGACTTGGAAAGTTTTTGTGGATGAATAACTCTTCATCTCAAGAGGGTATTTATAGGTCAAGGATGGCCAACCAAGGGCCAAGATGGTGCCAAGTGCAAGGCAAGTGTAGGGTGAGGATTAGGGCAAGTGTCCTTAGCCAACTTGCACACAAAATATCCTACCAACTACTTGACAAAAATGGCTATCCAATTCGGTCCATTTCCGCCACAAGTCCACCAATGAGAGGGTGACAAGTGTCGCCCTCTCGTTGGTCCAAAGTGTTTCGTCTCTCGGAAAAATCCGCAAAAATTAGAAATGACATAGCCGGAATTTATCCTACGCGAGTTGTGTAAAACGTTTCGTCGGAAAACGATTCTTTTAGTGAGTTGTGCCCAAATATTTTCGTCCAAGCCTAACTTTTAAGGCTAAACTTTTGTACGTATTCCCTTACGTACATACTCTGGAAATACGGGGTATAACAGCACCAGTCGCGACCCGGGGTTGGGTCGTGACAGATACATTAAGTGCACACTTGATTATGGTTTGCACCTATACCCCTCTGCACCAAACAAGTTGCTCTCATATACGGGTGTAGATTGGGCAGGGTGTCCGAACACGCGACGCTCCACCTCCGGCTTTTGTGTTTTTATGGGATAATCTGATTTCATGGTCTGTCAAGCGATATACCACCATATCCCGTTCCAGTGCCGAGGATGAGTACAGAGGCATTGCAAATGCGGTAGCTGATATTTATTGACTCAGAAATTTACTAATAGAACTTCAGTGTCCTTTGCGTTAGACATCTATTGTGTACTGTGATAACATCTCTGCAATCTACATTTCTCACAACCCGGTTCAACATCAGCGAACCAAGAATGTTGAGATGGACATACATTTCGTTCGTGAGAAAGTTGCGTTAGGCCATGTCAGAGTGTTACATGTTCCCTCATCATATCAGTATGCATATATATTTACCAAAGGACTTCCCAGACAGTTGTTTCTTGACTTCAGATCCAGTCTCAGCGTTTGGCGTCTTCCCGCTCCGACTGAGGGGGTGTGTAAACGTGTATAGTCATTCCTATCCCATAATTAGAATATATTCCATATATTGTGTAAATATAATTATGGTAAGACTAGAATTCCTCTTGTGGTTAGGATTAGGATTTCTATTGTATAAAGGATGAATATTGTATACTCTATATATTTGATATTAATGAGAAGACTTTCTAAGAGATTAATATCATCTTACATTTTGGTTCTGCTTTCCTATTACGCATTAGAGATGATATGAAACAATACATTTCTCGAGGACAGATGAGGTTGACATTGTAATTGAGAATGAGATATTTAGCGAATGATTTGATATTTCAATGTGAGTGAACTTTAAAATTACCCAATGTAACATTACAAATGTTTGAAGTATCTTATGTGGTTGAGTTGGTTACTGTTCCATTTTCTAAGTTCATCTAAATGCCTCTGTTTGCATTTTCTTATTACATACTCAAAAAAAAGTTGGTACTTGCTACAAAATTATGAAATAAAAGGTTGTTTAAGGTAATTGCGCACGCCATCTAGTACCCTTAAAATGAGCGAGACTAGTAAATATGGGAAAGTAGACGGGAATAATTACTTGGAGATGGAGATGTTCTGCCACCCAGTTAACTAATTTAGCCTAATTATTATTTTACTACCCAATCTAGCCTTATTCTCACTTTAGTCAGCTCCTTGGCCGTATCAAGTAGGAGTAACCATGTAAGCCCTGTGTCACGCCCTTTTTCGACCGCGACATTCCTCCTGCTTAAAAGGTTAGAAAATAAAAATAAAATGCTAAAAAGAATTCTAAAATGCTAAGGCGCTAAAAGGGTTCGCGGAGTCGCTACCTAATTAGTTTGGGTGAATTAGGACACCTAAATGTCAACTAGGTAAAGTCAACACTAACTCCATTTAATGGTCTGCTAAACTATGTGAGATTCTGGACAAGGGTTCTTTATCAATCTAGAGGAAAGGGGTTAGACATCCTCTAAGATCTGATAACTTGTGGTTGTCCGATCAAAACTAGGTTATTATTACGTTAAGAAAATGCATGTTTTGAAATAAGTCTAGCATGTAAAGTGCCTAAAATGATTTTCTACACGGATGCTAATAAGAAAGATTTCTTGTGTTAGGAATTTTGATAGCAAATAATACTTCATCTACGTGAAGGGTTATAAAAGTGAAAATTATTAGGTTGTTTAACGTGACTTAAGCAATGTATGACAAGCCTAGAATAATTAACTTAGGGACGCAAAATTCTAGTATTAAACTACTTTCTAATAGTGACTTGAAGCTTAACTATTCTAAGTGTTCGACTAGTAATGCAATGTGTCGCGACCTGAACCCCGGGCCCGCGACTGGTGCCCTACCTGGACACCCCTCTTATACCCTCACATCCCAAACAAGACATAGGCCAAACAATAAATGAAAAACTGTATATGTAGCAATAAGGCAAGCCGGTGAGGCTGCCGCTATATATATACGGGAACATCCCGACAATACAGTTATACAATTGGCCCAAAAATAAATACAACTTCCGCAAGTCCAGCCCACATATGAATATATACCTCTAAGAGTTTGGACAATATACTATGATGGGACAGGGCCCCGCCGTACCCCTGAATGTACATAAGACTGTAAACTCCGTACCAAAAGACAAGCCTCCGAAATAATGGAGCTTCCTCAAAAACTGAGTAGAGATCCTAAGAGCGAGGATCAACAAACTGTGTACCTACACCTGCGGCATGAAACACAACCCCCCGAGGAAAGGGGGTCAGTACGAAAGATGTACCAAGTATTTGAAACAATAAGTACTGTAAATGAGATTATAACATGCCAAAAAGATAACAATAGACAAGTATAATAATCAAATACCAGTACATTGTGCCTTTTCAAATAGAGTAATGAGAGTCAACTTTACCTTTTAAGTTACGCCTTTTAAAAGTGAGACCAACCGTGTTCTTTCAAATTATGAAACCAATACCATTTCAAAATATGAAATCAATTGTATCCTTTCAAGATATGAAATCCATGTCAAAATTATGGACGTCTGTCCATATAAACAAATACTGTCATGAGAGTTGAACCCGAACATTATACACAAATACTATCCTGTAAGGTATTCTGTCCGACCCTATCTTATTCTGCCCGGCCCCTTCTGGGACGCGATAAAGTCAATAAGGTATTCCGCCCGGCCCCTTCTGGGACACGGTAAAGTCATGTAATATATACTGCCCTGCCCATTAAGGTATACTTTCCGATCCATTCTGGGACACGGTAAAGTCATATAATATATACTGCCCTGCCCATTAAGGTATACTGCCCGATCATTTCTAGGACACGGTTCAAGTATAAAGGACTGTACACATATAACTATCACAAGCAACTATGTGCAATTTAAATCATCTTTGACTCCCATTAGCACAAATAGAATGAACTATCATTTTCAAAAAAAAACTCAAGACATTATCAAATGAATAGATAAACAACTTTCATTTTAGAACCCCAAAGTACTATCAATAGAATAGGTAAACAACTTCCATTTTTAAAATCAAGTCAAGTAATGTATACTTTTCAAATCAAGTAACTTCTTTCAAATACTACAATGAATCCGATTTCATTTAAAACATGTACGTCCACCGTACACACATTTTATAAGGTTCATGCTTAAAGAAAGATAGGAAGAGTTCCACATACCTCTTCGGCTTAATTGACACACTAAGTAGAATATGCCACATGTAGCACTTCAACCTAAAATGACAATATCACTTCTATCAACTTCATGCTTTTTAAGGTAGATTAATACCAAGTAAATGTCCTCTTATTCTACGAAAATTTGGGCACCACTTCCCCCGTTTATATGTACTTTTCCACCTTTTCTAAGGTCCAAATTCAACAACAATCAAGCCCCATTTAAGGCACAATCAAAACAGCAACCAAAGGGGATTACATGCCTACTTGACATGTAAAATTCGGCCCCTTAATCTATACAAAACAGTCCATAAAAACAGTCCACAACTCAATCAACATTAAGGGTAAAATGTGAAGCCTTTTAACACTTTTTTATACCCTTAATCTCTTAGGACTTTCATTAGCAATTACCATACTTAATCATGTAATAATAGGACTGAATTTTCAGAATTCCAACGCCCTAAACAGTCCCTAAAATATGTATAACAATGTCCAACAGTTTTATAGATTCCACGACCAACTACTACAATCCGATAACTCGTTCCTTAATCCAATTTATTCCAATTCAAGTTCCAACACTTCTATATGTGGTATAATAACTTATCAAAAACAGTACTACTCCATTTTAACATGCAATAGGTGAATATAACAACAACAATAACCAACAAACTCCACAGATCCGAAAGTTGCCTATTCTCGGCCCCAACATTAAAAAATGGTCCAAACACTTTTTAATCTTCATTCTTCGTAACAAATGCTCATCTACTAACCATAATAACATGTAATATCTAATTACTTCAAGAGGAAGAAGAGTTCTTACCAAAAATTTCCCAAAAACCGTGACTATGCCCCAAGGTTTTTGGCCCGCAGTTTCGTCTTAGTTCCACTTCTACAAGTTCCAATCACACCAATGTATCCTACACAAGCTTACAATCAACTCCCCTTCTTGTTTTATCACCCAAAAGTTGAAGAACAAGCCTAGGGTTCTTAGACCTATCTCACGGCCCAATGATTTCTTGGAGGGTTAACTTGGCTTAACACTTGGTTAATGTTCTTAATCTAGGTTAAATAATCACTCTTGTACTTGGAAAATATGTAAGCATGGTCGAGATTTTAGGGTTGAGAGAGAAGAGAGAGTAAAATGTTAAGAGACTAGATATTATGCAAAATGATCTTAAGTCTTCCAAGTGTAATATCTATATAGATATCTCTCAAAGCAAGACAAGTGTATGGGGCACTTGTTACCTTCCTATTGGTCCATGTTTCACCTCCTCAAAATATCTATTAAAGTCAAGTCTTGCAAGACAAGTGGAGGGGTGACACGTGTTACCCTTCTATTGGTCCAAAATATCCTACAAACGAAGGGCCCCGTGAAGTTGTGAAATGTTGATGGGCCCCATATTATTAGATCCAATACTTCAATATACTACTAATTCCGTACACCAAATTTGAGAATCAAATTCTAAGTAATTAAGTTTTTCCTTCGTCACATTTTTCCGACATTTTCCCTAAGAAAATGTAATAATTCTTTCCTTCCAAAATTCAAATCTTAAACCCTTAATCACGTTCTCAATTAGTAGCCCTGGTATTACAGGCTGTGTTACACCCCGTATTTTTCCAGAGTACGTATGTGAGGACGTACGTACGTTTGTACAAGCCCTAATTAGGTTAAGGATGAAATTGTGAACTTTCGACGGAAAAGATTCAGAACCTTGTGAAGGAAATTCTACGTTTTTAATATTTTAACCGATTACGGATTTTTCCGAGAGACGAAATATTTTGGACCAATTGGAGGGCGACATGTGTCACCCTTAGTTGGCATGGGTTGGACGAAATGGTGGCCAAGTGGACAAGGTCAAATGGTCAAAGTCTTGGAAGATATTTTCTTTGGGTGAGTGGGAGTAGGTAGGTGCGTTTTTTGGGCATGTGGGGGAGGCATTGTGGACGTTTTTCTTGAGCAAGTGGGAGGCCACTTGGCTCATTGTTGTGGGGGACATATGTCCCAATTTTGTGGTGGACATATGTCCCAACTTTGTGGTGGACATTTGGTGGAAGACCTCACTTGAACAAGCTACCACATCTACACCTTCCATTTGTTTTAATCTTGGCCCTTGGTGGTTCTATAAATACCCCCCTTGCTAGCAAGACTTCTTCATCCCATAAACATTTTCCAAGTCTTAAAATCCTTCCTCCTCCCTCTTGAAGCTCTCGTCCAAACCACCCCTCCCCCTTGAGAAGGCCCTCGGCCGAAGTACCCCCCCTCTTGATAGTTCTCGTGAAATAACCCCCCCCCCCTTTGGTAGAAAAGTATTCTCCAAGTATTGTTACAATTCCAAAATACCTTAGCCCTAATACCTTGTAGTATTCCAAAGTTATTTCAATACTAAGAGCCCGAAAATACTACTATACTTTCTTTAGTCACAAAACGAAACCCTAGGGAAAAATCTTCATAGTGGTTGAAGTATTAAGTAGAAGTTGTGTAGAACTTCTAAGGGTTTCTTGGAGCGAATTGGAGCGCACGGATTAGGAGCTAAACGTTGTTCAGGATCGACATTTAAACTTGGATAATTTTGGGCTTATCGAGGTAAATATCTTTGTCCTTCTATTGTAATTGGAGATTACATATAGTAGTTTATAAATGAGTATAAGATATATAAGGATGGTATAAAAGAAGAGAATTGAACTGTAATTACATAGGACTGTATTACAGTAGACTTGTGTAGTTTGACGGGTAGGGAAGTGCTGCCCGATTTTCCGTAGCAATAAGCACCTTCTGCTTAGAATATTCTACAGAGTAGTCTTGACGTTGATAGACGTATTTAACTATTATAGGTTGATACTCTACGCGCGACATATTCGACTTGGCAGGTGGATTTCGCCGAGAAGGTATATGATTCTTCCTATCCTCTTGAACATGATATTTTAAAAGAATATATATAGTACGGTAGACGTACGTGTGTTAACTGAACGTGGTTTTACTTCGATGTCTTTTGACTTGAGTTTTAAATAATAAGAATCTTGAAGTATTTCAAAAGAATTAAGAATCCTTTTTGAAAGAAGAGTAATACTTGGTTTTAAAAGCTTAAGAGTTATACTAGCTTTATGGGAAGTTAGGTATAACGACTTAAGAGAGATAAAAGGAACGGTTTACTTAATTGTTTATGAAAGCCTTGTATTAATTTCGGAAATGAGAATAAGTATCGAACAAACCACTGCAGCGCTAATAAAGGAAAATGTATTGACAAATTGAGTATTATTAAAACCAGTAGAAACCTCCATCTGCATAGAAGCTAAGATAAGACAAAATTGTATTACATTTCCTAGATCATGGCTGCCTTAATAAAATTGTTATAAACAAGAATAACCTACTCACACATAAGGCATATGTTACTCAAATTGTTTTAAAAAAAGAGATTACGTTGTTAAGTGTTTAAAACTATGATCTATGAATCTTTTGAAAATAAGAGACTTGATCTTAAAAGATAAGAGACTTGACTTAGTTGACTTGATATGAATTTTGTGAAACCTCATTCGTGAGTAATGAGTACTTGATTTTTAAAGAGTTAATGTATGAAGTACTTTGGGGCTAAAAACCCGAACTTGTTGACATAAAAGTACCTTGTGTGAATAACTTGACTATGTTGGTTTGTGATAGCCTTGTAATACTTTCTTGTTGGTTTGATAAATAAACATGTTAGGATGCTACGTGTGTTAGTGTCTTGTGATGGTTGTGTAAAGGGGTTTCCCTTGATTGTGCTTATGTTGTTTAACGATAAGCCGTTATGTTAGTATTGTACCACTCACCTCTTGACATCATATACTGGGGTTAAGCTGCCCCGTCACGAGGATGCCTCATGCGGGTCCGAGGACCTATGCGAGCTACGAGTTCGAGTTAGTGTGCGGGGTAATTACCTCATGCGGTCTATGTAGCCATGCGGACTCACGAGTACAGGAGGATCTGCGGGTTAGCTGCCCCGATCGCGAGAATACCTCATGCGGGCCTATGTGTGGCCTATCGCGGAGTCTGCGGGAAGTTCGAGATTAGACGCGCACATTGATCACGAGGCGAGTGGCGGCCGATCTTGTGGCGCGGTCTAGAAAGACCTCGTGATACGATTTATGGCATTGTTGGTGCGTGGGTTTTAGTAGTCGGCTATGCCTTCGTACTTACCGTCACGGTTTATTATGACACAGTGGGACACGTGTTCATGTGTATTCCTTGGTGCTTTTATATCATGGACTGCCGGCAGTGAGGAAAGAATTCCACGGGCATGATTGATATTGTGGGCATGAGACCCATAGTTATATTTGAGTGTTGACTTTAAGGGCGTGAGTCCCTGACTTGACATATTTGCTTACATGTGTGTATCGTAAATTGGTTATCATATATGTCTTCATTTTATATAGACTATTATGATTTCATTTCTGATATTTTCAGATTTCACATACTTGGTACGGTTGTCTTGACCTCGCCCGGGGCTGCGTTCATCTGCGCAGTAAGTACACCAGTTGTTGATCCTCGCTCATAGGGTCACAGTTCAGCGTTTTGGGAAGCTCCGTGTCTCCGGAGGCTTATCTTTGGTATAGTCCCCTGTAGTTGTAGGTACTTACATTCAGGGGTATGGCGGGGCCTTGTCCCGCCATTGTTGTTATAACATTCTTAGAGGTCTGTAGTACTGTTGTGGGTAGGGTTTGTAAAAGGGTTGTAACTGTTCAAATTTATATATATATGCCGAAAGACAAATTTTCTCAGATAAACTGTTTCTCACTTCATATTATTTCATGACTTGTTTTATATTCCGCTGGTTACTCTGATGTATGTCTACTTGGGTGCCCGGGTAAGGCACCAGTCATGGGCCCGGGTTCGGGTCGTGACAGGCTGTAACATCCTTTCCCCCTTAGAACCATTCGTCCCGAATGTTCATAGCGTGTCTCAAACTATACAGATTCCAGCGTCGTCTCCTTACTATACCTATCGACCAATACTCCACAAAACCAACGATGCCATACACGACCAAAATATATCACATGTATATACACCAATGTACCTTCCATCTGAGGTCCCTTCTCACAATACTCGAAGGTTGCAATCCTTTCTAAAATGGGATCTTCAGATTCCTTTTTCTCTTCCCGTACTAGGGATGACCCTGCCGTATTCTAAGCCATAAGCTGTCACTATCTGAATCCTTTAGTCGGACTCCCACTCAACTAGTTGATGTGTTCCCTCGTGTTAACTTCTCTTCTTCGTCCTCACATTAGTCAAACTACTGGTTGGTGAATGATTCTATTGTCTTCCTAGCTTTGTTTACTAACTGGTGTAAACTCTAAAACTAGTAGTATCTCAATCACGAACACCTATGGACAATGTTACTGAATCAAAGGTGGGTGTATCATTACAATTTACTCTCAGTCATGGTCTAAAATGAATCTCTCTCCTATCTCCAAGTATTTCTCACACTATCCTTCCACTCATTAGAGGTTTGTCACCTTTGGCCGAAGTATTCCTACTGTACATCCTCAACTATCGGTCTTTACACTGTTATAGGGTAATTACACCTTATGAACCCTACATAACTATAATTTCATTCACTTTATCATTCTTGTCAACATCCTTCATTCTACCCATTACTAAACAAAAATATTTCTACCTCTAATGGTCCTTTTAACTTACATTCTACTAGCAACAAGGGGAATATATACGTTAGGGTGGAATCTGAATCTATCAATGCATGTATGACTCAAAAGGATCAAAATATACCTGTAACCCCATTCGATGATGCCTCTTGATCCTGCCTGGTAGACACAACATCTATGTGGTTCGAAGGACCGCTAAAACTGGGAACTCCCACCACGACCTCTACCATGACCTGCTGGAGTATGAATACCCTGCCCTGCGGGGCGCATAGCTAAAGAAGATGAAGAACCCGTAACTGATCCAGTAGGATGTGCTACACCACCAGTACCACCTCTATGAAGACACTCTCTGATCACATGGCCTAGACAGCCACAAGAAAAACAAGCACCCATACCAGAACGACTGTTACACCCCGTAAGTCCAGGACATGTATAAGAGAATGTACGTAAGGAATCAAGACTTGAAATTGGTACGAAAGAAAGAATTGTTTTTCCGACGGAAAATCTTCCGAACGTCGGACAGGAAAAATGTTCGTTGAGGAGAATTAGATTCTCAAAATGCATTATTTGAAGAGTATGGAACTTAATAACATTATGGAAATTTATTTTTTCGGATTTGGTCACGTGGGGCCCACCCGAGGAATTTTTCGTTTTGTGGGACCCACGAGGGTTACAGAATTTTATGGATGAATGGGAGGGAGACACGTGGCACCCTGTCACGACCCGACCCCGGATCCGTGACCGGTTCCTTGACCCGGGCACCCTTGTGACACAACATCAGAGAAAACCAGCGGAATATAAACTCAAAGTAAACAACCATAATGATATAAATAGTCTAGCCCAAAATGGCTACCCCAAAAGTACATAAAGCCGAACAGCTACATCCTTAAACAAACCAAGTTATGACAAGACTACAGGCCTCTAAGAATGAGTAACACTATGACGGGACAGGGCCCCGTCATGCTCCTGAATGTAAAAAATATCAACAACACCAGGGAGAACCATACCAAAAGTCGAGCCTCCGAAGAAATGAAGCTCCTGACACCTGAGTAAAAGATCCTAGGAATGAGGATCTACCACCTTTCACTTACGTGGCATGAACGCAACCCGTGGAAGGGGTCGATACCTGACGTACCAAGTATGTAAAAGCGGAAAATCTTGTAGTAATATCATAAGTCAAAAATAAGTGAGTCATAGAAAAAATCAATTTCCTTGCATGTGCCTTACTAACAATGAGAGTAACAAGTATAAAACTTATAGCATAAAAATAGGAGGCTCACGATCAAAGCGAGTACCTGGCGTAGTATCATTAAGCAATCCTACTCGGGACTATTTCACCCGCATGGGTCTGTGGACCCGCGTGAGGTCATCCGCCGTCGTGGGACTATTTCACGCGTGGGACTATTTCACCCGCATGGATCACGTGGACCGCATGAGTACCATCGCCGTACTCGCGTGAGACTATTTCACCGCGTGGATCACGTGGTCGGATCGCATGAGTGCAAGCGCCACACTCGCATCATGGGTAGCAAATCCATGGCATAAATAATAACCCGGGGTTTACCCCGTAATAATATAAATATATAACATAGCTCATCCGGCTATCATACATAACATAAGCACTACCGGCCTATCATATCACAACATAAGCGCTACCGGCCTATCATATCATACATAAGCGCTACCGGCCTATCATATCATACATAAGCACTACCGGCTTATTTGTCACGACCCGATCCCGGGCCCGTGACTGGTGCCTTACCCCGGGCACCCTAGTGATACAACATCAGAGAAAATCAGCGGAAATAAAAATTAAAACATGAGACAAGACATAAAGTATGAAACAGGCTAACCAACACGGTCACCTTCCTGAATATATACATATATATATATCAACCTGAACAGTTAAATCCTTTTACAAAGTCTGCCCACAACAGTACTACAGACCTCTAAGAATGTAACCATAACTATGACGGGACAGGGCCCCGCCATACCCCTGAATGTACAAGTATCTACACTGACAGGGGACTATACCAAAGATAAGCCTCCGGAGAAAGCGGAGCTTCCCAAAATCTTGAATCGTGATCCTAAGAGCGCGGATCCACAACCGATGTACCTCTACTGCGGCGTGACGCAGCCCCGGCGAGGTCGATAACAGTACCAAGTATGTGAAACTGTGAAATACTATAAATGAAATCATAATAGTCTATATAAAGCAGGAGACATGTATGATAACCAAACTACAGTCCACAATATATAAACAATCATGTCAAGTTAGGGACTCGCCACCAAAGTCATTACTCAAATATAACAATGGGTCTCACGCCCACATCAATCATGCGTGGAATACCTTCCTCATCGCTGGTAGTCTATGATATAATCACACGAAGTACATGAACACGGGTCCACTGAGTCATAAAAACCGTCGGGGCAAAATCTGAAGGCTAACTACCGGATACCAAGCGTCATCAATGGCCGGCAAGTACGAAGCCAACTACGGATACCAAAGCCGTACCAACAAATCTATATAACCAAACCACGGTGACCCGAGGCAAACGAAAGCCAACTACGGATACCAAGCTGCGCCACGCGGTGGCGGGCAAATGCGAAGACTAACTACCGGATACCAAGCCGAAATCACGAGACCGTCACTGGCCCGAGCAGGGCAAGTCTGAAGGCCAACTACGGATACCAAGCCGAAACAACCACGACTTGGGGCAAGTACGAGAGCCAACTACGGATACCAAGCGAATCGGTAAAACCTCATGGAGAGCTAGTCCATGGAATAATAATCCTAATGGAACCATACGTGGGCCACCCAACGTGTCGATGAGTCCATCAATCAAGAACAACATGGCCGCCCTCCATCGAGACGCGGTACCACAAGGATCTTGTTATACCGTATTTCGGTATGTATGCGTGAGGCGTACGTATAAAAATTTAAGCCTTAAAGTTGGCAAGGTTCGAAATTTGTACACAAGTACCGAAAAGAATCGTTTTTCGACGAAACGTTTTACTAAACTTGCGAAGGGAAAATTCTGGCTATGTCATTTATTATTTTTGCGGATTTTTCCGAGAGACGAAACATTTTGGACCAACGGGAGGGTGACATGTGTCACCCTCACATTGGTGGACTTGAGGCGTCCATTGGGACGAATTGGACCACTTTAGTTGGTAGGATATTTTGTGCAAGTTGGTGTGGTAGATGGATAAGGTGCACTTGGCTTAATCCTAGCCCTACACTTGCATGGTACTTGGCTTGATCTTGGCCATTGGTTGGCCATTGCTTGACCTATAATGTCACGACCCAAACCCGGGCCCGTGACTGGTGCCTTACCCCGGGCACCCTAGTGATACAACATCAGAGAAATCAGCGGAACATAACACAACAACATGAAATAACAAGAAGCGTACAACAATTATCTTTAGAAAACTTGCCCTTCGACATAAATAATAATAACAACTCTTTCAAAATGAACAGTTTAATCCTTTCTTTACAAACCCTACCCAAAACAGTACTACATACCTCTAAGAAAAGATACGACAGCAATGGCGGGACAGGGCCCCGCCAAACCCCTGAATGTAAACACCTATTACGACAGGGGAATATACCACTGATAAGCCTCCGGAGAAACGGGGCTTTCCATCTGTGACTGTGACCACAGCTAGGATCAACGGCGGTGTACCTCAACTGCGGCGTGAGCGCGGCCGAAGGAGGTCGATAACAGTACCAAGTATGTGGCGAAAATCAGTAAATGGAATCATAGTAGTCTATATAAAGCGGAGACATGTATGATAACAAAACTACGATTCCTGATAAACAAGCGATCATATCAAGTCGTGACTCACGCCTCAAAGTCATTACTCAAATATAATAATGGGTCTCACGCCCACAACATCAATCATGCGTGGAATACCTTCTCACCGCCGCGATTTATGATATAAAAGCACCAAGGAACACACATGAACACGTGTCCACTGTGCCATAATAACCGTGCGGGGTAAGTGCGAAGGCATAACCGACTACTAACACCTACAGTACCAACAAGGTCATGAATCGTATCATAAGATCTGTCTAGGCCGTCACATGATCAAAGGCCGCCACTTGCGCGGTATCTAATGTCGCGTCAAGCCACTCGAACTTCCGCTGACTCCGCGTAGGCCAATCTCATCGGCCGCGTGAGGTATTCCCGCATCGAGGTAGCTACTCCCGACATCACCGACGCGATCCGCGTGGCCACGTGGACCGCATGCCCATAAAGGACTCGCTAACACGGAACTCGTAGCTCGCGTAGGCCCACAGGACTGCGTGAGGTATTCTCGAATCATAGGTCCATCGACCGCTTTGAGTCTACCCGCGTCGGAGCGGCTTAACCGGAATCATCTCGAGATGAGTGATGTAAAATACTAACATAACAGCTTATCGTTAAACAACATAAGCACAACAAAGGAAAAACCCCTTTACACAAACATCACAAGATACTAACACACGTAGCATCCTAGCATGTTTACTTATCAATCAACAAGAAAGTATTACAAGGCTATCACAAACCAACACAATCAAGTTATACACACGAGGTACTTTCTACTATATGCTAACAAGTTCGGGGTTTTATTCCCAAAGTACTTCATACATTAACTCTTTAAAAGATATGTTACTTTCACAATGTCACACAATACCCGTAGTATAAAAATAGAGTGACTATCTTTTTAAAGTAAATCAATTACTTCTCTTTGTAAAATCAAGTAGCAACATTCTTTTCCACTGTTCAAGTTTGCCTAATTTCCAATGTTCAAGTTTGCATTGGAAATTTCGTAGTTCATAGTCTTATTTTAGAAAGGTTTCGTAGTTCATAGTCTTATTCATTTAAGAATATAATTCTCCTTTAAACAATCTGAGAAACATAAGCCTTATATGTGAGTAGGATATTCTTGTTTATAACAATCTTATTACAATGACCATGATCTAGGAAATATCATTTTGTCTCATCTTAGCTTATGCGGATGGAAGTTTCTCTTGGTTTTAATAATACTTAATTAGTCAAAACATTTCCTTTTATTAACTGCAGTGGTTTGTCGATACCCATTCGATTTCGAAATCGATAAAACATTCTTAAGCCGTTATACCTAACTTCATAAAGCTAGTATAACTCTTAAGTTTTCAAAAACCAAGTATTACTTCAAGTTCTTTATTAACACATAACAAGCGGTTATAGTTCAAATCGATTACCTTTTAAAAACCACAAGTATTTTCTTACCAACATAAAAGTCATATAACCAACTTCCCATAAAGCCGTTATAACACTTTATGTTTTAAACAATCAAATACATTTAGCATATGTCGTCTGGTACTACATAGTTCACACATATCATGCTAGAAGAGATAGGAAGAGGTTCACATACCTCGCGACGAGTATCGACTAATAGCAAAAGCGCTCAAGTACTTCAAACCGTCGGCTACTCCTTAGCCGCAGATCGCGCCACGTAGTACTTCAACCTATAAGGCCACAAGGCGCTTATTAACATTTAGATCCCTTCAGAGAACATTCTACAGAAAATTAAGACTCCCGCAATGGCAGAAATCTCCTCTCTATCGGGGCCGCTATCAAGCCAACCAGGGGGTTCATACATCTAACCTGACGTGCACAATTCTACCTCACGTAAAAGCTACACAAGGTTCATCAGAATACTGATCCTATGTAAAAATAGTTCAAGACTCTTCTTCAAAAGGTTTCTTATTATTCAGCTTAAGTCCAAAGACATTGCCGACAACAACGTTCAGTTCTATATATAGTATACTTCAACTATATAGTCTAACAATCATGTAATTTCCAATTACAATAGAGGGACAAGATATTTACCTCGATAAGCCCATAATTATCCAAGTATAAAGTCGATCCTGGGCAATCGTTTAGCTCGACTCCGAGCGCTCCAACCCGCTCTAAACCACCCTTAGAAGTTCTAACCAACTTCTACACAATACTCCAACGGACTATGGAGATTTTCCTAGGGTTTCGGTTTTGTGACAGACGGGAAGTATAATAGTATTTCTGGGCTTTTCGTATAGGTATAACCTTAGAATCCTACAAGGTATACGGCTAAAGGTAATTTGGGCATTATAACAATACTTTTGAGAGTATTTCTACACCACAAAGGGGGTATTATCTGAAAGCAACTAGGCTGGGGGTACACTCTGGCTAGCACCCCTAGAGGGGTGCTCGGCCACAAGGGGGAGGCCTTCGGCCGAACTCAACACAAAGGGGAGGGAGAAGGAGAGCTTTCAAGACTTAGGCAAATTTGTGGATGAATTTGTCTTCCAAAGTGGTATTTATAGGTCAAGTGAAGGCCAACCAATGGCCAAGATCTTGCCAAGTGCAAGGCAAGTGTAGGGCCAAGATCTTGCCAAGTGCCCTTAACCAACTAACACACAAATATCCTACCTACTCCATGACAAAAATGGCCAACTTTCGCCAAGCTTGACCGCCAGGTGTTCCAATGAGAGGGTGACAAGTGTCGCCTCTTGTTGGTCCAAAATGTTTCTCTCGGAAAAATCCGCAAAAATAAAATATGGCATAGCGGAAATTCCCCACGAAGCTGTGGAAAACGTTAAAAAACTTCTAACCGGTGTTGTGCACAAAATTAAATCGGCCAAGCCTACTTGAAGTTCGAAATTTCCTACGTACGTCCCTGCGTACATACTCTGGAAATACGGGGTATAACATTCTCCCCTCCTTAGAAACATTCGTCCCGAATGTTCCTTCTAAGTCTCAAAACAAACGCGCGCCGGTATAGTCCTCACTGCTATACTTACGAAAACAATCCTGCCACGTATGGCCACGGAACCAACTTGCGCAAAGTACTTACCTTCAAGTCCACGAGGACACACCTCTAACATCACAAACGCTCCCATCCAAGGGTCTAAAATATAATTTCTTCGCACTTTCTCCACACAAAAGAAATGATCACATCTACGCTCGCCATACACGCTCGCTTCTTCCCTTACGTGTCGTACCCTTCTCGTACACTCGAATTCTTACCACATGATACCACTTTTGTCACTTTGCCCGAGGCATAAACCTTCTCAGGCGACCCAACAAATGGTACCGGACTGCATGCGATCACTGCGCCGTCAGACACCCAAACTCTTGATACTGCTTCAGTTTCCGAAACTCGGGGTTACTATCTCTAACGGGGTCATCATTAACTGGGAACACTCTTGATGGATCTCCGATACTTTCCCGAACATAACAATACGAAAGACCGGACATAATGCCTCCTAAGTCGGACGGCAAAAGCTAACATATAGGCAACCTGGCCTATTCTTCACATGAACTCAAAAGGGCCCAAAACAACTCGGGCTAAGTTCCCTCTGTTTCCAAAACTCGTCACACCCGACCCGGGGTGGTACCTTCAAGAAGACCGCCAACTGAACTCTAAGCGCCGTGCCGATTATCCGTCGATTTCCTCCGAGCCGCGAACTTCTTCTAGACAAGCTTCTCACTAACCACAGTCTGCTGGAACAAGCCTGAACCAACTGTCTGAACCTTGCCAACATCGAACCAATCGACCGGCAACTTACTCTTCCGCCCTTACAAGGCTTCATAAGGCGACATCCGAACACTGAAATGGTAGTTAAAAACATTTCCCTCTCCAGGAGACAACAATCCCCACAACTACCCCTGAAATCCAAACACTGGCCCGAGGGCGAATGCGATTCTGAGACTCACCTGAGTTCTTAACCTTGCCTGGTAAAACTTTCCAGAAACAAAAACAGCCGTACCCTGGGCTCCACTGTCTGTCATAAGGTGAAGGTAGGCACCCCGTGCAGCCTTACAACCTTTCTGATAAAATCAACACTGCCGAGTAAACTGTCTTTGCTAGAAGACAAGACGGCTGACCTCCTCGGCCCGACCACTGGTCGAACGCATCCACGAACTCGTATGCTGGTTAACTAAACTTGGGCCTAACACCCTCACAACCCTAACACAAGGCGGGACCACCACAACCTGACCCCACCACCAAACCTACCGCGGGTTGACCCGCAACGTGGCCTCAACCCGACCCGGCAACGCGCACAATACTAGCTCCCCGATCCGGAACAATCTCACTAATCACGTTTCGAAAACCTAGCGGTCTTCTAGCTCGACTACCCTCTTTCAAATCACGCTACTCAGGGACTTATCCCACAAACATAGCTCACGTGCACTATGCACTCCGATAAGGATCAAACATAACACTACACCTTTACTCGAGACGGCCTTACCTCTAAGGTTTCTACGTATAAAACTCTAAGGCTCACACTTTCTCTATTGTTATACCCCGTATTTCCAGAGTATGTACGTAAGGACGTACGTAGAAAATTTGAAACTTGTACTAAGGCTTGGCCGAATTAATTTTGTTCACAACACCCGTTTTGAGTCGTTTTTCGACGAAACGTTTTCACAGCTTTCGTAGGGGAATTTCCGGCTATGTCATTTTTAATTTTTGCGGATTTTTCCGAGAGACGAAACATTTTGGACCAACGGGAGGGTGACATGTGTCACCCTCACATTGGAAGCAAGGGGCGGCAACCCTTGGCCGAAATGGACCACTTTATGGCCTTGAATTGTGCCTTGTTTTGTGCCTTGTTTTGTGGAGTTTTTTGTGGAGTAGGGTTAGGGTGCACATGGCTTGATCTTGGCCTTACACTTGCCTTGCACATGGCTTGATCTTGGCCATTGGTTGGCCTTTGGTTTTGCTATAAATACCCCCCCTAAGCTTGAAGACTTCATCCATTCCAAAATCACCAAGTCTTGAAAGCCTTCCTCCCTTTCTTGTGCTCTAGCCGTGAGCTACCCTCCCCTTTTCGTGAGGCCTAGTGGCCGAGAGGTACTTTCCCCTCCTAGTGGCCTTGGCCGAGAGCACACCCCCTACCTTGGGGTGTTCTCGTGAGGTACCCCCCCTTAGTGGCGTAGAAATACTCTCAAAAGTATTGTTATAATGCCCAAATTACCTTAGCCATATACCTTGTTGTATTCTAAGGTTATACCTATACGAAAAGCCCAGAAATACTATTATACTTCCCGTCAGTCACAAAACCGAAACCCTAGGGAAATCTCCATAGTCAGTTGGGGTATTGTGTAGAAGTTGGTTAGAACTTCTAAGGGTGGTTTGAGCGGGTTGAGCGCGGAGTGGAGCTAAACGATTGCTCGGGATCGACATTTAAACTAGGATAATTATGGGCTTATCGAGGTAATTATCTTGTCCTCTATTGTAATTGGAAATTACATGATTGTGAATATATAGTTGAAGTATACTATATAATGTAATCGAACATAGTTATCGCAATGTCTTTTGACTTAAGCTGAATTTAAAGAAAAGTCGAATCAGTAATTACATAGGGTTGTATTACGAGACTTGTGTAGTATTACTGAGTAGAATTGTACCCGTTAGGGTTAGATGTATAACCCCCCCCCTGGTTGGCTTGGTAGCCGGCCTCGATAGAGGAGGAGATTTACGCTGTTGCGGGGGGGGGAGGTGCTGCCGAATTTTCGGTAGAATGTTCTACGATGAGATCTAAATGTTAATAAGCGCCTTGTGGCCTTATAGGTTGATGTACTACGTGATGAGCGATCTACGTGGCTTAAGGAGTAGCCGACAGTTGGAAGTACTTGGAGCGTTTTGCTATTAGTCGATACTCGTCGCGAGGTATGTGAACCTCTTCCTATCTCTTCTAGCATGATATGTGTGAACTATGTAGTACGGTAGACGTACATGTGCTAAATGTGTTTGAGTGGTTTAAAACATAAAGTGTTATAACGGCTTTATGGGAAGTTGGTTATAACAGCTTTATGTCGGTAAGAAAATACATGTGGTTTTTAAAAGGTAACTGATTTGAACTATAACTGGCTTGTTATGTGTTAATAAAGAACTTGAAGTATTTCAAAAGATTTTTGAATCATTTTGAAAGAAGAAGTAATACTTGGCTTTTTGAAAACTTAAGAGTTATACTAGCTTTATGGGAAGTTAGGTATAACGGCTTAAGAATGTTTTACTGATTTCGGAAATCAGAATGTGTATCGACAAACCACTGCAGCGTTAATAAAAGGAAATGTTTTGACTAATTAAGTACTAATAAAACCAGAGAAACCTCCATCTGCATAAGCTAAGATGAGACAAAATGATATTTCCTAGATCATGGTCTTTGTAATAAGATTGTTATAAACAAGAATATCCTACTACATAGGAGGCTTAGGTTTCTCAGTTGTTCAAAGGAGAATTATATTCTTAAATGAATAAGACTATGAACTACGAAACCGTTCTAAAATGAGAAACTTGAACATTGGAAATTAGGCAAACTTGAACATTGGAAAAGAATGTTGCTACTTGATTTTACAAAGGTAAGTAATTGATTTACCTTAAAAAGATAATCACTCTATTTTCGTATACTACGTATTGTGTGACTTTTGTGAAAGTAACGATCTTTAAAGAGTTAATGTATGAAGTACTTTGGGGATAAAACCCGATCTTGTTAATCATATAGAAGGTACCTTGTGTGAACAACTTGATTGTATTGGTGTGATGCCTTGTAATACTTTCTTGTTGCTTTGATAAGTAAACGTGTTAGGATGCTACGTGTTAGTATCTTGTGATGTTGTAAAGGGGTGTTCCTTTGTTGTGCTTATGTTGGTTAACGATAAGCTGTTGTGTTAATATTTTACATCACTCATCTCTTGAGATGATTCCGGGGGTTAAGCTGCCCTCCGATGCGGGGTAGACTCAGGCGGTCTGGGACCATGATTCGAGAATACCTCATGCGGGTCCCGGGGCCTATGCGAGCTACGAGTTCCGTGTTAGTGCGTCCTTTATGGGCATGCGGTCCTTGTGGCCATGCAGACTCGAAAGTCCAGGACGATGCCGGGGAGTAGCTACCCTCGATGCGGGGAATACCTCATGCGGGCCGATGAGATTGGCCTATGCGAGTCGCGGAAGTTCGGGACTAGACGCGCACATTAGATATCGCGGGCAAGTGGCCGCCTTTGATCATGTGACGGTCTGCACAGATCTTATGATACGCCATGACCTTGTTGGTGCGTAGGTGTTAGTAGTCGGCTATGCCTTCGTACTTACACCCGCACGGTGTTATTATGGCACGCGTGGGACTCGTGTTCATGTGTGTTCCTTGGAACTTTTATATCATAAATCGCCGGTGAGGAATGTGTCCCACGCACGATTGATGTTGGCGTGAGACCCATCGTTATGTTCTTTGGTGATGACTGGCGCGAGTCCTCGACTTGATATGATCGCTTAGTTATTGTAAAAGCGTAGTTTGGTTATCATACACGTCTCCCGCTTTATAGACTATTATGATTTCATTTACGATTTTTAGTTTCACATACTTGCACTGTTATCGACCTCCTTCGGCTGCGCGTCATGCCGCAGTCGAGGTACACCGCCGTTGATCCTAGCTCTCGTGGTCAGCGTTTGGGAAGCTCCGCTTCCGAGGCTTATCAGGTATAGTCCCCGTCAGAGTAAGTGTTTACATTCTGGGGTTTGGCGGCCCCGCCATTGTTGTCATATCATTCTTAGAGGTCTGTAGTACTGTTGTGGGCAGGGTTTGTAAAAAGGATTAAACTGTGCATTTGTAAAGTTGTTATTTATATATGCCGAAAGGCAAGTTTTCCTCGACATCGCTTTGTACTGCATTTCATGTATGTGTTTTATGTTCCGCTGATTACTCTGATGTTGTGTCACTAGGGTGCCCGGGGTAAGGCACCGCCACGCCCGCCGGATGTGACAAAAGTGGTATCGAGCGATTAATCCTCGGAAAGTGTCTACAGTCAGTATCCAGTAGAGTCTTGATTATCGGTGTGTTGTGCACCACACCAATAATCAGGAGGCTATAGGATATTTAGGATTGGTTTCTATTCTTCTCACTCTGAGATCGTGCCTTAGAGCTGTGTTGTAAGTTGGATCCTCTGAACGTATTTCTTTCCTTATCGTTATGCCTCCGCGTAGGGCAAACCCGGGCCCAGGAGGGCAAGGCAGCCGAGGGAGCTGCGAGTTGAGTACAGAGGGTCACGAGGGCACGGGCCCAATCTTTACCTAGGGTAGTGCTTCATTTGGGGATTTCTGCGACGTCACTAGCCCCAGCAGAGTTTAGCACGGCGACGGCAGTTCCTACTGCGGCCATGATATTTGAACCTTCGCCCACGACCAGGAACAGAGAATATGGATTGTAAAGAAGTCGACTCGCATTAGCTATGGATTTGGCTACCAGAGAGATACCGATGTATCGCGAGTCTTGATGACTACCTAAGAGAAGGTTGTGCAAGAGAAATCCTTCAGTTAGGCTTGAGCATGGCCTGTGTACAGGCTTATGCGCAGCAGGCCGAGAAACGTAGAGATCGACGGGTTAACCAAGGACAGCAGAAGAGGGCCAGAGCAGCAAGGTCCTTTGGTAACTTTCGAGGCGAGTCACCTCAAAAGCAGATTAGATATGCACCTCCGCCAGTGCAGAGTGGTCTTCCACAGATTTCAGGACGTTCGGGGTGTGCAGGAGTTGGTCAGAACTCCAGGGCTTCCGGTTCACAGTGTGACAGACGTCATCCCGGGGAATGTCATCTTTTAGTTGGTACTTGTTGTACCTGTGGCCGCCAGGGCCAGGTGTCGAATGGGTGACCTAGTAAGGGGACTTTGCCTTCAGACGCGGTAGTTCGTCATCTTCCTTAGCTACGCCTACGGGCGTGTTTGATTAGAACGACTAAGGAGTGAAGAAGAATATAGATATATCTTTAACCCTCAGAGATCAGTATGTATGATAAGGTGAGTATACCTTAAGTGCTATGTTCTGATAGCAGTGTGTTAGTCGTGATTAGATCATGGTTGTTTAACCGAGTAAGATTTTGGGGGATAGAGAAGGTGTGAGCCTTAGAGCTTTTTACCTAGAGACCTTAGAGGTGAGGCCATCTCGAGAAAAGGTGTAGTGTTATGTTTGACCCTTATTGGGAGTGCATAGTGCACGTGAGTTATGTTTGGGATAGGTCCCTAGTAGTGTGGAATGAAAGAGGGTAGTTGAGCTAAGACCGCTAGGTTTTCGAAACGTGATTAGTAAGATTGTTCCGGATCGGGAGATAGTATTGTGCGCGTTCTGGGTCGTCAGGGCCGCTGCGGGTCAACCCGCCGCAGTTGGTGGTGGTCAGTTTGTGGTCCCGCCTTGTGGTAGGGTCACGAGGTGTTAGGCCCAAGTTTAGTTAACCAGCATTTAACTCGTGGACGTTCGACCGAGTCGGGCCGAGGAGGTCATCGTCTTGTTTTCTAGCAAAGACCGCTTACTCGGCGATTGTGTTATCGAAGGTTGTAAGGCTGCACGGGTGCCTACCTTCACCTTATGTCGCATGTGAAGCCGGTGTGGCTATTTTCGTTTTCTAAAAGTTTTACCAGCAGGTTAAGAACTCAGGTGAGTCTCGACCGCATTCGCCTCCGCCGTGTTTGGATTTCGTGATAGTTGTGGGGATTGTTGTCTCGCGAGGTAGTGTTTAAGCTATCATTTCGTGTTCGGATGTCGTTTTTAAAGCCTCGTGGGCGGAAGTGTAAATTGCACGGCCGATTGGTTCGACGTTGGCAAGATTCGCACGATTGGTTCAGCTTGTTCCGGCAGATCGTGGATAGTGCGGCTTGTCTAGAAGAAGTTCCGCAACGGAGAAATCGTATGCGGATAATCGGCGACGACGCCGAGAGTTCGGTCGACGGTCGGTTTTCTTGAAAGTACCACCCCGGTCATGATGAGTTTGGAATAAAGAGGAACTTAGCCCGAGTTACTTTGGGCCTTTTGAGTTCATGTGAAGAATAGGCCGGGTTGCCTATATGTTAGCTTTGCCGTCCGACTTAGGAGGCAAGACGTCCGGCCTTTCGTATTGTTATGATCGGAAAGTATCTAAATCCATCAGTGTTCCACCAATGATGACCCGTTAGAGATAGTAACCCGAGTTTTGATATCGACGCAGCACGTAAACGTGGTAAGAGTTCGAGTGTCGCGATACTTCGTGATCGCATGCGGCCCGCACTTGTTGGGTCGCTCGAGAAGGTTGATGCCGAGCAAAGTGACAAAGGTGGTATCATGTTGGTGATGTGGAGGTGTTTCCTCGTGAACTTGGATGTAAGTACTTGCGTGGTGTTTCGTGGCGGATATGGCAGTTTGTTCTCGTAAGTATAGTAGTGAAGACTATATCGCACGCCGCTTGTTTTGAGACTTAGAAGGAACATTCGGGACGAATGTTTCTAAGGAGGAGAATGTTATACCCGTATTTCCGCAGTATGTACGTGGGGCGTGCGTAGAAAATTTGAAACTTGTACTAAGGCTTGGCGAATTAATTTTGTTCACAACACCCGCTTTGAGTCGTTTTTCGACAAACGTTTTCACGACTTTCGTAGGGAATTTCCGCTATGTCATTTTTAATTTTTGCGGATTTTTCCGAGAGACGAACATTTTGGACCAACGGGAGGGTGACATGTGTCACCCTCACATCGAAGCAGGCGGCAACCTTGGCCGAAATGGACCACTTTATGGCCTTGAATTGTGCCTTGTTTTCAGGCCTTGTTTTGTGGAGTGTTTTGTGGAGTAGGGTTAGGGTGCACATGGCTTGATCTTGGCCTTACACTTGCCTTGCACATGGCTTGATCTTGGCCATTGGTTGGCCTTTGGTTTTGCTATAAATACCCCCCCTAAGCTTGAAGACTTCATCCATTCCAAAAATCACCAAGTCTTGAAAGCCTTCCTCCCTTTCTTGTGCTCTAGCCGTGAGCTACCCCCTCCCCCTTTTCGTGAGGCCTAGTGGCCGAGAGGGTACTTTCCCCCCCTCCTAGTGGCCTTCGGCCGAGAGCACACCCCCCCCCCTACCTTGGGGTGTTCTCGTGAGGTACCCCCCCTTAGTGGTGTAGAAATACTCTCAAAAGTATTGTTATAATGCCCAAATTACCTTAGCCATATACCTTGTTGTATTCTAAGGTTATACCTATACGAAAAGCCCAGAAATACTATTATACTTCCCGTCAGTCACAAAACCGAAACCCTAGGGAAATCTCCATAGTCAGTTGGGGTATTGTGTAGAAGTTGGTTAGAACTTCTAAGGGTGGTTTGGAGCGGGTTGTAGCGGAGTCGAGCTAAACGATTGCTCAGGATCGACATTTAAACTAGGATAATTATGGGCTTATCGAGGTAATTATCTTGTCCCTCTATTGTAATTGGAAATTACATGATTGCTTGAATATATAGTTGAAGTATACTATATAATAGAATCGAACATAGTTATCGGCAATGTCTTTTGACTTAAGCACGAATTTAAAGAAGAGTCTCGAATCAGTAATTACATAGGGTTGTATTACAAGAGACTTGTAGTAGTACCGTGGAGTAGAATTGTACCGTTAGGGTTAGATATAACCCCCGGTTGGCTTGGTAGCCTCGATAGAGAGGAGATTTACGCTGTCATGTGCGGGGAGGCCGAATTTTCAGTAGAATGTTCTACGATGAGATCTAAATGTTAATAAGCGCCTTGTGGCCTTATAGGTTGATGTACTACGTGTGGCGCGATCTACGTGGCTTAAGGAGTAGCCGACAGTTGGAAGTACTTGGAGCGTTTTGCTATTAGTCGATACTCGTCGCGAGGTATGTGAACCTCTTCCTATCTCTTCTAGCATGATATGTGTGAACTATGTAGTACGGTAGACGTACAGGTGCTAAATGTGTTTGAGTGGTTTAAAACATAAAGTGTTATAACGGCTTTATGGGAAGTTGGTTATAACAACTTTATGTCGGTAAGAAAATACATGTGGTTTTTAAAAGGTAACTGATTTGAACTATAACTGGCTTGTTATGTGTTAATAAAGAACTTGAAGTATTTCAAAAGATTTTTGAATCATTTTGAAAGAAGAAGTAATACTTGGTTTTTTGAAAACTTAAGAGTTATACTAGCTTTATGGGAAGTTAGGTATAACGGCTTAAGAATGTTTTACTGATTTCGGAAATCAGAATGTGTATCGACAAACCATTGCAGCGTTAATAAAAGGAAATGTTTTGACTAATTAAGTACTAATAAAACCAGTAGAAACCTCCATCTGCATAGAAGCTAAGATGAGACAAAATGATATTTCCTAGATCATGGCTGCTGTAATAAGATTGTTATAAACAAGAATATCCTACTCACATGTGAGGCTTAGGTTTCTCAGTTGTTCAAAGGAGAATTATATTCTTAAATGAATAAGACTATGAACTACGAAACCGTTCTAAAATGAGAAACTTGAACATTGGAAATTAGGCAAACTTGAACATTGGAAAAGAATGTTGCTACTTGATTTTACAAAGGTAAGTAATTGATTTACCTTAAAAGATAATCACTCTATTTTCAGATACTACGTATTGTGTGACTTTGTGAAAGTAACGTATCTTTTAAAGAGTTAATGTATGAAGTACTTTGGGGATAAAACCCGATCTTGTTAATCATATAGTAGAAGGTACCTTGTGTGAACAACTTGATTGTATTGGTTTGTGACACGCTTGTAATACTTTCTTGTTGCTTTGATAAGTAAACGTGTTAGGATGCTACGTGTGTTAGTATCTTGTGATGTTGTGTAAAGGGGTGTTCCTTTGTTGTGCTTATGTTGGTTAACGATAAGTCGTTGTGTTAATATTTTACATCACTCATCTCTTGAGATGATTCCGGTTAAGCTGCCTCCACGCGGGTAGACTCGAGCGATGCAGGACCATGATTCGAGAATACCTCATGCGGGTCCCGGGGCCTATGCGCGAGCTACGAGAGTTCCGTGTTAGTGTCGTCCTTTATGGGCATGCGGTCCTCAGGCCATGCGGACTCGAAAGTCCGGGGCGATGCCGGGAGCTACCTCGATGCGGGATACCTCATGCGGCCGATGAGATTGCCTACGCGAGTCGCGAAGTTCCAGGACTAGACGCGACATTAGATATCGCGGGCAAGTGGCGGCTTTGATCATGTGACGGCCCAGACAGATCTTATGATACGATTCATGACCTTGTTGGTACCGTGGTGTTAGTAGTCGGCTATGCCTTCAGACTTACCCCGCACGATGTTATTATGGCACGTGGGACTGGTGTTCATGTGTTCCTTGGAACTTTTATATCATAAACCGCCAAGAATGAGGAATGTGTCCCACGCACGATTGATGTTGTGGGCGTGAGACCCATCGTTATGTTCTTTGGTGATGACTGAGGCGTGAGTCCACGACTTGATATGACCGCTTAGTTATTGTAAAAGCGTAGTTTGGTTATCATACACGCCTCTCGCTTTATAGACTATTATGATTTCATTTACGTGATTTTTAGTTTCACATACTCTGCACTGTTATCGACCTCCTTGGGGCCGTTCACGCCGCAGTTGAGGTACACCGATCGTTGATCCTAGCTCGTGGTCATTCAGCGTTTGGGAAGCTCCGTTTCTCCGGAGGCTTATCAGTGGTATAGTCCCCCGTCGTAGTAAGTGTTTACATTCAGGGGTTTGGCGGGGCCCTGTCCCGCCATTGTTGTCATATCATTCTTAGAGGTCTGTAGTACTGTTGTGGGCAGGGTTTGTAAAAAGGATTAAACTGTGCATTTGTAAAGTTGTTATTTATATATGCCGAAAGGCAAGTTTTCTCAGACATCGTTTTGTACTGCTATTTCATGTATGTGTTTTATGTTCCGCTGATTACTCTGATGTTGTGTCACTAGGGTGCCCGGGGTAAGGCACCAGTCACGGGCCCAGTTTCGGGATGTGACATCTATCCCCCAATCTTCCCCGGTTACTAACCATGATTTCTAATCACAAATATTAACACACTGCTATCAAAACATAGCACTTATGATATACCCATCTTATCACACATACTGAACTCTGTGAGGTTAAGGATATGCACGATCTATCGCTTCACTCCCTAGTCGTTCTAATCAAACCCGCCTGTAGGCGCATAGCTAAGGAAGGTGACGAACTACCCACCGATCTCAAGGCTAAGTCCTCCTACCAGACACTCTTTCGACATCGCACTGACGGTCATAGTACAACAAGTACCAACTAAAAGACGACATTCCCGGATGACGCTCGCCAAATCGCGAACCGGAAGCCCTGGAGTTCTAACCAACTCCTGCATACCCCGAACGTCCTGAAATCCGTGGAAGACCACTCTGCACTGTGGATGTGCATAATCAAATCTGTTGGTGAGGTGACTCGCCTCGAAAGTTACCAAAGGACCTCACGCCCGCCCTCTTCGCCCTCGTTAACCCGTCGATCTCTACGCTTTCGGCTGCCGTGTATAAGCTCGCATACGTGCCATGCTCAAGCTTCAATCAAGAACTACTTGCACAACCTCTCGTTGATATTCATCAAGACTCGCGTACATCGGTATACTCTCCGTAGTTAAATCCATAGCTAGTAATGTGGTCGCCTTTGCAATCCATATTCTCTGTTCTCGGTCGTGGAACCAAGGTTCAAATATCATGGCCGCAGTAGGAACTGCCGCCGCCGCGCTAAACTTTACTGGGGCTAGTGATGTCGCAGAAATCCCCGAATGAAGCACCTAACTCAGGTGATGATTGGGCCTGTGCCCTCGTAACCCTTCGAACTCTACTCGCAGCCTCGCCGCTTGCCTCCCGGGCCCGGTTTGCCCTACGCGGAGGCATAACGATAAGTGGAAATAATTTCGCGGAGGGTCCAACTTACAACACGGCTCTAAGGCACGATCTCGAGTGAGAAGAATAGAAACCAATCCTAAATACCCTATAGCCTCTCGATTATTGATGTGGTGCACAACACACCGATAATCAAGACTCTATCGATACGGCCTCAGACACTTTCCGAGGATTAATCGCTCGATACCACTTTTGTCACGACCGAACCTGGCGTGATCGTGCCTTACCTCGCACCCTAGTGATACAACATCGAGAAATCAGCGAACATAACACAACAACATGAAATAACAAAGCGTGCATAACAATTATCTTTAGAAAACTTGCCCTTCGTAAATAATAATAACAACTCTTTCAAAATGAACAGTTTAATCCTTTCTTTACAAACCCTGCCCACAACAAGATTTCTGCACTTAAGAAAAGATACGGCAAGAATGGCGGACAGGGCCCGCCAAACCCCTCGAATGTAAACACCTATTACGACAGGGAATATACCACCGATAAGCCTCCGAGAAACGGGGCTTTCCATACGCTGAATCAGGACCAAAGCTAGGATCAACGATCGGTGTACCTCAACTGCGCAGATGAACGCACTTCAAGGAGGTCGATAACAGTACCAAGTATGTGAAATCAAAATATCGTAAATGGAATCATAGTAGTCTATATAAAGCAGAGACATGTATGATAACAAAACTACGATTCACAATAAACAAGCGATCATATCAAGTCGTGACTCACGCCTCAAAGTCATTACTCAAATATAATAATGGGTCTCACGCCAAAAACATCAATCATGCCCGTGGTATAACTTACTAACTGCCGGCAGTTTAGGATATAAAAGAACCTAGGAACACACATGAACACCAGTCCCACTGCGCCATAATAACACCGCACGGTAAGTGCGAAGGCATAGCCGACTACTAACACCACGCATCAACAAGGTCATGAATCAGATCATAAGATCTGCCTGCACCGTCACATGATCAAAGCCGCCACTTGCCCACAAGATCTAATGCGCGTCAAGCCTTGGTACTTCCCGCACTCGCATAAAGCCAATCTCATCGCCCACGAGGTATTCCTCGCGTCGGTAGCTACTCCCGCATCGCCCCGACTTCGCGATCGCGTGGCCACATGGACCGCATACCCATTGTTATACCGTATTTCCGGTATGTACGGAAGGACGTACGTAGAAAAATGTGAAACTTGTACTAAGGCTGGGCCGAATTAATTTTGTTCACAACACCCGTTTAGTGTCGGTTTTCGACGAAACGTTTTCACGACTTCGTAGGGGAAATTTCGGCTAAGTCATTTTTAATTTTTGGATTTTTCCGAGAGACGAACATTTTGGACCAACGGGAGGGCGACACTTGGCACCCTCCAATTGGTGGACTTGAAACGTCCATTGGGACGATTTGGGCTAGCCTTTGCACGTTTTTGGTGCCTTGGCTAAAGTCAAGGGTTGGTAGGATATTTGTGTGTAGTAAATCCTAGCCCTACACTTGCCTAACACTTGGTTTAATCTTGGCCATTGGTTGGCCTTCACTTGACCTATAAATACCCCTCTCCCTTTGATGAATTCTTCATCCTTTCCACAAATCTCTAAGTGTTAAAATCCTCCCCTCTCTTGTTGTTCTCGTCCCTCCCCCCTTGGCCGAGAGCCCCTCCCCCTTGTGTGGCCTTGTGGCCGAGACTTCACCCCCCTCCTAGTGGTGTTGTTCTCGTATAATATACCCCCCCTTTGTGGTGTAGAAATACTCTCAAAAGTATTGTTATAATGCCCAAATTACCTTAGCCGTATACCTTGTTGTATTCTAAGGTTATACCTATACGAAAATGCCCAGAAATACTATTATACTTCCGTCAGTCACAAAACCGAAACCCTAGGAAAATCTCCATAGTCCGTTGGAGTATTGTGTAGAAGTTGGTTAGAACTTCTAAGGGTGGTTTAGAGCGGGTTGAGCGCTCGAGTTGAGCTAAACGTTTGCCCAGGAGCGACTGTAACTCGGATATGTATGGGCGTATCGAGGTAATGATCGTGTCCCTCGGTTGGACTGGGACTTTACATCTTCTTAGAATATCTAGTTGAAGTATACTAGCTATAGAACTGAAAGTAGTTATCGCAATGTCTTTTGACTTAAGCTTGAATAATACTTACAGAATGTCTCGACTTAAGCCGAATTTAAAGAAGAATCGAATCAGAATTACATAGGTCAGACATGACTTGTGTAGTAGTAGCCGTGGAGTAGAATTGTACCGCTAGGGTTAGGCGTATAACCCCCGGTTGGCTTGGTAGCGGCTCGATAGAGAGAGATTTACGCCATGGGGAGGTGTTGCCGAATTTTCTAGAATGTTTTACGATGAGATCTAAATGTTAATAAGCGCCTTGTGGCCTTATAGGTTGAAGTACTACGTGTGCGCGATCTACTTGGCTTAAGGAGTAGCCATGGTTGGAAGTACTTGAGCGTTTTGCTATTAGTCGATAATCGTCGCGAGGTATGTGAACCTCTTCCTATCTCTTCTAGCATGATATGTGTGAACTCTGTAGTACGGTAGACGTACATGTGCTAAATGTATTTAATTGGTTTAAAACATAAAGTGTTATAACGGCTTTATGGAAGTCGGTTATAAATGACTTTAGGTTGGTAGAAGATACTTGTGGTTTTTAAAAGGTAACCGATTTGAACTATAACTGGCTTGTTATGTGTTAATAGAGAACTTGAAGTAATACTTGGTTTTTGAAAACTTAAGAGTTATACTAGCTTTATGGGAAGTTAGGTATAACGGCTTAAGAATGTTTTCTTGATTTCTGAATCGAATGTGTATCGACAAACCATCGCAAATTAATAAAAGGAAAATGTTTTGAATAATTAAGTATTATTAAAACCAGAGAAACTTCCATCCGCATAGAAGCTAAGATGAGACAAAATGATATTTCCTAGATCATGGTCAGTAATAAGATTGTTATAAACAAGAATATCCTACTCACATATAAGGCTTATGTTTCTCCGATTTGTTTAAAAGAGAATTATATTCTTAAATGAATAAGACTATGAACTTAAACCTTTCTAAAATAAGAAACGTGAACATTTGAAATTAGGCAAACTTGGACGTTTGGAAAATAATGTTGTTACTTGATTTTACAAAGGTAAGAGTTTTGGTTTTCTTAAAAGATCCACTCTATTTTATACTACGTATCAGGTGACTTATGTGAAAGAAACAGATCTTTTAAAGATTTAATGTGTGAAGTACTTTGGGGGACAGATACGAACTTGTTAGTAGAAAGTACCTTGTGTGAATAACTTGATTGCATTGGTTTGTGATAGCCTTGTAATACTTTCTTGTTGATTTGATAAGTAAACATGTTAGGATGCTACGGGTGTTAGTATCTTGTGATGTTAGTGTAAAGGGTTTTCCTTCGATCGCGCTTAAAGTTGTTTGACTATCACCGTTATGTTGGTATTGTACCACTCACCTTGACTTGTGCGGAGGTTAAGCCGCCTCCGACGGGGTAGACTCAGCGATGCAGGACCATGATTCGAGAATACCTACGCGGGTCCGGGATCCATGCGAACTACGGAGTTCCGTGTGCGCGCCTTTATGGTCACGCGGTCTTTGTGGCCTGCGGATCGCGAGTCGGGGCGATGCCGGAGTAGCTACCCTCGATGCGGGGTTATACCTCACGGGCCTATGAGGTTGGCCTATGCGAGTCGCGGAGAGTTCGTGGCTAGACGCGCACATTTGATCTGCGCGCAGTGACCGGCTTTTATCATGTGACGTGCAGACAGATATCATGACACGCTTTATGACCTTGTTGGTACCGTAGGTGTTAGTAGTCGCTATGCCTTCGCATTTACCTGCATCGTTTTATTAGGACACGTGTGGGACCCGTGTTCATGTGTATTCCTCGTGCTTTTATATCATAAACTGCCGGCAGTGAGGAAGGTATTCCACGGGCATGATTGATGTTGTGGGCGTGAGACCCATTGTTATGTTTGAGTGATGACTTTGAGGGCGTGAGACCCATTGTTATGTTTGAGTGATGACTTTGAGGGCGTGAGTCCCTGACTTGATATGACTGCTTGTTTATTGTGAACTGTAGTTTTGTTATCATACATGTCTCCTGCTTTATATAGACTACTATGATTCCATTTACGATTTTCGTTTCACATACTCTGCACTGTTAGATCGACCTCCTCGGGCCGCGTTCATGCCGCAGTAAAGGTACACCGCCGTTGATCCTCGCTCTTAGGGTCACGAGTCAGCTGGGAGAGCTCCGTTTCTCGGAGGCTTGTTCGTATAGTCCCCTTGTTGTAGGTGCTTACATTCGTGGTATGGCGGCCCCGTCCCGTCGTTGTTGTCATATCATTCGTAGAGTGCAGTAATCTTTGTTGTGGGTGGTTTGTAAAAGGATTAAACTGTTCATGTTGAAAAAGTTGTTATTTACATATACGCAGAAAGGCAAGTTTTTCTCAGTTATTGTTTCATATTTCATAATATGTCTTGTATCGTTTATGTTCCGATTACTGATGTTGTATCACTAAGGTGCCCGGTAAGGCACGATCCACGAATCGAGTCGTGACAAAAGTGGTATCGAAGCGATTGTTATACCGTATTTCGAGTATGTATGCGTGTGGGCGTCGCGTTTAATTTGAGCCTTAAGTTAGGCATGTTTGAAATTTTGGGCACAAGTGCCGATTAGAGTCGTTTCGGCGGAACGTTTCCACACTTTAGAGAAAATTCCGCTATGTCATTTATAATTTTTGCGGATTTTTCCGAGAGGCGAACATTTTGGACCAACGGAGGGTGACATGTGTCACCCCACATTAGCAAGTGGAGGACTTGGACGATTGGGCCCAAGAGGATCGTTGGCCTTGGCGATTGGTCCTGAATCAGGCCTTGTTTTGGCCTTGTTTTGTGGAGTGTTTTGTGGAGTGTTTTGTGGAGTAGGGTTAGGGTGCACTTGGCTTGATCTTGGCCTTACACTTGCCTTGCACATGGCTTGATTGGCCATCGTTGGCTTTTGGTTTTGCTATAAATACCCCCTAAGTGTGAAGACTTCATCCATTCCAAAACTTCCAAGTCTTGAAACCCTCTCCTCCTTCTTGTTGTGCTAGCCGAGAGCTTCCTCCTCCCCTTTTCGCAGGCCTTGTGGCCGAGAGCACACCCTCCCCTTTGTGGTACTGGCCGCGGGTACCCCCTAGCCGAGTTGTCTTCGGATAATACCCCGGGTTGTGGGATATAAATAATCTCCTAATATTGTTATAATTTCCAAATACCATTGCCCAAATACCATGGAGTATTACCAAAGTTACACATATACAAAGCCCGGAAAATACGATTATACTTCCTTTAGCCACAAAAACGAAACCCTAAGGAAATCTTCACCCGTTGTTGAAGTTGTAAGTAGAAGTTGGTTAGAACTTCTGGCGGTTGTTTGAGCGCTGAGTAGGAGCTAAGCGTTGCTCGGGATCGACTTTATACTTGGATAATTTTGGGCTTATCGAGGTAAACACTATCGTCCTTCTATTGTAATTGGAAATTACATGTTTGAATATATAGTCGAGTATACTATATATAGAACTATACTTAGTAATCGTGGCAATGTCTTTTGACTTAAGCTGAAGAATTAAATCGAATCGAATCAGTAATTACATAGGATCAGTATTACATGAGACTTGTGTAGTATTCTTGTAGTAGAGAATTGTACACGTCCAGGTTAGGCGTGTAAAACCCCCTGGTTGGCTTGGCCGCCTCGATAGAGAAGGAGATTTGCGCGCGTGGGGGAGTCTGCCGAATTTTCGTAGATTATGGAACGTTGAGATCTAGATGTTAATAAAGCGCTTGTGGCCTTATAGGTGAAGTACTACGTGGAGTGATCCACTTGGCTTAAGGAGTGGCCGCGTTTGAGGTACTGAGCGTTTTGCTATTAGTCGACAATCGTCGCAGGTATGTGAACCTCTTCCTATCTCTTCTAGCATGATATGTGTGAACTATGTAGTACGGTAGACGCATACGTGTTAATCGTGTTTGATTGTTCTTAAAACATAAAGTGTTATAACGCTTTATGGGAAGTTGGTTATAACGACTTTATGTAGGTAAGAAAATACTTTGTGGTTTTAAAAGGTAATCGATGTGAATTATAAGCGGCTAGTTATAATAAAGAACTTGATGTATTTCAAAAGATTTATAATCGTTTTGAAGGAAGAGTAACACTTGGTTTTAAAAGGTTTTAAAAAGAGTTATACTAAGCTTTATGGGAGTTAGGTATAATGTCTTAAGAGAGGTAAAGAAAATGGTTTCTTGATGTTAGAAGTTAAGAGACTTGATCTTATAAGATAAGAGACTTAACTTATTTGTTCTAATATGAATGTTTGTGTGAAACCTCATTCGTGAGTAATGAGTACTTGGTGTTATTTAAAGGGATAATGTTTTTGATTTGAAATCGAATGTGTATCGACAGCACCACCGCAGCGTTAATAAAGGAAAATGTCTTGAATAATGATGTATCGTATTAAAACCAGAGAAACCTCCATCCGCATAGAAACTAAGATGAGACAAAATGATATTACATTTTCTAGATCATGGTCATTGTAATAAGAATGATGTAAACAAGAATAACCTACTCTCACGTGAGACAAATATTACTCAAATTCTCAAAAAAGTAATCAAGTGATTAAGTTTGTGAACTATGAAACCATTTGAAAATGAGAATCTTGAGTAATTGAAACTAGTCAACCGAACTTAGGAAAAGAATGTTGTTACTTGATTTTGAAAAGGAATGTGGGTTGGTCATTCTAATACTACGTATCGGGTGACTTTTATAAAAGTAATGGATCTCTTTTAAAAGAACTTAACGTATGTAGTACTTGGGGGTTACAAACCCAGACTTTGGCATAAAATGAAAGTACTTTGAGTTGTGTGAGACTTGCCTATGCTTGTTGTTGTGAAACTTGCCTATGCTTGTTGTTGTGAAACTTGCCTATGCTTGTTGTTGTGAAACTTGCCTATGCTTGTGATGATAGCCTTGGTTGTGCAAGTGTGGTATTTCTGTGTTACCGCGTCTCTCGGTAGAGGGCCGGTTGACTTGTTGAGAACTTACTGGGCGTCTTGGCGGTGATGGAGAATTCCACGTATGTTTCCATTTTGATTCTTGTCTTGTTGTTGATGTCACATGGACATGTCTACACCGACGCAGATTCCGGCACGCGCCACGCGGCGGGTTGATTACCGATATATGGTTATTATCGCAACATGGACGTGTCTACACCGATGCAGATTCGGGGCATGTGGCTGCGCGCGGTTGACCACCGAGATATTGTTATTGAGGTTACATGGGCATGTCTACACCGATGCGGATTCCGGCATGCGCCACGCGCCTTGTTATTATTGTTGCATCATGGACATGTCTACACCGTCGCAAGATTCCGGGCATGTGGCCATGATGCGAACATGATGGATGTGGTGGCGTGAGACCCATAGTTATATTTAGTGGTGACTTTGAGGCGTGAGTCCACGACTTGACCGCTTATGTTGCGTCTTGTATTTTGGTTATCATACATGTCTCACGCTTTATATAGATCGTTATGATTTAAGCGCAGATATTCTGATTTCACATACTTGGTACTGTTGTGATCGACTCCTTCGGGGCTGCGTTCATGCCGCAGTAAGTACATCGGTCGTGGATCCCCGCTTAGGATCTCACTTCAGTGTCGGTAAGCTCCGTTCCTTCGGAAGCTTATCTTTGGTATGTTTCCCTGAGTTGTAGGTTCTTGTACATTCAGGGGTATGGCGGGGCCCTGTCCCGTCATAGTTGTTGTATATCTTAGAGGTCTGTAGTACTGTTGTGGGCAGGGTTGTAAAAGGATTAAACTGTTCAGGTTTTATGTATATACCAAGGCAAATCGCTTTGGTTGGCCTGTTTTTTTACTATATCTCTTGTTTAGTGACTCATGTTTTATGTTCCGCTGATTTTCTCTGATGTATGTATCACTAGGGTGCCCGGGGTAAGGCACCAGTGACGGGCCCGGGTTTCGGGGCGTTACAAAGTGGTATCAGAGCAGTTAGTCCTCGGAAAGTGTCTACAGACCGTGTCTAGTAGAGTCTTGATTATCGGTGTGTTGTGCACCACATCTATAATCAGGAGGCTATAGGACATTTAGGATTGGTTTCCATTCTTCTCATTCTGAGATCGTGCCTTAGAGCTATGTTGTAAGTTGGACCCCTCTGACGTGTTTCGTTTTTACCAGTTATGCCTCTGCGAAAGGCAACCAGGGGCCCGGAAGGGCGCAGCCGGCGGAGGCGCTAGTGTGATTCAGAGGAGTACGAGGCGCAGCCCGGCCAAGACTGAGACAAGCTTCCGACGGCGGGTTTCGCAACGCCGCCCGACCAGAGAGTTTAGAGCCGCGGCGGTGCCGAGACTCTGATACTGAGCCTCCACCCCACTGCAGGCGAGAAAGAGAGTTACAAGGAGATGGCGATTCGCCATCGGCGGTCGTGGCAGATATGAGATAGGCCGGATCAGCAGCGATTCCGGCCCGAGCACCCGTAGTTCACCCCGAGCGCATGTTTGAGGCTACAGGACTTTTCGAGATGTAGCCCGCCAGAGTTCTACGGTCGAGGCACGAGGATGATCCGCAGGAGTTCATCCGACGATTCTGGATCGCGAGAGTGATCGAGGCTTGGAGACCGAGTCGGTGGTCCTAGGTTCGCATCGGCCGCGTGATACCGCATGATCGGCGTTTGATTCGTGGGAGCTGTCCCGGGAGAGAATGCACTTCCACCGTTTGGGACGAGTTTTCGGGCCTTCGGCACATTTCTTGCCTCCACGATGAGGAGGGCTCGGCCGGCAGTTTTTGATGTTGGCGAGCGCAACCGCGCATATTCGGGAGTACAATGTGAGTTCGACTCATTGGCGGTATGTTCCCGCATTAGTAGCTAGTATGGAGGATCGAGTGCACCGATATGTTACAGGCTCGATGATTACCTAGCGAGAGTTGTTCGGTGTTTCTCTTCACCGCATGGACATTGCCGCGTGCGCAGCTCATGCACTGGGTGCGAGCGCAGAGATCGACGCAGGTGGACCGCCACAGGAAAGGCCAAGACGGCCGGATATTTTGGCGACTTCGAGGCGGACGCCTCGGCCAGCAGACTAGTTATGTACCTCCGCCATTGCGAGTGGTCCTCCGCACCTTCGGACCTTGGGATATTCAGAGCGAGTCGTGGCTCCTGTTTGATGTTCGGGAGTAGGGTTTTGGCGGATCGATCACCCTACCTCGGTGTGGTCGATGTGGTAGACCGCATTTCGAGAGTGTCGTAGTACGAGGAGCTTGTTATTCTTGCGCGCCAGCAGGCCATATGACGAGACCGTCCACCGTGGTAGCAGGTAGGATAGCATGACTACTAGATCGATTGCGGGCCACGGTAGAGAGGTCGCGGTGGAAGTTCGATTTTAGCGGTCCTTGAACCGCCTAGTTTCAGTATATCCTTAACCTCTAGAGTTTTGTGTGTATTGATGTTGTTGATGTGTTTAATGATATGTTTGGATAGCTTTGTGCTAAAATGTGATTTAGAAACCAGTTAGTGAAAAGGGTAAGTCCAGGTAGTGTGAAATGGAAGTGGTAGCTTTCATGACTGTAGAGGTAAGATTGTTCGGATCGAAACTAGAGAGTTGGCGCTACTGGTCGGGTTGGGCCATGTTGCGGGCCAACCCGCCCCGCTTTGAGGAAGGGTCAGCTGCAGGTGGTCCCGCCGGTGGCAGGTCACGAGGTGCTAGGCCCAAGTTTAGATGACCATCGTATGAGTTCGTGGATACGTTCGACCGAATCAGTTCGTGAAGGCCGGAATGGCCTTAGGGAAATCGAGGTTAGTGAGATGACCAAGTTTGGAGGTAGTGACTCGAGGTTGGGAAACGGCGTTGACGGAAGTGTGGTACGGACACTAGAACGAGTTCGAGTGTTCGTGACGAGTACCGCGAGAGGGAGAAGTGGCGTGTTTTTGTGACCAGTGTGGCATGATTGTTTTAAGACGATAGCGGTGAAGACTATCTTGACGCTGTTGTTTTGAGACCTTGAAGGAACATTCGGACGAATGTTTCTAAGAAGGAAGAATGTTATACCGTATTTCCGCAGTATGTACGTGGGCGTCGCATTTAATTTTGAGCCTTAAGTTAGGCATGTTTGAAATTTTGGGCACAAGTGCCGATTAGAGTCGTCGATTTTAACGCGTTTCCACTTTCGTAGAAAATTCGCTATGTCATTTATAATTTTTGGATTTTTCCGAGAGGCGAAACATTTTGGACCAACGGGAGGGTGACATGTCACCCCACATTGGTAGCAAGTGGAGGACTTGGGCGATTGGGCCCAAGAGGATCGGTTGGCCTTGGCGATTGGTCCCTTGAATTGTGCCTTGTTTTGGCCTTGTTTTGGAGTGTTTTGTGGAGTGTTTTGTGGAGTAGGGTTAGGGTGCACTTGGCTTGATCTTGGCCTTACACTTGCCTTGCACATGGCTTGATCTTGGCCATTGGTTGGCTTTGGTTTTGCTATAAATACCCCTAAGTGTGAAGACTTCATCCATTCCAAAACTTCCAAGTCTTGAAACCCTCTCCTCCCTTCTTGTTGTGCTAGCCGAGAGCTTCCTCCTCCCCTTTTCGTGAGGCCTTGTGGCCGAGAGCACACCCTCCCCTGTGGTACCTTGGCCGCGGGTACCCCCTAGCCTAGTTGTCTTCGTATAATACCCCTTGTTGTGGTATAGAAATACTCTCCTAATATTGTTATAATGTCCAAATACCTTGGCCCAAATACCTTGTAGTATTCCCAAGGTTACACTTATACAAAGCCCGGAAAATACGAGTATACTTCCTTTAGCCACAAAACGAAACCCCTAAGGAAATCTTCACCGTTGTTGAAGTTGTAAGTAGAAGTTGGTTAGAACTTCTAAGGGTTGTTTGGAGCGCCGAGTAGGAGCTAAGCGTTGCTCGGGATCGACTTTATACTTGGATAATTTTGGGCTTATCGAGGTAAACACTCATCTTCTATTGTAATTGGAAATTACATGTTTGAATATATAGTCAAGTATACTATATATAGAAATATACTTAATCTTGGCAATGTCTTTTGACTTAAGCTGAAGAATTAAATCTTGAATCGAATGTAATTACATAGGATCAGACAGAGACTTGTGTAGTATTACTGTGTAGTAGAATTGTACACGTCCGGTTAGGCGTGTAAAACCCCCCCTGGTTGGCTTGGTCGCCGGCCTCGATAGAGAAGGAGATTTGCGCTGTGGCGGGGGGGGGAGGTGCTGCCGAATTTTCTGTAGATTATGGAACGTTGAGATCTAGATGTTAATAAGCGCCTTGTGGCCTTATAGGTTGAAGTACTACGTGTGGAGTGATCCACTTGGCTTAAGGAGTAGCCGGCGGTTTGAGGTACTTGGAGCGTTTTGCTATTAGTCGACAATCGTCGCGAGGTATGTGAACCTCTTCCTATCTCTTCTAGCATGATATGTGAACTATGTAGTACGGTAGACGCGTACGTGTTAATCTGTGTTTGATTGTTATTAAAACATAAAGTGTTATAACGGCTTTATGTGAAGTTGGTTATAACATATTTATGTAGGTAAGAAAATACTTTGTGGTTTTAAAAGGTAACTGATGTGAATTATAACTGGCTAGTTATAATAAAGAACTTGATGTATTTCAAAAGATTTATAATCGTTTTGAAGGAAGAGTAACACTTGGTTTTAAAAAGGTTTTAAAAAGAGTTATACTAAGCTTTATGGGGAGTTAGGTATAATGTCTTAAGAGAGGTAAAGAAAATGGTTTACTGATGTTAGAAGTTAAGAGACTTGATCTTATAAGATAAGAGACTTAACTTATTTGTTCTAATATGAATGTTTGTGTGAAACCTCATTCGTGAGTAATGAGTACTTGGTGTTATTTAAAGGGATAATGTTTTACTGATTTCGGAAATCAGAATGTGTATCGACAGACCACTGCAGCGTTAATAAAGGAAAATGTACTGAATAATGATGTATCGTATTAAAACCAGTAGAAACCTCCATCTGCATAGAAACTAAGATGAGACAAAATGATATTACATTTTCTAGATCATGGCTGCTGTAATAAGAATGATGTAAACAAGAATAACCTACTCTCACGTGAGACATATATTACTCAATTGTTCTAAAAAGGAATCAAGTGATTAAGTTTGGGAACTATGAAACCATTTGAAAATGAGAAGCTTGAGTAATTGAAACTAGGCAAAGCCGAACTTAGAAAAGAATGTTGTTACTTGATTTTGAAAAGGAATGTGGGTTGGTCATTCTAATACTACGGGTATCGGGTGACTTTTATAAAAGTAATGGATCTCTTTTAAAAGAACTTAACGTATGTAGTACTTTGGGGTTACAAACCCAGACTTTGGCATAAAATGAAAGTACTTTGAGTTGTGTGAGACTTGCCTATGCTTGTTGTTGAAACTTGCCTATGCTTGTTGTTGTGAAACTTGCCTATGCTTGTTGTGAAACTTGCCTATGCTTGTGATGATAGCCTTGGTTGCAAGTGTGGTATTTACGTATTACCGCGTCTCGGTAGGGCCGGTTGACTTGTTGAGAACTTACTTGGGCGTCTTTGGCGGTGATGGAGAATTCCACGTATGTTTCCATTTTGATTATCGCTTGTTGTTGATGTCACATGGACATGTCTACACCGATGCAGATTCCGGCACGCGCCACGCGGCGTTGATTACCCGATATATGGTTATTACCGCAACATGGACGGTTCTACACCGATGCAGATTCCGGCATGTGGCCACGCGCGGGGTTGACCACCGATATCATATTGAGGTTACATGGGCATGTCTACACCGTCACGATGTCCGGCATGCGGCGCTTGTTATTATGTGTTGCATCATGGACATGTCTACACCGTCGCGATTCCGGCATGTGGCCGATGCGAACATGATGGATGTGGTGGGCGTGAGACCCATAGTTATATTTGAGTGGTGACTTTGAGGGCGTGAGTCCCTGACTTGACTGCTTTTATGTTGCGTACTGTATTTTGGTTATCATACATGTCTCCTGCTTTATATAGACTGTTATGATTTAACTGCGATATTCTGATTTCACATACTTGGTACTGTTGCATCGACCTCCTTCGGCTGCGTTCATGCCGCAGGTAGGTACATCGGCCGTGGATCCCCGCTTAGGATCTCACTTCGTGTCGAAGCTCCGTTCCTTCTGAGCTTATCTTTGGTATGTTTCCGAGTTGTAGGTTCTTGTACATTCAGGGGTATGGCGGGGCCCTGTCCCGTCATAGTTGTTGTATATCTTAGAGGTCTGTAGTACTGTTGTGGGCAGGGTTGTAAAAGGATTAAACTGTTCAGGTTTTATGTATATACTGAAGGCAACTGTTTTGGTTGGCCTGTTTTTTTACTATATCTCTTGTTTAGTGACTCATGTTTTATGTTCCGCTGATTTTCTCTGATGTATGTATCACTAGGGTGCCCGGGGTAAGGCACCAGTGACGGGCCCGGGTTTCGGGGCGTTACAGCAGTTAATCCTCGGAAAGTGTCTACAGACCGTATCCAGTAGAGTCTTGATTATCGGTGTGTTGTGCACCACATCAATAATCAGGAGGCTATAGGGTATTTAGGATTGGTTTCTATTCTTCTCACTCTGAGATCGTGCCTTAGAGTTGTGTTGTAAGTTGGACCCTCTGACGTATTTCTTTCCCTTACCGTTATGCCTCCGCGTAGGGCAAACCCGCCCAGAGGCGGCAAATGGCGGAGCTGCGAGTAGAGTTCGAGGTGGCGAGGGCACAGCCCAATCATCACCCGAGTTAGGTGCTTCATTCGGGATTTCTGCGACATCACTAGCCCCGATAAGTTTAGCACGGCGGCGCGCCTCATCGCGCCATGATATTTGAAACTTCGCCCACGACCGAACTGAATATAGATTGCAAAGAGGCAACCTCACATTAGCTATGGATTTGGCTACCAGAGAGTATACCGATGTATCGCGAGTCTTGATGACTACCTAAGAGAAGGTTGTGCAAGAGTAATTCTTGATTAGGCTTGAGCATGACCAGTATGCGGGCTTATGCGCAGCGAGCCAAGAAACGTAGATCGACGGGTTAACGGGCGACAACGAAGAGGCCGAGCGAAGGTCCTTTGGTAACTTTCGAGGCGAGTCACCTCACGGCAGACAGATTATGCTCATCCACGGTCACAGTGGTCCTCCACGGGTTCGGGGCGTTCGTGTGCAGGAGTTGGTCGAACTCCGTGGCTTCCGGTTCATACGATGCACGCCATCCCGGAATGTCGTTTTAGTTGGTACTTGTTGTATCTATGACCGCCAAGGTCCGTGTCGGGCGGTGTCCTTGTAAGAGAACTTAGCCTTCGAGTTGGTGGGTAGTTTGTCATCTCCTCACGGCGCCTACGGGCAGTTTGATTAGAACGGCTAAAGGGTGTGAAACAAGAGAGTTATAGATATATCTTTAACCCTGCAGATCGGTATGTGTGATAAGGTGAGTATACCTTAAGTGCTATGTTACGATAGCGGTGTTAGTTGTGATTAGAAATCTTTGTTGTTTAACAGAGTAAGATTTTGGGGATAGAAGGTGTGAGCCTTAGAGCTTTTTACGTAGAGACCTTAGAGGTGAGGCCATCTCGAGAAAGGTGTAGTGTTATGTTTGACCCTTATCGGAAGTGCATAGTGCACGTGAGTTATGTTTGGGATAGGTCCCTAGTAGTGTGGAATGAAAGGGGGTAGTTGAGCTAAGAAGACCGCTAGGTTTTCGTAACGTGTTTAGTGAGAGTTTTCCTTCGTGGAGCTAGCGTTTTGCGCGTTGCCAGGTCGGGTTGAGGCCACGTTGCGGGTCAACCCGCGGCATGTCTGTTGGTGGGGTCAGTTTGTGGTGGTCCCGCCTTGTGATAAGTCACGAGGGTGTTAGGCCCAAATTTAGTTGACCAGACGAGTTCGTGGATCGTTCAACCGATGGTCGGGCCGATGGGGCAGCCCATCGTGTTCTTGGTCGGACCGTTTACTACCGTGTTGAGTTATCGTAAAGGTTGTAGGGCTGCACGAGGTGCCTACCTACACCTTAAGACAGATGGAGCCAGTGTTACTACGCTTTTTTTTTTCGGAGGTTTTGCGAGCGAGGTTAGGAACTCGTGAGTCTCGACCGCATTCGCCTCGCCGGTGGTTGGATTTCGAGAGTAGTTGTGAGATTGTTGTCTCTGTGGAGGAGTGTTTAAGCTACCATTTCGGTGTTCGGATGTCACCTTGAAGCCTTGTAGGGCGGAAGTGTAAGTCTTGGTCGATTGGTTCGATGTTGGCAAGGTTCGCAGTTGGTTCGAGCTTGTTCCAGCAGACTGTGGATAGTGAGAAGCTTGTCTAGAAGAGGTTCTGTCAGCTCAGAGAAATCGTTCTGATAATCAGCGACGACGCTTAGAGTTCCGGTTGACGTTCGGTCTTCTAGAAAGTACCACCCGGGGTGGGTGTGACGAGTTTTGGAATACTGAGGAACTTAGCCCGAGTTACTTTGGGCCTTTGTGTCTATGTGAAGAATAGGCCAGGTTGCCTATATGTTAGCTTTTGCCGTCCGACTTAGGAGGCAGTATGTCCGGTCCTTCGTATTGTTATGATCGGGAAAGTATCGGAGAATCCATCCAGAGTGTTCCCAGTTAATGATGACCACATTAGAGATAGTAACCCCGAGTCTTGGAAACTGAAGCCGTATCAGAATGTGGTAAGAGTGCGAGTGTACGACAGCCTCAGGGATCGCAAGCAGCCCGGTACCATTTGTTGGGTCGTCGGAGCAAGGCTCGCGACAAAGTGACAAAAGTGGTACCATTTGTTGGGTCGCCTGAGAAGGTTAATGCCTCAGGCAAAGTGACAAAGTGGTATCTACGACGAGTAAAGAGAGAAGCGAGCATGTATGGCAAGCATAGATGTGACCATTTCTTTTGTAAAGAGAAGGTGCGAAGGAAGTATATTTTAGACCCCGGTGAGAAGTGTTTTGTGGTGATGGTTAGAGGTGTTTCCTCGTGGACTTTGATGTAAGTAGTTGCGCAGTTGTTTCTGTGGCCAGGTGTGGCAGGATTGATTCTCGTAAGTATAGTAGTGAAGACTATACTGGCGCACGTTTGTTTTGAGGCTTGAAGGAACATTCGGGACGAATGTTTCTAAGGAGGGGAGAATGTTATACCCCGTATTTCCAGAGTATGTACGTAAGGACGTACGTAGAAAAATTTGAAACTTGTACTAAGGCTTGGCCGAATTAATTTTGTTCACAACACCCGTTTAGAGTCGTTTTTCGACGAAACGTTTTCACAGCTTTCGTAGGGGAATTTCCGGCTATGTCATTTTTAATTTTTGCGGATTTTTCCGAGAGACGAAACATTTTGGACCAACGGGAGGGCGACACTTGGCACCTTCCAATTGGTGGACTTGAAACGTCCATTGGGACGATTTGGGCTAGCCTTTGCACGATTTTGGTGCCTTGGCTAAAGTCAAGGGTTGGTAGGATATTTGTGTGTAGTAAATCCTAGCCCTACACTTGCCTAACACTTGGTTTAATCTTGGCCATTGGTTGGCCTTCACTTGACCTATAAATACCCCTCTCCCTTTGATGAATTCTTCATCCTTTCCACAAATCTCTAAGTGTTAAAATTCTCCCCTCTCTTGTTGTTCTCGCCCTCCCCTTGGCCGAGAGCCCTCCTTGTGTGGCCTTGTGGCGAGACTTCACCCCTCCTAGTGGTGTTGTTCTCGTATAATATACCCCTTTGTGGTGTAGAAATACTCTCAAAAGTATTGTTATAATGCCCAAATTACCTTAGCCAGTATACCTTGTTGTATTCTAAGGTTATACCTATCTGAAAATGCCCGGAAATACTATTATACTCCGATCCACAAAACCGAAACCCTAGGAAAATCTCCATAGTCCGTTGGAGTATTGTGTAGAAGTTGGTTAGAACATCTAAGGGTGGTTTAGAGCGGGTTGGGCGCCTGAGTTGGAGCTAAACGTTTGCCCGGGATCGACTTTAACTAGGATAATTATGGGCTTATCGAGGTAATTATCTTGTCCTCTGTTGTAATTGGAAATTACATATTATTAGAATATATAGTTGAAGTATACTATATATAGAACTGAACGTAGTTATCGCAATGTCTTTTGACTTAAGCTCGATAATACTTACGGCGATGTCTTGCGACTTAAGCCTGAATTTAAAGAAGAATCTTGAATTGTAATTACATAGGGTCAGACATGAGACTTGTAGTAGTAGCCGTGGAGTAGAATTGTACGTTAGGGTTAGGCGTATAACCCCCTGGTTGGCTTGGTAGGCCTCGATAGGAGGAGATTTACGCTGTTGCGTGGGGAGGCCGAATTTTCGGTAGAATGTTCTACGATGAGATCTAAATGTTAATAAGCGCCTTGTGGCCTTATAGGTTGAAGTACTACGTGTGGCGCGATCTACTTGGCTTAAGGAGTAGCCGATGGTTGGAAGTACTTGGAGCGTTTTGCTATTAGTCGATAATCGTCGCGAGGTATGTGAACCTCTTCCTATCTCTTCTAGCATGATATGTGTGAACTATGTAGTACGGTAGACGTCATACGTGCTAAATGTATTTAATTGGTTTAAAACATAAAGTGTTATAACGGCTTTATGGGAAGTCGGTTATAAACAGCTTTATGTTGGTAAGAAGATACTTGTGGTTTTTAAAAGGTAACTGATTTGAACTATAACTGGCTTGTTATGTGTTAATAGAGAACTTGAAGTAATACTTGGTTTTTGAAAACTTAAGAGTTATACTAGCTTTATGGGAAGTTAGGTATAACGGCTTAAGAATGTTTCTTGATTTGAAATCGAATGTGTATCGACAAACCATCGCAGTTAATAAAAGGAAAATGTTTTGAATAATTAAGTATTATTAAAACCAGAGAAACTTCCATCTGCATAGAAGCTAAGATGAGACAAAATGATATTTCCTAGATCATGGTCATTGTAATAAGATTGTTATAAACAAGAATATCCTACTCACATATAAGGCTTATGTTTCTCCGATTGTTTAAAAGAGAATTATATTCTTAAATGAATAAGTCTATGAACTACTGAAACCTTTCTAAAATAAGAAACGTGAACATTTGAAATTAGGCAAACTTGGGCGTTTGGAAAATAATGTTGTTACATGATTTTACAAAGTTAAGAGTTTTGGTTTTCTTAAAAGGACAGTCACTCTATTTTATACTACGTGTATTGTGTGACTTATGTGAAAGAAACAGATCTTTTAAAGATTTAATGTGTGAAGTACTTGGGGACAGATAATACGAACTTGTTAGTAGAAAGTACCTTGTGTGAATAACTTGATTGTATTGGTTTGTGATAGCCTTGTAATACTTTCTTGTTGATTTGATAAGTAAACATGTTAGGATGCTACGTGTGTTAGTATCTTGTGATGTTAGTGTAAAGGGGTTTTCCCTTCGACTGCGCTTAAAGTTGTTTGACTATCATCCGTTATGTTGGTATTGTACCACTCACCTTGACTTGTGCCAGGAGGTTAAGCCGCCCGTCGGGGTAGACTCAGCGATGCAGGACCATGATTCGAGAATACCTCATGCGGGTCCGGGGATCCATGCGGAACTACGGAGTTCCGTGTTAATGCGCGCCTTTATGGTCATGCGGTCTTTGTGGCCATGCGGATCGCGAGTCCGGGGCGATGCCGGGAGTAGCTACCTCGATGCGGGTTATACCTCATGCGGGCCTATGAGGTTGGCCTATGCGGAGTGCGGAGAGTTCGGGGCTAGACGCCGCACATTTGATATCGCGGCGAGTGACCGGCTTTTATCATGTGACGGCCTAGACATATATCATGACACGCTTTATGACCTTGTTGGTACCGCGGGTGTTAGTAGTCGGTTATGCCTTCGTATTACCTGCATCGTTTTATTAGGACACAGTGGGACACAGTGTTCATGTGTATTCCTTGGTGCTTGTATATCATAACCGCCGCGGTGAGGAAGGTATTCCACGGGCATGATTGATGTTGTGGGCGTGAGACCCATTGTTATGTTTGAGTGATGACTTTGAGGCGTGAGTCCACGACTTGATATGATTGCTTTATTGTGAATCGTAGTTTTGTTATCATACATGTCTCTCGCTTTATATAGACTACTATGATTCCATTTACGTATTTTCGATTTCACATACTCGGCACTGTTAGATCGACCTCCTTCGGGGCCGCGTTCATGCCGCAGTAAAGGTACACCGCCGTTGATCCTCGCTCTTAGGGTCACGATTCAGCTGAGAGCTCCGTTTCTCCGAGGCTTGTCTTCGTATAGTCCCCGTTGTTGTAGGTGCTTACATTCAGGTATGGCGGCCCTGTCCGTCGTTGTTATCATATCATTCGTAGAGGTGTAGTAATCTGTTGTGGGTGGTTTGTAAAAAGGATTAAACTGTTCATGTTGAAAAAGTTGTTATTTACATATATGCAGAAAGGCAAGTTTTTCTCAGATTATTGTTTCATATTTCATAATATGTCTTGTATCGTTTTATGTTCCGCTGATTACTCTGATGTTGTATCACTAGGGTGCCCGGGGTAAGGCACCAGTCACGGGCCCGGAATCGGGTCGTGACACCCATAAAGGACGCACACTAACCTGGAACTCTCGTAGCTCCGCATAGGCCCCTGGGACCTGCATGAGGTATTCTCGAATCATAGGTCCATCGACCCGCCTGAGTCTACCCCGCATCGGAGGGCAGCTTAACCCCCGGAATCATCTCAAGAGATGAGTGATGTAAAATACTAACATAACAGCTTATCGTTAAACAACATAAGCACAACAAAGGAAAAACCCCTTTACACAAACATCACAAGATACTAACACACGTAGCATCCTAGCATGTTTACTTATCAATCAACAAGAAAGTATTACAAGGCTATCACAAACCAACACAATCAAGTTATACACACGAGGTACTTTCTACTATATGCCAACAAGTTCGGGGTTTTATTCCCAAAGTACTTCATACATTAACTCTTTAAAAGATACGTTACTTTCACAATGTCACACAATACCCGTAGTATAAAAATAGAGTGACTATCTTTTTAAAGTAAATCAATTACTTCTCTTTGTAAAATCAAGTAGCAACATTCTTTTCCACTGTTCAAGTTTGCCTAATTTCCAATGTTCAAGTTTGCCTAATTTCCAATGTTCACGGTTCTTATTTTAGAAAGGTTTCGTAGTTCATAGTCTTATTCATTTAAGAATATAATTCTCCTTTAAACAATCTGAGAAACATAAGCCTTATATGTGAGCAGGATATTCTTGTTTATAACAATCTTATTACAATGACCATGATCTAGGAAATATCATTTTGTCTCATCTTAGCTTCTATGCAGATGGAAGTTTCTCGGTTTTAATAATACTTAATTAGTCAAAACATTTCCTTATTAACGCCGCAGTGGTTTGTCGATACCCATTCGATTTCCAAATCAAGAAACATTCTTAAGCCGTTATACCTAACTTCTCATAAAGCTAGTATAACTCTTAAGTTTTCAAAACCAAGTATTACTTCAAGTTCTTTATTAACACATAACAAGCCGCTTATAGTTCAAATCGCTACCTTTTAAAACCACAAGTATTTTCTTACCAACATAAAGTCGTTATAACCAACTTCCCATAAAGCCGTTATAACACTTTATGTTTTAAACCAATCAAATACATTTAGCACATGACGCTCACCGCATTACATAGTTCACACATATCATGCTAGAAGAGATAGGAAGAGGTTCACATACCGCGACGAGTATCGACTAATAGCAAAACGCTCAAGTACTTCAAACCGTCAAGAACTCCTTGGCCGGTAGATCGCGCCACGTAGTACTTCAACCTATAAGGCCACAAGGCGCTTATTAACATTTAGATCCCTTCGAGAACATTCTACGTAAAATTCGCAGACTCCTCCCGCAACAACAGTAAATCTCCTCCTCTATCTGGGCCGCTATCAAGCCAACCAGGTGGGTTCATACATCTAACCTGACGTGCACAATTCTACCTCACGTAAAAGCTACACAAGGTCTCATCTGAATACACCCTATGTAAAAACAACAAGATTCTTCTTTCAAAATGGTTTCTTATTATTCAGGCTTAAGTCCAAAGACATTGCCGACAACAACGTTCAGTTCTATATATAGTATACTTCAACTATATAGTCTAACAATCATGTAATTTCCAATTACAATAGAGGACAAGATATTTACCTCGATAAGCCCATAATTATCCAAGTATAAAGTCGATCCCGGCAATCGTTTAGCTCCAACTCCGAAGGCCCAACCCGCTCTAAACCACCCTTAGAAGTTCTAACCAACTTCTACACAATACTCCAACGGACTATGGAGATTTTCCTAGGTTTCGGTTTTGTGACAGACGGAAGTATAATAGTATTTCGGCTTTTCAGATAGGTATAACCTTAGAATCTGCAAGGTATACAGCTAAGGTAATTTGGGCATTATAACAATACTTTTGAGAGTATTTCTACACCACAAAGGGGGGGTATTATACGAAAGCAACTAGGCTAGGGGGGGGGTACACTCTCGGCTAGCACCCCTAGAGGGGGGGGTGCTCTCGGCCACAAGGGGGAGGCCCTCGGCCGAACTCAACACAAAGGGGAGGGAGAAGGAGAGCTTTCAAGACTTAGGCAAATTTGTGGATGAATTTGTCTTCCAAAGGGTGGGGTATTTATAGGTCAAGTGAAGGCCAACCAATGGCCAAGATCATGCCAAGTGCAAGCAAGTGTAGGCCAAGATCTTGCCAAGTGCCCCTTAACCAACTAACACACAAATATCCTACCTACTCCATGACAAAAATGGCCAACTTTCGGCCAAGCTTGACCGCCCAAGGTGTTCCAATGAGAGGGTGACAAGTGTCGCCCTCTTGTTGGTCCAAAATGTTTCGTCTCTCGGAAAAATCCGCAAAAATAAAATATGGCATAGCCGGAAATTCCCCTACGAAAGTCGTGGAAAACGTTTACTAAAAACGACTCTAACCGGGTGTTGTGCACAAAATTAAATCGGCCAAGCCTACTTGAAGTTCGAAATTTCCTACGTACGTCCCTGCGTACATACTCTGGAAATACGGGGTATAACATATAAATACCCCTCTAAGTTGATGAACTTCTTCATCCTAAAATCATTTCCAAGTCTTGAAATCCCTCCCCCCTTTTGTGAGTTGTGTTCGTCCTACACCCCCCCCCCCCTTTTGAGAAGCTTTGGCCGAGAGGGGTACCCCCCCCCCCCCCTAGCCTAGTTGGTTTCGTATAATACCCCCCTTTGTGGTATAAAAATACTCTCCAAGTATTGTTATAATGCCCAAATACCTTAGCCCATATACCTTGTAGTACTTTCCAAAGTTACCTCTATACGTAGAGCCCGTAAATACTATTATACTTTCCTTTAGCCACTAAACGAAACCCTAAGGAAAACCTTCATAGTCGGTTGAAGTGTTAAGTAGAAGTTGCATAGAACTTCTAAGGGTTGTTCGGAGCGGGTTGGAGCGCACGGAGTATGAGCTTAACGTTGCTCAGGAGCGACATTAAACTTGGATAATTTTGGGCTCATCGAGGTAAATACTACTGTCCTTCTATTGTAATTGGAAATTACATACTGTAGTTGTATAGAAATGAATATAAGATTCATAGAAGAGAATTGAACTGTAATAGAAGGATATTACAGAAAAGACTTGAACTGAAATCACATCAGAAGAATTAAGTAGAAGATTAAACTGTACTTACATAGATCGTCTTACTGATGATGATAACCTTTATTGGTTGAATGTTCTGCGAGTAGCATGAACTACTTGGAAGGTGGACAAGGCTAGCCGGGTTATAGTCGTGGAGCGTTTTGCTTATAGTCGATAATCGTCGCGAGGTATGTGATTCTTCCTATACTCTTGAGCATGAAGTATTTTAAAGGAATATATATATAGTACGGTAGACGTACGTGTGGCAATGTCTTTTGACTTAAGCCTGAATAATATATATATATAGTATGGTAGACGTACGTGTGCTAACTGAATATAGTTGTACGGCAATGTCTTTTGACTTAAGCCTGAATAACAAGAACCTTGGAATATTTTAAAGGAATATATATATATAATACGGTAGACGTACGTGTGTTAACTGAATGTAGTGTTACGGCAATGTCTTTTGACTTAAGCCTGAATAATAAAGAATCTTGAAGTATTTCAAAAGATTAAGAAACCGTTTTGAAAGAAGAGTAATACTTGGTTTTGAAAACATAAGAGTTATACTAGCTTTATGGGAAGTTAGGTATAACATCTTAAAGAGAGATAAAGAGAATGGTTTACTGATTTTTAGAAGTTAAGAGACTTGATCTTAAAAGATAAGAGACTTGACTTAATATGGATGTTTGTGTGAAACCTCATTCGTGAGTAATGAGTACTTGGTTTTTAAAAGGGAATAACGTTTTACTGATTTCGGAAATCAGAATGAGTATCGACAAACCACTGCAGCGTTAATAAAGGAAAATGTATTGAATAATAAAGTATTATTAAAACCAGTAGAAACCTCCATCTGCATAGAAGCTAAGATGAGACAAAATGATATTACATTTCCTAGATCATGGCTGCTTAATAAGATTGATTATGAACAAGAATAACCTACACTCATATAAGGCATATATTTCTCAGATTGTTTAAAAGAGAATTATATTCTTAAATGATTAAGACTATGAACTATGAAACTTTTCTAAAATAAAGAGACCTGAGTAATTGAAATTAGGCAAACTGGAACTTTAGGGGAAAAAATGTTGTTGAAAAGGAAAGTGTTTTGGTTTACCTAAAAATGTGAGTCACTCTATTTTTATACTACGGGTATCGGGTGACCTTTATAAAAGGAATGGATCTCTTTAAAAGGAATTTAACGTACGTAGTACTTTAGGGTTAAAACCCGGACTTTTATATAAAATGGAAGTACCTTGAGTTGTGTATAACTTGCCTATGCTTGTTGTTGTGTAACTTGCCTATGCTTGTTGTTGTGTAACTCGCCTATGCTTATTGTGATAGCCCTTGTTATGCAAGAATTGTGTTTCTATACTACCGCGTCTCTCGATGGAGGGCCGGTTGACTTGTTGAGAGCTTACTTGGACGTACCGGCAGTGACGGAAGATTCCACGGGTATGCTTCCATTATTATTGTTACATGGACATGTCTGCACCGATGCAGAATTCCGGGGGCATGTGGCCATGCGGCAGGGTTGACCACCCAGTATATTGATTGTTGATGTTACATGGACATGTACGCACCGTCTGCAGACTCCGGCATGTGGCCTACGCGCGCAGGTTGACCACCCAGTATTTTGATTGTTGATGTTACATGGATATGTCTGCACCGATGCAGAATTCCGGGGGCATGTGGCCATGCGGCAGGGTTGACCACCCAGTATATTGATTGTTGATGTTACATGGACATGTCTGCACCGATGCAGAATTCCGGGGGCATGTGGCCATGCGGCAGGGTTGACCACCCAGTATATTGATTGTTGATGTTACATGGACATGTCTGCACCGATGCAGAATTCCGGGGGCATGTGGCCATGCGGCAGGGTTGACCACCCAGTATATTGATTGTTGATGTTACATGGACATGTCTGCACCGATGCAGAATTCCGGGGGCATGTGGCCATGCGGCATTGTTATTATTGTTGCATCATGGACATGTCTGCACCGATGCAGAATTCCGGGGGCATGCGGCCATGATGCGAACGTGATTGATGTTGTGGGCGTGAGACCCATAGTTATATATTGAGTGATGACTTTGAGGGCGTGAGTCCCGGACTTGACTGCTTTTATGTTGCGTACTGTATTTTGGTTATCATACATGTCTCCTGCTTTATATAGACTGTTATGATTTAACTGCAGTATTATCAGTTTCACATACTTGGTACCTGTTGTACTGACCTCCTTCGGGGGGCTGCGTTCATGCCGCAGGTAGGAGTACACCGGTAGTTGATCCTCGCTCATAGGATCACAGTTCAGCGTATTGGGAAGCTCCGTTTCTCCGGAGGCTTATTCTTCGGTATGTGTTCCCTGAGTTGTAGGTTCTTGTACATTCAGGGGTATGGCGGGGCCCTGTCCCGTCATGGTTGTTGTAAATCTTAGAGGTCTGTAGTACTGTTGTGGGCAGGTTTGTAAAAAGGATTAAACTGTTCGGGTTTTTATGTATTTATATACAGAAGGCAACTGTTTTGGTTGGCCTGTTTATATATAATATCTCTTGCTTCATGTCTTGTTTTTATGTTCCGCTGATTTTCTCTGATGTATGACTACTTGGGTGCCCGGGTAAGGCACCAGTCACGGGCCCCGGAACGGGTCGTGACAGATACAACACTTGCACAACAAGGCTATCACACGGAAACATAGGCAAGTTACACACAACTCAAGGTACTTTCATTTTATGACAAAGTCCAGGTTTTAATTCCCAAAGTACTACGTACGTTAAATTCTTTTTAGAAGATCCATTTCTTTTACAAAAGTCACCCGATACCCGTAGTATCAAAATAAAGTGACTAACATTTTAATTAAACCAAAACAACTTCCAGACTTTCCTTTTTAAACCAAATAAAGACAATATCATGCCTTCTTTTTAGACCAAAACACTTCTCCTTTTAAAGTCAAGTTACCATTTTAAACTAATGATAAAAACCATTCCTTTGTTTTCATAAAGTCGTTATAACTAACTTCCCATAAAGCTGTTATAACACTTTATGTTCTAAACCAAAAACTCTTTAATTCCACAAGTCTATTTTCTTTTAAAACAACAACAAGTATTCTTTTAAAACCCAAATAACTTACTCTTTTCAAAACAAGTAACCTATACTTAAAATCAAGTTACTTCTCTTTTTCCGAAAACAAGTCGTTATAAGTCAAGTCTCTTATCTTTCAAGATCAAGTCTCTTAACTTTCAAAATCAAGTCGTTTATAAGTCAAGTCTCTTATCTTCTAAAATCAATAAACCATTCTTTTACCTACATAAAGTCGTTATAACTAACTTCCCATAAAGCTATTATAACACCTTATGTTTTAAACCAACCAAATCACTTAGCACATGTACGTCTACCGTACTACATAGTTCACAACAATCATGCTAGAAAAGATAGGAAGAGGTTCACATACCTCGCGACGATTATCGACAATTAGCAAAACGCTCCACGATCTTGAATCACGCTGGCGTTTCCACTCTTCAAGTAGAACACGCTACTCGTAGTACTGCAACCTATAAAGGCCACAAAACGCCTATCAACTCCTAGATCACCTCGTAGAATATTCTAACCGTAACATTCCTTATTCTACGTAAAATTCGCAGACCTCCCGCAACCACATAAATCTCCTCATCTACTCGGGCCCGCGACCAGGCCAACAACTTCCAGGGGAGAGGGTCACACGTCTAACCGGACGTGTACAATTCTACTTCACAATAATACTACACAAGTCTACTGTAAATACAGTCCAATGTAAATACAGTTCAATTCTTACCAATATCCATTCTATATATAGTATACTCAACTATATATTACAACAACATGTAATATCCAATTACAATAGGGGGACATAGATTATTACCTCGATAAGCCTAAAATTATCCAAGATATATGTCGATCCTGAGCAACGTTTAGCTCCAAATCCTTACGCTCCAACCCGCTCCAAGCAACCCTTAGAAGTTTTTAAACAACTTCTCTTAACACTTCAACCAAGCTTATGAAGATTTTTCTAGGGTTTCATTTTGCGACTTTTGGAAAAAGTAGTATTTCCGGGCACCTAGTATTGAAATAACTTTGGAATACTACTAGGGATACTAGGCCAAGGTATTTGGGATTTATACAATAATACTCCAAGTATTTCTACGTAAGAGGGGAGAGGGGGACGAAAATGCAACAAAGGGAAGGAAAAAATATTTTGCTTTGGAAAGCTTAAGTGTGGGATGAATTAGTCTTCAACCTTAAGGGGGTATTTATAGAGATTTTAAGGGTCAAGATCTTATCAAGTGTATGGTCAAGATTGGGCCATGTGTGTGTGGGTCCCACCACACCACATGGCCAACGAAATTGCTCACCACATGTCATGGCCATTTCGGCCAAGGGACAAGTGGCAAGACACTTGTCCCTCCAAATCGGCCAAGGTGCCACATGGGGGTGACACGTGTCGCCCCCCGACTCGTCCAAAATATTTCGTCTTCCGAAAATATCCAAAATACCGAAAATCTCAAAAACAAAGCGGGCCCCAAAATCAGAATTTCTCCCGTGGGACCCACGTGACCATTTCCGAAAATAAAATCTCAAAATTCTAATATAATCCAAGAAGTACAAATACCAAATCTGGGAATCCAATTCCCATTAACGAACTTTTTTCTTCACAAAAACCGGAAACTTTTCCGTCGAAAAATCACATCTTTCTTTCTTTCCAAAATTTCTGTCGTATTCTCGTACGTACATCCTCACATATATACCCTGGAACTACGGGGTATAACATTCTTCCCCCCTTAGAAACATTCGTCCCGAATGTTCCTTCTAAGTCTCCAAGCACACATGCGCCGGTATAGTTTTCACTACTATACTTACGAAACCAATCATGCCATCAATGGCCATAGTATAACATACAAATCCAAGCCAATGAGGAATCACCTCTAATCATCACAAAAAAGCTCACACCCATGGTCTAAAGGATATTCCCTTCGCAACGTCACTTCACAAAAGAAATGATCACTTCCGTTCTCATAACACATTGTTTGCTTCTCTTCTTACTCGTCGTCCCTTTCTCGTACACCCGAACTCTTTCTAGTACACATACCACACTTCAGTCACCGCTTAAATTTCCACAACCCTGGAGTTACCACCTCTAAACTTGGTCATCTTACTAGCCTCAAATTCCCTCAAGGCCATTCCCGACCTTCACGATTCGATTCTGGTCGAACACATCCACGAACTCATACGATGGTTACCAAAACTTGGGTTTAGCACCCTCGTGACCCTACCACCTGGTGGGACCACCTCGAACTGACCCCACCCCAAACCGGGCTGCGGGTTGACCCGCGAATGGTCCTCAACCCGACCCATAATCGCACCAGACTCTTGTTCCCCGATCCGGAACAACCTTACCTATACAAGTCCTGAAAGCTACCACTTTCATCCTACACAACCCAAGGAATTATCCCTCAATATATTTCACGCATACCAAGTGTTTCGACAAAGTCTAACCGTAAAATCTTTTCCTCAGGACGGCCTTACATCTAAGGTCTCAACGTGTAATATTCTAAGGTTCACACCTTCCATACCCCCATACTTACCTTTCAACTAACCATGTTTTCTAACTCACAAATAACACAACGCTATCCGGACATAGCACACAATAATAAGATCATCATATCAAGCATACTAAACTCTAGAGGGTTAAGGATATACCTGTATCTACCGCTTCACTCTAATCATAGGCCTGCCCTGCAGGGCGCATAGCTGTAGAAGGTGATGAACCAGCCATAGATCCTGAAGGCCGAGTCTCTACATCCGCGCTACCTCTAGTCGGACAATTTCTCGCAAAATGGCCCTGCTGGCCGCATGTAAAACAACCTCCCGAACCAGCACGACACTCCCCCTTATGGATTCTACCGCAACGGCCACACTGAGGCAAGGGTGGCCTCATCCGTCAACACCACTACTCCCGTAAAACACAACCTCGAGCCCCGACCGCTCCCGAATACTCTGGATGCCACAAGATCGTGGAGGACCGCTCAGATCGGGCGGAGGCGCATAACTAGTTCTCACGAGGCGGTCCGCCTCGAAAGTCTCCAAACGGCCCTGCTGTTCTGGCCCTCTTCTGCTGATCCCGGTCATTCCGTCGACCTCTCCGCTCCTCACACCCAAGTGCATAAGCCTGCATGCGGGCAATGTCCATGCCCGGCTGAAGAGCTACGCCCGAGCAACTCTCGCGGATAATCGTCTAGCCTCGTGACATAGCGGTGCACTCGTCCTCCATACTAGCTACTAACGCGGACATATCGCCAACGAAGTTGAACTCCACGTTGTACTCCCAACCGCACGCCGCCCCGCCAACATCAAAAATCAGCGCCCGAGCCCTCCTCATCCGCGGGGCAAAAATGTGCAAGAAAGCCACGAGAACTCGTCCCACACACCGCAAGCGCATGCTCCCCGACAGTTCCCATGAATCAAACCATCGATCGCAGATCACGCACCGATGCGAACCCAATATCACCGACTGCCTCGGAGGCCTTGATCACTCATGATCCGTCAGAATCGCTTGATAAACTCCCGAGGGTCATCCTCGCCTCTCGATCCATAGAACATCGTGGATCGCAACTTAAGAAGTCCCGGTCTCCAACTATCGCCCAGGGTGCACTCATCGTACCCCGGCTCCGTCGCCCTCAAGTCTCGCCATAAACCTAACTAGTAATCGCCATCTCCTTGCAACCCATATCATCTTCTCGCCGTGGCCGAGGCTCGTGCATCGTGGTCTCGCAGCCATCGTTGCGGCTCTAAACTCTGCTGGGGCTGGCGGCATCGTAGAATCCGTCGTATGTAGCACCACCTGGGTAAAATCGGCCTCTCGCCTGGTAACCTCTCAGGTTTCTACTTGCGCCTCCTTCGCCGCTGCCTCTTCAGGCTCGTTGCTGCGCGAGGCATAACTGATATAAAAGAATACGTCAGAGGGAGTCCAACTTACAACACAGCTCTAAGGCACGATCTCAGAGTGAGAAGAATGGAAACCAAACCTAAATGTCATGCAGCCTCCTGATTATAGATGTGGTGCACAACACACCGATAATCAAGACTCTACTAGATACGGTCTGTAGACACTTTCCGAGGACTAACTGCTCTGATACCACTTTTGTCACAACCCGATCCCGGGCCCGTGACTGGTGCCTTACCCCGGGCACCCTAGTGATACAACATCAGAGAAAATCAGTGGAAATAAAAATTAAAACATGAGACAAGACATAAAGTATGAAACAAAGCAACTAACACGGCCACCTTCCCGAATATATACATATATATATCAACACAACAGTTAAATCCTTTTACAAACCCTGCCCACAACAGTACTACAGACCTCTAAGAATGTAACCATAACTATGACGGGACAGGGCCCCGCCATACCCCTGAATGTACAAGTATCTACACTGACAGGGGACTATACCAAAGATAAGCCTCTGAAGAAACGGAGCTTCCCAAAATGCTGAACAGTGATCCTAAGAGCGCGGATCCACAACCGATGTACCTACCTGTGGCATGAACGCAGCCCCCCGAAGGAGGTCAGTACAACAGGTACCAAGTATGTGAAACTGTAAAATACTATAAATGAAATCATAATAGTCTATATAAAGCAGGAGACATGTATGATAACCAAACTACAGTCCACAATATATAAATAGTCATGTCAAGTTAGGGACTCACGCCCTCAAAGTCATTACTCAAATATAAAAATGGGTCTCACGCCCACCACATCAATCATGCCCGTGGAATACCTTCCTCACTGCCGGCAGTCTATGATATAATCACACCAAGAAGTACACATGAACAACAGGTCCCACCTGAGTCATAAAAACTGTACGGGGCAAGTACGAAGGCTAACTACCACATACCAAGCCGCATCATCAACTGACCGGGGCAAGTACGAAAGCCAACTACCAGATACCAAAGCCGTACCAACAAATCTATATAACCAAACCACGAAGCTGACCCAGGGCAAGTACGAAAGCCAACTACCAGATACCAAGCCTGCGCCACGCAGCTGGTCGGGGCAAGTACGAAGACTAACTACCGATACTGCCGGAATCACGAGACTTCACACAAACCGAACGGGCAAGTACGAAGGCCAACTACCGGATACCGCCAAAGCGCCACGACTTCGGGGCAAGTACTAGAGCCAACTACCAGATATCAAGCCGAATCAGTAAAACCTCATGGAGAGCTAGTCCATGGAATAATAATCCTAATGGAACCATACCCGTGGGCCACCCAACGTGTCAGTAGGTCCATCAATCAAGAATAACATGACCGGCCCTCCATCGAGAGACGCGGTACCATAAGGATACAACACTTGCACAACAAGGCTATCACACGCAAACATAGGCAAGTTACACACAACTCAAGGTACTTTCATTTTATGACAAAGTCCAGGTTTTAATTCCCAAAGTACTACGTACGTTAAATTCTTTTTAGAAGATCCATTTCTTTTACAAAAGTCACCCGATACCCGTAGTATCAAAATAAAGTGACTAACATTTTAATTAAACCAAAAGAACTTCCAGACTTTCCTTTTAAAACCAAATTAAGACAATACCATGCCTTCTTTTTAGACCAAAACACTTCTCCTTTTAAAGTCAAGTTACCATTTTAAACTAATGATAAAAACCATTCCTTTGTTTTCATAAAGTCGTTATAACTAACTTCCCATAAAGCTGTTATAACACTTTATGTTCTAAACCAAAAACTCTTTAATTCCACAAGTCTCTTTTCTTTTAAAACAACAACAAGTATTCTTTTAAAACCCAAATAACTTACTCTTTTCAAAACAAGTAACCTATACTTAAAATCAAGTTACTTCTCTTTTTCCGAAAACAAGTCGTTATAAGTCAAGTCTCTTATCTTTCAAGATCAAGTCTCTTAACTTTCAAAATCAAGTCGTTTATAAGTCAAGTCTCTTATCTTCTAAAATCAATAAACCATTATTTTACCTACATAAAGTCGTTATAACTAACTTCCCATAAAGCTATTATAACACCTTATGTTTTAAACCAACCAAATAACTTAGCACATGTACGTCTACCGTACTACATAGTTCACAACAATCATGCTAGAAAAGATACGAAGAGGTTCACATACCTCGCGACGATTATCGACAATTAGCAAAACGCTCCACAGTACTGTAACCCTGCTAGCCATTTCCACTCTTCAAGTAGAATACGCTACTCGTAGTACTACAACCTATAAAGGCCACAAAACGCCTATCAACTCCTAGATCACCTCGTAGAATATTCTAACTGCAAGATTCCTTATTCTACAGAAAATTCGGCAGCACCTCCCCCCCCCGCAACCACATAAATCTCCTCCTCTACTCAGGCCCGCGACCAGGCCAACAACTCCCAGGGGAGAGGGTCACACGTCTAACCGGACGTGTACAATTCTACTTCACAATAATACTACACAAGTCTACTGTAAATACAGTCCAACGTAAATACAATTCAATTCTTACCAATATCCATTCTATATATAGTATACTCAACTATACATTACAACAACATGTAATATCCAATTACAATAGGGGGACATAGATTATTACCTCGATAAGCCCAAAATTATCCAAGATATATGTCGATCCTGAGCAACGTTTAGCTCCAAATCCTTACGCTCCAACCCGCTCCAAGCAACCCTTAGAAGTTTCTAAACAACTTCTCTTAACACTTCAACCAAGCTTATGAAGATTTTTCTAGGGTTTCATTTTGCGACTTTTGGAAAAAGTAGTATTTCCGGGCTCCTAGTATTGAAATAACTTTGGAATACTACTAGGGATACTAGGCCAAGGTATTTGGGATTTATACAATAATACTCCAAGTATTTCTATGCAAGAGGGGAGAGGGGGACGAAAATGCAACAAAGGGAAGGAAAAAATATTTTGCTTTGGAAAGCTTAAGTGTGGGATGAATTAGTTGTTATACCCCGTTGTTGCAGGGTATGTATGTGAGGACGTACGTACGAGTGTACGGCAGAAATTTTGAAAGGAAAGAAAGATGTGAGTTTTCGACGGAAAAGTTTCCGGTTATTTGTGAAGAAAAAGGTTCGTTAATGGGAATTGGATTCCCAGATTTGGTATTCGGACTTCCTGGAATATTAGAGAATTATGGAATTTTATTTTCGGAAATGGTCACGTGGGGCCCACGGGAGAAATTTACGGTTTTGTGGGGCCCACTTTGTTTTCGAGATTTTGGCCATTGTGGATATTTTTAGAAAGACGTTTTTTTAGGGCCAGTAGGAGGGTGACACGTGTCACCCCCGCCTAGGTGGCTTGGCCAAAGTTACATTTGGGCAATGCGTCGACTCAGAGTCGCTTCCGACGAAACGTTTCCACAGCTTTCGTAGGGAAAATTCCGGCTATGTCGTTTTGTATTTTTGCGGATTTTTCCGAGAGACGAAACATTTTGGACCAACGGGAGGGTGACATGTGTCACCCTCACATTGGAAGCAAGTGGGCGTCCAAGTGGAAGAGGTGGTTCACGAATTGGCTTGATCTTTGTGGCTCACGTTTTGGCCCTATTGGTTCCTTGTTTTGTGCCTTGTTTTGGCCTTGTTTTGTGGCTTGTCTTGTGCCATGTTTTGTGGAGTAGGGGTTAGGGTGCACTTGGCTTGATCAAGGCCTTACACTTGCCTTGCACATGGCTTGATTCGCCATTGGTTGGCATTTGGGTTTGCTATAAATACCCCTTAGTTGATGAACTTTCTTCATCCAAAATCATTTTCCAAGTCTTGAAATCTCTCCCCCTTTGTGAGTTGAAATCGTCCAAAGCCCTCCTCCCCTTTTGTGGAGCTTTGGTAGAGGCCCCCTTTGAGTGAGGCTTGCGGTGGGTACCCACTAGCCTAGTTGTTTTCGTATAATACCCCTTGTTGTGGTATAGAAATACTCCCCTAGTATTGTTATAATGCCCAAAATACCTTAGCCTTGTGCCTTGTAGTATTCCAAAGATACCTCTTTGCGTAGAGTCCGGAAATACTACCTTTTGTCCTTTTAGTCTCAAACCGAAACCCTAAGGAAATCTTCATAGTTGGTTGAAGTATGTGAGTAGAAGTTGGTTAGAACTTCTAAGGGTTGTTTGGAGTGGTTTGGAGCGCTCGGAGTGGAGCTAAACCTTGCTCAGGATCGACATTATAACTTGGATAATTTTGGGCTTATCGAGGTAATTATCTTGTCCCTCTATTGTAATTAGAAATTACATGTTTGTTAGGATATATAGTTGAAGTATACTATATATGGAACTATACTTAGTATTATGGCAATGTCTTTTGACTTAAGCCTGAAGAATAAAGAATCGAATCAATCAGTATTTACATAGGAGATTGCGGTGAGACTTGTGTAGAATTGTACGCGTCAGGTTAGGCGTGTTAACCCCCTGGTTGGCTTGGTAGCCACCTCGATAGAGAGAGATTTACGCTGTTGTGGGGAGAGTCTTGCCAATTTTCTATAGAAAGATAGAAACTTGTGTTTTGGGGTTAATAGACGTTTGTGACCTTTATAGGTAAAAGTACTAAGAGTAGCGTATTCTACTCGAGGAGTGGAAAGGGCTAGCAAGGTTGTAGTACTTGGAGCATTTTGCTTATTGTCGATAAATCGTCGCGAGGTATGTGAACCTCTTCCTATCTCTTCTAGCATGATATGTGTGAACTATGTAGTACGGTAGACGCATACGTGTTAATCGTGTTTGATTGTTCTTAAAACATAAAGTGTTATAACGCTTTATGGGAAGTTGGTTATAACAGCTTTATGTAGGTAAGAAAATACTTTGTGGTTTTAAAAGGTAACTGATGTGAATTATAACTGGCTAGTTATAATAAAGAACTTGATGTATTTCAAAAGATTTCTAAATCGTTTTGAAGGGAGAGTAACACTTGGTTTTAAAGGTTTTAAAAAGAGTTATACTAGCTTGATGGAGAGTTAGGTATAATGTCTTAAGAGAGGTAAAGAAAATGGTTTACTGATGTTAGAAGTTAAGAGACTTGATCTTATAAGATAAGAGACTTAACTTATTTGTTTTAATGTGGATGTTTATGTGAAACCTCATTCGTGAGTAATGAGTACTTGGTTTTATTTAAAGGATAATGTTTTACTGATTTCGGAAATCAGAATGTGTATCGACAGACCACTGCAGCGTTAATAAAGGAAAATGTATTGAATAATGATGAATTGTATTAAAACCGAGAAACCTCCATCTGCATAGAAACTAAGATGAGACAAAATGATATTACATTTTCTAGATCATGGTCATTGTAATAAGAATGTTGTAAACAAGAATAACCTACTCACGTGAGACTTATATTACTCAATTGTTCTAAAACGGAATCAAGTGATTAAGTTTATGAACTATGAAACCATTTGAAAATGAGAAGCTTGAGTAATTGAAACTAGGCAAACCGAACTTAGGAAAAGAATGTTGTTACTTGATTTTGAAAAGGAATGTGGGTTGGTCATTCTAATACTACGTATCGGGTGACTTTAATAAGTAATGGATCTCTTTTAAAAGAACTTAACGTCGTAGTACTTTAGGAGTTGAAACCGGACTTTGGCAAAAATGAAAGTACTTTGAGTTGTGTGAAACTTGCCTATGCTTGTTGTTGTGAAACTTGCCTATGCTTGTTGTTGTGAAACTTGCCTATGCTTGTGATGATAGCCTTTGTTGTGCAAGTGTGGTATTTACGTATTCTGGCGTCTCTCGATGAGGGCGGTCGACTTGTTGAGAACTTACTTGGGACATCTTTGGCGGTGATGGAGAATTCCACGGGTATGCTCGCTGATAGTGTTATTCCATGGACTAGCTCTCCGTGAGGTTTCTTCTTGTTCGGCTGGGTATCGGTGGTGGCTCGTGCGTCTTGCCGTCTCGTGGATTCGGCCTTGGTATCGGTAGTCGACCCTCGCACTTGCCGCTCGATATAGTGACGAAGTTTCGTGATCTGACCTTGGTCCTGGTGGTCACCCTCGTACTTGCCCGGTCATTGCGTGGCCGGCCTTGGTATCCGATAGTCGGCTCTCGCACTTGCCGTATCGGCCGTGTTTTGGTTGCATTGTATTATTAAATGCGGTCGGATCTGGTAGTTATACTTGTCTGTCACGGTTTTATAACACGTGGGACATGGTGTTCATGTATAATCCTTGGTATGGTTATATCATAAAGCTGCCGTGATGAGGAAGAAATTCCACGAACACGAGTGATAATTTGGAGCGTGAGTCCTGTCTTGATGTAATGGTTATATGTTATATCGTAGTTTGGTCATCATACATGTCTCTGCTTTATATAGACTATTATGATTTCATTTACGATATTCTGATTTCACATACTTGGTACTGTTATCGACCTCCTTGGGGCTGCGTTAAATCTGCGCAGTAAGTACATCATTTGTCGATCCGCGTTTAGGATCTCATTTGAGCATTTTGGGAAGCTCAGTTCCGTCGGAGGCTTATCTTTGGTATGTTACCACACAGTCAGTAAGTTCTTATGCGTTCGGGGTATGGCGGGGCCACTGTCGTCATAGTTGTTGTATAAATCTTAAGTGCATGAAATCTTGTTGTGGGCGGGGTTGTAAAAGGATTAAAGCTGTTCGTGTTTTATGTATATCTTGAGGAAGCTGTTTTGGTTGCTTTGTTTATTTATTATATCTCTTGTTTCATGATTCATGTTTTATTTTCCATTGGTTTTCTACGATGTTGTATCACTAGGGTGCAGGGTAAGGCACGATGTGGGCCGAGTTCGGGCGTTACAAAGTGGTATCGAGCGATTAATCCTCGGAAAGTGTCTGACCGTGTCTAGTAGAGTCTTGATTATCGATGTGTTGTGCACCACATCTATAATCGAGAGGCTGAGACATTTAGGATTAGTTTCCATTCTTCTCATTACGAGATCGTGCCTTAGAGGCGTGTTGTAAGTTGGACCCCTCGGCGTATCTCGTTTTACCGATTATGCCTCGCGCAGCAAGCGAGCCCGAGAAGGGCAAAGCGGCGAGTGCTGCTAGTGAGATCTGAGAGAAGTGCGAGCGCGAGCGAGCGATGAGTTGTGCTTGACGGCGGGTTTCACGGCGCCGCCCGGCCCAGCGAGTTTAGAGCGCGGCGATGGGCGTGAGACTCTGATACACGAGCCTCCGATCCGCGATGCAGGCGAGAGATGAGTTACAAGGTAGGCGATTAATGGCGAGTTGTGGCGAACTTGAGGATAAATTTGAACCGCAGCGGTTCGATGCACCGATGGTTCACCCTAGATCGAGATAGTTCGAGGCTTGGGATTTTACGAGTTGTAGGCGCCCGAGTTTTATGGGTGAGGCACGAGGATGATCGCGAGTTCATCCGAAGCGATTCTGTGGATCATGAGAGTGATCAAGGCATCGGAGATCGAGTCGGTGGCCATAGTTTCACATCAACTGCGTGATACCGCAGTCGACTGGTTTGATTCTTGGGTGCTGTCGGGAGAGCATGCACTTCCGGTATGGAGCGAGTTCTCGAGGCCTTTCTTGCACATTTCTTGCCTCCCGGATGAGGAGGGCTCGGGCGGCAGTTTTTGGTGTTCTGGCGAGCAGGCGTGCGGTTCGGGAGTACAATGTGGAGTTCGACTCATTGGCGTGCGTCCCGCGTTAGTAGCTAGTATGGAGGATCGAGTGCACCGATATGTTCTGAGGCTCGATGATTGCCTTGCAGAGAGTTGTTGGTGTAGCTCTTGGCCGGGCATGGACATTGCCGCGTGCGGCGTATACACTTGGATGTGAGGAGCGGATAAATCGGCGGAATGACCAAAGTCGCCAGAAGAGGCGAGAACAGCGAGGTCCTTTGGTGATTTTGAGCGGACCGCCTCGGCCAGAACTAGTTATGTACCTCGTCGATGCAGTGGTCCTCCACGACTTCGGGACGCCGGGATATTGGGAAGCGGTCGGGGCTCCCGGGTTTCAGATTTTCGAGAAGCGAGTGCTCGCGGATGAGGTGCCCTTGTCTCGGTGTGGCGTTGTGGAAAGCTTCATAAGGGAGGGTGTCGTACTAACTCGGGAGATTGTTATTTTTGCGGCCAGCAGGGCCCGTGGCAAGAAGCGTCCGACCAGGGGTAGCGGTAGGATAGCATGGACTACTAGAAGCGATTCGGGTTCTTCTTCACCTTCCGTAGCGAGCGGGATGTTCGTGCCGGAAGGCCGGTAGAGGTCGCGGTGGGAGTTCGATTTTAGCGGTCCTTGAACCGCTAGTTTCAGTATATCCTTAACCCTCTAGAGTTTTGTTTATGTTGTTGATGTGTTTAATGTTATGTTTGGATAGCTTTGTGCTAAAATGTGATTTAGAAACACAGTTAGTGAAAAGGGTAAGTCACAGGTAGTGTGAGATGGAAGTGGTAGCTTTCGTGATGTGAAATAGTAAGATTGTTAGGATCGGGAACAAGAGTTGGCGCGGTTGGGGTCGGGTTTAGGACCATTTGCGGGTCAAACCGTAACCCGGTTTGGGGTGGGGCCAGTTGGGTGGTCACTTGCTGTGGTAGGGTCACGAGGATGCTAGGCCCAAGTTTGTATGATCATCGTATGAGTTCGTGGGCCGCGTTCGACGAAGCGGTTCGTAAAGGCGGAAATGGCCTTAAGGAAGTTTGAGGTTAGTAAGATGACCAAGTTTGGAGGTAGTGACTCGAGAGACTTTCGAGAGCGGAAGTAATGGCGAGGTATGGTACATGCGGGGAGAGTTCAAGTGTTCGAGAAGGGCACGGCGAGTAAGGAAGGAAGATAACGTGTGTTATTTCATTGGCGGTATGGCGTTGACAACTTGTTAGAGGAACTTCATCGATATCCGTCTTGAGAAGGAACATTCGGGCGAATGTTTCTAAGGAGGGAGAATGTTATACCCGTTGTTGCGGGGTATGTATGTGAGGGCGTGCGTGCGAGTGTCTGGCGAAATTTTGAAAGGAAAGAAAGATGTGAGTTTTCACGGAAAAGTTTCCGGTTATTTGTGAAGAAAAAGGTTCGTTAATGGGAATTGGATTCCCAGTTTGTGTCGGACTTCTGGAATATTAGAGAATTATGGAATTTTATTTTGGAAATGGTCACGTGGGGCCACGGGAGAAATTCTACGGTTTTGTAGAACCACTTTGTTTTGAGATTTTGGCCATTGTGGATATTTTTAGAAGAGCGTTTTTAGGGCGGTGGGAGGGTGACACGTGTCACCCCGCTAGGTGGCTTGGCCAAAGTTACATTTGGGCGCAGTCTGCAGAGTCGTTTTTCAGGCGAAAGCGTTTCCACGACTTTCGTAGGGAAAATTCCGGCTATGTCGTTTTGTATTTTTGCGGATTTTTCCAGAGACGAAACATTTTGGACCAACGGGAGGGTGACATGTGTCACCTCGCATTGGAAGCAGTGGGCGTCAGTGGAAGAGGTGGTTCACGAATTGGCTTGATCTTTGTGGCTCGCGTTTTGCCCTATTGGTTCCTTGTTTTGTGCCTTGTTTTGGCCTTGTTTTGTGGCTTGTCTTGTGCCATGTTTTGTGGAGTAGGGGTTAGGGTGCACTTGGCTTGATCAAGGCCTTACACTTGCCTGCACGTGGCTTGATCTTGGCCGTTGGTTGGCATTTGGGTTTGCTATAAATACCCTTAGTTGATGAACTTTCTTCATCCAAAATCATTTTCAAGTCTTGAAATCTCCCCTTTGTGAGTTGAAATCGTCCAAAGCCCTCCTCCCCTTTTGTGGAGCTTTGGTAGAGGCCCCACTTTGAGTGAGGCTTGGTAGTGGGGTACCCACTGCTAGTTGTTTTCGTATAATACCCTTGTTGTGGTATAGAAATACTCCCTAGTATTGTTATAATGCCCAAAATACCTTAGCCTTGTGCCTTGTAGTATTCAAAGATACCTCTTTGCGTAGAGTCGGAAATACTACCTTTTGTCCTTTTAGTCTCAGCCAAAACCCTAAGGAAATCTTCATAGTTGGTTGAAGTATGTGAGTAGAAGTTGGTTAGAACTTCTAAGGGTTGTTTGGAGTGGTTTGGGCGCTCGGGTGGAGCTAAACCTTGCTCGGGATCGACATTATAACTTGGATAATTTTGGGCTTATCGAGGTAATTATCTTGTCCTATTGTAATTAGAAATTACATGTTTGTTAGGATATATAGTTGAAGTATACTATATATGGAACTATACTTAGTATTATGGCAATGTCTTTTGACTTAAGCTGAAGAATAAAGAACCAGTGAATCGTATTTACATGGGGGTATTGCGATGAACTTGTGTAGAATTGTGCAGCGTCAGGTTAGGCGTGTTAACCCACTGGTTGGCGTGGTAGCCGGCCTCGATAGAGGAGGAGATTTACGCTGTTGCGGGGGGGGGAGGTGCTGCCGAATTTTCTATAGAAAGATAGAAACTTGGGTGTTGGGGTTAATAGACGTTTTTGACCTTTATAGGTAAAAGTACTAAGAGTAGCGTATTACTCGAGAGTGGAAAGGGCTAGCAAGGTTGTAGTACTTGGAGCTTTTTGCTTATTGTCGATAAATCGTCGCGGTATGTGAACCTCTTCCTATCTCTTCTAGCATGATATGTGTGAACTATGTAGTGCGGTGAGCGTACATGTGTTAAGCGTGTTTGATTGTTCTTAAAACATAAAGTGTTATAACGGCTTTATGGGAAGTTGGTTATAACGACTTTATGTAGGTAAGAAAATACTTTGTGGTTTTAAAAGGTAACTGATGTGAATTATAACTGGCTAGTTATAATAAAGAACTTGATGTATTTCAAAAGATTTCTAAATCGTTTTGAAGGGAGAGTAACACTTGGTTTTAAAGGTTTTAAAAAGAGTTATACTAGCTTGATGGGAGTTAGGTATAATGTCTTAAGAGAGGTAAAGAAAATGGTTTCTTGATGTTAGAAGTTAAGAGACTTGATCTTATAAGATAAGAGACTTAACTTATTTGTTTTAATGTGGATGTTTATGTGAAACCTCATTCGTGAGTAATGAGTACTTGGTTTTATTTAAAGGATAATGTTTCTTGATTTGGAAATCGAATGTGTATCGACAGGACCAACTGCGGCGTTAATAAAGGAAAATGTATTGAATAATGATGAATTGTATTAAAACCGGTAGAAACCTCCATCTGCATAGAAACTAAGATGAGACAAAATGATATTACATTTTCTAGATCATGGCTTTGTAATAAGAATGTTGTAAACAAGAATAACCTACTCTGCGTGAGACTTATATTACTCAATTGTTCTAAGCGGAATCAAGTGATTAAGTTTATGAACTATGAAACCATTTGAAAATGAGAAGCTTGAGTAATTGAAACTAGGCAAAGCTGGAACTTAGGAAAAGAATGTTGTTACTTGATTTTGAAAAGGAATGTGGGTTGGTCATTCTAATACTACGTATCGGGTGACTTTAATAAGTAATGGATCTCTTTTAAAAAGAACTTAACGTCACGTAGTACTTTAGGAGTTGAAACCGGACTTTGGCAAAAATGAAAGTACTTTGAGTTGTGTGAAACTTGCCTATGCTTGTTGTTGTGAAACTTGCCTATGCTTGTTGTTGTGAAACTTGCCTATGCTTGTGATGATAGCCTTTGTTGTGCAAGTGTGGTATTTACGTATTCTGGCGTCTCTCGATAGAGGCGGTCGACTTGTTGAGAACTTACTTGGACATCTTTGGCGGTGATGGAGAATTCCACGGGTATGCTCGCTGATAGTGTTATTCCATGGACTAGCTCTCCGTGAGGTTTCTTACTATTCGGCACTGGGTATCGGTGGTCGGCTCGTCTTGCCGTCTCGTGGTGATTCGGCCTTGGTATCGGTAGTCGACCCTCGCACTTGCCCGTTCGATTATAGTGACGAAGTTTCGTGATCTGACGCTTGGTCCACAGTGGTCGACCCTCGTACTTGCCCGGTCAGTGCGTGGCCGGCCTTGTATCCGATGATCGGCTCTCGCACTTGCCGTATCGGCCGTGTTTTGGTTGCATTGTATTATTGAGTGCGGTCGGATCTGGTAGTTATACTTGTCTGTGCGGTTTTATAACACGGGTGGGACATGGTGTTCATGTATAATCCTTGGTATGGTTATATCATAAAGCTATGGCGATGAGGAAGAAATTCCACGGGCATAGTGATAATTTGGAGGGCGTGAGTCCCTGTCTTGATGTAACTGGTTATATGTTATATACTGTAGTTTGGTCATCATACATGTCTCCTGCTTTATATAGACTATTATGATTTCATTTCTGATATTCTGATTTCACATACTTAGTACTGTTATCTTGACCTCGCTTGAGTGCGTTAAATCTGCAGTAAGTACATCATTTGTCGATCCCGCGTTTAGGATCTCATTTCACATTTTGGGAAGCTCCGTTCCGTCGGAGGCTTATCTTTGGTATGTTACCACAGTCAGTAAGTTCTTATGCGTTCGGGGTATGGCGGGGCCACTGTCGTCATAGTTGTTGTATAAATCTTAGAAGTGCATAATCTTGTTGTGGCGGGGTTGTAAAAGGATTAAAGCTGTTCGGGTTTTATGTATATCACGAGGGCAAGCTGTTTTGGTTGCTTTGTTTATTTATTATATCTCTTGTTTCATGATTCATGTTTTATTTTCCGCTGGTTTTCTCTGATGTTGTATCACTAGGGTGCCCGGGGTAAGGCACCAGTGACGGGCCCGGGTTCGGGGCGTTACATTAGTCTTCAACCTTAAGGGGGTATTTATAGAGATTTTAAGGGTCAAGATCTTATCAAGTGTATGGTCAAGATTGGGCCATGTGTGTGTGGGTCCCACCACACCACATGGCCAACGAAATTGCTCACCACATGTCATGGCCATTTCGGCCAAGGGACAAGTGGCAAGACACTTGTCCCTCCAAATCGGCCAAGGTGCCACATGGGGGTGACACGTGTCGTCCCCCGACTCGTCCAAAATATTTCATCTTCCGAAAATATCAAAAATACCGAAAATCTCAAAAACAAAGCGGGCCCCACAAAACCGTAAATTTCTCCCGTGGGCAGCCCCACTTGACCATTTCCGAAAATAAAATCTCAAAATTCTAATATAATCCAAGAAGTTCAAATACCAAATCTGGGAATCCAATTCCCATTAACGAACCTTTTTCTTCACAAAAACCGGAAACTTTTCCGTCGAAAAATCACATCTTTCTTTCTTTCCAAAATTTCTGTCGTATTCTCGTACGTACATCCTCACATATATACCCTGGAACTACGGGGTATAACATTATTATAACATAAGCAAGTTAAGAAATCCCCTAACTTCTTATTAACATTATTAGTATATCCTCTCATTTTAGTATCCTAAGGCACTAACATGTCTTTTAATAGAAAATCCGGGAATTCAACCCAAGTACCATGTACTTCTAACTTTTTAAGAAAAACTCTTTTTATACAAGGATTTCAAGATACTAATCACCATAGTATCAAGTTACGATTTCTTTTCAAGACAAGTCACATTTCCTTTTTAGAAATATAATAGGCTTCTAAATCAAGTGACTTCATTTCCTTTAAAACCTTAGGCAACCCATGCCTAAAAATCAATTCACCTTTCTTAGTTTCAAATCCTTTACCCGTACTTGTTTTAATTAGAGTAAACCTTTCTTTGTGAACCTTTCAAGAAAAATAATATAACCAACTTCCCATAAAGTCATTATATTAGCGTTATCCCTTTGTCAAATACATTTTCCCTCAATCCAAGGGACTTATACTTTTGAAATGAAACAAGTATCATTATACTTTAAAACAAGTGAAGATTATCAAATCTTGTACGTATACCGTACTACATAGATACAACTATTCATGCTCAAGAGATAGGAAAGCTCTACATACCTCTTCGGTCAATCCACTTACTAAGTCCAACTACCGCAAGTAATATGTCAACCTATAATAACCATAGTGCGTTTATTAACCTCTAATTTCAATGTAGAAATAATCTAAGTTCAAAGCCCCTAATTCTATGAAAAATTGGGCAGCATTTCCTTTGTTTCTACATACTTTGCCACCTTTCTCAAGGCCGAATTCAACATCCAAATGCCACATTTAAGGCTCAACAATCCAAACATACACAAAGGGGATTACACACCTAATCTTGGGTGTGTAAAATTCTGCCCCAAAAGTTATAATAATACACTTAACAATTCTAAAGTAGTTTGTAGGCTACAACATGCTCATAATATCTCTTTAGCCAAATCCTTCATACCCAACCCACATTTCTTGCATGCAATGACTCTAATAGCATCATTTACTCCCACAAGTACTTTCTTCTTAACATGCAACACTAAAAACTAATAATAGAGGAAGAATCATTACCTTAAAGCTTTAGCCAAATTTATCCAACAATTTGCTAGCTTCTATTCCAAGAACACCACCACAACAACCTTCACAAGCTAGCCACAAGCTTCCTTCTTGCCTTTTACTTTTTCAGATTTTTCCTAAGGCTAGAATATCTCTTGGAGTTTTAGAGAGAAGGAGGAGCTTGAAATAATTAAGAGAGAAGGAGGAGCTTTTTCTAAGAGAGAGATGAAAGATGACCAAGTCTTTAAGACTTGGTCAATATAATGCATGCAAAAATCAGATGGGGGGGACACTTGTCACCCACCCATGCCCTTTTAAAAGAAAAGATCAGATTTTCCTAAGTTTTTCCGCCAGATTTCCCGCCTCGACGCCATGGCCGTGCAGTCGGCGCCGCGGCGTCGCAACTCCTGCTGACTCTCGGAACTTTCCGGCACCGCGGCCCTGCTTCCCGGCGCCGCGGCGCTGAAACTTCAGCGACCCCTCAGATCTTCCGCGCGCGGCCACTTCGGCGCGCGGCCTACAATCACCGCCTTGCGCGCGCGCCTCTGCAGCGCCGCGAGACACCTAACCGCGGTCCCGACCCGAACTATGGGGTATAACATTCTCCCCCCCTTAGAAACATTCGTCCCGAATGTTCCTTCTAGGCTTACTTGAATCACAAATTGACGTAGACGCTCTTAACTACTCTTTTGCAAATAAAGACGCTCCCCACGGCCACAACAATACTTAAGCACAATTGCTAAATCAAAACTAACAAGCAGGAAAGTGGGTTACCTGGAGGCGTAGGGAATAAGTGAGGTTACTTCTTCATCATATCATCCTCTGCTTCCCACGTCATTTCCTCCCTATTCTCGTTCCGCCATAAGACCTTGACGGAAGCTACGTCCTTCGTCCGAAGTCGCCTAACCTATCGATCGAGTATCGCTATGGGACTCTCCTCATACGATAACTCCTCTGTCACTTGGACATCATGAACCGGGTGCACTCTAGATGGATCTCCAATACATTTCCGCAACATGGACACATGGAAAACTGGATGTACCGCCTCCAAATCGGACGGCAGATCTAACTCATAGGCAACCCTGCCTACCCTACGGACAATCTGATACGGCCCAATGTACCTTGGGCTAAGCTTCCCCTTCTTTCCAAATCTCATCACGCCCTTCATGGGCGATACCTTTAGAAAAACCCAATCATCTACCTCAAATTCCAAGTGTCGACGCCGATGATCTGCATACGACTTCTGCCGACTCTGAGCTGCCAGCAACCGCTCCTGGATAAGCTTCACCTTATCCACTGCCTGCTGAACTAAGTCTGGCCCGACTAACTGAACTTCTCCCACCTCGAACCAGCCTATCGGTGACCTGCACTTCCTCCCGTATAAGGCCTCATAAGGCGCCCGTCGAATCTTTGGAATGGTAGCTGTTGTTGTAAGCAAACTCCACAAGAGGCAAATGATCCTCCCAGCTACCCCTGAAATCAATAACACAAGCCCGCAGCATATCCTCAAGTGTCTGGATAGTGCGCTCGGCCTGTCCGTCGGTCTGAGGGTGAAACGCCGTACTGAGACTCACCTGTGTCCCTAATCCCTTCTGAAAAGACCTCCAGAAGTTAGCCGAGAACTGGGCTCCTCTATCTGATATAATCGACACCGGGACTCCGTGCAGTCTCACAATCTCTCTAATATATAATCTGGCATAGTCCTCAGCTGAGAACGTCGTTCTGACCGGAAGAAAATGGGCTGATTTCGTCAGCCTGTCGACAATCACCCAAATGGAATCATGTTTCCTCTGAGTGGTAGGTAGCCCTGTAATAAAATCCATATTTATCACCTCCCACTTCCAAGTCGGAATATCAATAGCCTGCAATAGCCCACCGGGCTTCTGGTGCTCAACCTTAACCTGCTGACAATTCGGGCACTGCGCCACGAACTCCGCAACGTCTCGCTTAAGGCCATCCCACCAATACACGCATCTGAGGTCATGATACATCTTAGTCGACCCCGGATGAATAGAATAACGAGCACTGTGTGCCTCCCCCAGAATCTGCTGACGAAGTCCTGTCACATCGGGAACACACAATCGGCCCTCGAATCTTAGCACCCCATCAGGCGCTACCTCAAATAGACTCTTCTCCTTCTGAAAAGCGGCATCTCGATACCGTACCAAAATCGGATCCTCATACTGTCGCCTCTTCACCTCCTCGACGATGGAAGACTCGGCAACCTCTCGAACCCGAACTCCCTTACTATCAGAATCAACCAAACGAACCCCAAGGCTCGCTAGCTGACGAATCTCTCGGACCATATCCTTTTTCCCCGGCGGTACATCGGATAGACTACCCATCGATATGCGACTAAGGGCATCTGAAACTACATTGGCCTTCTCTGGGTGGTATAGAATATCAACATCGTAATCCTTAAGTATCTCCAACCACCGTCTCTGTCGCAAGTTCAACTCCCTCTGGCTGAAGATATACTGGAGACTCTTGTGGTCTGTGTAAATGTCCACATGAACTCCATATAAATAATGTCTCCAGATCTTCAAGGCATAAATCACAGCCGCCAACTCCAAGTCATGTGTGGGATAGTTCTTCTCATGCTTCCTAAGCTGTCGAGATGCGTAAGCTATAACTCTGCCGTCTTTGCATCGACGCACCCAAGCCCGACACACGCGTCCTGATAAACCACATATCCATCTAAACCCTCGGAAGAGTAAGAAGCTGAGGCGGTCGCCAACTTCTCCTTTAGCAACCGAAACTTTCCTCATAAGTATCGTCCACCGGAACATAGCCGCATACGAGTCGACTTAGTCAAAGTCTTTGAAATAAACAAACTTCTCCACAAACCTCCGATAATAACTGCAAGGCCCAAAGATGCGCACTCTGCCGGTGTAGTGGGTCTAGGCTAAGTCTTAATCGCCTCGATCTTAGTCAGATCAACGAATACCATCGGCTCCGATAACATGTCCTAAGAAAGCCACTGAAGCCAGCCAAAACTCGCATTTCGAGAACTTGGCATACAACTGTCGTGTTACACCCCGTAAGTCTAGAACATGTAAAAGAGAATGTACGAAAGGAAACAAGACTTGGAAATTGGTACGAAAGGAAGAATTGTTTTTCCGACGGAAAAATCTTCCGGACGTCGGAAAGGAAAAATGTTCGTTATTGAGAATTGGATTCTCAAAATGCATTATTTGAAGAATATGGAACTTATTAATATTATGGAAATTTATTTTTACGGATTTGGTCATGTGGGGCCCACCCGAGGAATTTTACGTTTTGTGGGGCCCACGAGGGTTACGGAATTTTATGGACGAATAAGAGGGCGACACGTGGCACCCCCACTTAAGGTCTTGGTCGAATTAGAGGAGGGGTAATATGGTCATTGACCATCTTGGAAGATAAGTCTTCAAGCTTGATATATTTGACCAAGTCAACTTGTCCACTTGTGCTTAATCCTTGTGATTTTCATCTTAGCCACCCATTTGTTATATTCTAAGCCCTCCATTGTGTGTTATAAGCTCACTACTAGTGCAAGACTAGCTCATTACACTTAGAAAAATTGAGAGAACATTTGTGCCAAGAGATAGTGCTCTCGGGTTTGGCATGTCCCTCAAGAAAATTTTGTGATTTTGATCCATTAGCCACAAGACTTAAACCCAATGTCCCTAAGGGTATTATAAGGTTATCTCAATAGAAAGATTTGGAAAAAGCGGAGTTTTCGTATTAGTCATGGCGGAAACTAAAGGAGTTCTTCAACTTTGAAGTTGGAACTTGAAGATGAGTTCTTCATAGGATTCTAAGGAGTGCTTGGAGCGGATTGGAACCTAAGGAAAGGAGCTAAGAATTGCTAAGGCGCGACTTTGGAATCTTGGGAATTTTAAGGGCTTTGAAAGGTATAAATTTTGTCGTTTTAGCAATTAAGTTTACTTATTGTTGTAGCTATGGTTATTAGCAAGTATGAGATGTATATTATATAGTTGGATTAGTGTATTGGCTATTGGAACCCTAAATCCGAAAACTAGCATGTTAGCCTTAAGACTACAATTCAAGTTGATTATTCGTTTAAGTCGTCGCATGTTGTATAAAGAAGGAAATTGTAGTTGTTGAAGTGGTTTAGACTATCTAACATGTTAGACCTTAGAACTTGGAATTGTAAAAAGAATTGGAAAGGACTTGTGTTGAGTCATTGTTGGCCGAGAATGACTAGTAAGTATTGAACTACTTCGTATGAATTGTGGAGCGGAATTTTACACGTATGGTAAGGAGTGTAATCCCCTTTTGTTTGGTTGTTGTCACGACCCGAACCCGGGCCCGTGACTGGTGCCTTACCCCGGGCACCCTAGTGAATCAACATCAGAGAAAATCAGCGGAAATAAAAAACAACACGAACATGAGTTAAAAGACATGCTAAATAAACAGGCCAATCAAAACAATTGCCTTCAGTATATATACATAAATACCCGAACAGTTATCCTTTTACGGACTCTTGCAGCGATTACTCTGACCTCTAAGATTTATACAACAACTATGACGGGACAGGGCCCCGCCATACCCCTGAATGTACAAGGACCTACAGACTCAGGGTAACATACCGAAGATAAGCCTCCGAAGGTACGGAGCTTCCCAATACGCTGAAAGGTGATCCTAAAAGCGGGGATCGGCAATAGATGTACCTACTGCGGCGTGAGCAACCCCGAAGGAGTCGATAACAATGTACCAAGTATGTGAAACTGTAAAATACTGTAAATGAAATCATAGCAGTCTATATAAAGCAGGAGACATGTATGATAACCAATCTACAGTACACAACATATAAATAGTCATATCAAGTCAGGGACTCACGCCCTCCAAATCATCACTCGTGCCCGTGGAATTCCTTCCTCACCGCCGGCAGTCTATGATATGATAACAATAAGACAAAGAATCCAAAAGGAGCATACCCGTGCGCTACGATCGTGTCGAGATGTCCAAAGGAAACACTAAGACAACATTCCAAATGGAAGCATACCCGTGCGCTACGCATCGTGTCAGTATGTCCAAAGGGAAACAATAAGACAACATTCCAAATAGAAGCATACCCGTGCGCTACGCATCGTGTCAGTATGTCCAAAAGGAAACAACAAGGCGGCAATCAAAATGGAAGCATACCCGTGCGCTACGCATCGTGTCAGTATGTCCAAAGCGATTAGCAAAAGTAACACTATCAACGGAGCGTGCGTGGAATTTCTCCGTTCTTTGACGCGTCCAAATAAGTTCTCAACAAGTCAACCGACCCTCCATCGAGAGACGCGGTAGTATAGAAACACAATTTTTTTTGCACAACAAAGGCTATCACAACAAGCATAGGCAAGTTTCACAACAACAAGCATAGGCAAGTTATACACTGACTCAAGGTACTTTCATTTTATGCCAAAGTCCGGTTTTTAACCCTAAAGTACTACGTCGTTAAATTCCTTTTAAGAGATCTATTCCTTTTATAAAAGTCACCCGTTACGTAGTATAAAAAATGAGTGACTTACATCTTTTAAGTAAACCAATACAACTTCCATACTTTTCCTTTTAAAACCAAAATTAAGGCAATGCCATGCCTTCTTTGTTGGACCAAAATACTCTCTTTAAAGTCAATTTACCACATTAAAACCAATGATAAAAACCCTTCTTTTGTTCTCATAAAGTCGTTATAACTAACTTCCCATAAAGCTGTTATAACACTTTATGTTTTAAACCAATTTAAGACAAAACAATGCCTTTCTTTTCCCTAGAGTTCGGTTTGCCTAATTTCAATTACTCAAGTCTCATTACTTTAGAAAAGTTTCATAGTTCGATGTCTTAATTTCCTTTAAAACAATTGGGTAACATGTGCCATAGGTGAGTAGGTTATTCTTGTTCATAAATCTTATTTAAGCAGCCATGATCTAGGAAATATCATTTTGTCTCATCTTAGCTTCTATGCAGATGAAGGTTTCTACTGGTTTTAATAATACTTCTTTATTCAATATATTTCCTTTATTAACGCTGTAGTGGTTTGTCGATACTCCTTCTGATTTCCGAAATCAGTAAAACATTATTCCCTTTTAAAACCAAGTACTCATTACTCACGAATGAGGTTTCACACAAACATCCATATTAAGTCTAGTCTCTTATCTTTTAAGATTAAGTCTCTTAACTTCTAAATCATTAAACCGTTCTTTTTATCTCTCTTAAGACGTTACACCTAACTTCTCATAAAGCTGGTATAACTCTTATGTTTTCAAACCAAGTATACCCTTCTTTCAAAAAGGTTTCTTTATGATCACACATCAAGTCAGTTATAAGTCAAATCAGTTATCTTTTAAAAACCACAAAGCATTTCTCATTTACATAGAAAGTTATAACAACTTCCCATAAAGCCGTTATAACACTTTATGTTTAAAAACAATCAAATACATTTAACACATGCGTCTACCGTACTACATAGTTATACACATATCATGCTAGAACAGATAGGAAGAGGTTCACATACCGCGACGATTATCGACTAATAGCAAAGCGCTCAAGTACCTCAAACCGTCGAATACACTTTAAACCAAGCGGATCACTCCACACGTAGTACTACAACCTATAGAGTCCACAAGGCGCCTATTAATATCTTTAGATCGACGTAGAATATTCTACGGAAAATTCGCGACACCTCCCCATGAGCGTAATTCTCCTCCTCTATCGGCCTAGCTACCAAGCCAACCAGGGGTTTACGCTTAACGGGCGTGTACAATTCTACTTCACGATGTGCTATACAAGTCTCATGTCTGATCCTAAGTAATTACAGTTCAGTTCTTTTCTTAAAGTTCAGGCTTAAGTCAAAAGACATTGCCGTAAGTATTATTCAATTCTATATATAGTATACTTCAACTATATATTCCAACAACATGTAATTTCTAATTACAATAGAAGGTCAAGATTGTTTACCTTGATAAGCCCAATATTATCCAAGTTAAATATGTCGATCCTGAGCAAGGTTTAGCTCCTAATTGCGCTCAAGGTGCTCGATAAACCCTTAGAAGTTATACTCAACTTCTACTTAACACTTCAACTACTTATGAAGAGTTTTCCAAAGGGTTTCGTTTAGTGGCTAAAGGAAAGTATACTAGTATTTCTGGGCTTTACGTATAGAGGTAACTTTTGGAAAGTACTACAAGGTATTTGGGCTAAAGTATTTGGGCATTACAACAATACTAGGAGAGTATTTCTATACCACAAAAGGGGGGTATTATACGAAAACAACTAGGCTAGGGGTACCCACGGCTAGAACACTACAAAGGAGGAAGCTTTCGGCGGGCCTTTCTCAAAGGGGAGGTTTGGACGATTTTAACTCATGAGGAAGAGATTTCAAGACTTGGAAAATGATTTTTGGATGAAGAAAGTTCATCAACTAAGGGGGTATTTATAGGTCAAGGAATGGCCAACCAATGGCCAAGATTCTTCCAAGTGTTAGGCAAGTGTAGGGCTAGGATTAAGCCATGTGCACCTTATCCATCTACCACACCAACTTGCACAAAATATCCTACCAACTAAAGTGCCCTTATTTCGTCCCATTGCCGTCCCTAAGCTTCCAATGTGAGGGTGACACATGTCACCCTCCCGTTGGTCCAAAATGTTACGTCTCTCGGAAAAATCCGCAAAAATTATAAATGACATAGCCGGAATTTTCCCTTCGCAAGTTTAGTAAAACGTTTCGTCGAAAAACGATTCTTTTCGGCACTTGTGCCCAAATTTCGAATCTTGCCAAAACCTTAAGGCTCAAATTTAAATACGTACGCCCTACGTACACTCTGGAAATACGGGGTATAACAGTTGTTGTTTGGAGCCTTAAATGTGGCTTGTTGGTTATTGTATTCGGCCTTGAAAAAGGTGGCAAAGTGAGTAGAAACAAAGGAAGTGCTGCCCGATTTTCCGTAGAATTAGAGACTAAATACTTAGTATTATTCTACATAGAGACTAGAAGTTGATAGCCTTGTTGTGACCTTTTGTCACGACCCGAATCCGGGCCCGTGACTGGTGCCTTACCCCGGGCACCCTAGTGATACAACATCAGAGAAAATCAGCGGAAATAAAACATGAACATGAAATGAGAGATACTATAAATAAACAGGCCAAAGCGGTTGCCTTTCAACATATATATATAAGCGTCGAGCGATTACAATCCTTACACCACGCTTGTGATTACTCTGCACCTAAGATTTTTACAACAACTATGACGGGACAGGGCCCCGCCATACCCCTGAATGTACAAGAACCTACAGACTCAGGGTAACATACCAAAGATAAGCCTCCGAAGGAACGGAGCTTCCCAATACGCTGAAAGGTGATCCTAAACGCGGGGATCGACAGCCGATGTACTTCTACCTGCGGCATGAACGCAGCCAGAAGAGGTCGATCTGCAAGTACCAAGTAGGTGGCGTAAATCAGTAAATGAAATCATAATAGTCTATATAAAGCAGGAGGCATGTATGATAACCAAACTACAGTACACACATATAACAGTTATATCAAGTCAGGGTCTCACGCCCTCCGGGTCATTTACTCAAATATAATTATGGGTCTCACGCCCACAACATCGATCGTGCCCGCGAATACCTTCGCCGGCTGGCGATCATGATATGATAACATCGAAATGCACACGAACACCAAGTCCTACACGATGCCAAAGCGTAATAAGAATACAATACAACCAACCCACGAAGGTGACAGGGGTCAAGTGCGAGCCGACTACGGATAACAAGGTCGGTCACGTGGTGGCCGGGGCAATCTGGTGACCACCAGTACCAAGGCCGTATCACGAGACTTCGCCACTACACCGAGCGGGGCAAGTCGAGGGCTAACTACCGGTACAAGGCGAATCAGCCACGAGGCGGGGCAAGTCTGGCGACCACCAGGTACCAAGGCCGAACAGTAAGAAACCTCATGGAGAGCTAGTCCATGGAATAACACTATCATCAGGAACATACCCGTGAAATTTTCCGTCACTGCCGGTACGTCCAAGTAAGTCCTCAACAAGTCAACCGGCCCTCCATTGAGAGACGCGGTAATATAGAACACAATTCTTGCATAACAAAGGCTATCACAACAAGCATAGACAAGTTACACAACAACAAGCATAGGCAAGTTACACAACAACAAGCATAGGCAAGTTACACAACAACAAGCATAGGCAAGTTATCCACAACTCAAGGTACTTTCATTTTATGTCAAAGTCCGGGTTTTAATCCTAAAGTACTACGTACGTTAAGTTCCTTTTAAAGATCCATTCCCTTTTATAAAAGTCACCCGATACCCGTAGCATAAAATAGAGTGACTTATATCTTTTAAGTAAACCAAAACAACTTCCATACTATCCTTTTTAAAACCAAATTAAGGCAATACCATGCCTTCTTTTTAGACCAAAACACTTCTCTTTTTAAAGCCAAGTTACCACATTAAAACCAGTGATAAAAACCCTTCTTTTGTTTTCATAAAGTCGTTATAACCAACTTCTCATAAGGCTGTTATAACACTTTATGTTTTAAACCATTTTAAGACAACACAATGCCTTTCTTTACCCTAAAGTTCCAGTTTGCCTAATTTCAATTACGATCTCTTTTTAGAAAAGTTTCATAGTTCAATGTCTTAATCTCTTTTTAAAACAATTGAGTAACATATGCCCTAAGCGAGTAGGTTATTCTTGTTCATAATCAATCTTATTAAGCAGCCATGATCTAGAAAATGTAATCTCATTTTGTCTCATCTTAGCTTCTATGCAGATGGAGGTTTCTACTGGTTTTAATAATACTTCATTAGTCATTATATTTTCCTTTATTAGCGATGCGGTGGTTTGTTCGATACTTATTCTGATTTCCGAATCAGTAAAACATTATTCCTTTTACAACCAGGTACTCATTACTCACGAATGAGGTTTCACACTAACATCCATATCAAGTCAAGTCTCTTATCTTTTAAGATTAAATCTCTTAACTTCTAAAAATCAAGAAACCATTCTCTCTTAAGACGTTATACCTAACTTCCCATAAAGCTAGTATAATTCTTATGTTTTCAAAACCAAGTATTACTCTTCTGTTAAAGATGATTCAGCATTCTTTTGAAATACTTCAAGATCCTTTACTATTACACAACAAGTCAGTTATAAGTCAAATCAGTTACCTTTTTAAAACCACAAAGCATTTCCTTACCTACATAAAGCGGTTATAACCAATCAAATACATTTAGCACATGTACGTCTACCGTACTGCATAGTTACACACATATCATGCTAGAAAAGATAGGAAGAGGTTCACATACCTCGCGACGATTATCGACTAATAGCAAAACGCTCCAAGTACCTCAAACCGTCGGCTACACCTTAAGCCAAGTAGACCACGCCACACGCAGTATTTCAACCTATAGAGGCCACAAGGCGCCTATTAACATCTTAGATCTCAATGTAGAATATTCTACCTAAAATTCGAAGACCTCCCCCGCAACAACAGAAATCTCCTCTCTATCGAGGCCGCTACCAAGCCAACCGTGGGGGTTTGCACGCCTAACCGGCGTGTACAATTCTACTCACGAATGCTACACAAGTTCATCGTTGTCACGACCAACCCGGCCCGTGGATGGTGCCTTACCCCGCACCCAAGTAGCCATACATCGAGTAATCACGAACATAAAGACAATACATGAAACCAGGTGTAATAAGACAGTGAAATAAGCGACGTGCTAACCAAAAACGGTTACCTTCGATATATATAAATAACAACTCTTTCAACATGAGCAGTTTAATCCTTTTTACAAACCCCGCCACAACAAGATTTCTGCACTTAAGAATGATACGACAACAATGGCGGACAGGCCCGCCAAACCCCGAATGTAAACACTTACGACATTGGGACTATACCATCGATAAGCCTCCGAGAAACGGAGCTTCCCAAACGTAAATCGTGACCACGAGCTAGGATCAACGATCGTGTACCTTTACTGCAGATGAACGCACCCGGGCGAGGTCGATAACAGTACCAGTATGTGAAATCAAAATAAGTATCGTAAATGAAATCATAGTAGTCTATATAAAGCGGGAGACATGTATGATAACCAAACTACGATTCACAATAAATAAGCGATATGTCAAGTCGGGACTCACGCCTCAAAGTTATCACAATAAAACCGCACGGTAAGTGCGAAGGCATAGCCGACTACTAAGACCCACAAGACCAAAAATACCACAAATCGTATCCCGAGGTCTTTCTAGACCGCACCACATGATCGGCCGCCCTCGCCCGCAATATCAATGCGCGCGTCTATCCTCGAACTCTCGCAGCCCGCATAGGTCACACACGGACCCGCATGAGGTATTCCTCGAATCATGGTCCTGCATCGCCGAGGTATACCGCGTCGAAGGCGGCTAACCTCGGTATTCGCCTAGGCTCCCGCAACCCGCGTAGTCTCAAAAGACCGCATAGTCTCAGCAGCACCGCATAGGAATCCCCGCGTCGGGCTAAACACCGGAATGATCAATCCGAGCTACCGCGACTCGCGTAGTCACGAGGACCGCGTAGCCGTAAAGACCCGCGTCGGGTGGCAAGCCCTGTATAATAAGTCAAAGGGGTATGTGATACAATAATCATAACGGGCTTAACGTTTAACAACGTAAGCACAACAATAATAACCCCCTTTCATAATAATCACAAGATACTAACACACGTAGCATCCTAACATGCTTACTCATCAAATCAACAAGAAAGTATTACAAGGCTATCACAAACCAATACAATCAAGTTATTCACACAAGGTACTTTCTACTAACAAGTTCGGGTACCTATTCCCAAAGTACTTCATACATTAAATCTTTAAAAGATCGTTACTTCACAAAAATCACACAATACGTAGTATATAAAAATAGAGTGATTATCTTTTTCAAAGTAAATCAATTACTTCTCTTTGTAAAATCAAGTAGCAACATTCTTTTCCAATGTTCAAGTTTGCCTAATTTCCAATGTTCAAGTTTGCCTAATTTCCAATGTTCAAGTTTCTCATTTTAGAAAGGTTTCGTAGTTCATAGTCTTATTCATTTAAGAATATAATTCTCCTTTAAACAACTGAGAAACCTAAGCCTTATATGTTAGTAGGATATTCTTGTTTATAACAATCTTATTACAGCAGCCGTGATCTAGGAAATATCATTTTGTCTCATCTTAGCTTCTATGCAGATGGAAGTTTCTACTGGTTTTAATAATACTTAATTAGTCAAAACATTTCCTTTTATTAACGCTGCAGTTGGTTTGTCGATACACATTCGATTCAAATCGAAGAAACATTCTTAAGCCGTTATACCTAACTTCCCATAAAGCTAGTATAACTCTTAAGTTTTCAAAACCAAGTATTACTTCTTCTTTCAAAATGATTCAAAATCTTTTGAAATACTTCAAGTTCTTTATTAATACATAACAAGCCGCTTATAGTTCAAATAAGTTACCTTTTAAAACCACATGTATTTTCTTACCAACATAAAGTCGTTATAACCAACTTCCATAAAGCCGTTATAACACTTTATGTTTTACACCAATCAAATACATTTAGCACCGTGACGCTGCACTACATAGTTCACACATATCATGCTAGAAGAGATAGGAAGAGGTTCACATACCTCGCGACGAGTATCGACTAATAGCAAAACGCCCAAGTACCTCAAACCGCTTGGCTACTCCAGCCCTAGATCGCGCCACACGTAGTACTTCAACCTATAAGGCCACAAGGCGCTTATTAACATTTAGGTCTAACCGTAGAACATTCTACAGAAAATTCGGCAGCACCTCCCCCCCCCCGCAACAGCGTAAATCTCCTCCTCTATCGAGGCCGGCTACCAAGCCAACCAGTGGGGTTATACATCTAACCCTAACGGGTACAATTCTACTCCACGGTACTACTACACAAGTCTACTGTAATACAGCCCTATGTAAAAACAGTTTAGTACTCTTCTTCGAAAAGGTTTCTTATTATTCAGGCTTAAGTCCAAAGACATATACAGTATACTTCAACTTTATAGTCTAACAATCATGTAATTTCCAATACAATAGAGGGACAAGATATTTACCTCGATAAGCCCATAATTATCCGAGTATAAAGTCGATCCTGGGCAATCGTTTAGCTCCAACTCCGTGCGCTCCAACCCGCTCCAAACTACCCTTAGAAGTTCTAACCAACTTCTACATACTACTCCAACTAACCATGGAGATTTTCCTTAGGGTTTCGGTTGGTGACTGACGGTAAGTATAATAGTATTTCTGGGCTTTTCGTATAGGTATAACCTTAGAATACAACAAGGTATATGGCTAAGGTAATTTGGGCATTATAACAATACTTTTGAGAGTATTTCTACCAAGAGGGGGGTATTATACTGAAACAACTAGGCTAGGGGTGAAGTCTCGCCACAAGGCCACAAGGGGAGGGGCTCTCGGCGAGGGGGAGGACGAGAACCACAACAAGAGAGGGGATTTTTACACTTAGAGATTTGTGGAAAGGATGAAGAATTCATCAAAGGAGAGGGTATTTATAGGTCAAGGGATGGCCAACCAAAGGCCAAGATTAAACCAAGTGTTAGGCAAGTGTAGGGCTAGGATTTATTACACACAAATATCCTACCAACCTTGACTTTAGCCAAGGCACAAAAACGTGCCTTACTAGCCCATTTCGTCCAATCTATCACACCAATGAGAGGGTGCCAAGTGGCGCCTCTTGTTGGTCCAAAATGTTTCGCCTCTTGGAAAATCCGCAAAAATAAAAATGACATAGCCGAAATTCCCTACGAAAGTCGTGGAAAACGTTTCATTTAAAAACGACTCTAATCGTGTTGTGAACAAATAAATTTCGCCAAGCCTAATTCTCAAGTTCAAATTTTCTACGCACGCCCCACGCATACTCGGAAATACGGTATAACATTCTCCCCTCCTTAGAAACATTCGCCCCGAATGTTCCTTATAAGTCTCAAAACAAACGCGCGCCAGTATAGTCTTCACTACTATACTTACGAGAACAATCCTGCCACAGCTGCACCTGCGTAAAATACTTACATCCAAGTCCACGAGGAATCACCTCTAACATCACCACAAACACTTCTCTCCGGGGTCTAAAATATACTTCCTTCGCACCTTCTCTTTACAAAAGAAATGATCACATCAATGCTCGCCATACATGCTCGCTTCTTCCCGATAACACTTTTGTCACTTTGCCGCGAGGTTCTATTGCCACTCCGGCGACCCAACAAATGGTGCCGACTACACGCGATCCACGAGGTCGCTGCTCACTCGAACTCGACCACATTTCGACATCGCTCGCTTTCCAAAACTCGGGTTACTAACTCTAACGTGGTCATCATTAATCGGGAACACTCGATGGATCTCCGATACTTTTCCGATCATAACAATACGAAGACCGGTCATATCGCCTCCTAAGTCGGACGGCAAAAAGCTAACATATGTGCAACCCGCCTATTCTTCACATGGACTCAAAGGCCCAAAGTAACTCGGGCTAAGTTCCTCTGTCTTCCAAAACTCGTCACACCCACCCCGGTGGTACTTTCAAGAAGACCGACCGCCACCAACTCTGGCGTCGCCGCCGATTATCCGCACGATTTCTCCGAGCCGCCGTACCTCTTCTAGACAAGCTTTACTCTATCCACAGTCTGCTGGAACAAGCCTGAACCAATTATCTGAATCCTGCCAACATCGAACCAATCGACCGGCGACTCACACATCCGCCCCTACAAGTCTTCAAAAGGCGACATCCGAACACTGAAATGGTAGCTTAAACACTCCATCAACAGGAGACAACAATTCTCGCAACTATCCCTGAAATCCAAACACTGGCCCGAGGGCGAATGTGATTCTGGGACTTACTCGAGTTCCTAACCTTGCCTGGTAAAACCTCCAGAAAAGAAACAGCCGCAACCTGGGCTCCACTGTCTGACATAAGGTGAAGGTAGGCACCTCGTGCAGCCTTACAACCTTTCTGATAACTCAACACAGCCGAGTAAACGGTCCTGACCGAAAACCACGATGGGCTGCCCCCATCGGCCCGACCACTGGTCGAACGCATCCACGAACTCGTACGCTGGTTAACTAAACTTGGGCCTAACACCCTCGTGATCCCACCACCCGGCGGGAGCACCACAACCGACCACCAACAAACAGTCGCGGGTTGACGCAATGCGGCCTCAACCCGACCCGGCAACGCGCACAATACTAGCTCCCCGAAGGAAAACTCTCACTAATCACGTTACGAAAACCTAGCGGTCTTCTTAGCTCAACTACCCTCTTTCATTTCACACTACTCAGGGACTTATCCCACAAACATAGCTCACGTGCACTATGCACTCCTATAAGGATCAAACATAACACTACACCTTTACCCGAGATGGCCTTACCTCTAAGGTCTCTACGTATAAAGCTCTAAGGCTCACACTTTCTCTATCCTCAACATCTTACCTGTTAAACAACCATGATCTAATCAAAACTAACACACCGCTATCGAACATAGCACTTAAGGTATACTCACCGATCACATAAACAAAACTCTGTAGGGTTAAAGATATACCAGAACTCACTGCTTTCACTCCCTTAATCGTCTAATCAAACTCGCCTGTAGGCGCATAGCCGAGGAGATGACAAACTACCCACCGATCCTGAAGGCTAAGTCCTCCTTACTAGGACACCCCATCGACATCAGACCCGGACGGTCGTAGGTACAACAAGTACCAACTAAAAGACGACATTCCCCGGAATGACGTCTGTCACACCGTGAACCGGAAGCCCTGGAGTTCTGACCAACTCCTGCACACCCCGAACGTCCTGAAATCTGTGGAAGACCACTCTGCACTGGCGGAGGTGCATATCAAATCTGCTGGTGAGGCGACTTGCCTCGAAAGTTACCAAAGGACCTTGCTGCTCTGGCCCTCCTCTGCTGTCCTTCGTTAACCCGTCGATCTCTACGCTTCTCGGCCTGCTGCGCATAAGCCCGCACACAGGCCATGCTCAAGCCCAACTGAAGAATTACTCTTGCACAACCCTCTTTTAGATAGTCATCAAGACTCGCGGTACATCGGTATACTCTCTGGTAGCCAAATCCATAGCTAGTAACAGGGTCGCCTCCTTGCAATCTATATTCACTATTCCCGGTCGTGGAACTGAAGGTTCAAATATCATGGCCGTAGTAGGAACTGCCGCCGCCGTGCTAAACTCTGCTGGGGCTAGTGACGTCGCAAAACTCCCCGAAGGAAGCACCACCCCAGGTGATGATTGGGCCTGTGCCCACGCAACCCTCTGAACTCTACTCGCAGCTCCTCACCGCTTTGTCCTCCCGGCCGGGTTGCCTACGCGAGGCATAACGATAAGGAAATAATTTCGTCGAGGGTCCAACTTACAACACACTTCTAAGGCACGATCTCGAGTGAGAAGAATAGAAACCAATCCTAAATACCCTATAGCCTCTCGATTATTGGTGTGGTGCACAACACACCGATAATCAAGACTTCATCGATACGGTCATAGACACTTTCCGAGGATTAATCGCTCGATACCACTTTTTGTCACGACCAACCTGGGCGTGGATCGTGCCTACCCCGCACCCAAGTAGCCATACATCGAGTAATCACGAACATAAAGACAATACATGAAACGGTGTAATAAGACAGGTGAAATAAGGCATGCTAACCAAAAACGGTTACCTTCAAAATATATATAAATAACAACTCTTTCAACATGAACAGTTTAATCCTTTTACAAACCCGCCACAACAAGATTACATGCACTTCTAAGAATGATACGACAACAATGGCGGACGATTCCGCCAAACCCCCGAATGTAAACACTTACGACGGCGGGGACTATACCACCGATAAGCCTCCGAGAAACGGAGCTTCCCAAACGCTAAATCGTGACCGAGAGCTAGGATCAACGATCGTGTACCTTTACTGCGGCATGAACGCAGCCAAGGAGGTCGCATAACAAGTACCGAGTATGTGAAATCAAAATAAGATCAGTAAATGAAATCATAGTAGTCTATATAAAGCGGAGACATGTATGATAACCAAACTACGCTCACAATAAATAAGCGATATGTCAAGTCGTGACTCACGCCTCAAAGTTATCACAATAAAACCGCAGACGGTAAGTACGAAGGCATAGCCGACTACTAAGACCCACAGCATCAAAAATACCACAAACCGTATCCCGAGGTCTTTCTAGACCGCACCACATGATCGGCCGCCCTCGCCCGCAATATCAATGCGCGTCTATCCTCGAACTCTCGCAGCCCGCATAGGTCACACACGGACCGCATGAGGTATTCTCGAATCATGGTCCTGCATCGCCTGAGGTATACCCGCATCGGGCGCGCCTAACCCTCGGTATCTGCCTAGGCTCCCGCAACCCGCATAGTCTCAAAAGACCGCATAGTCTCAACAGACCGCATAGGGAATCCCCCGCATCAGGCTAAACACCCGGAATGATCAATCCCGAGCTACCGCGACTCGCATAGTCACGAGGACCGTGATAGCCGTAAAGACCGCATCAAGGGTGGCAAGCCCTGTATAATAAGTCAAAGGGTATGTGATACAATAATCATACAACGGGCTTAACGTTTAACAACGTAAACACAACAATAATAACCCCCTTTCATAATAATCACAAGATACTAACACACGTAGCATCCTAACATGCTTACTCATCAAATCAACAAGAAAGTATTACAAGGCTATCACAAACCAATACAATCAAGTTATTCACACAAGGTACTTTCTACTAACAAGTTCGGGTACCTATTCCCAAAGTACTTCATACATTAAATCTTTAAAAGATACGTTACTTCACAAAAATCACACAATACCCGTAGTATATAAAAATAGAGTGATTATCTTTTTCAAAGTAAATCAATTACTTCTCTTTGTAAAATCAAGTAGCAACATTCTTTTCCAATGTTCAAGTTTGCCTAATTTCCAATGTTCAAGTTTGCCTAATTTCCAATGTTCAAGTTTCTCATTTTAGAAAGGTTTCAGTAGTTCATAGTCTTATTCATTTAAGAATATAATTCTCCTTTAAACAACTGAGAAACCTAAGCCTTATATGAGTAGGATATTCTTGTTTATAACAATCTTATTACAAAGAAATTGTGATCTAGAAATATCATTTTGTCTCATCTTAGCTTCTATGCAGATGGAAGTTTCTACCGTTTTAATAATACTTAATTAGTCAAAACATTTCCTTTTATTAACGCCGCAGTTGGTTTGTCGATACACATTCGATTTCCAAATCAAGAAACATTCTTAAGCCGTTATACCTAACTTCCCATAAAGCTAGTATAACTCTTAAGTTTTCAAAACCAAGTATTACTTCTTCTTTCAAAATGATTCAAAATCTTTTGAAATACTTCAAGTTCTTTATTAATACATAACAAGCCGCTTATAGTTCAAATCGCCACCTTTAAAACCACATGTATTTTCTTACCAACATAAAGCTGTTATAACCAACTTCCATAAAGCCGTTATAACACTTTATGTTTTACACCAATCAAATACATTTAGCACCTGTACGTCTACCGTACTACATAGTTCACACATATCATGCTAGAAGAGATAGGAAGAGGTTCACATACCTCGCGACGAGTATCGACTAATAGCAAAACGCCCAAGTACCTCAAACCGCTCGGCTACTCCTAGCCCTGGTGATCGCGCCACACGTAGTACTTCAACCTATAAGGCCACAAGGCGCTTATTAACATTTAGGTCTAACCGTAGAACATTCTACAGAAAATTCGGCAAGACATTCCCGCAACAACAGAAATCTCCTCTCTATCGAGGCCGGCTACCAAGCCAACCAGGGGGGGGGGGTTATACATCTAACCCTAACGGGTACAATTCTACTCCACGGTACTACTACACAAGTCTACTGTAATACAGCCCTATGTAAAAACAGTTTAGTACTCTTCTTCGAAAAGGTTTCTTATTATTCAGGCTTAAGTCCAAAGACATTGCCGACAACAACGTTCAGTTCTATATATACAGTATACTTCAACTATATAGTCTAACAATCATGTAATTTCCAATTACAATAGAGGGACAAGATATTTACCTCGATAAGCCCATAATTATCCGAGTATAAAGTCGATCCCGCAATCGCTTAGCTCCAACTCCGCGCTCCAACCCGCTCCAAACTACCCTTAGAAGTTCTAACCAACTTCTACATACTACTCCAACTAACCATGGAGATTTTCCTTAGGGTTTCTGGCCAGACTCGACGGTAAGTATAATAGTATTTCGGGCTTTTCAGATAGTATAACCTTAGAATACAACAAGGTATATGGCTAAGGTAATTTGGGCATTATAACAATACTTGGAGAGTATTTCTACCCAGAGGGGGGTATTATACGAAAACAACTAGGCTAGGGGTGAAGTCTCGCCACAAGGCCACACAAGGGAGGGCTCTCGCCATGTGGGGAGGGACGAGAACCACAACAAGAGAGGGGGGGATTTTTACACTTAGAGATTTGTGGAAAGGATGAAGAATTCATCAAAGGGAGAGGGGTATTTATAGGTCAAGGGATGGCCAACCAAAGGCCAAGATTAAACCAAGTGTTAGGCAAGTGTAGGGCTAGGATTTATTACACACAAATATCCTACCAACCTCGACTTTAGCCAAGGCACAAAAACGTGCCTTACTAGCCCATTTCGTCCAATCTACCACACTAATGAGGGTGCCAAGTGGCGCCTCTTGTTGGTCCAAAATGTTTCGCCTCTGAAAAATCCGCAAAAATAAAAATGACATAGCCGAAATTCCCTACGAAAGTCGTGAAAACGCTTTCATTTAAAAACGACTCTAATCGTGTTGTGAACAAATAAATTTCGCCAAGCCTAATTCTCAAGTTCAAATTTTCTACGCACGCCCCACGCATATACTGAAATACGGTATAACAACCGTAATACCCCTATGTAATTACAGTCGCTTTCTTCTTTAAATTCAGGCTTAAGTCGCAAGACATTGCCGTAAGTATTATTCAGGCTTAAGTCAAAAGACATTGCCGCACAATTATAATGTTCAGTTCTATATATATAGTATACTTCAACTATATATTCCTACAATATGTAATTTCCAATTACAATAGAAGGTCAAGAGTGTTTACCTCGATAAGCCCAAAATTATCCGAGTTTATATGTCGATCCTGAGCAAGGTTTAGCTCCTACTCCGTGCGCTCCAACTCGCTTCAAACAACCCTTATAAGTTCTAACCAACTTCTACTCAATTACTTCAACTATCAATGAAGATTTCCTTAGGGTTTCGTTTAGTGGCTAAAGGAAGTATAATAGTATTTTCTGGGCTTTTGTATAAGTGTAACCTTGGGAAAACTACAAGGTATTTGGGCCAAGGTATTTGGACATTATAACAATACTAGGAGAGTATTTCTATACCACAACAAGGGGTATTATACGAAAACAACTAGGCTAGGGGGGGTACCCCACGGCTAACCACTACAAGGGGGAGGAAGCTCTCGGCCAAAGGGCCTTATCAAAGGGGAGGGGTGTGGTGGACGAAAGAACAAGAGGGAGGGAGTATTTTGAGACTTAGATAGATTGCTCAAGTGAGGATGAAGAAAGTCTTCAACTTAGAGGGGTATTTATAGGTCAAGTGAAGGCCAACCAATGGCCAATGTTATACCCCGTAGTTGCAAGGTATGTATGTGAGGACGTACGTACGAGAGTACGACAGAAATTTTGAAAAGAAAGAAAGATGTGAGTTTTCACTAAAAGTTTCCTTATTTGTGAAGAAAAGGTTCGTTAATGGGAATTGGATTCCCGATTTGGTATTTGGACTTCATAGATTATATTAGAATTTTGAGGTTTTATTTTCTAAATGGTCACGCTGGGCCCACGGAGAAATTTACGCTTTGTGGGCCCGCTTGTTTTTGAGATTTCCTAATTTGGATATTTTCTAAGACGAAATATTCTGAATCGGGGCGACACGTGTCACCCCATGTGGCACCCTGGCCGATTTTACATTTGTGCACAACACCCTGCTAGAGTCGTTTTTCGACTAAACGCTTACAGAATCCCATGAAGGAAAATTCCGCTATGTCGCTTTGTATTTTTGCGGATTTTTCCGAGACGAAACATTCGACCAACGGAGGGTGACATGTGTCACCTCACAATGGAAGATGTGGGCGCACTTGGCCGAATTGAGGCAAGTTGTGGTAGATATTTGTGTAGATATTTGTGAGGGTTTTGGAGTAGGGTCTAGGTGCACTTGGCTTGATCTTGGCCTTACACTTGCCTTGCACATGGCTTGATCTTGGCCATTGGTTGGCCTTTGGTTTGCTATAAATACCCTCCTCGTGAAGACTTATTCATTCACTCCTCACTTTGTCTAAGTCTTGAAATCCCTCCTCCCTCTTATAGCTCTCGCCCTAAGCCTCCTCCTCCTCCTCCTTGTGGCCTTTGGCCGAGAAGGTTCCCCCACTTGTGGTGCTAGCCGGGTAACCCCTAGCCTAGTTGTTTTCAGATAATACCCTCCTTGTGGTATTGAAATACTTCTCCTAGTATTGTTATAATGCCCAAAATACCTTAGCCTTGTACCTTGTAGTATTCCAAAGATACCTCTTTACGTAGAGCCCTAAATACTACCTTTGTCCTTTTAGTCTCAAACCGAAACCCTAAGGAAATCTTCATAGTTGGTTGAAGTATTTGAGTAGAAGTTGGTTAGAACTTCTAAGGGTTGTTTGGAGTGGTTTGGAGCGCACTGGAATGGAGCTAAACCTTGCTCGAGATCGACATTATAACTTGGATAATTTTGGGCTTGTCGAGGTAATTATCTTGTCCTCTATTGTAATTGGAAATTACATGTTTGTTAGAATATATAGTCAAGTATACTATATACGGAACTATACTTAGTATTCGCAATGTCTTTTGACTTAAGCCCAAGAATAAAGAATCGAATCGAATCAGATTTACATAGGATCAGACAGTAGACTTTGTAGTTATCGAGTAGAATTGTACACGCCCGGTTAGATTTAAACCCCCGGTTGGCTTGGTAGCCTCGATAGAGAGAGATTTACGCTGTCATGTGGGGTGTCGCCAATTTTCTATAGAAAGATAGAACTTGTGTTTTGGGGTTAATAGACGCCAGGACCTTTATAGGTGAAAGTACTAAGAGTAGCGTATTCTACTCGAGAGTGGAAAGGGCTAGTGCGTTGTAGTACTTGAGCATTTTGCTTATTGTCGATAAATCGTCGAGGTATGTGAACCTCTTCCTATCTCTTCTAGCATGATATGTGTGAACTATGTAGTACGGTAGACGATACGTGCTAAGTGATTTGGTTGGTTTAAAACATGTGGTGTTATAATAGCTTTATGGGAAGTTAGTTATAACGACCTTATGTAGTGAAAATGGTTTATCGATGTTAGAAGTTAAGAGACTTGATCTTACAAGATAAGAGACTTAACTTATTTGTTTTAATGTGGATGTTGTGAAACCTCATTCGTGAGTAATGAGTACTTGGTTTTTAAAGGAATAATGTTTTACTGGTTTCGAAATCGTAATGTATCGGCAGCACCACCGCAGCGTTAATAAAGGAAAATGTATTGAATAATGATGTGTTGTATTAAAACCGTAGAAACCTCCATCCGCATGAAGCTAAGATGAGACAAAATGATATTACATTTTCTAGATCATGGTCAGTAATAAAATCGTTATAACAAGAATAAACTACTCATATATGACATATGTTACTCAATTGTTCTAAAAAGGAATCAAGTGATTAAGTTTGGGAACTATGAAACCATTTGAAAATGAGAAGCTTGAGTAATGAAACTAGGCAAACCGAACTTAGAAAAGAATGTTGTTACTTGATTTTGAAAAGGAATGTGGTTGGTCATTCTAATACTACGTATCGGGTGACTTTTATAAGTAATGGATCTCTTTTAAAAGAACTTAACGATGTAGTACTTTGGGGTTAAAAACCCGACCTTGGCATAAAATGAAAGTACTTTGAGTTGTGAAACTTGCCTATGCTTGTTGTTGTGAAACTTGCCTATGCTTGTTGTTGTGAAACTTGCCTATGCTTGTTGTCGTGAAACTTGCCTATGCTTGTGATGATAGCCTCATTGTGCGCGTGGTATTTCGGTTACCGCCTCTCGATAGGCCGGTCGACTTGTCGAGAACTTACTTGGACGTACGGGCGTGATGGAGAATTCCACGTATGTTTCCATTTTGATTATCGTCTTGTTGTTGATGTCACATGGACATGTCTACACCGACGCAGACTCCGGCACGCGGCCACGCGTCGGTCGACATCCGATATATTGTTATTGTGGTTACATGGACATGTCTACACCGAGGTAGAATTCGGGGCACGTGGCTACGCGCGCAGGTTGATCACCCAATATATTATTGTTGATGTCACATGGACGCGTCTACACCGAGGTAGAATTCCGGCATGCGGGCCGGGCATTGGTATTATTGTTGCATCATGGACATGCCTACACCGATGCAGATTCGGCATGCGCCATGATGCGAACATGATTGATGTTGTGGGCGTGAGACCCATAGTTATATTTGAGTGATGACTTGAGGCGAGTCCCGGCCGGATATGACCGCTTATGTCGCGAATCAGAGTTTGGTTATCATACATGTCTCCCGCTTTATATAGACTAGTATGATTTCATTACAAGATTTTTACGCTTTCACATACTTGGTACTGTTGCATCAATTTCTTCGGGCCGCGTTCATGCCGCAGTAGAGGTACATCGGCCGTGGATCCCCGCCTTAGGATCACGCCAACAGATTGGGAAGCTCCGCTTTCTTCTGAGGCTTATCTTTTGGTATGTGTTCCCGAGTTGTAGGTTCTTGTACATTCTGTGGTACGGGCCCCGCCCCGTCATAGTCGTTGTAAATCTTGCAGGTCCGTAGTACCGCCAAGTGTGGTTGTAAAGCGGTTAAACTGCTCGTGTTTTATGTATATACCAAGGCAACCGCTTTGGTTGGCCTGCTTATTATTATATCTCTTGTTTCATGACTCATGTTTTATTATTTTCCGGTTTTCTCGATGTTGTATCACTAGGGTGCCCGGTAAGGCACCAAGAATGGCCCTAACGGGTCGTTACAAAAGTGGTATCGAGCGCTAATCCTGAAAGTGTCTACAGCATCGTGTCTAGTAGTAGTCTTGATTATCGTGTTGTGCACCACATCTATAATCGTGAGGCTATAGGACATTTAGGATTGGTTTCATTCTTCTCATTCCGAGATCGTGCCTTAGAGTCGTTGTAAGTTGGACCCTCCGACGTATCTCGCTTGTACCGCTATGCCTCCGCGCAAGGCAACCACAGCCCGGGCGGCAAGGCAGCCGAGGTGCCGCTAGTCAGATACAGAGGAGAACGAGGGCGCAGCCCTGACAAGACCGAGGTCAGGCTTCGACGGCGGTTTTGTAGACGCCACCACCAAAGAGAGTTTAGAGCCGCAGCCGTGGTCGATGAGACTACAAGACTGAGCCTCCACCCCACACCGGGCAGGAGATGGGTTACAAGGAGATGGCCCGCTTGCCGCCGTGGTCGTGGCCGATATGAGGATAGGCCGGATGCAGCAGCCTGGGCCCAAAGAGCACCGTGGTTCACCCCCGAGCAGATAGTTTGAGGCTACTGACTTTCTCGAGTTGTAGCCCGCCGCAGTTTTATGGGTCGAGGCTCGAGGATGATCCGCAGGAGTTCATCCGGCAGCATACACGATCACGCGGTGATCAAGGCTTCAGAGACCGAGTCTGTGACCTTTGGTTCGCATCACCGCGTGATACCGCAATGATTGGTTTGATTCACGAGCTTTCCGGGAGAGTACGCACTCCAGCAGTGATGGGATGAGTTTTCGGCTTTCTCACGCACTTCTTGCCTCCGCAGATGGCGAGGGCACGGGCCGGCAGATTTTTGATGCTTAGACAGAGCGCGACGGTCGGGAGTACAATGTGGAGTTCGACTCATCGTCTTGACGTCCCAAAGGCAGTAGCTAGTATGGAGGATCGAGTGCACCGATATGTTACAGGTGGCTCGATGATTACATGTCGGAGGCATGTTCGTGAGTAGCTCTTCACCGCATGGACATTGCCCGCACGCAGCTCACGACCGGGATGCGAGGCACGAGAGGTCGACGGAATGACCAAGATCGCAGAAGAGGCCGAACAACAGTGGTCCTTTGGTGACTTTCGAGGCGGACCGCCTCAAAGAAGATACTAGTTTTGTACCTCCGCCAAGGCAGAGTGGTCCTCCACAACCTTCGTGAGTATTCGGAGCGTCGTGGCTCCAAGGGTCTGTGTTTCCAGGAAGTAAGGGTGTTGGGACGCGGTCACCCCTACCTCTGTGGTCGATGTGGTAGACCGCATTTCGCGAGTGTCGCGTGCCAGGAGCTTGTTATTTTTGCGGCAGCAGGCCATTTTATGCAGGAACGTCCACCAAGGATAGCACGGATGTTACGACTCACCACCGGATCGCTGGTTCATCGCTTTCATAGCATGCACCGCAGGCGTGCCTATGATTAGAGTGGAGCGGTAGCTTCAGGTTTATCCTTAACCCTCTAGAGTTTTGGTATGCTTGTTATGATGGTCTCATTATTGTGTGCTATGTACGAATAAGCGTTGTGTTAATTGTGAGTTTGAAAACATGTTTAGTTGGGAGGTTACGTATGGGGGCATGGTAAGTGTGAACCTTAGACTATGTCACGACTGAGACCTTAGGGGTAAGGTCGTCTAGAGATTAAAGATTTATTTTATGTTTGACCCTTATCAGAGTAGTGGTATACGTGGGATTTATTTGTGTGATAAGTCCGTGGGTAGTGTGAGATGGAAGTGGTAGCTTTCATGATGTGAATTAGTAAGATTGTTCCGGATCGGGGAACAAGAGTTCGGCGCGGTTGGGGGTCGGGTTGAGGACCATTTGCGGGTCAACCCGTAACCCGGTTTGGGGTGGGGTCAGTTCTGGGTGGTCCCGCCAGGTGGTAGGGTCACGAGGATGCTAGGCCCAAGTTTGTATGATCATCGTATGAGTTCGTGGACGCGTTCGACCAGAAGCGGTTCGTAAAGGCCGGGAATGGCCTTAAGGAAGTTTGAGGTTAGTAAGATGACCAAGTTTGGAGGTAGTGACTCCAGAGATTTTCGGGAACGGAAGTAATGACTGAAGTATGGTACGTACTGGGAGAGTTCGAGTGTTCGAGAAGGGTACAACGAGTAAGGGAGGAAGATAACGTGTGTTATCTCGCGGCTGCGTGGCGCTGCAACTTGTTAGAGGAACTTCATCGATATCCGTCTTGAGAAGGAACATTCGGGACGAATGTTTCTAAGGAGGGGAGAATGTTATACCCCGTAGTTGCAGGGTATGTATGTGAGGACGTACGTACGAGAGTACGGCAGAAATTTTGAAAAGAAAGAAAGATGTGAGTTTTCGGCGGAAAAGTTTCCGGTTATTTGTGAAGAAAAAGGTTCAATGGGAATTGATTCCCAGATTTGGTATTTGGACTTCATAGATTATATTAGAATTTTGAGGTTTTATTTTCTGAAATGGTCACGCTGGGCCCACTGAGAAATTTACTGGCTTGGGCCCGCTTTGTTTTTGAGATTTCTAATTTGGATATTTTCAAGACAAAATATTCTGGCGAATCGGGCGACACGTGTCACCCCATGTGGCACCCTTGGCCGTTTTTACATTTGGGCACTACACCCTGCTAGAGTCGCTTCGACTAAACGCTTTATGAATCTGCGGCGGAAAATTCCGCTATGTCGCTTTGTATTTTTGCGGATTTTTCCGAGAGACGAAACATTCGACCAACGGAGGGTGACATGTGTCACCTCACAATGGAAGACGTGGGCGCACTTGGCCGAATTGAGGGCAAGTCGTGGTAGATATTTGTGTAGATATTTGCAGGGTTTTAAGGAGTAGGTCTAGGTGCACTTGGCTTGATCTTGGCCTTACACTTGCCTTGCACATGGCTTGATCTTGGCCATTGGTTGGCCTTTGGTTTTGCTATAAATACCCTCCCTCATGAAGACTTATTCATTCACTCCTCACTTTGTCTAAGTCTTGAAATCCCTCCTCCTCCTCTTATAGCCTCTCGCCCCAAGCCTCTCCCCTCCTCCTCGTGGCCTTTGGCCGAGCGGTTCCCCTCAGGTGCTAGCCGTGGGTACCCCTAGCCTAGTTGTTTTCAGATAATACCCTCCTCGTGGTATCAAATACTTCCTAGTATTGTTATAATGCCCAAAATACCTTAGCCTTGTACCTTGTAGTATTCCAAAGATACCTCTTTACGTAGAGCCCTAAATACTACCTTTGTCCTTTTAGTCTCAAACCGAAACCCTAAGGAAATCTTCATAGTTGGTCAAGTATTTGAGTAGGTTGGTTAGAACTTCTGGTTGTTTGAGTGGTTTGAGCGCACTGAAATGAGCTAAACCTTGCTCAGATCGACATTATAACTTGGATAATTTTGGGCTTGTCGAGGTAATTATCTTGTCCTCTATTGTAATTGGAAATTACATGTTTGTTAGAATATATAGTTGAAGTATACTATATATGGAACTATACTTAGTATTCGCAATGTCTTTTGACTTAAGCCCAAGAATAAAGAATCGAATCGAATCAGATTTACATAGGATCGTATTGCAGAGACTTGTGTAGTTATCGAGTAGAATTGTACACGCCCGTTAGACGGTAAACCCCCGGTCAAGCCAGCCCTCGATAGAGAGGAGATTTACGCCCATGTGTGGGGTGAGTGTCACGAATTTTCTATAGAAAGATAGAACTTGTGTTTTGGGGTTAATAGACGCCAGGACCTTTATAGTGAAAGTACTAAGAGTAGCGTATTCTACTCGAGGAGGAAAGGGCCAGCGCGTCAGTAGTACTTGAGCATTTTGCTTATTGTCGATAAATCGTCGCGAGGTATGTGAACCTCTTCCTATCTCTTCTAGCATGATATGTGTGAACTATAGTACGGTAGAGACGATACGTAAGTGATTTGGTTGGTTTAAAACATGTGGTGTTATAATAGCTTTACGGGAAGTTAGTTATAACGACCTTATGTAGTGAAAATGGTTTATCGATGTTAGAAGTTAAGAGACTTGATCTTACAAGATAAGAGACTTAACTTATTTGTTTTAATGTGGATGTTGTGAAACCTCATTCGTGAGTAATGAGTACTTGGTTTTAAAGGAATAATGTTTTACATCGTTTCGAAATCGTAATGTGTATCGGCTGCACCATCGCAAATGTTAATAAAGGAAAATGTATTGAATAATGACGTTGTATTAAAACCAAGAGAAACCTCCATCCGCATAAGCTAAGATGAGACAAAATGATATTACATTTTCTAGATCATGGTCAGAATAAAATCGTTATAACAAGAATAAACTACTCACATATATGACATATGTTACTCAATTGTTCTAAAAAGGAATCAAGTGATTAAGTTTGGGAACTATGAAACCATTTGAAAATGGTAAGCTTGAGTAATCAAACTAGGCAAACCGAACTTAGGAAAAGAATGTTGTTACTTGATTTTGAAAAGGAATGGGTTGGTCATTCTAATACTACGTATCGGGTGACTTTATAAGTAATGGATCTCTTTAAAAGAACTTAACGATGTAGTACTTTGGGGTTAAAAACCCGACCTTGGCATAAAATGAAAGTACTTTGAGTCAGGTGAAACTTGCCTATGCTTGTTGTGAAACTTGCCTATGCTTGTTGTTGTGAAACTCGCCATGCTTGTTGTCGTGAAACTTGCCTATGCTTGTGATGATAGCCTTGTTGTGCAAGTGTGGTATTTCAGGTTACCGCTCTCGATAGGGCCGGCCGACTTGTCGAGAACTTACTCGACGCGGCCGGCACGATGGAGAATTCCACTGCATGTTTCCATTTTGATTATCGCCTTGTTGTTGATGTCACATGGACATGTCTACACCGACGCAGAATTCCGGCACGCGGCCACGCGTCGGGTCGACACCGATATATTGTTATTGTGGTTACATGGACATGTCTACACCGAGGTAGAATTCGGCACGTGGCCACGCGCAGGTTGATCACCCAATATATTATTGTTGATGTCACACGGACGGTTCACACCGAGGTAGAATTCGGCACGCGCCGGGCATTGGTATTATTGTCGCATCATGGACATGTCTACACCGGCGCAGATTCCGGCACGCGCCATGACGCGAACATGATTGATGTTGCGGGCGCGAGACCCATAGTTATATTTGAGTGATGACTGAGGCGCGAGTCCCCGGCCGATATGACCGCTTATGTCGTGAATCAGAGTTTGGTTATCATACATGTCTCCGCTTTATATAGACTAGTATGATTTCATTACGATTTTTTACGCCACATACTGGTACCGTTGCATCGACTTCTTCGGGCCGCGCTCATGCCGCAGTAGAGGTACATCGGCCGTGGATCCCCGCCTTAGGATCACGGCCAACAGATTGGAAGCTCCGCTTCTTCTGAGGCTTATCTTTTGTACGTGTTCCCCGAGTTGTAGGTTCTGTACATCTGTGGTATGGCGGGCCCCGCCCGCCATAGTCGCCAGAAATCTTGAGGTCTGTAGTAGCATCGCAAGTGTGGTTGTAAAGCGGTTAAACTGCTCGTGTTTTATGTATATACCAAGGCAACCGCTTTGCTGGCCTGCTTATTATTATATCTCTGTTTCATGACTCATGTTTTATTTTTCCGCCGTTTTCTCGATGTTGTATCACTAGGGTGCCCGGTAAGGCACCAAGAACGGGCCCGAACGGGTCGTTACAAAAGTGGTATCGAGCGCTAATCCTCGGAAAGTGTCTACGCATCGTGTCTAGTAGAGTCTTGATTATCGCAGTCAGGCACCACATCTATAATCGTGAGGCTATAGGACATTTAGGATTGGTTTCATTCTTCTCATTCCGAGATCGTGCCTTAGAGTCAGGTTGTAAGTCGGACCCTCCGACGATCTCGCTTGTACCGCTTATGCCTCCGCAAGGCAACCAGAGCCCGGAAGGCAAGGCACGAGGGTGTCCGCTAGTGAGATACAGAGGAGTACGAGGCGCAGTCTCGACAAGACCGAGGTCAGGCTTCAGACGGCGGTTTTAGGACGCCACCAAATTTCAAAGAGTTTAGAGCCGCAGCGGGCCGATGAGACTACAAGACTGAGCCTCCACCCCACACCGGGGCAGAGGAGATGGGTTACAAGGAGATGGCCCGCTTGGCCGCCGTGGTCGTGGGCCGACATGAGGATAGGCCGGACGCAGCAGCCCAGGCCTCAAGAGCACCATGGTTCACCCCGAGCAGATAGTTTGAGGCTACGGACTTTCTCGAGTCAGAGCCCGCCGCAGTTTTACGGGTCGAGGCCCGAGGATGATCCGCAGAGTTCATCCGGCAGCTGGCCGATCACGCGGTGATCAAGGCTTCGTAGACCGAGTCAGGACCTTTGGTTCGCATCACCGCGTGATACCGCAATGATTGGTTTGATTCATGGAGCTTTCCGGGAGAGCATGCACTCCAGCAGATGGGATGAGTTTTCGGGCTTTCTCACGCACTTCGCCTCCGCATGATGAGGGCACGCCGACAGATTTTTGATGCTTAGACAGAGCGCGCACGGTTCGGAGTACAATGTGAGTTCGACTCATCGGCCCAGACGCCCCAAACAGTAGCTAGTATGGAGGATCGAGTGCACCGATATGTTACAGTGGCTCGATGATTACATGTCGGAGGCATGTTCAGAGTAGCTCTTCACCGCATGGACATTGCCCGCACGCAGCTCACGACCGGGATGCGAGGCACGAGAGGTCGACGAATGACCAAGATCGCAGGCAGGCCGTAACAACAGGTCCTTTGGTGACTTTCGAGGCGGACCGCCTCGAAAGATACTAGTTTTGTACCTCCGCCAGCAGAGTGGTCCTCCACAACCTTCAGAGTATTCGGAGCAGTCGTGGCTCCAAGGGTTCGTGTTTCGTGGAAGCGGTGTTGGCTGACGCGTCACCCCTACCTCGCGTGGTCGATGTGGTAGACCGCATTTCGTGGAGTGTCGTGCCAGTGGAGCTTGTTATTTTTGACAGCAGGCCATTTTGCAGGAACTGTCCGACCAAGGATAGCACGGATGTTACGACTCACCACCGGATCGCTGGCCGTTCATCGCTTCATAGCATGCGCCGCAGGCGTGCCTATGATTAGAGTGAGCGGTAGCTTCGTGTTTATCCTTAACCTCTAGAGTTTTGGTATGCTTGTTATGATGGTCTCATTATTGTGTGCTATGTACGAATAAGCGTTGTGTTAATTGTGAGTTTGAAAACATGTTTAGTCGAGGTTACGATGTGGCATGGTAAGTGAACCTTAGACTATGTCACGACCGAGACCTTGTGGTAAGGTCGTCTAGAGATTAAAGATTTATTTTATGTTTGACCCTTTATCGAGTAGTGGTATACGTGGGATTTATTTGTGTGATAAGTCCGTGGGTAGTGTGAGATGGAAGTGGTAGCTTATGATGTGAATTAGTAAGATTGTTCCGATCGGGAACAAGAGTTCTACGCGTCGGGGTCGGGTTGAGGACCATTTATGGTCAACCCAGAACCCGGTTTAAGTGGGTCTGGGGTGGTCCCGCCAGGTGGTAGGTCACGAGGATGCTAGGCCCAAGTTTGTATGATCATCGTATGAGTTCGTGGACGCGTTCGACCGTAAGCGTTCAGAAGGCCGGAATGGCCTTAAGGAAGTTTCGAGGTTAGTAAGATGACCAAGTTCGAGGTAGTGACTCCAGATTTTCGAACTAAGTAATGATCAAGTATGGTACGTCTTGGAGAGTTCGAGTGTTCGAGAAGGGTACAACGAGTAAGGGAGGAAGATAACGCATGTTATCTCGCGCTGCCGTGGCGCTGCAACTTGTTAGAGGAACTTCATCGATATCCGTCTTGAGAAGGAACATTCGACGAATGTTTCTACGAGGGGAGAATGTTATACCCCGTAGTTGCAAGGTATGTATGTGAGGACGACGCATTTGAGAGTACGCAGAAATTTTGAAAAGAAAGAAAGATGCTGAGTTTTCGACTAAAAGTTTCCTGCTATTTGTGAAGAAAAAGGTTCGTTAACGGGAATTGGATTCCCAGATTTGGTATTTGGACTTCATAGATTATATTAGAATTTTGAGGTTTTATTTTCTGAATGGTCACGCTGGGCCCACTGAGAAATTTACGCTTTGTGGCCCGCTTTGTTTTTGAGATTTCCTAATTTGGATATTTTCTAAGACAAAATATTCTGGCGACCGGGGCGACACGTGTCACCCCACGTGGCACCCTGGCCGATTTTACATTTGTGCACAACACCTTGCTAGAGTCGCTTCGACGAAACGCTTACAGAACTTGGGCGGAAAATTCCGCTATGTCGCTTTGTATTTTTATGGATTTTTCCGAGAGACGAAACATTCGACCAACGAGGGTGACATGTGTCACCCTCACAATGGAAGATGGGCGCACTGGCCGAATCGGAGGGGCAAGTTGTGGTAGATATTTGTGTAGATATTTGTGAGGTTTTAAGGAGTAGGGTCTAGGTGCACTTGGCTTGATCTTGGCCTTACACTTGCCTTGCACATGGCTTGATCTTGGCCATTGGTTGGCCTTTGGTTTTGCTATAAATACCTCCTCGTGAAGACTTATTCATTCACCTCACTTTGTCTAAGTCTTGAAATCCTCCTCCCTCTTATAGCTCTCGCCCTAAGCCTCTCCTCCTCCTCCTTGTGGCCTTGGCCGAGAAGGGTTCCCCTCAGGTGCTAGCTGGGTACCCCCTAGCCTAGTTGTTTTCAGTATAATACCCTCCTCGTGGTATTGAAATACTTCTCCTAGTATTGTTATAATGCCCAAAATACCTTAGCCTTGTACCTTGTAGTATTCCAAAGATACCTCTTTACGTAGAGCCCTAAATACTACCTTTGTCCTTTTAGTCTCAAACCGAAACCCTAAGGAAATCTTCATACTGGTCAAGATTTGAGTAGGTTGGTTAGAACTTCTAAGGGTTGTTTGGAGTGGTTTGAGCGCACGGAGCGAGCTAAACCTTGCTCGTGATCGACATTATAACTTGGATAATTTTGGGCTTGTCGAGGTAATTATCTTGTCCTCTATTGTAATTGGAAATTACATGTTTGTTAGAATATATAGTTGAAGATACTATATACGGAACTATACTTAGTATTCGCAATGTCTTTTGACTTAAGCCCAAGAATAAAGAATCGAATCGAATCAGTATTTACATAGATCAGTATTGGCAGAGACTTGTGTAGTTATTGAGTAGAATTGTACACGCCCGTTAGACGTGTAAACCCTCGTTGGCTTGGTAGCCTCGATGACAGAGGAGAGATTTACGCTGCATGTGTGTGTCGCCAATTTTCTATAGAAAGATAGAACTTGTGTTTTGGGGTTAATAGACGCCAGGACCTTTATAGTGAAAGTACAAGAGTAGCGTATTCTACTCGAGGAGTGGAAAGGGCTAGCAAGGTTGTAGTACTTGGAGCATTTTGCTTATTGTCGATAAATCGTCGCGAGGTATGTGAACCTCTTCCTATCTCTTCTAGCATGATATGTGTGAACTATGTAGTACGGTAGACGCATACGTGCTAAGTGATTTGGTTGGTTTAAAACATGTGGTGTTATAATAGCTTTATGGGAAGTTAGTTATAACGACCTTACGTAGTGAAAATGGTTTATCGATGTTAAGTTAAGAGACTTGATCTTAGAAGATAAGAGACTTAACTTATTTGTTTTAATGTGGATGTTGTGAAACCTCATTCGTGAGTAATGAGTACTTGGTTTTAAAGGAATAATGTTTTACCGTTTCTAAATCGTAACGTATCGGCGCACCAATCGCAAATTAATAAAGGAAAATGTATTGAATAATGATGTGTTGTATTAAAACCAAGAGAAACCTCCATCCGCATGTAAGCTAAGATGAGACAAAATGATATTACATTTTCTAGATCATGGTCATTGTAATAAAATCGTTATAACAAGAATAAACTACTCACATATATGACATATGTTACTCAATTGTTCTAAAAAGGAATCAAGTGATTAAGTTTGGGAACTATGAAACCATTTGAAAATGAGAAGCTTGAGTAATCAAACTAGGCAAACCGAACTTAGGAAAAGAATGTTGTTACTTGATTTTGAAAAGGAATGGTTGGTCATTCTAATACTACTGTATCGGGTGACTTTTATAAGTAATGGATCTCTTTTAAAAGAACTTAACGATGTAGTACTGGGGTTAAAACCCGACCTTGGCATAAAATGAAAGTACTTTGAGTTGTGTGAAACTTGCCTATGCTTGTTGTTGTGAAACTTGCCTATGCTTGTTGTTGTGAAACTTGCCTATGCTTGTTGTCGTGAAACTTGCCTATGCTTGTGATGATAGCCTTTGTTGTGCGTGTGGTATTTCGCGTGTTACCGCTCTCTCGACAGAGGCCTACGACTTGTCGAGAACTTACTTGACGCGTCCGGCGGTGATGGAGAATTCCACGTATGTTTCCATTTTGATTATCGCTGTTGTTGATGTCACATGGACATGTCTACACCGACGCAGAATTCCGGCACGCGGCCACGCGGTCGGTCGACACCCGATATATTGTTATTGTGGTTACATGGACATGTCTACACCGAGGTAGAATTCCGGGGCACGTGGCTACGCGCGTGGTTGATCACCCAAGATATTATTGTTGATGTCACATGGACGTGTTCACACCGAGGTAGAATTCGGCACGCGCCGTGGGCATTGGTATTATTGTTGCATCATGGACATGTCTACACCGATGCAGATTCCGGCACGCGCCACGATGCGAACATGATTGATGTTGCGGCGTGAGACCCATAGTTATATTTGAGTGATGACTTGAGGCGTGAGTCCCCGGCCGATATGATCGCTTTATGTCGTGAATCGTAGTTTGGTTATCATACATGTCTCCCGCTTTATATAGACTAGTATGATTTCATTACGCATTTTTACGCCACATACTTGGTACTGTTGTGATCGACTTCTTCGGGCCGCTCATGCCGCAGTGAGGTACATCGGTCGTGGATCCCCGCCTAGGATCACAGCCAACAGATTGGGAAGCTCCGCTTCTTCGAGGCTTATCTTTTGCATGTGTTCCCGAGTTGTAGGTTCTTGTACATTCGTGGTATGGCGGCCCCGCCCCGTCATAGTCGTTGTAAATCTTGCAGGTCTGTAGTATCGCTGTGGCGTGGTTGTAAAGGGTTAAACTGCTCGTGTTTTATGATATACCGAAGGCAACCGCTTTGGTTGGCCTGCTTATTATTATATCTCTTGTTTCATGACTCATGTTTTATTTTCCGCCGTTTTCTCGATGTTGTATCACTAGGGTGCCCGGTAAGGCACCAGAACGCCCGAACGGTCGTTACAAAAGTGGTATCGTGAGCGCTTAATCTCTGAAAGTGTCTCATGCACCGTGTCAGTAGAGTCTTGATTATCGGTGTGTTGTGCACCACATCTATAATCGTGAGGCTATAGGACATTTAGGATTGGTTTCCATTCTTCTCATTCCGAGATCGTGCCTTAGAGTCGTGTTGTAAGTCGACCCTCCGACGATCTCGCTTGTACCGCTTATGCCTCCGCGCAAGGCAACCAGAGCCCGAAGGCAAGGCAGCCGAGGGTGTCGCTAGTGAGATACAGAGGAGTACGAGGCGCAGCCCTGACAAGACCGAGGTCAGGCTTCGACGGCGGGTTTTAGGACGCCACCACCCAAGAGAGTTTAGAGCCACACCGTGGTCGATGAGACTACGACTGAGCCTCCACCCCACACCGGGGCAGGAGACGGGTTACAGCGAGATGGCCCGCTTGCCGCCGTGGTCGTGGGCCGATATGGCGATAGGCCGGATGCAGCAGCCCAGCCCAGAGCACCAGCGGTTCACCCCGAGCAGATAGTTTGAGGCTACGGACTTTCTCGAGTTGTAGCCCGCCAGAGTTTTATGGGTCGAGGCCGAGGATGATCCGCAGGAGTTCATCCGGCAGCTAGCCGATCACGCGGTGATCAAGGCTTCAGAGACCGAGTTCGTGACCTTTGGTTCGCATCACCGCGTGATACCGCAATGATTGGTTTGATTCTACGAGCTTTCCGGGAGAGTACGCACTCAGCAGATGGGATGAGTTTTCGGCTTTCTCACGCACTTCTTGCCTCCGCAGATGGCGAGGGCACGGCCGACATTTTTGATGCTTAGACAGAGCGGGCGACGTTCGGGAGTACAATGTGGAGTTCGACTCATCGTCTTGCAGACGCCCCAAATGGTAGCTAGTATGGAGGATCGAGTGCACCGATATGTTACGTGGCTCGATGATTACATGTCGAGGCATGTTCGTGAGTAGCTCTTCACCGGCATGGACATTGCCCGCACGCAGCTCACGCACCGGATGCGAGGCACGGAGAGGTCGACTAATGACCAAGATCGCCAGGCAGAGGCCGAACAACAGGTCCTTGGTGACTTTCGAGGCGGACCGCCTCAAAGAAGATACTAGTTTTGTACCTCCGCCACGCAGAGTGGTCCTCCACAACCTTCAGAGTATTCGGAGCAGTCGTGGCTCCAAGGGTTCAGTTTCGGAAGTAAGGGTGTTGCGGACGCGGTCACCCCTACCCTGTGGTCGATGTGGTAGACCGCATTTCGCGAGTGTCGCGTGCCAGGAGCTTGTTATTTTTGGCGACAGCAGGCCATTTTGCGAGGAACTGTCCACCAAGGGTAGCACGGATGTTACGACTCACCACCGGATCGCTGGTCGGTTCATCGCCTTCATAGCATACCGCAGGCGTGCCTATGATTAGAGTGGAGCGGTAGCTTCGTGTTTATCCTTAACCTCTAGAGTTTTGGTATGCTTGTTATGATGGTCTCATTATTGTGTGCTATGTATTTAATAAGCGTTGTGTTAATTGTGAGTTTGAAAACATGTTTAGTTGGGAGGTTACGATGGGGCATGGTAAGTGTGAACCTTAGACTATGTCACGACCGAGACCTTAGGGTAAGGTCGCTCAGAGATTAAAGATTTATTTTATGTTTGACCCTTATCGAGTAGTGGTATACGTGGGATTTATTTGTGTGATAAGTCCGCGGGTAGTGTGAGACGGAAGTGGTAGCTTTCATGATGTGAATTAGTAAGATTGTTCCGGATCGGGAACAAGAGTTCGCCGGTCGGGTCGCCGAGGACCATTTGCGTCAACCCAGAACCCGCTTGGGGTGGGTCGCTTCCGGGTGGTCCCGCCAGTGGTAGGTCACGAGGATGCTAGGCCCAAGTTTGTATGATCATCGTATGAGTTCGTGGACGCTCGACCGAGCGTTCAGAAGGCCGGGAATGGCCTTAAGGAAGTTCGAGGTTAGTAAGATGACCAAGTTTGGAGGTAGTGACTCCGAGATTTTCGAACTGGTAATGACCATGGCACGTACGCATCGAGAGTTCGAGTGTTCGAGAAGGGTACAACGAGTAAGGGAGGAAGATAACGTGTGTTACTAGCTTCACTCCTCTCTAAGGCCATTCCCGGACTTCACGATAAGGCTACAGTTCCCAAAACTTTGGAGTCACCACCTCCAAACTTGGTCATCTTACTAGCTTCACTCCTCTCTAAGGCCATTCCCGGACTTCACGATCCGCTTCTGGTCTAACATAACCACGAACTCATACGACGGTCATCTAAACTTGGGCCTAGCACCCTCGTGACCCTACCACCGCGGACCACCTCGATCCGACCCCACCTCATTCCGGCCACGGTTGACACGTAACACGTCCTCAACCCGAGCCTCTGTCACGTCGACTCTCTCGTTTCTCGATCCGGAACAATCTTACCTATACAGGTCATGAAAGCTACCACTTCCATTTACACCACCCAAGGAAAATTTTCCACAATTACACCACGCATACTTACACATTCTGACAAAGATCCCCCGCAAAATCTTGTACTCAAGATGGCCTTACATCCAAGGTCTCAACTGTAATATTCTAAGGTTCATCACTTTCTCACCCTGTGCTTACCCTTTTACCAACTGTGTTTCTAAATCACATTTTAGCACAAGGCTATCCGAACATAACACTAAACACCTCATCATAACATCAATACATACAAAACTCTAGAGGTTAAGGATATACTCAAAATAGGCGGTTCAAAGGACCGCTAAAATCGAACTCCCACCGCGACCTCTACCGGCTCGCCGGTACGAACATCCCGCTCGCTATGGAAGGTGTAGAACCTCAATCGCCTAGTAGTCTCAGGCTATCCTACCACTACCCCTGCCTGGACAAGCCTCGCCAGATGGCCCCGCTGGCCGCAAGAATAACAACCTCCCAAGTCAAGACGACACTCTCCTTATGAAGTTTTCCACAACGCCACACCGAGACAAGGGCAACCTCATCCGCGAGCACTCCTACCTCAAAATCTGAAACACGGGAGCCCCGACCGCTTCCCGAATATCCCAAAGGTCCCGGCCGCGAGGACCACTCAATCGCGAGGCGCATAATCGCTCGCCGCCGGCGCGGTCCGCCGAAAGTCACCAAAGGACCTCGCTGTTCGACCTCTTCGCCGACTCGGTCATTCCGCCGATTTATCCGCCTCACATCCAAGTGCATACGCCGCACGCGGCAATGTCCATGCCCGTGAAGAGCTACACTGAACAACTCTCGCCAGGTGATCATCGAGCCTCAGAACATATCGGTGCACTCGATCCTCCATACTAGCTACCAACGCGGGACGCATCGCCAATGAGTCGAACTCCACATTGTACTCCCGAACCGCACGCCGTTTCGCCGCAACACCAAAAATCTGTTTACCCGAGCCCTCCTCATCCGCGAGGCAAGAAATGTGCAAGAAAGGCCTCGAGAACTCGCCCCATAAAGCTGGAAGTGCATGCTCTCCCGACAGCTCCCACGACCAAAACCAATGATCAGCGGGTATCACGCAGCCGATGCGAACCTAGACCACCGACTCGGTCTCCGATGCTCGACCACTCATGATCCGTCAGAATCGCTTGATGAACTCCTCGCGATCATCCTCGTGCCTCACCCATAAAACTCGCGCCTACAACTCGTAAAAATCCCGTAGCCTCAACTATCTCGATCTAGTGAACCATCGTGCTATCGAATCGCTGCCACGACCCGAACCGGCCCGTGATCGTGCCTTACCCCGCACCCTAATGATACAACATCGAGAAAATCAGCTAAATAAAAATATGAACATGAATTAAGAGACATGATAAATAAACAAAGCAACCAAAACAAGTTGCCTTCAAGATATATACATAAATACCCGAACGGTTATCCTTTTTACAAACCCCGCCACAAACAAAGCATGCACTTAAGATTTACAACAACTATGACGACAGTGGCCCCGCCATACCCTCAATGTATAAGCATCTACTGCACTGTGGTAACATACCAAAAGATAAGCCTCCAAGGAACGAGCTTTCCAATACGCTGAAAGGTGATCCTAAAAGCTGGTATCTACAGCCGATGTACCTTTTACTCATGCAGATGAACGCAGCCCTCAAGGAGGTCGCATAACAGTACCAAGTATGTGAAATCAGAAATATCAGAAATGAAATCATAATAGTCTATATAAAGCAGAGACATGTATGATAACCAAACTACGATTCACAACATAGAAGCCATGTCAAGTCGTGACTCACGCCCTAAAAGTCATCCTCACGCCCGTGGAACTCCTTCCTCACCGCCAGCCTAGGTACAAATCATGTGATACGATAATGTGTCTCGCCCATCTTATGGACCCAATATAGAAAAGGGTGGAATACATTCCTGCTCATCCCATGAACCTGAGTCGAGTGGAATACATTCTGATGAACCTGAGTCAAGTGAAATACATTCCTGATGAACCGGTCCTCAAGTGAAATACATTCTGATGAACCTGGCCTCAAGTGAAATACATTCCTGATGAACCTAATCAAGTGAAACACATTCCTGATGAACCAGAGTCGAGTGAAATACATTCCTGATAACCAGAATCAAGTGATATACATTCCTGATGACCAGAGTCGAGTAGAACACAGGACTTACACAACAAGGCTATCACACGTAACATGGTCAAGTTTCATAACAACAAGTATAAGCAAGTTACACACGACTCAAGGTACTTTCATTTTATATCAAAGTCCGGATTTTAACCTTAAAGTACTACGTCCGTTAAATTCCTTTTAAGATCCATTTCTTTTACAAAGGTCACCCGATACCCGTAGTATAAAATTTGACTAACATTGTTAAGTAAACCAAAATGCTTTCCTTTGTAAAATCAAGTGACAACCTTATTTTCCAAACGTTCAAGTTGCCTAATTTCGAATGCTCAAGTTTCTCATTTTAGAAAAGGTTTCAGAGTTCATAGTTTTAAATCCTTTAAAACATAATTCTCCTTTAAACGCTTTGAGAAACCTATGTCTTATAAGTGAGTAGGTATTCTTTGTTTATAATCAATCTTATTAAGCAGCCATGATCTAGGAAATGTAATATCATTTTGTCTCATCTTAGCTTCTATGCAGATGGAGGTTTCTACTGGTTTTAATAATACTTCATTAGTCAATACATTTTCCTTTTATTAACGCTGCAGTGGTTTGTCGATACACATTCTGATTTCCGAAATCAGTATAACATTCTTAAGCCGTTATACCTAACTTCCCATAAAGCTAGTATAACTCTTAAGTTTTCAAAACCCAAGTAATACTCATTCTTTCAAAACGATTCATAGATCTTTGAAATGCTTCAAGTTCTTTATTAACACATATCAAGCCGCTTATTATTCAAATCGCTACCTTTTAAAAACCACAAAGTATGTGCTTATCCACATAAAGCTATTATAACCAACTTCCCATAAAGCCGTTATAACACTTTATGTTTTAAATCAATCAAATACATTTAGCACATGTACGTCTACCGTACTACATAGTTCACACATATCATGCTAGAAGAGATAGGAAGAGGTCCACATACCGCGACGATTGTCGACTAATAGCAAAACGCCCAAGTACCTCAAACCGCCGGCTACTCCTTAAGCCAAGTGGATCACTCCACACGTAGTACTACAACCTATAGAGGCCACAAAGCGCCTATTAATACCTTTAGATCCCGACGAGAATATTCTACGTAAAATTCGGCAAAGACTTCCCCGCAACAACAGAAATCTCCTCCTCTATCGAGGCCGCTACCAAGCCAACCAGGGGTTAACACGCCCGACCGGACGTACAATTCTACTACACAAAGAATGCTACACAAGTTCATCAGAATACACCCTATGTAATTACAGCTCGCTTCTCTTATTTAAATTCAGCTTAAGTCGCAAGACATTGCCAGAAGTATTATTCAGCTTAAGTCAAAAGACATTGCCGCACAATTATAATGTTCAGTTCTATATATAGTATAATTCAACTATATATTCCTACAACATGTAATTTCCAATTACAAATGTAAGGTCAAGAATGTTTACCTCGATAAGCCCAAAATTATCCGAGTTTATATGTCGCTCTCGAACAAGGTTTAGCTCCTACTCCGCGCTCCAAAATTCTCCAAGAAACCCTTGAAGTGTCTACACAACTTCTACTTAATACTTCAACTACTGTGAAGATTTTTCCTTAGGTTCGTTTAGTGGCTAAAGGAAAGTATAATAGTATTTTCCAAGCCAGATAAGTATAACCTTGGAAAGTACAACAAGGTATTTGGGCTAAAGTATTTTGGACATTATAACAATACTAGAGAGTATTTCTATACCACAAAGCGGGGTATTATACTAAAACAACTAGGCTGTGGGGTACCCTACGCTAGCACCACTGTGAGTGGGGATACTTTCGCCAGGGCCTTCTCAAAGGGGAGGGTGTGGACGACTACTACAAGGAGAGGAGGAGATTTCAAGACTTAGGCACATTTTTGGATGAAGAACTCTTCAAGCTTGTGGGGTATTTATAGTCAAGCCATGGCCAACCAATGGCCAAGATGAAGACAAGTGGTGCAAGTGTAGGGTTAGATTTCCACCATGTGTACCTTATCCATCTACCACACAACTTGCACAAAAATATCCTACCAACTAAAGCCCTCTTTTCGCCCACCATTGCCGCCCATTTGTTCCAATGCGAGGGTGACACATGTCACCCTCCCGCTGGTCCACAATGTTTCGCCTCTCGAAAAATCCGCAAAAATTATAAATGACATAGCCGAATTTTCCCAACAAAAGTCGGAAACGCTTCATTAAAAACGACTCTAATCGGGTGTTGTGTACAAATTTCGAAACTTGCCTAACTTAAGGCTCAAATTTTCTACGACGCCCTCACGCATATACCAAAATACGGTATAACATTCTTCCTCTTAGAAACATTCATCCCGAATGTTCCTTCTCAAGTCTCAACACAAACATGCGCCAAGATAGTCTTCACCGCTATACGATTTAAAACAATCATGCCACACCGCCATGAAATAACAAATGCACAAAATACGAAATCCCAAGTCCACGAGGAATCACCTCGTTATCACAAAAGAAACGATCACACTCGCTCACTTCTCCCCTACCTCGTCGCACTGCTCAACACTCGAACCCTTCCCAAGACACGCACCACACTTCGCCAACGCTCGTTTCCAACCCTCGAGTCACTACCTCCAAACTTGGTCATCTTACTAACCTCGATTTCTCTAAGGCCACTCGGCCTTCACGAACTGATTCTCGTCGAACGTATCCACGAACTCATAAGATGGTCATCTAAACTGGGCCTAGCACCCTTGTGACCGCCACCGCGGACCACCCAGAGCCGACCTTTCTCGAACGGACGCCGGTTGGCCCGCAACACGGCCCCAACCCGACCCACTATCGCGCCAACTCTTGCCTCCGACACTAACAATCTTGTTAAACACATCATGAAAGCTACCACTTTCATTTACCCAACCTGTGACTTATCACACAATACATTCTAGGCATAAAATGCACTCGACAAGGATCACTCGCAAAATCTTGTACTCAAGACGGCCTTACATCTAAGGTCTCCACTGTAATATTCTAAGGTTCATCATTTTCACCCCTGTGCTTACCCTTTCACTAAGCATGTTTCTAAATCACATTTTAGCACCAGTTATCCGAACATAACACTTAACACATTATCATAACAAACAAAACTCTAGATGGTTATGATATACCGCTACCGCCCACTCTAATCATAAGTCCACTGCAGGCGCATAATCGTAGAAGGCGCGATGAACTCGCCATCGATCCGTGCAGGTCGCGCTGCCGCCGCACTTCTCCTATAAGCACGCTTCGTCACATGGCTCGACGCCGCAGTGAAACAAGCACCAAGAAAGACGACATTCCCGATGATGTTTGCCACATCGCACACCGGTGGGGACATGAATCCCGCTAGCACTCACGTATACCGCGGAACTAAGCCCGAGCTCGACCAGCTCCCAATACCCGAACGCCCCAAGATCGGCGGGACCACTGCATCGTGGAGGTACATAACTAGATCGCCACGAGGCGGTCCGCCGAAGTTACCAAAGGACCTCTGCTCGCCTCTTCGCCGATCTCTGGCCATTCCGTCGACCTCTCCGCGCTCACATCCTAGTGCATGAGCTTGACGCGGCAATGTCCATGCCCCAAGAGCTATACCCGCATAAGCCTCGCCAAGTAATCGCCCACCGGTGACGTAGCGGTGTACTCGCTCTCCATATCCGCTACTACAATGGAACATACCGAGCTAATGAGTCGAACTCACATTGTACTCTCTAACCGCCCGCCCGCCCCGCCTCAACGCTAAAAATTGTTTACCGAGCCTCTCATCTCGCGAGGCAAGAAATGTGCAAGAAATGCCTCGAGAACTCGCCCCAAATCACTGGTAGTGCATGCTCTTCCCGACAGCTCCTACGAATCAAACTACCAATCGCAGATCACGCAAATGATGCGAACTCAATACCACCGACCGCTCGAGGCTCGATCACTCTACGATCCGTCAGAGTCGCTTGATAAACTCCCGAGGGTCGCCTCGCCTCTCGATCCATAGAACACCGGAGGGCTACAACTCGTGAAGTCACGTAGCCTCAAACCGCTCGCCGGGGTGTACTACGGTGCTACGGGCCGGAATCACAGATCCAAATTTATATCTCATATCTGCCACGACTCGCCAGAATCGCCATCTCTTGTACTTATCTCATCGGCCCAGCCGCGGACCGAGGCTCGTATTGTAGTCTCAGCAGCCACCGCCGCGCCTAAACTCGCTGGTGCCGGGCGGCGCGAAACCCGCCGCCGAAGCACTGCCTCAGTATCGACCGCTCGCGCTCGCACTCCTCAGATTCACTAATAGCCTCTCGATCGCTTTGCCCACTGGGCTCAAGGTTTTACGCGAGGCATAATCGTAAAGGAAAGGAATATGTCGGAGGGTCCAATTTATCACACACTCTAAGGCACGATCTCGTAATGGGAAGGATGGAAACTAATCCTAAATGTCTCGCAGCCTCCGATTATAGATGTGGTGCACAACACACCGATAATCAAGACTTACTAGACACGGTTCAGACACTTTCCGAGGACTAATCGCTCGATACCACTTTTGTCACGACCAACCCGCCCGTGGATCGTGCCTTACCCCGCACCCTAATGATACAACATCGAGAAAATCAATGAAATAAAAATATGAACATGAATTAAGAGACATGATAAATAAACAAAGCAACCAAAACAGCTTGCCTTCAGATATATACATAAATACCCGAACGGTTATCCTTTTTACAAACCCCCGCCACAACAAAGCTGCACTTAAGATTTACAACAACTATGACGGACAGGCTCCCGCCATACCCCTCGAATGTATAAGCATCTACGCACTGTGGTAACATACCAAAAGATAAGCCTCCAAGGAACGGAGCTTTCCAATACGCTGAAAGTGATCCTAAAATGGATCGACAAACCGATGTACCTTTTACTCATGCAGATGAACGCACTTCAAGCGAGGTCAAGACAACAGTACCAAGTATGTGAAATCAGAAATACTGTAAATGAAATCATAATAGTCTATATAAAGCAGAGACATGATGATAACCAAACTACGCTCACAACATAGAAGCCATGTCAAGTCGTGACTCACGCCTAAAAGTCATCCTCATGCCCGTGGAACTCCTTCCTCACCGCCGCAGCCTAGGTACAAATCATGTGATACGATAATGTGTCTCGCCCATCTTATGGACCCAATATAGAAAAGGGTGGAATACATTCCTGCTCATCCCATGAACCAGAGTCGAGTGGAATACATTCTGATGAACCAGAGTCAAGTGAAATACATTCTGATGAACCGGTCCTCAAGTGAAATACATTCCTGATGAACCGGTCCTCAAGTGAAATACATTCCTGATGAACCGGTAATCAAGTGAAACACATTCCTGATGAACCGCAGAGTCGAGTGAAATACATTCCTGATGAACCCAGAATCAAGTGATATACATTCCTGATGACCCGTAGTCGAGTAGAACACAAGATTTACACAACAAGGCTATCACACGTAACATGGTCAAGTTTCATAACAACAAGTATAAGCAAGTTACACACGACTCAAGGTACTTTCATTTTATATCAAAGTCCGGATTTTAACCTTAAAGTACTACGCCTCATAAATTCCTTTTAAGATCCATTTCTTTTACAAAGGTCACCCGATACCCGTAGTATAAAATTTGACTAACATTGTTAAGTAAACCAAAATGCTTTCCTTTGTAAAATCAAGTGACAACCTTATTTTCCAAACGCTCTGCTGCCTAATTTCAATGCTCAAGTTTCTCATTTTAGAAAAAGGTTTCAGAGTTCATAGTTTTAAATCCTTTAAAACATAATTCTCCTTTAAACGCTTTGAGAAACCTATGTCTTATAAGTGAGTAGGTATTCTTTGTTTATAATCAATCTTATTAAGCAACCATGATCTAGGAAATGTAATATCATTTTGTCTCATCTTAGCTTCTATGCAGATGGAGGTTTCAATGGTTTTAATAATACTTCATTAGTCAATACATTTTCCTTTATTAACGCCGCAGTTGGTTTGTCGATACACATTCTCGATTTCAAATCAAGATAACATTCTTAAGCCGTTATACCTAACTTCCCATAAAGCTAGTATAACTCTTAAGCTTTCAAAACCCAAGTAATACTCATTCTTTCAAAACGATTCATAGATCTTTTGAAATGCTTCAAGTTCTTTATTAACACATATCAAGCCGCTATTATTCAAATCGCTACCTTTTAAAACCACAAAGTATGTGCTTATCCACATAAAGCTATTATAACCAACTTCCCATAAAGCCGTTATAACACTTTATGTTTTAAATCAATCAAATACATTTAGCACATGACGCTCACCGCACTACATAGTTCACACATATCATGCTAGAAGAGATAGGAAGAGGTCCACATACCTCGCGACGATTGTCGACTAATAGCAAAACGCCCAAGTACTTCAAACCGCTGGCTACTCCTAAGCCAAGTGGATCACTCCACACGTAGTACTACAACCTATAGAGGCCACAAAGCGCTCTATTAATACCTTTAGATCCCGACGTAATATTCTACAAAAATTCAAGAAGACTCTCCCGCAACAACAGAAATCTCCTCTCTATCGAGGCCGCTACCAAGCCAACCAGTGGGTTAACACGCCCGACCGGACGGTACAATTCTACTACACAAGAATGCTACACAAGTCTATCGTAATACACCCTATGTAATTACAGCTTCTCTTATTTAAATTCGTGCTTAAGTCGCAAGACATCACTGTAAGTATTATTCAGCTTAAGTCAAAAGACATTGCCGCACAATTATAATGTTCAGTTCTATATATAGTATACTTCAACTATATATTCCTACAACATGTAATTTCCAATTACAAATGTATGTCAAGAATGTTTACCTCGATAAGCCCAAAATTATCCGAGTTTATATGTCGCTCGAACAAGGTTTAGCTCCTACCCGTGCGCTCCAAAACGCTCCAAGAAACCCTTAGAAGTGTCTACACAACTTCTACTTAATACTTCAACTACGGTGAAGATTTTTCCTTAGTGGTTTCGCTTAGTGGCTAAAGGAAAGTATAATAGTATTTTCCCAAGCCAGATAAGTATAACCTTGAAAGTACAACAAGGTATTTGGGCTAAAGTATTTGGACATTATAACAATACTAGAGAGTATTTCTATACCACAAAGGGGTATTATACGAAACAACTAGGCTAGTGGGTACCCCACGCTAGCACCACTAGGAGTGGGGATACTTTCGCCAAGGGCCTTCTCAAAGGGGAGGGGTGTGGACGACTACTACAAGGAGAGTGAGGGAGATTTCAAGACTTAGGCACATTTTGATGAAGAACTCTTCAAGCTTAGGGGTATTTATAGGTCAAGCCATGGCCAACCAATGGCCAAGATGAAGACAAGTGTGCAAGTGTAGGGTTAGATTTCCACCACGTACCTTATCCATCTACCACACAACTTGCACAAAAATATCCTACCAACTAAAGCCCTTTTTCGTCCACCATTGCCGCCCATTTGTTCCAATGCGAGGTGACACATGTCACCTCCCGCTGGTCCACAATGTTTCGCCTCTGAAAAATCCGCAAAAATTATAAATGACATAGCCGAATTTTCCCAACAAAAGTCGTGGAAACGCTTTCGTAAAAACGACTTAATCGGGTGTTGTGTACAAATTTCAAACTTGCCTAACTTAAGGCTCAAATTTTCTACGCACGCCCTCACGCATATACTCAAAATACGGTATAACAACCGCTGGCCCAAATTTATCCTCAAGTCCGCCACAACCCCGCCATTAATCGGGCCCACTTTGTAACTCATCTCCTCTCGCCTGCATCGCGGATCGAGGCTCAGTATCGCGGGTCTCGCCACGCTTCTACTCGCATCTCCTTCGCCGCTTTGCCTTCGGGCCCGGGTTTTACGCGAGGCATAATCGTAAAACGGTACGTCGGAGGGTCCAATCTTATTACACGCTCTAAGGCACGATCTCGTAATGAGAAGAATGGAAACTAACCCTAAATGTCCTGCACCTCGATTATAGATGTGCACAACACACCGATAATCAAGACTTACTAGACATGGTTCGTAGACACTTTCCGAGGACTAATCGCTTCCGATACCACTTTGTCACTAATCGAACTGCCCGGATCGTGCCTTACCTCGCACCCTAGTGATACAACATCGAGAAAATCAGCGGAAATAAAACATGAACATGAAATGAGATACTATAAATAAACAAAGCAACCAAAACAGCTTGCCTTTCAACATATATATATAAACGTCAACAGCATACTCTTACAACATGTCCACAATAAAGCATGCACTTCTAAGATTTTTACAACAACTATGACGGACAGGCTCCGCCATACCCCGAATGTACAAGAACCTCTGCACATCGTGGTAACATACCAAAGATAAGCCTCCAAGGAACGGAGCTTCCCAATACGCCAAAGGTGATCCTAAAAGCGGATCGACAATCGATGTACTTATACTGCGCAGATGAACGCAATTTCGGGCGAGGTCGCATAACAGTACCAAGTAGGTGAAATCAGAATATCAGAAATAAAATCATAATAGTCTATATAAAGCGAGGTACGTATGATAACCAAACTACGATACACATATAACGCTTATATCAAGTCAGGTCTCACGCCTCCGGTCATTTACTCAAATATAATTACGGGTCTCACGACCACAACATCGCCATGCCCGCGGAATACCTTCCTCATCACGCATTTATGATATGATAACATCGAAGTACACCAACACCAAGTCCTACCGATGCCAAAGCCGTAATAACAATACAATACAACCAAACCACGGAGCCGACACGGGCAAGTGCGAGCCGACTACCAGATACCAAGGCCGGCCACGAGTCGACCGGCAAGTACGTGGTCGACCACCGTGTACCAAGGTCAGATCACGAGACTTCGCCACTACACCGAACGGGCAAGCGCGAGGGCTAACTACCGTGTACTAAGGTCGAATCAGCCACGATGGCGCAGCACGAAGCCGACCACCGTGTACCAAGGCCGAACAAGAAGAAACCCTCGGAGAGCTAGTCCATGGAATAACACTATCATCGTGAACATACCCGTGAAATTTTCCACACGCGCAGACGCCCAAGTAAGTCCTCAACAAGTCAACCGCCCTCCATCGAGAGACGCAGAATATAGAACACAATTCTTGCATAACAAAGGCTATCACAACAAGCATAGGCAAGTTACACAACAACAAGCATAGGCAAGTTACACAACAACAAGCATAGGCAAGTTACACAACAACAAGCATAGGCAAGTTATCCACAACTCAAGGTACTTTCATTTTATGTCAAAGTCCGGGTTTTAATCCTAAAGTACTACGTACGTTAAGTTCCTTTTAAAGATCCATTCCCTTTTATAAAAGTCACCCGATACCCGTAGCATAAAATAGAGTGACTTATATCTTTTAAGTAAACCAAAACAACTTCCATACTATCATTTTTAAAACCAAATTAATGCAATACAATGCCTCTTTTTAGACAAAAACACTTCTCTTTTAAAGCCAAGTTACCACATTAAAACCAAAGGATAAAACCCTTCTTTTGTTTTCATAAAGTCGTTATAACCAACTTCTCATAAGTGTCATATAACACTTTATGTTTTAAGCCATTTTAAGACAACACAATGCCTTTCTTTACCCTAAAGTTCCAGTTTGCCTAATTTCAATTACGCCAGTCTCTTTTTAGAAAAGTTTCATAGTTCAATGTCTTAATCTCTTTTTAAAACAATTGAGTAACATATGCCCTAAGCGAGTAGGTTATTCTTGTTCATAATCAATCTTATTAAGCAGCCATTATCTAGAAAATGTAATCTCATTTTGTCTCATCTTAGCTTCTATGCAGATGGAGGTTTCTACTGGTTTTAATAATACTTCATTAGTCATTACATTTTCCTTTATTAGCGCCATGGTTTGTTCGATACTTATTCTCGATTCAATCAAGAAACATTATTCCTTTTACAACCAGTACTCATTACTCACGAATGAGGTTTCACACTAACATCCATATCAAGTCAAGTCTCTTATCTTTAAGATTAAATCTCTTAACTTCTAAAAATCAAGAAACCATTCTTCTTAAGACGTTATACCTAACTTCCCATAAAGCTAGTATAACTCTTATGTTTTCAAAACCAAGTATTACTCTTCTCATAAAGATGATTCAAAGATTCTTTTGAAATACTTCAAGATCCTTTACTATTACACAACAAGTCGCTTATAAGTCAAATCGCTACCTTTTAAAACCACAAAGCATTTCCTTACCTACATAAAGCGGTTATAACCAATCAAATACATTTAGCACATGTACGTCTACCGTACTGCATAGTTACACACATATCATGCTAGAAAAGATAGGAAGAGGTTCACATACCGCGACGATTATCGACTAATAGCAAAACGCCCAAGTACCTCAAACCGCTTGGCCACACCTTGCCAAGTAGACCACGCCACACGCAGATTTCAACCTATAGAGGCCACGCGCGCCTATTAACATCTTAGATCTCAATGTAGAATATTCTACGTAAAATTCGGCAAGACTTCCCCGCAACAGAAATCTCCTCTCTCTATCGAGGCCGGCTACCAAGCCAACCAGTGGGGCGGGTTTGCACGCCTAACCGGACGTACAATTCTACTCACAAGAATGCTACACAAGTCTATCAGAATACGCTTGTCACGACTGCCCGGTTCGTGGATCGTGCCTCACGGCACCTAAGTAGTCATACATCGTAGAAATCAGCGGAAATATAAAACAAGACATGAAACAGCTTTATAAAATAAGACACGCTTATGTGAGAAAACATCGCTTTGGCATATATATATATAATCATAGTTCAAAGAAGCTACATCCGACATCGCATAACATGACTACGCACTCTAAGGAAATATACAACTATGGCGGACAGTATTCCGCCATACCCCGATCAGATAAACTATCTACAACAGTGAGATCATACCAAAAGTAGAGCCTCCTAAGAGATGGAGCTCCCGACACCAACGTAGAGATCCTAAGGATGCGGATCTAGCACTGCCGCTCTTACCGCGCATGAACGCAGCCCCAAGGAGGTCAATACAGTACTAAGTATGCGAAATCAGAAAGTACTTAAATGAAAACATATCATTTTTAAAACCAGCACAAATATGTGAAACAACTATGGACCGCATATAGTGCCATCACAAACAAGAGCAACAATAGTAATCAGAATGAGTCTTGTCTAGGCCGCGAATGATCGAAACAGGCCACTCGCCTCATCATCATTCTCGCAAGCCTAATCTCGACTCCCTGAGTCCGCATAGGCCACTCACGGGCCCGCATGAGGTATAACCCCGCATCGAGGGTAGCTACTCTGCATCGCCCCGACTCGCTGTCCGCACGCCACATGCATCGCATGAGGCATAACCCCGCATACTAACTCGAACTCGTAGCTCCGCATAGGCCCCCGACCCGCATGAGGTATTCTCAATCACGTCCTGCATCACCGAGTCTACCCCGCATCGGAGGCGCCTTAACCCCTAATCATCTCAAGAGGCGAGTGATAGTATACTAACATAACAACTTATCTTTAAACAACATAAGCACAACAAGGTTACTCACCTATACAAACGTTACAAGATACTAACACACATAGCATCATATCATGTCCGCTATCAAACCATCTTATTATTCTTTTCACAATATAAGTCCGTTATAAACACATAGGCAAACTTGTTTCTTTTATCAATCTTAAGTGGTTATACTTAACTTCCCATAAAGCTAGTATAACTCTTAAGCTTCGCTTTAAAACCAATTAGTTCTCTTTAAAATGATTCAAGATTCTTTTGAAATGCTTTCGTGTCTTTATTATTCAAAGCTAGTTTTTTGAGGCATCACTGCAGTTGTTATTCGTGCTTAAGCCAGGCATTGCCGTAGTGTTATTCAGCTTAAGTCAAAGACATTGCCGTAGTTATTATTCAATTAACACATGTACGCTCACCGCACTATATATATATTGTAAAATATCATGCTTTAGGAAGAATCACATACCTTCTCAATAAAACCACCGCCAAGTCAATATGTCGCGCAAGCAGAGTCACCTATAATGTCACGTATATCTATCAAAGACTACTCAGGTCATTCTAAACAGAGGGTTCACAATTCTACGGAAAGTCGGGCAGACTTCCCTACCCATGAGCTATATAAGTTCATCGTGAAACAAATTCCTATGTAAGTACATCAATTATTCTTCTTTAAACCCTTCTATCGTGATAATAGCTCAATTCTATTCTGTGATATACTTCTAAGTATTTATACTTATCCTTATACTACAACAAAGATATATTTTCTAATTCAAAAGAGGGTTAGGATTAGTTACCCTGGTAAGCCCAATAATATCCTAGAAAAGTCGCGCCGAGCAAGGTTTGCTCCTAAGTTGTATGCTCCAAGAACCTTAGAAGTTCTTCACAACTTCTACTAAGTACTAAGGTATTTGGGCTGAGGTACTGGGCATTATAACGATACAAGAAGGTAACTTTTCTACCAAGGAGGGGGTAGATTTTTGGCTAGGCTAGTGGGCCTCGCCAAACTACTAGGCTAGAGAGGGGTATTCGCCGCGGCCTTCACAAGTGGGAGGTGTTTTGGACGAGAAGACTACAAAGGGAGAGGAGAGGATTTTTCAAGACTTGAAGATTTGTGGACGAAGAACTCTTCATCTCTAAGGGGGTATTTATAGGTCAAGCCTTGGCCAACCAATGGCCAAGATGAAGACTAGTGCAAGGCAAGTGTAGGTGAGGATTAACTAAACACAAATATCCTACCAACCCTTGATTTGTGCACAAGGCACAAAAACGCGGCCTTGGCTTCTCCAATTTCGCCCATGGACGATTCTGTCCATCAATGGGAGGGTGCCAAGTGTTGCCCTCCCGTTGGTCCAAAATGTTTCGCCTCTCGGAAAAATCCGCAAAATAAGAAATGGCATAGCCGAATTTACTTACGAAAGTCGTGGAAACGCTTCGCCTAAAACGATTCTTTAGTGAGTCAGGTACAAAATAAAACGCCCAAGGCTTATCTTTAAGGCAAGATTTTCGACGTATTCCCTTACGCACATACTGGAAATACGGTATAACATTCTCCTCCTTAGAAACATTCGCCCCGAATGTTCCTTCCCAAGACGCTTATCGAAGCTTAAACAATTGTAAATGCCACACACGCCACGAGCAACACATAGGCGTAAACGAGCAACTAAAATTTGCAAGTAGGGAAAGTGAATTTACTCGAGGTGTGGGAATAGGTGAGGATACTTCCGCCTCATGTCCTCCTCGGCTTCCCATGCCATCTCCTCCTCGAGCTCGCTCCGCCACAAGACTTTGACGGCCACGCCCTTCGTCCGCAGACGCCTAACTCGACGATCGACTATCGCTATGGAATCTCCTCATACGATAATCCTCACACCGACATCGCCAATCGGTGCACCCTAGATGGATCCTCGATACATCTCTCAAAGATAGATACGTGAAACACGGATGCACCGCCTCCGTGACGGACGGCAGATTCAACTCGTAGTAACCTTGCCTACCTCGCGGACAATCTAAACGCCCAATGTACCTTGGGCCGAGCTTCCTTCTTCCCGAATCTCATCACACCCTTCATGGGTGACACCTTTAGAAGACCCAATCATGAACCTCGAACTCAAGATGTCGACGACGATGATCCGTGATACGATTGCCGACTCGAGTCCAATAGCCGCCTTGATAAGTTTCACCTTATCCATCGCCGTATCAACCGTCCCACTAGCCCCGCCCACATCGAACCAACCTATAGGCGATCCGCACTTCCTCCCATACAAGGCCTCATAAGGCGCCATCCGAATACCGGAGTGGTAGCTATTATTATAAGCGAACTCAACTAGAGGCAAATGATCCTCCCAACTACCATCGGTCAATAACACAGCTCGCAAAGATATCCTCAAGAGTCCGATAGTGCGACCGCTCGTCCGTCTGCTCGTGGATGAAATGCAAGATCGTGCTCACTCGCCCCTAAACTCCTCGAAGGACCTCCGTGTTAGCCAGAATCGGGCTCTCCGTCGATATGATCAAGTAGGGACTCCATGCACCGACGATCTCTGATGTAAAGTCCGCATAATCCTCACCAAAAGTCGCCCCGACGGAAGAAAGTGGCTGATTTCGCCACCGCCGACGATAACCCATATAGAATCATGTCTCCTCCGAAAGTGCGAGGTAATCCCGTGATGAAGTCCATGTTGATTACCTCCCACTTCCGTGCCGGGATCTCAATCGTTCAGAATAAACCACCGTGCCTCGTGCTCTACCTTCACCGCCGACAACACGCACCGAGCTACGAACTCGCAACGCCCTCTTCAAGCCATCCCACCAATACACGATCTAAGGTCGTGGTACATCTTGGTCGACTCGACGATAGAGTAACGCGCTACCGTGCTTCCCAAGAACTCGCCGCCAAGTCCTCAAACATCCGAACACACACCGCTTTCAAACCTTAGCACCCCATCGTGCTACCAAAAGGACCCTTGCCTCACGAAGAGTCAGATCACGATATCGAATCAAAGCCGATCTCGAATCGTTGCCTCTTCACCTCCTCGACGATGGAAGACTTCGCAACCTCACGAACTCTAACCCCATCGCTATCGTAATCAATCAAACGGACACCAAGGCTCGCTAATCGATGCAAATCACGAACCATGTCCTCCTCTCTAGCCGCACATCCGATAGGCTCCCATCGACCTACGACTAAGAGCATCCGCCACAACATCGCCTTCCCGTGGTATAGATATCAACATCGTAATCCTTAAGCAACTCTAACCACCGCCTCGCTGTAAGTTCACTCCTCCTCGCCAAGATATACCGAGGCTCTTGTGGTCTCAGATAAATATCCACGTGAACCCCATACAAATAGTGCCTCCAGATCTTCAAAGCGTGAATCACTACCGCTAACTCCAAATCACGCGGGTAGTTCCTCTCGTGTTTCTTCACCGTCGACGCATATGCTATAACCCCGCCATGCCGCATCAATACACATCCCAACCCGATGCCCGACGATCACAATACACGACATAACCATCCGACCTCCGGAAGAGTAAGAACGGGCGGCCGCCGGGCCTTCTTTCAAGAATCGAAACCCCGCCACAAGCATCACCCATCAAACTTGGCCGCTCGAGTCACCTAGTCAATGGTGCGTAGATAGAAGCAAACTTCTCCACGAACCGCCGATAATAACTCGCAAGGCCCGTAAAATCGCGAACCTCTGCTTGAGTAGTAGGTCTCGCCAAGTCCTCGATCGCTTCGATTCGCCAGACAACTCGAATGCCATCAGCCCCACAATATGCCCAAGAAACGCCATCAAGTCAACCAAAACTCACATTTGGAAAACTTGGCGCATAATCGGCTGGTCCCGAGAATCACAAGGCCTCAAATGCTCCGATGCTCCTCGCTCGATACTACTTTTGTCACGAATTGCTCGGCCCGTGGATCGTGCCTTACCGGCACCCAAGTAGTCATACATCGAGAAATCAGCGGAAATATAAAACAAGACATGAAACAGCTTATAAAATAAGACATACGCTTTATGTGAGAAAACATCGCTTTTGGCATATATATATAATCATAGTTCAGAAGCTACATCCGACAATCGCATAAATATGACTACGCACTTAAGGAAATATATAACTATGGCGACAGGGCCCCGCCATACCCTCGATCGCATAAACTATCTACAACAGGAGATCATACCAAAAGTAGAGCCTCCAAGAGACGGAGCTCCGACACCAACGTAGATCCTAAGGATGCGGATCTAGCACTGCCGCTCTTACCGGCATGAACGCACTTCAAGGAGGTCGCATAACAGTACTAAGTATGCGAAATCAGAAAGTACTTAAATGAAAACATATCATTTTTAAAACCACTTACAAATATGTGTGAAACAACCAAGGGACCGCACATAGTGCCACATCACAAACAAGAGCAACAATAGTAATCAGAATGAGTCTTGTCTAGGCCGCGAATGATCGAACAGGCCACTCGCCTCATCATCATTCTCGCAAGCCTAATCTCGACTCCCGAGTCCGCATAGGCCACTCACACGGGCCCGCATGAGGTATAACCCCGCATCGAGGGTAGCTACTCCTCATCGCCCCGACTCGCCGTCCGCACGCCACATAGACCGCATGAGGCATAACCCGCATACTAACCGTTATACCCTCGTATTTCCGCAGTATGTACGCGAGGCGCACGATAAAAGTTTAAAGCCTTGAGTAGGCAAAGTGGCTTGGCCAATTAAATTTGTTCACAACACCCGATTAGAGTCATTTTTCGCTAAACGCTTCCACGCCTTTCGTAGGGAATTTCCGCTATGTCATTTAGTATTTTTATGATTTTTCCGAGAGACGAACATTTTGGACCAACGGAGGGCTTACACTTGGCACCTCCAATTGGTGGTTTGAAATCGCCCAATTGGACGAAATGGGCTATGTAAGGCACGTTTTGTGCCTTGGCTAAAGTCAAGGGTTGGTAGGATATTTGTGTAGTAAATCCTAGCCCTACACTTGCCTAACACTTGGTTTAATCTTGGCCTTGGTTGGCCATCCTTGACCTATAAATACCCCTCTCCCTTTGATGAATTCTTCATCCTTTCCACAAATCTCTAAGTGTTAAAATCCTCCTCTCTTGTTGTTCTCGCCCTCCCTCTCGCCGAGAGCCCTTCCCCTCGTGTGGCCTTGTGGCCGAGACTTCACCCCTCCTAGTGGTGTTGTTCTCGTGATAATATACCCCCTCTTGGTAGAAATACTCTCAAAAGTATTGTTATAATGCCCAAATTACCTTAGCCAGATACCTTGTTGTATTCTAAGGTTATACCTATACGAAAGCCCGTAAAATACTATTATACTCCACTACCACAAACCGAAACCCTAAGAAAATCTTCACCCGTAGTTGAAGTCATAAGTAGGTTGGTTAGAACTTCTAAGGGTTGTTTGAGCTGGTCGAGCGCACGAGCAGAGCTAAACCTTGCTCAGATCGACATTTAAACTAGATAATTATGGGCTTATCGAGGTAATTATCTTGTCCTCTATTGTAATTGAAAATTACATATTGTTAGAATATATAGTTGAAGTATACTATATATAGAATCAACGTAGTTATCGCAATGTCTTTTGACTTAAGCCCGAATAATACTTACGCAATGTCTTGCGACTTAAGCCCAATTTAAAGAAGAATACCGAATCAGAATTACATAGGGTCAGACATGAGACTTGGTAGTAGTACCGTGAGTAGAATTGTACTGCTAGTGGTTAGACGTATAACCCCCGGTTGGCTTGGTAGCCTACTGCAGAGAGAGATTTACGCCGCCATGGGGAGGTGCCAATTTTTGGTAGAATGTTCTACGATGAGATCTAAATGTTAATAAGCGCCAGGCCTTATAGGTCAAGTACTACGTGGCGCGATCTACTTGGCTTAAGGAGTAGCCGACATTGAAAGTACTTGAGCGCTTTGCTATTAGTCGATACTCGCGAGGTGTGTGAACCTCTTCCTATCTCTTCTAGCATGATATGTGTGAACTATGTAGTACCAGAGACGCATACGTGCTAAACATATTTGATTGATTTAAAACATAAAGTGTTATAACGGCTTTTTGGGAAGTTGGTTATAACAGCTTTATGTTGGTAAGAAAATACTTGTGGTCTTTAAAAGGTAACTGATTTGAACTATAACTGGCTTGTTATGTGTTAATAAAGAACTTGAAGTATTTCAAAAGATTTTTGAATCATTTTGAAAGAAGAAGTAATACTTGGTTTTTGAAAAACTTAAGAGTTATACTAGCTTTATGAGAAGTTAGGTATAACGGCTTAAGAATGTTTTATCGATTTCTAAATCGTAATGTATCGACAAACCACCGCAGTAATAATAAAAGGAAATGTTTTGACTAATTAAGTATTATTAAAACCAAGAGAAACTTCCATCCGCATGTAAGCTAAGATTTAGACAAAATGATATTTCCTAGATCACTACAGTAATAAGATTGTTATAAACAAGAATATCCTACTCACATATAAGACTTATGTTTCTCGATTGTTTAAAAGAGAATTATATTCTTAAATGAATAAGACTATGAACTACTAAACCTTTCTAAAATAAGAAACGTGAACATTTGAAATTAGGCAAACTTCGACGCTTGGAAAATAATGTTGTTACTTGATTTTACAAAGGTAAGTGTTTTGGTTTATTTAAAAGACATACCACTCTATTTTATACTACGTATCAGGTGACTTATGTGAAAGCAACGGATCTTTTAAAAGATTTAATGTATGAAGTACTTTGTGGTAGATACGAACTTGTTAGCTTAAAGTACCTGTGTGAATAACTTGATTGTGTTGGTTTGAGATAGCCTTGTAAATACTTTCTTGTTGATGTGATAAGTGAAAATGTTAGGATGCTACGTGTGTTAGTATTTTGTGTGATCGTGATGTGCGGGTCATTCTTGTTGTGCTTACGTTGTTAAACGTTAAGCCCGCTGTACTATTATTGTATCACATACCCCTTTGACTTATTATACCGGTGGCTTGCCACCCTCGATGCGGTCTTTACGCCTACGCGTCCTCGTGACTACGCGGAGCGCAGAGCTCCGTGGATTGATCATTCCGGTGTTTAGCCCGACGCGGATTCCCTATGCGCGTCCGCCGAGACTACGCGGTCTTTGAGACTACGCGGGTCGCGGAGCCTGCGGATACCGGTGGTTAGCCGCCTTCGACGCGGTATACCTCAGCGGTCTGGGACCATGATTCGAGGAATACCTCACGCGGTCCGTGCAGTGACTTACGCGAGTCGCGAGAGTTCCGTGGATAGACGCGCACATTGATATTGCGCGAGCGGCCGCCTTCGATTACGCGCGGTCTAGAAAGACCTCGGATACGCTTTGTGGTATTTTTGGTATCGTGGGTCTTAGTAGTCGGCTATGCCTTCGCATTTGCCCCGCACGGTTTTATTGTGATAACTTTGGCGGCGTGAGTCCTCGACTTGACATGATCGCTATTTGTTGTGAATCGTAGTTTGCTTATCATACATGTCTCCCGCTTTATAGACTATTATGATTTCATTTACGATTTTTAGTTTCACATACTGCACTGCTGTTATCGACCTCCTTCGGCCGCGCTCATGCCGCAGTCGAGGTACACCGCCGTTGATCCTAGCTCGTGGTCAGCTTCAGCGTTGGGAAGCTCCGCTTTCTCCGAGGCTTATCACGTATAGTCCGTCAGAGTAAGTGTTTACATTCGTGGGTTTGTGGCCCCGTCCCGCCATTGTTGTCATATCATTCTAGAGGTCCAGTAGTAATCGCCAAGGTGGTTTGTAAAAAGGATTAAACTGCTCATGTTGAAAAAGTTGTTATTTACATATATGCCGAAGACAAGTTTTTCTCGATTATTGTTTCATATTTCATAATATGTCTTGTATCGCTTTATGTTCCGCCGACACTGATGTTGTATCACTAGGGTGCCCGGTAAGGCACTACCACGCCCTAATCGGTCGTGACAAAAGTGGTATCGTGAGCGCTTAATCCTGAAAGTCTACGCATCAGATCCAAGAGAGTTCGATTATCGCTGTGTGCACCACACCAATAATCGTGAGGCTATAGTGGTATTTAGGATTGGTTTCTATTCTTCTCACTCGAGATCGTGCCTTAGAGTTGTGTTGTAAGTCGGACCTCCGACGTATTTCTTTCCTCACCGCTATGCCTCCGCGCAGGCAACCCGCCCGTGAGGCGCAAGGCACCGGCGGAGCCGCGAGTAGAGTTCGAGGGTGGCGAGGCACAGCCCAATCATTACCTAGGTAGTGCTTCATTCGGGAGTTCTGCGACGCCACTAGCCCAAAGAGAGTTTAGTACACGGCAAGCAGCGTTTCATCGCGCCATGATATATGAACCTTCGCCCACGATCGAACAAGTGAATTTAGATCGCAAGAAGACGACCGTTACATTAGCTATGGATTTGGCTACCAGAGAGTATACCGATGTACCACGGTCTTGATGACTATCTAAGAGAGGGTTGCAAGAGTAATTCTTCGCTAGGCTTCGAGCATGGCTCGTACGGCTTATGCGCAGCAGTCGAGAAAACGTAGAGATCGACGCGTTAACGGGCGACGCAGGTAAGAGGCCGTGAGCAGCAGCGTCCTTTGGTAACTTTCTAGGCGAGTCACCTCACCAATGATTAGATTATGCACGCCCACCGCAAAGCAGCAGGTCCTCCACGGGTTCAAGACGCTCGGTACGCAGGAGTTGGTCAACCTGTGGCTTCCGCTCATTACAGACAGACGCCATCCCGGAATGTCGCCTTTAGTCGGGTACTTGTTGTACCGCGCCGCCGTGGCCATGTGTCGAATGGGGACCTAGTAGGAGGACTTTGCCTTCGCACGCGGGTAGTTCGTCACCTTCCTTAGCTACGCTCTACAAGGTGTTTGATTAGAACGACTAAGGAGTGAAGCAAGAGATATAGATATATCTTTAACCCTCTGAGATCAAGATGTGTGATAAGTGAGTATACCTTAAGTGCTATGTTCGATAGCGAGGTGTTAGTCGTGATTAGATCATGGTTGTTTAACCGAGTAAGATTTTGGGGATAGAGAAGGTGTGAGCCTTAGAATGTTTTACGTAAAGACCTTAGAGGTGAGGCCATCTCGAGAAAAGGTGTAGTGTTATGTTTGACCCTTAGCGGAAGTGCATAGTGCACGTGAGTTATGTTGGGATAGGTCCCTAGTAGCGTGGAATGAAAGGGGGTAGTTGAGCTAAGAAGACCGCTAGGTTTTCAAACGTGATTAGTGAGATTGTTCGGATCGGGAGCTAGTATCAGGCGCGCGCCGGGGTCGCCGAGGCCACGCTGGGTCAACCCGCGTAGGTTTGGCGGTGGGGTCAGTTGTGGTGGTCCCGCCTGTGTTAGGGTTGCGAGGGTGTTAGGCCCAAGTTTAGTTAACCAACAGACGAAGTTCGTGGACGCGTTCGACCTGGTCGGGCCGACGGGCAGCCCATCGTGTTCTTCTGGCCAGACCGCTTTCGGCCGTGTTGAGTTATCCAAAGGTTGAAAGGCTGCACGGGTGCCTACCTTCACCTTATGTCGCATGAAGCCCGTGTCAGGCTATTTTCGTTTTGTAAAAGTTTTACTGTGCAAGGATAGAACTCGCGCGAGTCTCAGACCACATTCGCCTCGCCGTTGTTCGATTTCGTGGATAGTTGCGAGAATTGTTGTCTCCTGAGGAGTGTTTAAGCTACCATTTCGTTGTTCTGATATCGCCTTACGAAGCCTTGTCAGGCGGAAGTGTAAGTTGTTTGGCCGATTGGTTCGATGTTGGCGCGTTCGCATACTGTTCAGCTTGTTCCACAGATCGTGGATAGTGAGAAGCTTGTCTAGAAGAAGTTCGCAACTCGAGAAATCGTATGGATAATCGCGACGACGCTTAGAGTTCGTGCCGACGGTCGGTCTTCAAGGTACCACCTTTGGGTCAGCGACGAGTTTTGGAAAACAGAGGAACTTAGCCCGAGTTACTTGGGCCTTTGTGAGTTCATGTGAAGGATAGGCCAGTTGCCTATATGTTAGCATTTGCCGTCCGACGTAGAGGCAGCAAGGTCCGGCCTTTCAGATTGTGATGTTCGGGAAGTATCGAAGATCCATCCGCAGTGTTCCCGCTAATGATGACCACGTTAGAGATAGTAATCCCGAAGTTTTGATATCGCCGACGTAACGTGGTATGAGTTCGAGTGTACGACATCCTCCGATCGCAGCGCCCGGCACCATTTGTTGGATCGTCGGAGCAAGGCTCGCGACAAAGTGACAAAGTGGTATCTACGACGAGTAAAGAGAGAAGCGGCATGTATGGCGAGCATAGATGTGATCATTTCTTTTGTAAAGAGGCGCGAAGGAAGTATATTTTAGACCCGGTGAGAAGTGTTTTGTGGTGATGATTAGAGGTGTTTTCCTCGTGGACTTAGATAGAAGTATGCGGCGCTGGTGTTTCGTACAAAGCGTGGCAGGTGATTGTTTTCGTAAGTATAGCAAAGAAGACTATACCGCGCGCTTGTCTTGAGATTTAGAAGGAACATTCGGACGAATGTTTCTACGAGGGAGAATGTTATACCCGTATTTCCGCAGTATGTACGTGAGGGCGCACGATAAAAGTTTAAAGCCTTGAGTAGGCAAAGTGGCTTGGCCGAATTAAATTTGTTCACAACACCCGACAGAGTCATTTTTCGCGAACGCTTCCACTTTCGTAGGGAATTTCCGCTATGTCATTTAGTATTTTTATGGATTTTTCCGAGAGACGAACATTTTGGACCAACGGAGGGCTTACACTTGGCACCCTCCAATTGGTGGCTTGAAATCGCCCAATTGGACGAAATGGGCTATGTAAGGCACGTTTTGTGCCTTGGCTAAAGTCAAGGGTTGGTAGGATATTTGTGTAGTAAATCCTAGCCCTACACTTGCCTAACACTTGGTTTAATCTTGGCCTTTGGTTGGCCATCCTCGACCTATAAATACCCTCTCCCTTTGATGAATTCTTCATCCTTTCCACAAATCTCTAAGTGTTAAAATCCTCCTCTCTTGTGTTGTTCTCGCCCCTCCCCTCGCCGAGAGCCCTCCCTCAAGTGGCCTTGTGGGCCGAGACTTCACCCTCCTAGTGGTGTTGTTCTCGATAATATACCCCCTCTTGGTAGAAATACTCTCAAAAGTATTGTTATAATGCCCAAATTACCTTAGCCAGATACCTTGTTGTATTCTAAGGTTATACCTATACGAAAGCCCGTAAAATACTATTATACTCCACTACCACAAACCGAAACCCTAAGGAAAATCTTCACCCGTAGTTGAAGTCATAAGTGAAGTTGGTTAGAACTTCTAAGGGTTGTTTGGAGCGGTCGAGCACTGAGCAGAGCTAAACCTTGCTCAGATCGACATTTAAACTAGATAATTATGGGCTTATCGAGGTAATTATCTTGTCCTCTATTGTAATTGAAAATTACATATTGTTAGAATATATAGTTGAAGTATACTATATATAGAATCAACGTAGTTATCGGCAATGTCTTTTGACTTAAGCCCGAATAATACTTACAGAATGTCTCGCGACTTAAGCCTCAATTTAAAGAATACCGAATCAGAATTACATAGTGTCAGACATGAGACTCAGGTAAGAGTACCGGAGTAGAATTGTACCCGTTAGGTTAGACGATAACCCCGGTTGGCTTGTAGCCGCCCCTGCAGAGAGAGATTTACGCTGCCATGTGGGAGGCCGCCGAATTTTTGGTAGAATGTTCTACGATGAGATCTAAATGTTAATAAGCGCCTTGTGGCCTTATAGGTCAAGTACTACGTGGCGCGATCTACTTGGCTTAGGAGTAGCCGACGGTTGAAAGTACTTGAGCGCTTTGCTATTAGTCGATACTGCCGCGAGGTGTGCGAACCTCTTCCTATCTCTTCTAGCATGATACGTGTGAACTATGTAGTACGGTAGACGCATAATGCTAAACATATTTGATTGATTTAAACATAAAGTGTTATAACGCTTTTTGGGAAGTTGGTTATAATGTTTTACGTTGGTAAGAAAATACTTGTGGTCTTTAAAAGGTAATCGATTTGAACTATAACCGCTTGTTATGTGTTAATAAAGAATTGAAGTATTTCAAAAGATTTTTGAATCATTTTGAAAGAAGAAGTAATACTTGGTTTTTGAAAACTTAAGAGTTATACTAGCTTTATGAGAAGTTAGGTATAACGCTTAAGAATGTTTTATCGATTTCGAAATCGAATGTATCGACAAACCATCAGCGTTAATAAAAGGAAATGTTTTGACTAATTAAGTATTATTAAAACCAAGAGAAACTTCCATCCGCATGAAGCTAAGATTAGACAAAATGATATTTCCTAGATCACTACGTAATAAGATTGTTATAAACAAGAATATCCTACTCACATATAAGACTTATGTTTCTCAGATTGTTTAAAAGAGAATTATATTCTTAAATGAATAAGACTATGAACTACGAAACCTTTCTAAAATAAGAAACGTGAACATTTGAAATTAGGCAAACTTGGACGTTTGGAAAATAATGTTGTTACTTGATTTTACAAAGGTAAGTGTTTTGGTTTATTTAAAAAGACACTCTATTTTATACTACGTATCAGGTGACTTATGTGAAAGCAACGGATCTTTTAAAAGATTTAATGTATGAAGTACTTTAGTGGTAGATACCCGAACTTGTTAGCTTAAAGTACCTTGTGTGAATAACTTGATTGTGTTGGTTTGAGATAGCCTTGTAAATACTTTCTTGTTGATGTGATAAGTGAAAATGTTAGGATGCTACGCGTGTTAGTATTTTCAGTGTGATCGTGATGTGGGGTCATTCTTGTCAGGCTTACGTTGTTAAACGTTAAGCCCGCTGTACTATTATTGTATCACATACCCCTTTGACTTATTATACCGAGGGCTTGCCACCCTTGACGCGGTCTTACGGCCTATGCGGTCCTCGTGACTACGCGGAGCGCAGTAGCTCCGTGATTGATCATTCCGGTGTTTAGCCCGACGCGGGGATTCCTACGCGGTCCGCTGAGACTACGCGTCTTTTGAGACTACGCGGTCGCGGAGCCTAGGCGGATACCGAGGGTTAGCCGCTTCGACGCGGTATACCTCAAAGCGTCCGGGACCATGATTCGAGGAATACCTCACGCGGGTCCGTGTGACTTACGCGAGTCGCGAGTTCCGTGGATAGACGCGACATCGATATTGCGGCGCGAGTGGCCGCTTCGATCATGTGGTGCGGTCTAGAAAGACCTCGGATACGCTTTGTGGTATTTTTGGTACCGTGGTCTTAGTAGTCGGCTATGCCTTCGCATTTGCCCCGCATTTCGGTTTTATTGTGATAACTTTGAGGCGCGAGTCCTCGACTTGACATGATCGCTTATTTGTCAGGAATCGTAGTTTGCTTATCATACATGTCTCCCGCTTTATAGACTATTATGATTTCATTTACGATTTTTAGTTTCACATACTCTGCACTGCAGATCGACTCTTCTCGGGCCGCGTTCATGCCGCAGTCGAGGTACACCGCCGTTGATCCTAGCCTCGTGGTCACAGCCATTGGGAAGCTCCGCTTCTCCGAGGCTTATCACGTATAGTCCCCGTCGTAGTAAGTGTTTACATTCGTGGTTTGGGCCCCGTCCCGCCATTGTTGTCATATCATTCTTAGAGGTCCGTAGTAATCACAAGTGTGGTTTGTAAAAAGGATTAAACTGCTCATGTTGAAAAAGTTGTTATTTACATATATGCCGAAGACAAGTTTTTCTCGATTATTGTTTCATATTTCATAATATGTCTTGTATCGCTTTATGTTCCATGACACTGATGTTGTATCACTAGGGTGCCCGGTAAGGCACCACCACGGCCCTAATCGGGTCGTGACACTAACTCGAACTCTCGTAGTTCGCATAGGCCCCCGGACCCGCATTTAGGTATTCTCGAATCACGTCCTGCATCACTCGAGTCTACCCCGCATCGGAGGGCAGCTTAACCCCCGGAATCATCTCAAGAGGTGAGTGATAGTATACTAACATAACAACTTATCTTTAAACAACATAAGCACAACAAGGTTACTCACCTATACAAACGTTACAAGATACTAACACACATAGCATCATATCATGTCTGCTTATCAAACCATCTTATTATTCTTTTCACAATATAAGTCTGTTATAAACACATAGGCAAACTTGTTTCTTTTATCAATCTTAAGTGGTTATACTTAACTTCCCATAAAGCTAGTATAACTCTTAAGCTTCTGTTTTAAAAACCAATTAGTTCTCTTTAAAATGATTCAGTATTCTTTTGAAATGCTTTCAGGTCTTTATTATTCAGGCTTAAGCCGGGAGGCATTGCCGTAAGTGTTATTCAGGCTTAAGCCGTGAGGCATTGCCGTAAGTGTTATTCAGGCTTAAGTCAAAGACATTGCCGTAGTTATTATTCAGTTAACACATGTACGCTCACCGCACTATATATATATTGTAAAATATCATGCTTTAGGAAGAATCACATACCTTCTCAAATAAACCACCGCCAAGTCAATATGTCGCAAGCAGAGTCACCTATAATGTCACAGATATCTATCAAAGACTACTCAAGGTCATTCTAAACAGAGGGTTCACAATTCTACTGAAAGTCGGGCAGACTTCCCTACCCGTGAGCTATATAAGTTCATCGTGAAACACCCCATGTAAGTACAGCTCAATTATTCTTCTTTAAACCCTTCATCGTGATAACAGCTCAATTCTATTCTCGTGATATACTTCTAAGTATTTATACTTATCCTTATACTACAACAAAGATATATTTTCTAATTCAAAAGAGGGTTAGGATTAGTTACCCTGTAAGCCCAATAATATCCTAGAAAAGTCGCTACCGAGCAAGGTTTGCTCCTAAGTTGTATGCTCCAGAACCTTAGAAGTTCTTCACAACTTCTACTAAGTACTAAGGTATTTGGGCTAGGTACTTGGGCATTATAACGATACAAGAAGGTAACTTTTCTACCAAGGAAGGGGGTAGATTTTTGGCTAGGCTAGTGGCCTACCAAACTACTAGGCTGTAGAGGGGGTATTCGCCAAGGGCCTTCACAAGGGAGGTGTTTTTGGACTAGAAGACTACAAAGGGAGAGGAGAGGATTTTTCAAGACTTGGAAGATTTGTGGATGAAGAACTCTTCATCTCTAAGGGGTGTATTTATAGGTCAAGCCTTGGCCAACCAATGGCCAAGATGAAGACAAGTGCAAGGCAAGTGTAGGTGAGGATTAACTAAACACAAATATCCTACCAACCTTGACTTGTGCACAAGGCACAAAAACGTGCCTTGGCTTCTCCAATTTCGCCCATGGACGATTCAAGTCCATCAATGGGAGGGTGCCATGTTGCCCTCCCGTTGGTCCAAAATGTTTCGCCTCTGAAAAATCCGCAAAAATAAGAAATGGCATAGCCGAATTTACTCTACTTAAAGTCGTGGAAACGCTTTCGTCGAAACGATTCTTTTAGTGAGTTGTGTACAAAATAAAACGCCCAAGGCTTATCTTTAAGGCAAGATTTTCAGACGTATTCCCTTACGCATATACCGAAATACGGGTATAACAATCCTATGTAATTACGCAGCTTCTCTTCTTTAAATTCAGGCTTAAGTCGCAAGACATTGCCGTAAGTATTATTCAGGCTTAAGTCAAAAGACATTGCCGCACAATTATAATGTTCAGTTCTATATATATAGTATACTTCAACTATATATTCCTACAACATGTAATTTCCAATTACAATAGAAGGTCAAGAGTGTTTACCTCGATAAGCCCAAAATTATCCGAGTTTATATGTCGATCCTAAGCAAGGTTTAGCTCCTACTCCGTGCGCTCCAACCCGCTCCAAACAACCCTTAGAAGTTCTAACCAACTTCTACTCAATTACTTCAACTATCAATGAAGATTTCCTTAGGGTTTCGTTTAGTGGCTAAAGGAAGTATAATAGTATTTTCTGGGCTTTTGTATAAGTGTAACCTTGGGAAAACTACAAGGTATTTGGGCCAAGGTATTTGGACATTATAACAATACTAGGAGAGTATTTCTATACCACAACAAGGGGTATTATACGAAAACAACTAGGCTAGAGGGGTACCCACTACTAACCACTACATGGGAGGGGAAGCTCGCCAAAGGGCCTTCTCAAAGGGGGAGGGGGGTGTGGTGGACGAAAGAACAAGAGGGAGGGAGTATTTTGAGACTTAGATAGATTGCTCAAGTGAGGATGAAGAAAGTCTTCAACTTAGAGGGGTATTTATAGGTCAAGTGAAGGCCAACCAATGGCCAAGATGAAGACAAGTGCATAGCAAGTGTAAGGCCAAGATTTAGCCATGTGCTACCTTATCCATCTACACAAAATATCCTACCTAACCCTTGACCAAAATTTCAACACCAAAAACGTGCCAATGGTCAAGCTTTGCCGTCCACTTGCTTCCAATGTGAGGGTGACACTTGTCACCCTCCCGTTGGTCCAAAATGTTTCATCTCTCGGAAAAATCCGCAAAAATTATTAAAGACATAGCCGGAATTTTCCCTACGTAAGTTGTGGAAACGTTTCGTCGGAAAACGACTCTTTTCGGCACTTGTGCCCAATTTCGAACCTTGCCTAATCTTAAGGCTCAAATTCTTATACGTACGCCCTCACGTACATACTCTGGAAATACGGGGTATAACACCTTTATAGGTTGACACTTCTACGTACGGCGTATTCGTCTTAGCTTGTGGATTTAGCCGAAATGGTATGTGAACTATCTCCTCTTCTAGCATGATTCCTTAAGATTAAGAAAGTATGTTCTACTCCTTAAATGATCCATTCCTTGGTTGTATTTGGATTGCCTAGAATAGAATTTGTTCTATGAACTTCCTTGATTGTACTTTGATGTTTAAATTGTAAGTTGTAAAATCCATTTTCTTAGTGAAGTTTGGATTCTTAAAAGTGAAAGTATTTTACTTAAAGTACATAGAGTCTTGAAAAGGAAGTGGTTTCCAAATCTTTCGGCTAGTGCCTTAGTTCCAAAAACCTAAAGGTCATTATAATGACTTTAGGGGAGTCAAAGGAATGATTTACTTATTTGATTTAAAAGAGGAGAAAGTACATGGTTTAAGAGAAGTAACTTGTCTTAAAGGTGTGAGTTACTTGAAGTTTAAAAGTAAAAGAAACTTGTTTTCTTTATATTAAGAGACTTGAAGTAATTTGAAAGTTGAGAACTTGATTTGTAAGTATGTGATACTTAGTTTTAAAAGCATAAGTCTCTTGGTTATAAAAGGAATGGATAGGTCTAAAACCATAAAGGGTTATAACGGCTTTATGGGAAGTTGGTTATAACGGCTTTATGGAAGATTTAGAAAGTTGTCTATTTTGATTAAAGGGCATAAGTTGCCAAGATTGTGAAAATTTGAAGTTACTTGATTTCAAGCCTTGAAATGAGTTTTCTAAACGTGTAGTAACTTACTTTGAAAAATAGACACACCTTGATACTACGGGTGTTAGTATCTTGGGGCTTTACATAGAAAGGAGTCTTTTATAAAAGAATGTACGTACGTAGTACTTTGGCTTGATAAATTGAGAATTTGTCTAAGTGTGCCTTGATAAGTACTTTGACTTGTTAAAAGAGAATTATTCTATGTATGCCTTGATTAGTACTTTGGCTTAATAAATTGAGAATTTGTCTAAGTGTGCCTTGATAAGTACTTTGACTTGTTAAAAGAGAATTATTCTATGTATGCCTTGATTAGTACTTTGGCTTAATAAATTGAGAATTTGTCTAAGTGTGCCTTGATAAGTACTTTGACTTGTTAAAAGAGAATTATTCTATGTATGCCTTGATTAGTACTTTGGCTTGATAAATTGAGAATTTGTCTAAGTGTGCCTTGATAAGTACTTTGGCTTGTTAAAAGAGAATTATTCTATGTATGCCTTGATAAGTACTTTGGCTTGATTAATTGAGAATTAGTCTAAGTGTGCCTTGATAAGTACTTTGGCTTGATTGATTGTGAATCATTCTAAGTGTGTCTTGGTAAGGACTTTGGCTTGTTAATCGAGGATTTGCCTATGTGTGCCGGAAATAGCCTGTGTGCTATTGGTATATCGGTCGTTTGTCGGTCACCCGTTTGTGGCATTTGCATAATTCCGTGGATTTGCTACCCACGATGCGAGGATACCTCACGCGAGTCCGTAGGGCTTACGCGGTGAAATAGTCCCACGCGGGTGGTCCACCTATGCGAGGAATACCTCACGCGGTCCGTAGCGACTTACGCGGTGAAATAGTCCCATGCGAGGAATATCTCACGCGGGTCCGTAAGGGCTTATGCGGTGAAATAGTCCCATGCGAGGAACATCTCACGCGGGTCCACGCGACTTACGCGGGTGAAATAGTCCCGTGAGTAGGATTGCTTATCGATACCGCGCGTGGTCCCGCTTTGATCGTGAGCTTCCTATTTTATATTGCAAGTATACTAATATTTGCTCATGATTGTAAGGTTCAGCTGGCTTATCGATGTTGTAGTATATCATGGATCACGGCAATGGAAGGATTCCGCGCATGATTGATGTATGGCGAGACCCATAGTTATATCTCGAGTAGTGACTTTGAGGGCTCGCCCCCGACTTGATATGACCGCTATGTGTTATGTATCGTAGGTTGTCTATCATACATGTCTCTGCTTTGTTTAGACCGTTATGATTTCATTACGCATTTATTGTTCACATACTTGGTACATTCTTCGCATCGACCTTCGGGCCGCTCACGCCGCAGCGTAGGTACTTTGTTTGGTGATCGGCAGTGTAGGATCCTCGCTCGTGGTTTTGGATAGCTCTCGTCCATGAGTTTATCTTTTGGTATATATCCTTCAAGACAGGCTTTGTACAGCTGGGTACGGCGGCCTTGTCCGTCATATTTCGATTCAACTCCTGCAGGTCCAGATTCATATGTAGGATGGACTCGCGGTACAAGATAGTGTCTTTTGTTTATGTATGTTATAGGCAGCCTAGTCGGCTTTGCCTTACACGCACGCTGGTTTAAAAAAAGAGTCATATTAATTTCCGCATTTACTTAGTTGTTATGTAGAAGCGGTGCCTGTGTAGGCACCACCACGCCCGGCTTGGGCGTGACAGAGTGGTATCGTGAGCAATCCTCTAATGTTTACGATCGTGTCTAGTAGTCTTGATTATCGGTGTGTTGCGCGCCACACCCATAAACAAGAGGCTACATGACATTTAGAGTTGGTTTCTATTCTTCTCACTCTAAGATCGTACATAGCCGTGTTAGTAAGATAATTCCTCTCTCGACGTATTGTTGTGTTACGATTATGCCTCCGCGAGGCAACACCGCCTGTAGGGCAAAGGAGTAGCAGGAGCTACTAGTCGACTCGAAGAGTTGATAGGGCTTGTAACGACCGCCCCTCGGCCCGCATCGGTGCCTTATCCCTGCACCCTAGTGACACAACATCGAGAAAACCAATGGAAAATAAAACTTTAAACAAGAAACAAGATATATGATCATAAACAGTCAACCCAACTGCTACCTTCCAATAACATATATAAATACAACTCTTTCAAAACGAATAGTTTAATCCTTTTACAAGCCCCGCCACAACAAGATTACTGCACTCTAAGATTTACAACGACTATGACGGACAGGCTTCGCCATACCCCGAATGTACAAGAACCTACAACTCAGGAACACATACTAAAAGATAATCCTCCGAGAAACTGAGCTTCCCAAAACGCTGAATCGAGATCCTAAGAGCGAGGATCCACGACCGACGTACTTCTACCGCGCAGATGAACGCACTTCCAAGGAGGTCAAGACAACAGTACCAAGTATGTGAAATCAGAAATATCAGAATGAAATCATACTAGTCTATATAAAGCAGAGACATGTATGATAACCAAACTACGCTCACAACATAAAAGCAAATATGTCGATCGTGACTCACGCCTCAAGTCATCACTAAATATAACTACGGGTCTCACGCCCACAACATCAATCATGTTCGCATCATGGCCGCATGCCCCGACCAGATCGGTGTAGACATGTCCATGATGCAACAATAATACCAATGCCCCATGGCCACACGCCCCTAATTCTACCTCGGTGTAGACACGCCCACGTGACATCAACAATAATATATCGTGATCAACCCCCGCCGCACGCCACATGCCCCGAATTCTACCTCGGTGTAGACATGTCCATGTAACCACAATAACAATATATCGGTAATTAACCCGCCGCACGTCGCATGCCCCTGAATCTCAGACGGTAGACACGTCCACGTGACATCAACAACAAGACAAGAATCAAAATGGAAACATACCCGTGGAATTCTCCATCACCGCCAAAGACGCCCAAGTAAGTTCTCAATAAGTCAACCGCCTCTATCGAGAGACGCCAGAACACGTAAATACCACACTTGCACAACAAAGGCTATCATCACAAGCATAGGCAAGTTTCACAACAACAAGCATAGGCAAGTTTCACAACAACAAGCATAGGCAAGTTTCACACAACTCAAAGTACTTTCATTTTATGCCAAAGTCCGGGTTTTTAACCCCAAAGTACTACATACGTTAAGTTCTTTTAAAAGAGATCCATTACTTTTATAAAAGTCACCCGATACCCGTAGTATTAGGATGACCAACTCACATTCCTTTTCAAAATCAAGTAACAACATTCTTTTCCTAAGTTCCAGTTTGCCTAGTTTCAATTACTCAAGCTTCTCATTTTCAAATGGTTTCATAGTGCCCAAACTTAATCACTTGATTCCTTTTTAGAACAATTGAGTAATATATGTCTTAAAGTAGAGTAGGTTATTCTTGTTTACAACATTCTTATTACAAAGAAACCATGATCTAGAAAATGTAATATCATTTTGTCTCATCTTAGTTTCTATGCAGATGGAGGTTTCTACTGGTTTTAATACGATACATCATTATTCAATACATTTTCCTTTATTAACGCTGCAGTGGTCCGTCGATACACATTCTGATTTCCGAAATCAGTAAAACATTATTCCTTTAAATAAAACCAAGTACTCATTACTCACGAATGAGTTTTCACACAAACATTCACATAAAAACAAATAAGTTAAGTCTCTTATCTTATAAGATCAAGTCTCTTAACTTCTAACATCAGTAAACCATTTTCTTTACCTCTTAAGACATTATACCTAACTCCCATAAGGCTAGTATAACTTTTTTTAAAACCTTTAAAACCAAGTGTTACTCTCCTTCAAAACGATTTATAAATCTTTTGAAATACATCAAGTTCTTTATTATAACTAGCCGCTATAATTCACATCGCTACCTTTAAAACCACAAAGTATTTTCTTACCTACATAAAGTCGTTATAACCAACTTCCCATAAAGCCGTTATAACACTTTATGTTTTAAGAACAATCAAACACGCTTAACACATGTACGCTCACCGTACTACATAGTTCACACATATCATGCTAGAAGAGATAGGAAGAGGTTCACATACCTCGCGACGATTTATCGACAATAAGCAAAATGCTCCAAGTACTACAACCTTGCTAGCCCTTTCCACTCCTCGAGTAGAATACGCTACTCTTAGTACTTTCACCTATAAAGGTCACAAACGTCTATTAACCCCAAAACACAAGTTTCTATCTTTCTACGTAAAATTGGCAAAGACCTCTCCCGCAACAACAGCGTAAATCTCCTCCTCTACCGAGGCCGGCCACCAAGCCAACCAGGGGGGGGGGGTTTTACACGTCTAACCGGACGTGTACAATTCTACTCAGCACTACTACACAAGTCTACTACAATACAGTGCAGTTCTTTTCTTTATTCTACAGGCTTAAGTCAAAAGACATTGTCAAAGATTAAGCTTAGTTCTATATATAGTATACTTCAACTATATATTCTAATAACATGTAATTTCCAATTACAAAGAGGACAAGATAATTACCTCGATAAGCCCATAATTATCCAAGTTAAACGTCGATCCTTAGCAACGTTTAGCTCCAACTCCGGTGCTCCATCCCGATCCAAACAACCCTCAAGTTCTAACCAACTTCTACTTAAATACTTCAATCAATCAACGAAGATTTTCTTAGTGGTTTCGCTTGAGACTAAAGGGACAAAAGGGTAGTATTTCCTGCTCTACGATAGAGGTATCTTTGGAATACTACAAGGTACAAGGCTAAGGTATTTTGGGCATTATAACAATACTAGAGAAGTATTTCAATACCACAAGGGATGGTATTATACTAAAACAACTAGCAGTGGGGTACCCCACGGCTAGCACCACAAAGGGGAAGTGGAACCTCGCCAAAGGCCACACGAAAAGGGGGAGGGAAGGCTCTCGCCAAGAGCTCACAAAGGGAGGAGAGGGTTTCAAGACTGGAAGTTTTTGAATGGATGAAGTCTTCACACTTGTGGTATTTATAGCAAAACCAAAGCCAACCAAGGGCCAAGATCAAGCCATGTGCAAGGCAAGTGTAAGGCCTTGATCAAGCCAAGTGCACCCTAAACCCTACTCCACAAAACACTCCACAAAACAAGCCACAAAGCAAGGCACACTTCAGGCCAATCGCCAAGTGCCAACCCACTGACCGTCCCTCCAAATCGCAACGAGGTGACAAGTGTCACCTCCCGTTGGTCCAAAAGGTTTCGCCTCTCTAAAAATCTGCAAAAATACAAAACGACATAGCCGGAATTTTCCTTCGCAGTTACGCAAAACGCTTCGCCGAAAACGACTCTAACCGTGGCCACAAGCACAGGTAACTTCGGCCAAGCCACCTAGGCGGGGGTGACACGTGTCACCCTCCTATTGGCCCTCATAAAACGTCTATCGAAAAATATCCCCAATACCGGCAATCTCAAAAACAAAGCGGGCCCCACAAAACCGTAAATTTCTCCCGCTGGCCCCACGTGACCATTTCCAAAATAAAATCTCAAAATTCTAATATAATTTAAGAAGCCCATAAACCAAATGGAAACCAATTCTCATTAACGAACCTTTTCTTCACAAATAACCTAAACTTTTCCGCGAAACTCACATCTTTCTTTCTTTTCAAAATTTCTCGCTGCACTCGCACGCACGTCCTCACATACATACCCCGCAACTACGGGTATAACATTCTCCCTCTCCTTAGAAACATTCGCCCCGAATGTTCCTTCTCAAGTCGGATAACGATAAAGTTCCTTCTAACAAGTTGCCGACGCCACGCCGCCACGAACTAACACACGCTCTCTTCTCCCCTAACTCGTTGTACCTTTCTCAACACTCGAACTCTTTCCAAGATCCGTATCACACTTCCGTCAATGCTTCGCTTTCCAACCTTTGGAGTTACTACCTCCAAACTTGGTCATCTTACTAACTTCGATCTCCTTAAGGCCATTCCCGCCTTCACGAACCGATTCTCGTAGAACGATCCACGAACTCATACGATGGTCACCTAAACCTGGCCTAGCATCCTCGTGACCTACCACCGCGAACCACCTCGAACCGACCCCACCACAACCGGGCCGCGGTTGACCTCAAATTGTCCTCAACCCGACCCCACAATCAAGCACATTCTTGTTCCCGATACGAACAATCTAACTAACACACGCCATGAAAGCTAACACTTCCATCTCGCACTACCCATGGACTTATCACACAAATAAATCCCACGATACTACGCACTCTGATAAAGGTCAAACATAAAATAAATCTTTTACTCATGACGACCCTACCTCTAAGGTCTCAATCGTGAAATAGTCTAAGGTTCACACTTACCATGCCCCCATACGTATCCTCCCAACTAAGCATGTTTTCTAACTCACAATTAACACAACGCTATTCGCATAGCACATAATAATGAGACCATCATAACAAGCATACCAAAACTCTAGAGGGTTAGGATATACCGGTTACCGCCCACTCTAATCATAGCCTCACCTGCAGGCGCATAATCAGGCGCGATGAACCACCATCGATCCGGTGGGTCGAGTCGTAACATCCGTATACCCTTGGTCGGACAAGCTCCGCAAAATGGCCCCGCTGGCCGCAAAAATAACAAGCTCCCCGCACCACGACACTCCCGACACGCGTCTACCACATCGACCACACCGAGGTAGGGTGACCGGATCCGCCAACACCCTTACTTCCTCGAAACTCAACCTCGAGCCCCGACCGCCCCGAATACTCAAGGTTGGAGGACCACTCGACCGGGCGGAGGTACAAAACTAGTATGCCGAGGCGGTCCGCCTCGAAAGTCACCAGGACCTCGTTCGCCCTTCTCGCTGATCTTCGTCATTCCGCCGACCTCTCCGTGCCTCACATCCCAGCAGATGAGTCGCATGCGCAATGTCCATGCCCTACCAAGAGCTACTCCCGAACATGCTCGACATGTAATCATCGAGCCTCAGAACATATCGGTGCACTCGATCCTCCATACTAGCTACCAACGCTGACGCATCGCCAATGAGTCGAACTCACATTGTACTCCAACCGCACGCCCGCCTGTTTAAGCATCAAAAATCGTTTACCGCGTTCTCCTCATCCGCGGAGGCAAGAAGTGAGCGAGAAAGCCCCAAAACTCATCCCATACCGCCGGAGGTGCATGCTCTCCCGAGAGCTCCCATGAATCAAACCAATCGATCGCGTATCACGCACCGATGCGAACCAAAGGTCATGCACTCGGTCTCAAGCCTTGATCACCCGCGTGATCCGTCAGAATCGCCGGATGAACTCTCGCGATCATCCTCGTGCCTCACCCATAAAACTCAAGTGCTACAACTCGTAAAGTCCCGTAGCCTCAAACTATCTCGCTCGGGGTGAACCATCGTGCATCGAATCGAATCGGCCAGATCCATTTATCCTCATATCTCGCCACGACTCGCCAAGAATCGGGCCATCTCCTTGTAACCCATCTCCTCTCGCCTGCATCGCGGACCTGAGGCTCGTGTATCGCGTCTCGGCAGCCTATTGCCGCGCTCTAACTCTCGCTGGGCCGGGCGCTACAAAACCCGCTGCCTCAAGCACAACCTCGTGCATCGGCTCGCGCTCGCACTCTCTCTCAGATCTCACTAGCGGTTCTCTACTGCCTTGCCCTTCGTGGCTCGTTGCTTGCGCGGAGGCATAACTGTAAAAACGAGATACGCTGGAGGGTCCAACTTACAACACAACTCTAAGGCACGATCTCGTAATGAGAAGAATGGAAACCAATCCTAAATGTCTCAGCCTCCCGATTATAGATGTGGTGCACAACACATCGATAATCAAGACTCTACTAGACACGGTTCGTAGACACTTTCCGAGGATTAATCGCTCGATACCACTTTTGTAACGACTCCGCCCCGGCTCAAGCATCGTGCCTTATCCCGCACCCTAGTGACACAACATCGAGAAAACCAGCGGAAAATAAAACTTTAAACAAGAAACAAGATATATGATCATAAAACAGTCAACCCAACTGCTACCTTCCAATAACATATATAAATACAACTCTTTCAAAACGAACGCTTTAATCCTTTTTACAAGCCCCGCCCACAACAAGATTACGCACTTAAGATTTACAACGACTATGACGGACAGGTCCCGCCATACCCTCGAATGTACAAGAACCTACAACTCGTGGAACACATACCAAAAGATAATCCTCCGAGAAACGGAGCTTCCCAAAACGCTGAATCGAGATCCTAAGAGCGAGGATCCACGATCGATGTACTTCTACTGCGCAGATTAACGCAGCCCCAAGCGAGGTCAAGATAACAGTACCAAGTATGTGAAATCAGAAATATCAGAATGAAATCATACTAGTCTATATAAAGCAGAGACATGTATGATAACCAAACTAAGGCCACAACATAAAAGCAAATATGTCGACTGTGACTCACGCCTCAAGTCATCACTCAAATATAACTATGGGTCTCACGCCCACAACATCAATCATGTTCGCATCACGGCCGCACGCCCCGAATTCTGCATCGGCAGACATGTCCATGATGCAACAATAATACCAATGCCCCACGGCCACATGCCCCTAATTCTACCTGTAGACACGCCCATGTGACATCAACAATAATAATATACTGGGTGATCAACCCCGCCGCACGCCACATGCCCCCGAATTCTACTCTGTAGACATGTCCATGTAACCACAATAACAATATATCGGTAATTAACCCTACCGCACGGCCGCATGCCCCTAATATCGCGATCGGTAGACATGCCCATGTGACATCAACAACAAGACAAGAATCAAAATGGAAACATACCCGTGGAATTCTCCATCACCGCCAAAGACGCCCAAGTAAGTTCTCAATAAGTCAACCGCCTCTATCGAGAGACGCAGAATACGTAAATACCACACTTGCACAACAAAGGCTATCATCACAAGCATAGGCAAGTTTCACAACAACAAGCATAGGCAAGTTTCACAACAACAAGCATAGGCAAGTTTCACACAACTCAAAGTACTTTCATTTTATGCCAAAGTCCGGTTTTTAACCCCAAAGTACTACATACGTTAAGTTCTTTTAAAAGAGATCCATTACTTTTATAAAAGTCACCCGATACCCGTAGTATTAGGATGACCAACTCACATTCCTTTTCAAAATCAAGTAACAACATTCTTTCCTAAGTTCCAGTTGCCTAGTTTCAATTACTCAAGCTTCTCATTTTCAAATGGTTTCATAGGCCCAAACTTAATCACTGATTCCTTTTAGAACAATTGAGTAATATATGTCTTACGCGAGAGTAGGTTATTCTTGTTTACAACATTCTTATTACAAAGCCATGATCTAGAAAATGTAATATCATTTTGTCTCATCTTAGTTTCTATGCGGATGAGGTTTCTACCGGTTTTAATACGATACATCATTATTCAATACATTTTCCTTTATTAACGCCGCAGTTGGTCCGTCGATACACATTCCGATTTCCAAATCAAGAAACATTATTCCTTTAAATAAAACCAAGTACTCATTACTCACGAATGAGTTTTCACACAAACATTCACATAAAAACAAATAAGTTAAGTCTCTTATCTTATAAGATCAAGTCTCTTAACTTCTAACATCAGTAAACCATTTTCTTTACCTCTCTTAAGACATTATACCTAACTCCCATAAGGCTAGTATAACTTTTTTTAAAACCTTTAAAACCAAGTGTTACTCTCCCTTCAAAACGATTTATAAATCTTTGAAATACATCAAGTTCTTTATTATAACTAGCCGCTTATAATTCACATCGCTACCTTTTAAAACCACAAAGTATTTTCTTACCTACATAAAGTCGTTATAACCAACTTCCCATAAAGCCGTTATAACACTTTATGTTTTAAGAACAATCAAACACGCTTAACACATGTACGCTCACCGCACTACATAGTTCACACATATCATGCTAGAAGAGATAGGAAGAGGTTCACATACCTCGCGACGATTTATCGACAATAAGCAAAATGCTCCAAGTACTACAACCTTGCTAGCCCTTTCCACTCCTCGAGTAGAATACGCTACTCTTAGTACTTTCACCTATAAAGGTCACAAACGTCTATTAACCCCAAAACACAAGTTTCTATCTTTCTACGTAAAATTCGCAGACTTCTCCCCGCAACAACAGAAATCTCCTCCTCTACCGAGGCCGGCCACCAAGCCAACCAGGGGGGGGGGGGGGTTTTACACGTCTAACCGGACGTGTACAATTCTACTCAGCACTACTACACAAGTCTACTACAATACAGTGCAGTTCTTTTCTTTATTCTTCAGGCTTAAGTCAAAAGACATTGCCGCAGTACTAAGCTTAGTTCTATATATAGTATACTTCAACTATATATTCTAATAACATGTAATTTCCAATTACAAATAGAGGGACAAGATAATTACCTCGATAAGCCCATAATTATCCAAGTTAAATGTCGATCCTTAGCAACGTTTAGCTCCAACTCCGGGTGCTCCATCCCGCTCCAAACAACCCTTAGAAGTTCTAACCAACTTCTACTTAAATACTTCAATCAATCAATGAAGATTTTCTTAGGGTTTCGGTTTGAGACTAAAGGGACAAAAGGGTAGTATTTCCGGGCTCTACGTATAGAGGTATCTTTGGAATACTACAAGGTACAAGGCTAAGGTATTTTGGGCATTATAACAATACTAGGAGAAGTATTTCAATACCATGGAGTGGTATTATACTAAAACAACTAGCAGTGGGTACCCCACGGCTAGCACCACAACGGGGGGAAGGGGAACCCCTCGGCCAAAGGCCACACGAAAAGGGGGAGGGGGAAGGCTCTCGGCTAAGAGCTCACAAAGGGGGAGGAGAGGGTTTCAAGACTTGGAAGTTTTTGGAATGGATGAAGTCTTCACACTTAGGGGGGTATTTATAGCAAAACCAAAAGCCAACCAATGGCCAAGATCAAGTCATGTGCAAGGCAAGTGTAAGGCCTTGATCAAGCCAAGTGCACCCTAAACCCTACTCCACAAAACACTCCACAAAACCAGCCACAAAGCAAGGCACACTTCAAGGGGCCAATCGGCCAAGGCCAACCCACCTTGACCGTCCCCTCCAAACCGCCAATGAGGGTGACAAGTGTCACCCTCCCGTTGGTCCAAAAGGTTTCGTCTCTCGGAAAAATCCGCAAAAATACAAAACGACGTAGTCGAATTTTCCTTCGCAAGTTACGCATAAAACGCTTCGTCGAAAACGACTTAACCGTGTCACAAGACAAAGGTAACTTCGCCAAGCCACCTAGGCGGGGGTGACACGTGTCACCCTCCTACTGGCCCTCATAAAACGGCTTTCGAAAAATATCCACAATACCGAAATCTCAAAACAAAGCGCCCACAAAATCAGAATTTCTCCCGTGGGCCCCACGTGACCATTTCCGAAAATAAAATCTCAAAATTCTAATATAATTTAAGAAGCCCATATACCAAATCTGGGAAACCAATTCTCATTAACGAACCTTTTTCTTCACAAATAACCGGAAACTTTTCCGTCGAAAACTCACATCTTTCTTTCTTTTCAAAATTTCAGATTTCGCACGCACGCCCTCACATACATACCTCAGAACTACGGTATAACAGGCTTATGCCTGTGTTATACCGGATGTGGTTCCACAATGGCGAAGTTCTTCTTCGCTGTTTTGAGGCCCCAGCACCGAGCCTCCAGCTTCGCTTAAGGGAAGACTTTAGTGGTCACGGCGAAGCCATTATGTTATTGACCAAGATAGCGGTGCAGCTTTCGTCGCAGGAGGTTATTCGCCGCATGCAGTGTACAGAGGGTAGAGGGCCGCGAGATCTGAGTAAGAGGGCTAGACCGGTTGGTTATTCCGGTGAGTTTTTGGATGAGCTGCCTCGGCAGCGAGTGAGATATTCGTCCCAGCCTACCCAGTACATACCCCCGCAGCTCACAAGTGGGAGATTTGACCCCACAAGGTATTTAGGAGCCGGTCCAAGCTCCAGGGATCGAGGTTCTCAGAGGAGCAGAGGATTTTCTCAGTCGAGGCCACTTATTCCTCAGTGTTCCAGATGTGGTAAGCGTCATTCGGGGAAATGCCGTTATGGCACGGGTCTTTGTTTTTATTGTGGCCGTCCGGGCCATATTCTGAGGGTATGTCCTTTTAGAAGGAGCACCGGTGAGGTGGCTCAGCCTATGAGGCCGGTAGTTGGTTCCCTTTCCTCCACAGCCAGGCCCCCGTGACAGGTGTTCGATGTCACCACGTGGTAGAAGTCAGGGTGGAGTTTATAGTTCTGGCGGTCCTTCGAACCGCAGAGATGACGTGACTACTGGACAGGATCAGGAAGCGACACCGCACGGGGTTACAGGTATAGTTCGATTCTTTTGAATCATACGTGCATTGTTAGATCCAGATTTTGCCTTAGCGTATATGTTTTCCCTTTGTTGCTAGAGTTGTAAAGTTATAGTACCTCATATGTATGGATTATTTGATTAGTAAAGTGAAAAGTTAATAATGTTGACAAGAATGATAAAGTGAACTGAGACTATAGTTGTGTAGAGTTCACAAGTTGTAATTTCCGTAGCGTTGTTAGACCGACAGGAAGATTGTCTGATGAAATACTTTGGCTTATGTGACGAACCTGTAGTGAATAGGGGATAGGGTAAGAAGTACCTTGAGATAAGAGAAAGATTTATTTCAAACTAAGAATGACAAGTTAAGTGTGACGATGAGTCGGGTTATGGACTCATTTCGGGTCAGCCGATAGTATGGAATGGGGTGATGTCAGTTAGAAATGGTCCCGCTATGTGATAGGGTCACGAGGATGCCAGACCCAAGTTTAGTTAATCGTGGTACGAGTTCGTGGATGCGTTCCACCGGAACTAGGTCGTAAGGACCGAGAAGAGCCTTCACGGGAATGTAAGTAACAATATGGCCAAGTTGGTTAGTAACTCCAAGGATTGGAGAATAGAAACAAAATTCGAGATTTTGTACGTATACTAGATGAGTTTGAAAGTACGAGAAAGAATGTCAAGTAAGGAAAGAAAGGAACCTCTAAGGATCCCGTGTTTGGGAAGACTGTAACCTTCGAGTTTTGTGAGAAGGGACCACGGACGGAAGGTCCATTATTATGTTTACGTATGTTATGTGGTGGTCATGTGTGACATCGTTGGTCTTGTGCAGTTTTGATTGAGAGGCATAGTATAGAGTTTATGCCGGAGTTTGTATGGCTTGAAAACCGACTAAGAACATTCGGGGACGAATGTTTCTAAGGGGGGAAGAATGTTACACCCCGTAATTCCAGAACATGTAAAAGAGAATGTACGAAAGGAAACAAGACTTGGAAATTGGTACGAAAGGAAGAATTGTTTTTCCGACGGAAAAATCTTCCGGACGTCGGAAAGGAAAAATGTTCGTTATTGAGAATTGGATTCTCAAAATGCATTATTTGAAGAATATGGAACTTATTAATATTATGGAAATTTATTTTTACGGATTTGGTCATGTGGGGCCCACCCGAGGAATTTTACGTTTTGTGGGGCCCACGAGGGTTACAAAATTTTATGGACGAATGAGAGGGCGACATGTGGCACCCCCACTTAAGGTATTGGTCTAATTAGAGGAGGGGTAATATGTTCATTGACCATCTTGGAAGATAAGTCTTCAAGCTTGATATATTTGACCAAGTCAACTTGTCCACTTGTGCTTAATCGTTGTGATTTTCATCTTAGCCACCCATTTGTTATAGTCTAAGCCCTCCATTGTGTGTTATAAGCTCACTACTAGTGCAAGACTAGCTCATTACACTTAGAAAAATTGAGAGAACATTTGTGCCAAGAGATAGTGCTCTCGGGTTTGGCATGTCCCTCACAAGAAAATTTTGTGATTTTGATCCATTAGCCACAAGACTTAAACCCAATGTCCCTAAGGGTATTATAAGGTTATCTCAATAGAAATATTTCGGAAAAACGGAGTTTTCGTATTAGTCGCAAGGCGGAAACTAAAGGAGTTCTTCAACTTTGAAGTTGGAACTTGAAGATGAGTTCTTCATAGGCTTCTAAGGAGTGCTTGGAGCGGATTGGAACCTAAGGAAAGGAGCTAAGAATTGCTAAGGCGCGACTTTGGAATCTTGGGAATTTTAAGGGCTTTGAAAGGTATAAATTTTGTCGTTTTAGCAACTAAGTTTACTTATTGTTGTAGCTATGGTTATTAGCAAGTATGAGATGTATATTATATAGTTGGATTAGTGTATCGCTATTGAACCCTAAATCCAAAACTAGCATGTTAGCCTTAAGACTACAATTCAAGTTGATTATTCGTTTAAGTCGTCGCATGTTGTATAAAGAAGGAAATTGTAGTTGTTGAAGTGGTTTAGACTATCTAACATGTTAGACCTTAGAACTTGGAATTGTAAAAAGAATTGGAAAGGACTTGTGTTGAGTCATTGTTGGCCGAGAATGACTAGTAAGTATTGAACTACTTCGTATGAATTGTGGGGCGGAATTTTACACGTATGGTAAGGAGTGTAATCCCCTTTTGTTTGGTTGTTGTTTGGAGCCTTAAATGTGGCTTGTTGGTTATTGTATTCGGCCTTGAAAAAGGTGGCAAAGTGAGTAGAAACAAAGGAAGTGCTGCCCGATTTTCCGTAGAATTAGAGACTAAATACTTAGTATTATTCTACATAGAGACTAGAAGTTGATAGCCTTGTTGTGACCTTTATAGGTTGACACTTCTACGTACGGCGTATTCGGCTTAGCTTGTGGATTTAGCCGAAAAGGTATGTGAACTATCTCCTCTTCTAGCATGATTCCTTAAGATTAAGAAAGTATGTTCTACTCCTTAAATGATCCATTCCTTGGTTGTATTTGGATTGCCTAGAATAGAATTTGTTCTATGAACTTCCTTGATTGTACTTTGATGTTTAAATTGTAAGTTGTAAAATCCATTTTCTTAGTGAAGTTTGGATTCTTAAAAGTGAAAGTATTTTACTTAAAGTACATGTAGTCTTGAAAAGGAAGTGGTTTCCAAATCTTTCTAGTGCCTTAGTTCCAAAAACCTAAAGGTCATTATAATGACTTTAGGGGAGTCAAAGGAATGATTTACTTATTTGATTTAAAAGAGGAGAAAGTACATGGTTTAAGAGAAGTAACTTGTCTTAAAGGTGTGAGTTACTTGAAGTTTAAAAGTAGAAGAAACTTGTTTTCTTTATATTAAGAGACTTGAAGTAATTTGAAAGTTGAGAACTTGATTTGTAAGTATGTGATACTTAGTTTTAAAAGCATAAGTCTCTTGGTTATAAAAGGAATGGATAGGTCTAAAACCATAAAGGGTTATAACGGCTTTATGGGAAGTTGGTTATAACGGCTTTATGGAAGATTTAGAAAGTTGTCTATTTTGATTAAAGGGCATAAGTTGCCAAGATTGTGAAAATTTGAAGTTACTTGATTTCAAGCCTTGAAATGAGTTTTCTAAACGTGTAGTAACTTACTTTGAAAAATAGACACACCTTGATACTACGGGTGTTAGTATCTTGGGGCTTTACATAGAAAGGAGTCTTTTATAAAAGAATGTACGTACGTAGTACTTTGGCTTGATAAATTGAGAATTTGTCTAAGTGTGCCTTGATAAGTACTTTGACTTGTTAAAAGAGAATTATTCTATGTATGCCTTGATTAGTACTTTAGCTTGATAAATTGAGAATTTGTCTAAGTGTGCCTTGATAAGTACTTTGACTTGTTAAAAGAGAATTATTCTATGTATGCCTTGATTAGTACTTTGGCTTGATAAATTGAGAATTTGTCTAAGTGTGCCTTGATAAGTACTTTGGCTTGTTAAAAGAGAATTATTCTATGTATGCCTTGATAAGTACTTTGCCTTGATTAATTGAGAATTAGTCTAAGTGTTCCTTGATAAGTACTTTGGCTTGATTGATTGTGAATCATTCTAAGTGTGCCTTTGTAAGGACTTTGGCTTGTTAATTGAGGATTTGCCTACGCAGCCGGAAATAGCCTGTGTGCTATTGGTATATCGCTTCGGGTCAGTCCCGTTTGTGGCATTTGCATAATTGTGGATTTGCTACCCACGATGCGAGGATACCTCATGCAAGTCCGTAGGGCTTACGCGGTGAAATAGTCCCACGCGCTGGTCCAAATGCGCGAGAATACCTCGCGGGTCCGTAAAGACTTATGCGGGTGAAATAGTCCCATGCGAGGAATATCTCATGCGGGTTCGTAAGGGCTTATGCGGGTGAAATAGTCCCATGCGAGGAACATCTCATGCGGGTCCACGCGACTTATACGGGTGAAATAGTCCGTGAGTAGGATTGCTTATCGATCTGCGCGCGTGGTCCCGCTGATCGTGAGCTTCCTATTTTATATTGCAAGTATACTAATATTTGCTCGCGATTGTAAGGTTCAGCTGGCTTACCGATGTTGTAGTATATCATGGATCGCCAATGGCGGAAGGATTCCGCGACATGATTGATGTATGGGCGAGACCCATAGTTATATCTCGAGTAGTGACTTTGAGGCTCGCGCCCTCGACTTGATATGATCGCTATGTGTTATGTATCGTAGGTTGGCTATCATACATGTCTCTGCTTTGTTTAGATCATATGATTTCATTACGCATTTATTGTTCACATACTTGGTACATTCTTCAGACCGACTCCTTCGGCCGCGTCACGCCGCAGCGTAGTACGCTGCTTGGTGATCGGCAGTGTAGGATCCCGCTCGGGTTTTTGGATAGCTCCTCTGTGAGTTTATCTTTTTGGTATATATCCTTCAAGATGTGCTTTGTACGCTTTGGGTACGGGGGCCTTGTCCCGCCATATTTCGCTCAACTCCTAGAGGTTTGTATTCATATGTGGGATTGGACTCGTGTACATTATAGTGTCTTTTTTTTATGTATGTTATAGGGCAGCCTAGTCGGCTTTGCCTTACACGTACGTTGGTTTAAAAAAAAAATGAGCTGTTATTAATTTCCGCAATTTACTTAGTTGTTAAGGTAGAAGGGTGCCTGTGCAGGCACCAATCACGCCCGGTTTGGCGTGATACGCCGTCCTCGAGGACTCCCAATACCGTTCTCAAATGATCAGATGCTCCCGCCTGCGGCGCGAATACACCAAGATATCATCAATGAACACTATAACGAACATATCCAAGAATGGCCTGAACACCCTATTCATCAAATCCATGAATACCGCTGGAGCGTTTGTCAATCCGAAAGACATCACCAACTCATAGTGCCCATACCGGTCCCGAATGCGCCTTCGGATATCCGCTCTCTAACTCGCACTGATGATAACCGTAACGTAGGTCTATCTTGGAAAAACATCTCGCACCTTCAATCGTCAAACAAATCATCAATCTCGGGAGGATATCTGCTTTGATAGTTACCTTGTTCACCGTCAGTAATCAATACACATACGCAGCGCCCCATCCTTCTTTCTTTATAAATAACACCGGCGCCTGCGGAGAAACACTTGGCCCGATAAAACCTTTCTCCAAAGAAATCTTTCACCGGTCCTTCAATTCCTTCAACTCGCAAGTGCCATTCTGTATGGCGAATAGATATTCGGTCGAGTGTCCGCGCCAAATCGATGCAAAACTCAATCTCCTCTCGTGAGGGATACCCTAAGTTCGTCTGGGAATACGCCCGAAACTCTCTAACAATCGGACCGATCAAGGTCCTAGATCTCACCGTGATTTAATACCCGAACCAAATGGTAAATATACCCTTCCGCACCATCTTCCTAGCCTTGAGGTAAGAAATAAACCTACCCTGCGATGCAAGATTCCTCTTCCACTGAGCAACCGGCTCACCAGAAACCTAACCGAACTAACCTCTCTCTCATCCACATTGGCATAGCAAGACGCTAGCCAATCCATACCCATAATCACATCGGTTCGCTATATCCAACTCTATCAAGTTAGCTAGAGTCTGACAACCATCTATAGTCACTGGGCAAGCCTTATATACCCGCTCAGCTACCACTGAAGCACCTACCGGCGTAGCCACCTCAAAGGATTCTATGGACTCTGGCTCTATCCCTATTCTATCGAATATGAGGAGATATATAGGACAAGGTAGAACTCGATCTATCAAAGCATATACATCACAAAGAAGAAACCAATAATGTACCGTGACGACATCGTGACGCCCCGGTCCTCGACGATCGACATAGCATAGATGCGGTTCGAGGACCGGAACTAGAACCCCGCCGCGACTCGCCGCGCTCGCTGGCCCGTGAACACCTCGCCCGGCGCATAACCATCAAGATGAAGACCCAAAGAATCGAATCGGGCCGAGCCATAGCATTTCCGCCGCCTCTGGTCGGATAATCTCTCTTCAAATGGCCTCGCCACAAGAGTAATAAGCTCGGAGGAACACGACACCCCTATAATGGCAATCACCACATCGACCACACCGAGGCATAGGTGGCCTCATCTCGCCGGAACTCGTCCTCCGAAACCCGGCCTCGAACCCCGCCCCGCCTCGAATACTCAGACGCCCAAGATGGTGGAAGAGCGCTCGACCGGCCGTGGTGCAAATCTGGTCCGCCGGGTTGTCTACCCTAAAACTACCAGAGGACCTGATGTCATGGCCTCTCTTCTCGCTGATATCTGCCGATCCGCCGCTGCGTTCACACCTGCGTGCATATGCTCGCATGCGGCAATGTCCATGCCCGGTGAAGAGCTACTCCGTGCAACTCTCGCCAAGTGATCATTGAGTCTCGTGACATAGCGGTGCACCCCGCCCTCCATGTTCGCTACCAAAGCGGCACATACCGAGCCAATGAGTCAAACTCCACGTTGTATTCGACCGCCCGCCCACTGCCTCGTGTCAAAAATCTATCGGCCCGATCCCTCCTCATCTGCGGAGGCAAGAAATGGCCAAGTAACGCCTCTAAGAACTCGTCCCAAATAGCTGGAAGCACATGCTCCCCCCGGGACAGTTCCCATGAATCATACTACCAATCGCAGTGTCCCGCACCGTCGCGAACCTAGTACCACCGACTCGGTCTCCAAGCCCCGATCACCTCATGATCCGTCAGAATCGCCGGATGAACTCCCGAGGATCATCCTCGTGCCTCACCCATAAAACTCGTGGGCTGCAACTCAAAAGTCCTCGCCTCAAGCTAGCAGCTCTGGTTGACTACGGTACCGTAATCGCTGCTCTCGCTTATCTCACGTTCGCCACGATCTCGCCAGAATCGGGCCATCTCCTTGTAGCCCATATCCTTCGCCTCGCCTGGATCGAGGCTCGTACCGCGTCTCGTGGCCGCCGTTGCCTCGCATCACTGGGTTGGCGACGTTGTAGAACTCGCCGTCCGAAACACCTCATCTGGTAAGGACTACGCCTGTGCCCTGGTAACCCTCGGTGCCCTACTAGTAGTTCCCTCTAATGCCTTGCCCTTCTGGGCCACGGTTGCCTTGAGTGGAGGCATAACTGATACAGGAAAAATACGTCAGAGGAAATTCAACCTATAACACAGCTCTATTGCACGATCTTAGAGTGAAAGAATGGAAACCAATCCTAAATATCATGCAGCCTCCTGATTATAGATGTGGTGCACAACACACCGATAATCAAGACTCTACTAGATACGGCCTGTAGACCCTTTCCGAGGATTAACTGCTCTGATACCACTTTTGTCACGACCCGACCCCGGATCCGTGACCGGTGCCTTGACCCGGGCACCCTTGTGACACAACATCAGAGAAAACCAGCGGAATATAAACTCAAAGTAAACAACCATAATGATATAAATAGTCTAGCCCAAAATGGCTACCCCAAAAGTACATAAAGCCGAACAGCTACATCCTTAAACAAACCAAGTTATGACAAGACTACAGGCCTCTAAGAATGAGTAACACTATGATGGGACAGGGCCCCATCATGCCCCTGAATGTACAAAATATCAACAACACCAGGGAGAACCATACCAAAAGTCGAGCCTCCGATGAAATGGAGCTCCTGACACCTGAGTAAAAGATCCTAGGAATGAGAATCTACCACCTGCTTTCCCTTACCTGCGGCATGAACGCAACCCCCGAGGAAGGGGGTCAGTACACAACGTACCAAGTATGTAAACGGAAAATATCAGAGTAATATCATAAGTCAAAAATAAGTGAGTCATAGATAAAAATCAATTTCTCAGACCGTGCCTTACTAACAATGAGAGTAACAAGTATAAAACTTATAGCATAAAAATAGGAGGCTCACGATCAAAACAGGGTACCTCGCCCGTAGTATCATTAAGCAATCCTACTCCTGGGACTATTTCACCCGCATGGGTCCTGTGGACCCGCATGAGGTCATCCGCCTCGTCATGGGACTATTTCACCCGCATGGATCCTGTGGACCCGCATGAGTACCATCGCCGTACTCGCATGGGACTATTTCACCCGCATGGATCCTGTGGTCCGGATCCGCATGAGTGCAAGCGCCGCACTCGCATCATGGGTAGCAAATCCATGGCATAAATAATAACCCGGGGTTTACCCCGTAATAATATAAATATATAACATAGCTCATCCGGCTATCATACATAACATAAGCACTACCGGCCTATCATATCACAACATAAGCGCTACCGGCCTATCATATCATACATAAGCGCTACCGGCCTATCATATCATACATAAGCACTACCGGCTTATTATAACATAAGCAAGTTAAGAAATCCCCTAACTTCTTATTAACATTATTAGTATATCCTCTCATTTTAGTATCTTAAGGCACTAACATGTCTTTTAATAGAAAATCCGGAAATTCAACCCAAGTACCATGTACTTCTAACTTTTTAAGAAAAACTCTTTTTATACAAGGATTTCAAGATACTAATCACCATAGTATCAAGTTACGATTTCTTTTCAAGACAAGTCACATTTCCTTTTTAGAAATATAATAGGCTTCTAAATCAAGTGACTTCATTTCCTTTAAAACCTTAGGCAACCCATGCCTAAAAATCAATTCACCTTTCTTAGTTTCAAATCCTTTACCCGTACTTGTTTTAATTAGAGTAAACTTTTCTTTGTGAACCTTTCAAGAAAACTAATATAACCAACTTCCCATAAAGTCATTATATTAGCGTTATCCCTTTGTCAAATACATTTTCCCATAAAGTCATTATATTAGCGTTATCCCTTTGTCAAATACATTTTCCCTCAATCCAAGAGACTTATACTTTTGAAATGAAACAAGTATCATTATACTTTAAAACAAGTGAAGATTATCAAATCTTGTACGTATAACGTACTACATAGATACAACTATTCATGCTCAAGAGATAGGAAAGCTCTACATACCTCTTCGGTCAATCCACTTGCTAAGTCCAACTACCGCAAGTAATATGTCAACCTATAATAACCATAGTGCGTTTATTAACCTCTAATTTCAATGTAGAAATAATCTAATTTCAAAGCCCCTAATTCTATGGAAAATTGGGCAGCATTTCCTTTGTTTCTACATATTTTGCCACCTTTCTCAAGGCCGAATTCAACATCCAAATGCCACATTTAAGGCTCAACAATCCAAACATACACAAAGGGGATTACACACCTAATCTTGGGTGTGTAAAATTCTGCCCCAAAAGTTATAATAATACACTTAACAATTCTAAAGTAGTTTGTAGGCTACAACATGCTCATAATATCTCTTTAGCCAAATCCTTCATACCCAACCCACATTTTTTGCATGCAATGACTCTAATAGCATCATTTAATCTCACAAGTACTTTCTTCTTAACATGCAACACTAAAAACTAATAATAGAGGAAGAATCATTACCTTAAAGCTTTAGCCGAATTTATCCAACAATTTGCTAGCTTCTATTCCAAGAACACCACCACAACAACCTTTACAAGCTAGCCACAAGCTTCCTTCTTACCTTTTACTTTTTCAGATTTTTCCTAAGGCTAGAATATCTCTTGGAGTTTTAGAGAGAAGGAGGAGCTTGAAATAATTAAGAGAGAAGGACGAGCTTTTTCTAAGAGAGAGATGAAAGATGACCAAGTCTTTAAGACTTGGTCAATATAATGCATGCAAAAATCAGATGGGGGGGAACACTTGTCACCCACCCATGCCCTTTTAAAAGAAAAGATTAGATTTTCCTAACTTTTTCCACCAGATTTCCCGCCTGCCAAGGCTGCGGCCGCCCGCGCGCGCGCTGCGCGACTCTGACTGAACTTTCCGCCGCGCCCTACTTCCGGTGTCGCGACTGAAACTTCAGACCCTCGATATTCCGCGCGCTCGTTTTCCGCGCCGCGGCCCTACAATCACCCGCCTTGGCGCCGCGGCGCTGAGACCCCTGACCGCGGTCCCGACCTGAACCACGGGGTATAACACCCCCCCCCCCCCCACAATGGTCTTGGACGAAAATATTCAAGGGTAAGATGGTCATTGACCATGGTAGATGAATAAGTCTTGCTAGCTTGAGATTGTTGACTTGTCAACTTGTCCACTTGGCTAATTAATTAATGATCTTCATCCTAGACACACATTTGTTATAATGTTGACCCTTCCTTGTGTTATATATACACACTAGTGCAAGACTTGTCTTCAACACTTAGAAAAATTTGAGGGAACTTTAAGCTAGCACTTAGGAGCTCTCGGCTTTGATTAAATTCCCACACAAAATTTTTAGTTTGTGATCCATTATTCACAAGACTTTAACCCAAGGTCCCTATGGGTATTATAAGGATATCTCAATAGAAAGATATCAGAAAAACGACGTTTTCACGTTAGTCGCAAGGCGAAAACCTAAGTCGTTTTCACAAGTTTGGATTGGAAATGGAAGAGAAGTTGGTTGTAAACTTCTAAGGGCTTCAAATAGCGGATTGGAGCATAAAGGAAAGTAGCTAAGAATTTCTAAGGAGCGACTTTGAATCTTGGAAATTTTAAGGGCTTGTAAAGGTATAAATCTTGTCGTTTTAGCAATTAAAGTTTACTTATCATTGTAGTTATGGATATTAGCAAGCATGAGGTATATATTATGAAGTTTGATAAGTGTATTGACTATTGGAACCCTAATCCGAAAACTAGCATGTTTAGCCTTACGATTACAATTCAAGTTGATTATTAGTTTAAGTCGTCACATGTTATATAAAGAAGGAATTATAGTTGTTAAAGTTGTCTATGACTATATTACATGTTAGACCTACGAACTTGGATTGGAAAAGACTTTGTATTGTTGAATAAGTTAGCCGAGAATGGCTTTGATTATGGACTTAGTTGGTATTAATTGTGGGGCAGAATTTTATACGTATTGTAAGGCGTGTAATCCCCTTTGGTTGTTTGTTGTATTGAGCCTTAAATGTGGCATGTTGGTTATTGATTATCGGGCCTTGAAAAAGGTGGAAAAGTATGTAGAAACAAAGGAAGTGTTGCCCGATTTTCCGTAGAATAAGAGACAGTATACTTAGTATTATTCTACGTTAGAAACTAGAAATTGATAGTCATGTTGTGACCATTATAGGTTGACAATTCTACGTGTGGCGTATTCGACTTAGCTTGCGGATTAAGCCGAAAAGGTATGTGAACTATCTCGTCTTCTAGCATGATTCCTTAAGATAAAGAAAGTATGTCCTACTCCTTAAATGATCCATTCCTTGGTTGTACTTGGATTGCCTAATGTAGAATTTGTTCTATATACTTCCTTGATTGTACTTTGATGTTTTAATTGTAAGTTTTTATAATCCATTTCCTTAGTGAAGTTGGATTCTCAAAAGTGAAAGTATTTTACTTAAAGTACATAGAGTCTTGAAAAGGAAGTGGTTTCCAAATCTTTTGGCTAGTGTCTTAGTTCCAAAACCTAAAGGTCGTTATAATGACTTTAGGGGAGTCGTAGGAGTGATTTACTTAATTGTTTTAAAAGAGGAGAAATGACATGATTTAAGAGAAGTAACTTGTTTTAAAGGTGTGAGTTACTTGAGGTTTAAAAGTAGAAAAAACTTGATTTCTAAATATTAAGAGACTTGAAGTATTTTGAAAGTTAAGAAACTTGATTTGTAAGTATGTGATACTTGGTTTTAAAAGTGTAAGTCTTTTGGATATAAAAAGGAATGAATTGGTCTAAAATCATAAAGGGTTATAACAGCTTTATGGGAAGTTGGTTATAACGGCTTTATGGAAGGTTAAGAAAGTTATCTATTTTGATTAATGGGCATAAGTTGCCTAGATTGTGAAAATTTGAAGTTACTTGGTTTCAAGCTTTGAAATGAGTTTCTAAAAGTATAGTAAATTACTTTGAAAAATAGACACGCATTGATACTACGGGTGTTAGCATCTTGGGATTTTACATTAAAAAGAGTCTTTTGAAAAGAATGTACGTACGTAGTACTTTGGCTTGTTAAATGAGAATTATTCTATTTGTGCCTTGATAAGTACTTTGGCTTGTTAAATGAGAATTATTCTATTTGTGCCTTGATAAGTACTTTGGCTTGTTAAATGAGAATTATTCTATTTGTGCCTTGATAAGTACTTTGGCTTGTTAAATGAGAACTATTCTATTTGCGCCTTGATAGTATTTTGGCTTGCTTGAATAAGTATTTTTCTTGGATAGCTCCATCTGTTCTGGAGTTTATCATTTTGGTATAGATCATTCAGTAAAGGCTTTTGTACAGTTATAGGTACGGCGGGGCCTTGTCCCGTCATATTTTAGTAAAACTCTTAGAGGTCTGTATTCATATGTGGGATTGGACTCATGTACAGTGTAGTGTCTTTTGATTATGTATATTATATGGCAGCCTTGTCGGCTTTGCCCTTGCACGTATGTTGGTTTTTGTTTTTAAAAAAAAATGAGGTGTTATTTAAATTCTGCAGTTTACTTGTGTCAGTTAGGTAGAACGGTGCCTGTGTAGGCACCGCCACGGCCGGTTCGGGCGTGACAGAGTGGTATCGAGCAATACCCTGAATGTTTACAGACCGTGTCTAGTAGAGTCTTGATTATCGGTGTGTTGCGCGCCACACCCATAAACAGAAGGCTACAGGACATTTAGGAGTTGGTTTCTATTCTTCTCACTCTGAGATCGTGCCATAGAGCTATGTTAGTAAGATAATTCCTCTCTGACGTATTTTTGGGTTACAACTATGCCTCCGCGAGGGCACGCCTGTGGCGGCAAAGGAGTAGCAGGAACTACCAGTCAGACTCAGAGAGTTGATAGGGCTCATGCCCAGGGTATGCCGGATATTGTGCCGCAGTCGGCAAGTTCTTCTGCGCTAGGTTTTGAGGCCCCAGCACCAGAGCCTCCAGTTTCTCAGTTAGGAGAAGACTATAGGGTCATAAGGGAAGCAGTTATGTTATTGACCAAGATAGCGGTGCTGCAGTTTTGTTATACCCCATATTTCCAGAGTATGTACGCAAGGGCGTACGTATAAAAGTTTAAGCCTTAAGTAGGCAAAGGGACGAAATTTGTGCGCAACTAGCGAAAAGAATTGTTTTCCGACGAAACGTTTTCCGGACTTTGCGAAGGGAAAATTACGGCTATGTCATTTATATTTTTTTGCGGATTTTTCCGAGAGATGAAATATTTTGGGCCAACGAGAGGGCGACACTTGTCACCCTCAAGTGGACGAAATTGTGGGTGTTTTCTTGCCCAATTTTTGGTCAAGGAGTTGGTAGGATATTTTGTAGATATTTTGTGTAGTAGATGAGGAAGTGGGACCCACACACACTTGTCCAAATCTTGACCTTACACTTGCCTACCACTTGTCTCAATCTTGGCCATTGGTTGGCCTATAAATACCCCCCTTAGTTGAAGAACTTGTTCATCCACACTTAGACATTTCCAAGTCTAAAAATCCCTCTCTCCCTTTATGTAGTTTTCGTCCAAGCCTCCCCGTCCCCCCTTGAGAAGTCCTCGGCCGAGAGTACCCCCCCCCCCCCCCCCTTTGGTAGAAAAGTATTCTCCAAGTATTGTTACTATTCCAAAATACCTTGGCCCAAATACCTTGTAGTATTCCAAGGTTACACCTATACTAAAAGCCCATAAATACTATTATACTTTCCTTCAGTCACAAAACGAAACCCTAAGGAAAATCTTCATAGCCGGTTGAAGTAGTAAGAAGAAGTTGCGTAGAACTTCTAAGGGTTGTTTGGAGCGGTTGAGCGCTCGAGTAGGAGCTAAACGTTGCTCAGGATCGACATTTAAACTTGGATAATTTTGGGCTTATCGAGGTAAATACTCTTGACCTTCTATAGTAATTGGAAATTACATACTGTAGTAGTATAGAAATGAGTATAAGATATATACAAGGAAGGTATATAAGAAGGAATTGAATCAGATTTACATAGGACTGTATTTACAGTAGACTTGTGAAGTTTGGCGGGTAGGGAAGTGCTGCCCAATTTTCCGTAGAATCTTGTATCTAGATTTATTCTACCGAGTAGTCTAGACATTGATAGACTTGTATAATCGTTATAGGTTGAAGTTCTGCGAGTAGCATGTTCTACTTGAAAGGTGGACAAGGCTAACCGGGTTATAGCGGTGGAGCATTTTGCTATTAGTCGATAATCGTCGCGAGGTATGTGATTCTTCCTATCCTCTTGAGCATGATATTTTAAAAGAATATATATAGTACCGTAGACGTACGTGTGTTAACTGAACGTGGTTTTACTGCGATGTCTTTTGACTTGAGTCTAAATAATAAGAATCTTGAAGTATTTCAAAAGAATTAAGAAACCGTTTTGAAAGAAGAGTAATACTTGGTTTTAAAAGCTTAAGAGTTATACTAGCTTTATGGGAAGTTAGGTATAACGACTTAAGAGAGATAAAAAGAACGGGTTATTGATTTTAGAAGTTAAGAGACTTGATCTTAAAAGATAAGAGACTTGACTTAAATTGAATTAATATGAATTTTGTTAAAAAGTGTGAAACCTCATTCGTGAGTAATGAGTACTTGGTTTTTTTAAAAGGAATAATGTTTTACTGATTTCGGAAATCAGAATAAGTATCGAACAAACCACTGCAGCGCTAATAAAGGGAAATTTATTGACTAATTAAGTATTATAAAAACCAGTAGAAACCTCCATATGCATAGAAGCTAAGATGAGACTAAGTGATATTACATTTCCTAGAATCATGGCTGCATTAATAAGATTGTTATGAACAAGAATAACCTACTCACATATAAGGCATATGTTTCTCAAATTGTTTTAAAGGAGAATTACATTTATTAAGTGATTAAAACTATGAACTACGAAACCTTTCGAAAATGAGAAACTTAAGCATTTGAAATTAGGAAAACTTGAACGTTTGGAAAATAATGTTGTTACTTGATTTTACAAAGGGAAGTGTTTTGGTTTACTTAAAAAGATAGTCACTCTATTTTTTATACTACGGGTATTGTGTGACTTTTGTGAAAGAAACGTATCTTTTAAAGAATTAACGTACGTAGTACTTGGGGGTTTGAAAGCCCGAACTTATTGACATAGAATAGAAAGTACCTTGTGTGAATAACTTGACTATGTTGGTTTGTGATAGCCTTGTAATACTTTCTTGTTGGTTTGATAAATAAACATGTTAGGATGCTACGTGTGTTAGTGTCTTGTAATGTTGTGTAAGGGGTTTCTTGATTGTGCTTATGTTGTTTAACGATAAGTCGTTATGTTAGTATTATATCACTCACCTTGACTTGATCCCGGTTAAGTTGCCTCCAACGCGGGTAGACTCAAAGTGTCCGACCATGATTCGAGAATACCTCACGCGGGTCCAGGGACCTATGCGAGCTACGAGTTCCGTGTTAGCCGCGGCCTTTGTGGTCACGCGTCTATGTGGCTACGCGGATTGCGAGTCCGGGACGTTGTCGGGAGTAGCTACCCTCGACGCGGAATACCTCACGCGGCCTATGTGAGTGGCCTATGCGGAGTCTGCGGGAAGTTCCAGACTAGACGCGCATTAGATATCATGCGGCAGTGGCCAACTTCGATCATGTGGCGGTCTAGACAGATCTCATGATACGCTTTATGACATTGTTGGTACGTGGGTTTTAGTAGTCGGCTATGCCTTCGCATTTACCCCGCACGGTTTTATTATGACACAGTGGGACTCGTGTTCATGTGTATTCCTCGTGCTTTTATATCATAGATCAAGGCGTGAGAAGGTATTCCACGGCATGATTGATGTTGTGGGCGTGAGACCCATAGTTATATTTGAGTGATGACTTTGAGGGCGTGAGTCCACGACTTGACATGATCGCTATTTATTGTGAATCGTAGTTTGGTTATCATACATGTCTCTTTGCTTTATATAGACTACTATGATTTCATTTACGATTTTCGATTCCACATACTTGGTACAGTTATCGACTCCTTCGGCCGCGTTCATGCCGCAGTAGAAGTACACCGCCGCCGATCCTCGCCTAGGATCACAGTTCAGCGTTTTGGGAAGCTCCGTTTCTCCGGAGGCTTATCAGTGGTATAGTCCCCTGTCGTTGTAGGTACTTACATTCAGGGGTATGGCGGGGCCCTGTCCCGCCATTGTTGTTTTATCATTCTTAGAGGTCTGTAGTACTGTTGTGGGCAGAGTTTGTAAAAGAGATGTAACTGTTCGGATTTAAGTTTTTATATATATATATGCCGAAAGGCAACTTTTCTCAGATAAACTGTTTCACACTTCTTATTATTTCATGTCTTGTTTTATATTCCGCTGATTACTCTGATGTATGCCTACTTGGGTGCCTCGTAGGCACTACCACGCCCGGTTCGGTCGTGACAAAAGTGGTATCAGAGCAGTTAATCCTCGGAAAGTGTCTACAGACCGTATCTAGTAGAGTCTTGATTATCGGTGTGTTGTGCACCACATCAATAATCAGGAGGCTATAGGATATTTAGGATTGGTTTCCATTCTTCTCACTCTGAGATCGTGCCTTAGATCTGCGTTATAAGTTGGACCCCTCTAACGTATTTCCTTCCCGCACCAGTTATGCCTCCGCGTAAGGCAACCCGGCCTGAGGCAAGGCAAAGCGAGGAGCCGCGAGCAGTAAATCAGAGGGTTACGAGGCACAGCCCAATCATCACCGGGTGGTGCTTCATTCGGGAGTTCTGCGACGCCGCCCAAAGCAGAGTTTAGCACATGCGGCAGTAGCTCCTCGCGCCATGATATATGAGCCTTCAGTTCCACGACCGGGAACAAAGAATATGGATTACAAAGGAATGAAACTGTTACTATCTAGGATTTTAGCAACCAGGGAATATAGAGTGCACCGATATATCACGGGTCTTGATGACTATCTAAAGAAAGGTTGTGCAAAAGTAGCTCTTCAGTCAGGCATGGATATTGCCCGCGTACGGGCTTATGCGCAGCAGGCCGAGAAACGTAGGGATCGACGGGTTAACCAAGAGCAGCAGAAGAGGGCCAGATCGGCAGGGTCCTTTGGTAACTTTCGAGGCGAATCGCCCAAAGAGCAGATCGATATGCGCCCGCTACGCAGAGTGGTCCTCCGCAGGTTCGTGACGCTCGAGTATGCCGAGTTGGTCGAGCTCCGTGGCTTCGGTTCACAGATACACGTAGTTCTAGCCACCGAGTTCGATTTTTCCTCGTTGTTCACACAGGCAGCGCCATCCCGGAATGTCGTCTTATTGATGGTGCTTGTTTTACTTGCGGCCGTCAGGGCCATGTGTCAAAAAGATGTCCTAGTAGGAGGGATGCAAGTAGGAGGACTCAGCTTACCAGATCAGTTGCGGATTCAGTGGCTCGGAGAGGAAGGGTTGTTAGCCAGAGGAGGCCATCCCCACCTCGGTGTGGCCGTTGTGGTAGATTTCATTGTGGGGAGTGTCGTACTTCTTCGACAGCTTGTTTTTCTATGCGCCCAACAGGGCAGGATTGATTAGAACGACAAAGGGAAGTGAAGCAGTAGATGCAGGTATATCCTTAACCCTCTAGAGATTAGTATGTGTGATAAGATGAGTATATCTTAAGTGTTATGTTCAGGTAACATTGTGTTAATCGTGATTAGAATCATGGTTAGTTAAAAGATGTAAGATTGGGGATAAGGAAAGTGTGAGCCTTAGAGTATTGTACGTAGAGACCTTAGAGGCAAGGCCATCTTGAGTAAAAGATTTATTTTATGTTTGACCTCTATCGGAGTGCATAGTATACGCGGGGTATGTTGTGTGATAAGTCCCTGAGTGGTATGAAATGAAAGAGGGTAGTTGAGCTAAGAAGACCACTAGGTTTTCGTGACTCGATGGTGAGATTGTTCCGGATCGGGGAACAAGAGTTTTTGCGCGATAGCAGGTCGGGTTGAGGACCGATCGCGGGTCAACCCGCGGCCTTTATCGCGTGGGTCAATTCGAGGTGGTCCCGCCAGGTGGTGGGGTCACGAGGGTGTTAGGCCCAAGTTTAGTTAACCAGCGTACGAGTTCGTGGATGTGTTCGACTAGTAGTCGGCCGATGAGGTCAGCCCATCTTATCTTTCAGTCAGGACCGTTTACTCGGCAGAGGGTTATGCGAGATATTATATCGGGAAGGTTGTAAGGTTTCACGAGGTGCCTACTTTCACCTTATGACAGGCAGTGGAGCCCAGGTTGCGGCTATTTCTTTTCTGGAGGTTTTACCAAGCAGGGTTAGGAACTCAGGTGAGTCTCGATCGCATTCGCCTCGGCCGTTGTTTGGATTTCAGGGGTAACTGTAAGGATTATTCGCCTCTTGGTTGAGTGTGTATTATAATAGCTACCATATCAGTATTCGGATATCGCCTTATGACTCCTTGTAGGGGCGTGTCACGACCCATTCCGGGGCCCGTGACTGGTGCCTTACCGGGGCACCCAAGTAGTCATACATCAGAGTAATCAGCGGAAACATAAAGCAAGACATGAAACAGTTTATAAAACAAGACACAGATTTTGTGAGAAAACATCGCTTTCGATATATATATAATCATGTTTTAGCAGCATCCGACAATCGCATAACATGACTACGCACTTAAGGAAATATACAACTATGGCGGACAGTGGCCCCGCCATACCTCGATCAGAAAAACTATCTACAACAGGAGATCATACCAAAAGTAGAGCCTCCAAGAGATGGAGCTCCCGACACCAACGTAGATCCTAAGGATGCGGATCTAGCACTGCTGCCCTTACTGCGGCATGAACGCAGCCTCGAGGAGGTCAAGACAACAGTACTAAGTATGCGAAATCAGTAAAGTACTTAAATGAAAACATATCATTTTTAAAACCGGTTTACAAATATGTGAAACAACCAAGGAAACCGCACGTAGTGCCACATCACAAACAAGAGCAACAATAGTAATCAGAATAGGTCTTGTCTAGGCTGCGAATGATCGAAACAGGCCACTCGCCATATCATTCTGCAAGCCTAATCCTGGACTCCCGGAGTCCGCATAGGCCACTCACATGGGCCCGCATGAGGTATAACCCCGCATCGAGGGTAGCTACTCCTCGGCATCGTCCTGGACTCGCTGTCCGCATGGCCACATAGACCGCATGAGGCATAACCCCGCATACTAACTCGAACTCAGAGCTCGCATAGGCCCCCTCGACCCGCATGAGGTATTCTCGAATCATGGTCCTGCATCACCGAGTCTACCCCAGACGGAGGCAGCCTAACCCCTGTATCATCTCAAGAGGTGAGTGATAGTATACTAACATAACAACTTATCTTTTAAGTAACATAAGCACAACAAGGATACTCACCTATACAAACGTTACAAGATACTAACACACATAGCATCATATCATGTCTACTTATCAAACCATCTTATTATTCTTTTCACAATATAAGTCTGTTATAAACACATAGGCAAACTTGTTTCTTTTATCAATCTTAAGTGGTTATACTTACTTCCCATAAAGCTAGTATAACTCTTAAGCTTCGCTTTTTTAAAACCAATTAGTTCTCTTCATAATATGATTCAAGAGTCTTTTGAAATGTTTCCAGATTCTTTATTATTCAAAGCTTAAGCGTGAGGCATTGCCGTAAGTATTATTCGAGCTTAAGCCAGGCATCACGTAAGTATTATTCAGCTTAAGTCAAAGACATTGCCATAGTTATTATCCGCTTAACACATGTACGCTCACCGTACTATATATATTGTAAAATATCATGCTTTAGGAAGAATCACATACCTTCTCAAATAAAACCACCGCCAAGTCAATATGTCGCGCAGAGAGTCACCTATAATAGTCACAGATATCTATCAAAGACTACTCGAGGGTCATTCTAAACAGAGGGTTCACAATTCTATGGAAAGTTGGGCAGCACAACCCTACCCGTGAGCTATATGAGTTCATCAGTGAAAACAAATTCTACGCGAGTACGATTCAATTATTCTTCTTTAAACCCTTCTACCGTGATAGCAGTTCAATTCTATTCGTGATATTCTTCTAAGTATTTATACTATTCTTATTCTACAAAGAAGTATTCTCTAATTCAAAAGAGGGTTAGGATTAGTTACCCTGTAAGCCCAATAATATCCTAGAAAAGTCGCGCCTGAGCAAGGTTTTGCTCCTAAGTTGTATGCTCCAATGAAACCTTAGAAGTTCTTCACAACTTCTACTAAGTACTAAGGTATTTGGGCTAGGTATTTTGGGCATTATAACAATACAAGAAGGCAACTTTTCTACCAAGGGAGGGGGTAGGTTTCGCCAGGCTAGGGGTGGGTAGCCGCCAAGCTTCTCAAGGCGGGGTGTGTTGGACGAATTGCTTACAAAGGGAGAGGGAAGGATTTTTAGACTTGAAAGCTTTTGTGGATGAAGAACTCTTCATCTCAAGAGGGTATTTATAGGTCAAGACATGGCCAACCAATGGCCAAGATTTAGCCAAGTGCTAGGCAAGTGTAATGTCAACATTATCTCAAGTGTACCTAGCCAACTTGCACACAAAATATCTAACCAACTTTATGACAAGGATGGTCATCCATTTGGCCCTATTGACGTCACAAGTCCACCAATGAGAGGTGGCAAGTGTCGCCTCTCGTTGGTCCAAAGTGTTACGCCTCTGAAAATCCGCAAAAATTAGAAATGACATAGCCGGAATTTATCCTACGAAAGTCGTGGAAACGCTTTCGCCTAAAATCGTCGCTTTGAGAGTCAGGCCTAAAAATCGTCCAAGGCCTAACTTTAAGACCAAACTTTTTGTACGTATTCCTTTACGTACATACTCTGGAAATACGGGGTATAACATTCTCCCCTCCTTAGAAACATTCGTCCCGAATGTTCCTTCCCAAGACAGATAACGAAAAGGTTCTTCATAACTTAAACAGTTGCAAAAGCCACACACGGCCATAAACAACACTTAAGCATAAACGATAATGAAGATTTACAAGTAGGAAAGTGAATTACCTGGAGGGGTGGGGAACAGGTGAGGATACTTCTGCCTCATGTCCTCCTCGGCTTCCCACGTCATCTCCTCCTCGAGCCTGCTCCGCCACAAGACTTTGAAGGAAGCCTCGTCCTTCGTCCGCAGACGCCTCACCTGAAGATCGATTATCGCTATTGGAATCTCCTCATACGATAACCCCTCGGTCACCTGGACATCGTCAATCGGATGTACCCTAGATGGATCCGATACATCTCTCAAAGATAGAAACGTGAAACATCGATGCACCGCTTCCAGATCGGACGGCAGATCCAACTCATAGGCAACCTTGCCTACCTCGCGGACAATCCAAACGCCCAATGTACCTGGCCGAAGTTTCTTCTCCCGAATCTCATCACACCCTTCATGGGTGACACCTTCAGGAAAACCCAATCATCAATCAGAAACTCCGATGTCGACGACGATGATCTCGCATACGACTTGCCGACTCGAGCCGTCAATAGCCGCCTTGATAAGCTTCACCTTATCCATCGCCGCTGTACCAAACCGTCCCACTAGCCGCACTCTCGCCCACCTCGAACCAACCTATAGGCGATCTGCACTTCCTCCCATACAAGGCCTCATAAGGCGCCATCTGAATACTGGAGTGGTAGCTATTATTATACGCGAACTCAACTAGAGGCAAATGATCCTCCCAACTACCACTGAAGTCAATAACACAGCTCGCAGCATATCCTCAAGAGTCTGGATAGTGCGCTCGCCTCGTCCGTCTGCTCAGGATGAAATGCAGATCGTGCTCACTCGTCCCCTAAACCTCTCGAAGGACCTCCGAGTTGGCCAGAACCGGGCTCTCGTCGATATGATCGGGTAGGGACTCCATGCACCGACGATCTCTGATGTAAAGTCCGCATAATCCTCACCAAAAGTCGCCCGACGGAAGAAAGTGGGCTGATTTCACCGTCGACGATAACCCATATAGAATCATGTCTCCTCCGAGCGAGGTAATCCCGTGATGAAGTCCATGTTGATTACCTCCCACTTCCGTGTCGGGATCTCTATCGCCGCAACAAACCACCGTGTCTCGTGCTCTACCTTCACCGCCGACAACACGCATCGAGCTACGAACTCGCAACGCCCTCTTCAAACCATCCCACCAATACACGATCTAAGGTCGCGGGTACATCTTGGTCGACCCGATGGATAGAGTAACGCTACCGCAGTGTGCTTCCCAAGAACTCGCCAAGTCCTCAAACATCCGAACACACACCGCCAACCTTAGCACCCCATCAGGTGCTACCTCAAAAGGACCCTTGCCCTCTCAAGAGTCAGATCACGATATCGAATCAAAGGCGGGTCCTCGAATCGTGCCTCTTCACCTCTCGACGATGGAAGACTCGGCAACCTCACGAACTCTAACCCCATCGCTATCGTAATCAATCAAACGGACACCAAGGCTCGCTAATCGATGCAAATCACGAACCATGTCCTCCTCTCTAGCCGCACATCCGATAGGCTCCCATCGACCTACGACTAAGAGCATCCGCCACAACATCGCCTTCTCCGGTGGTACAGATATCAACATCGTAATCCTTAAGCAACTCTAACCACCGCCTCGCCGTAAGTTCACTCCTCCGTCAAGATATACCGAGGCTCTTGTGGTCCGTAAAAATATCCACGTGAACCCCATACAAATAGTGCCTCCAGATCTTCAAAGCGTGAATCACGGCCGCCAACTCTAAATCACGCGGGTAGTTCCTCGTGTTTCTTCAATCGGGATGCATATGCTATAACCCCGCCATGCTGCATCAACACACATCCCAACCCGATGCCCGACGCATCACAATACACAACATAACCAATCGACCTCTCGAAGAGTAAGAACGGGGCGGTCGTCCGCCTCTTTTCAAGAATCGAAACCCCGCCACAAGCATCACCATCAAACTTGCCGCCTTACGAGTCACCTAGTCAATGGTGCAGATAGAAGCAAACTTCCACGAACCGCCGATAATACTCGCAAGGCCCGTAAAATCGCGAACCTCTGGGAGTAGTAGTCTAGGCCAAGTCCTCGATCGCCGATTCGCCAGATTAACTCGAATGCCATCACCCGACAATATGCCCAAGAAACGCCATCAAGTCAACCAAAACTCACATTTGGAAAACTTGGCGTATAATCGCTGGTCTGGAGAATCACAAGACACCTCAAATGCTCCGCATGCTCCGGCTCTGAGCGAGAATAACCCAAGATATCATCAATGAACACTATCACAAACGTGTCCAAAAATGGTTTGAACACTGGGTTCATCAAATCCATGAATACCGCCGAGCATCGTCAACCCAAAAGACATGACTCGAACTCATAATGCCCGTGCACGTCCTAATGCAAATCTGTGGACATCCACCTCTCTCGACTCGCACTGATGATAGCCCGATCGCAAATCAATCTTGAGAAACATCTCGCACTCGCAAATCGGGTCGAACAAATCATCAATCCTAGGAAGGGTATCTGTTTTAATGGTCACCTTGTTCACCGTCAGAATCAACACACGCGCAGCGCCCCGCCCTTCTTCTTCACGAACAATACCGCGCTTCCCTGGGGAGAAACACTAGGCCTAATGAAGCCCTTCTCTAGCAAATCCCTAAGCCGATCCTTCAACTCTCTCAACTCGGCAGTGCCATTCTCAGATGGCGGAATGGAAATAGGCCGAGTATCCGCAACACATCTATACAAAACTCGATCTCTCTCGGGAGGGATACCCGGAGGTCATCCGAAACACGCCTGGAACTCACGACCATCGAATCGACGGAAAATCTGGTACCGCAGCCTTCAGATCAAACACCCGAACGAGATGGTAGATATACCCTTCTCGCACCATCTTCCTAGCCTTGAGGTAGGAAATAAACCTACCCCTGGCGATACCGTGCTCCTCCCACTCAACAACCGGCCTCCTCAGAAACCGGAACCGCATTACTCTCTCTCTCAGCCTACATTGGCATAGCAAGAAGCTAGCCAATCCATCCCCATAATCACGCCGGTCAATCATCTCCAACTCTATCAAGTCGGCCATGGTCCGACGATCAGAATGGTCACAGGACAAGCCCTATATACCCGCCGAGCTACCACCGAATCACCCATCGCGTAGCTACCTCGAAAGGGTCTATGGACTCGTGCTCTATCCCTATCCTACTAGCAACAAGGGAGATATATAGGACAGAGTAGAACCCGGATCTATCAAAGCATACACATCAAACCAGAATCGATAAGGTACTGTGACGACATCGTGAGGCCTCCGATCCCGCTTACCGACAAAGCATAAATGCGTTCGAGGACCGCTAGAATCGATCCGAGCCACGGCCTGCGCGACCTGGCGACCCATGAGCACCTCGCCCGGCGAGTAATCAGAGGAGATGATGAAGCGGCAACAGAACTCAAGGCCGAGCCCTACCACCGCCACGCTTCGGCCTGACAAGCCGCAGTGACCACTGCCACAATCGTAATAAGATCCAAAAGTAGTACCACACTTCCCGTAATGGGATCTACCGACGGCCACACCGGGTGGTCCCGATCGCCGCACTCTCGCTACTCGACGCCCAAGCCCCTGGCCCCGGTCCGCCAAAATCGCGGCCAGGCCGGTGACGGTGCAGGAGTGCTCGTGGCCGGCCGTGGTGCGACCCAGATCGCCGAGGCCGCCACCACGATAACCACCGTAAGACCTCCCGCCCCGCCTTCTTCTCGCCGCTCGCCCACTCGCCGACCTCGCGCCTCGCATCCAAGGGCGTGAGCTCAGATGCGGTAATGTCCATACCCTACCGAGAGAAACCCCGCATGACTCGCCATATAGTCGCTTCAGCCCGGTGACATAGCGGTGCACCCTATCCTCCATATCGCTACCAATGCCGGGACATATCGAGCCAATGAATCAAACTCGACATTGTACTTCGACAAGGCCCTCTCCGCCTCGAGTAAAAATCTATCACCCGTGCCCTCCTCATCCGCGAGGCAAGAAGTGAGTGAGAAAGCCTCCGAGAACTCATCCCAAGTAGCCGGGACGCTGCTCTCCCCGATAACTCCCATGAATCAAACCAATCGATCGCGGTATCACGCACCTATGTGAACCAAAGATCACGGACTCGGTCCGACGCCCGATCACTCTCAAAATCCTTCAAGCCGACGGATGAACTCCTCGCGATCATCCTCCGCCTCGATCCATAAAACTCCGCGCTACAGCAAGAAGTCTCGTAGCCTCAAACTCTCTCGCCTCAGGTGAACAACGGGTGCGACGCAAGATCGAGCTGAATCGAATCGCCGTGATCCATTTCTCTCAGACGGGCCACAACTTTAGCCAAAAGTCGGGCCATCTCTCAGTACTCCTAACTCCTCCGCCTGCATCGTGGGACGAGGTGTGGGTACTGTGGTCTCGCTGGGCCGGGCGGCGCCATAGAACTCGCTGCCTCTCGGTATAGACCGGGCCTGAGCCCTCGTGACTCGGGTGTCTCGCTAGCGCCTCCTCGGCCGCCTTGCCCTTCTCGCCCGGTTGCCTTACGTGGAGGCATAATTGTTACAGAAAGGAATACGTTAGAGGTCCAACCTATAACACGGCTCTAAAGCACGATCTCGAATGAGAAGAACGAAACCAATCCTAAATATCCTATAGCCTCCTGACATTGGTGTGGTGCACAACACACCGATAATCAAGACTCTACTAGATACGGTCAGACACTTTCCGAGGATTAATCGCTCGATACCACTTTTGTCACGACCCATTCCGGCCCGTGATCGTGCCTTACGGGCACCCAAGTAGTCATACATCGAGTAATCAGGAAACATAAAGCAAGACATGAAACAGCTTTATAAAACAAGACATGATTTTGTGAGAAAACATCGCCTTTCGATATATATATAATCATGTTTTAGCGCTACATCCGACATCGCATAACATGACTACGCACTTAAGGAAATATACAACTATGGCGACAGTGGCCCCGCCATACCTCGACTGCATAAAAACTATCTACAACAGGAGATCATACCAAAAGTAGAGCCTCCAAGAGATGGAGCTCCCGACACCAACGTAGAGATCCTAAGGATGCGGATCTAGCACCGCTGCCCTTACCGCGGCATGAACGCAGCCCAAGGAGGTCGATAACAGTACTAAGTATGCGAAATCAGAAAGTACTTAAATGAAAACATATCATTTTTAAAACCGTTACAAATATGTGTGAAACAACCATGAAACCGCACGTAGTGCCACATCACAAACAAGAGCAACAATAGGTAATCAGAATAGGTCTTGTCTAGGCCGCGAATGATCGAAACAGGCCACTCGCCCATATCATCATTCTCGCAAGCCTAATCTCGACTCCCGAGTCCGCATAGGCCACTCACGGGCCCGCATGAGGTATAACCCCGCATCGAGGTAGCTACTCGGCATCGCCCCGACTCATTGTCCGCATGGCCACATAGACCGCATGAGGCATAACCCCGCATACTAACTCGAACTCTCGTAGCTCGCATAGGCCCCCGACCCGCATTGAGGTATTCTCGAATCACGGTCCTGCATCACCCGAGTCTACCCCGCGACGGAGGCGCCTAACCCCAGATCATCTCAAGAGGTGAGTGATAGTATACTAACATAACAACTTATCTTTTAAGTAACATAAGCACAACAAGGATACTCACCTATACAAACGTTACAAGATACTAACACACATAGCATCATATCATGTCTACTTATCAAACCATCTTATTATTCTTTTCACAATATAAGTCTGTTATAAACACATAGGCAAACTTGTTTCTTTTATCAATCTTAAGTGGTTATACTTACTTCCCATAAAGCTAGTATAACTCTTAAGCTTCTGTTTTTTTAAAAACCAATTAGTTCTCTTCTGTTAATATGATTCAGTAGTCTTTTGAAATGTTTCCAGTTCTTTATTATTCAGGCTTAAGCCGTGAGGCATTGCCGTAAGTATTATTCAGGCTTAAGCCGTGAGGCATTGCCGTAAGTATTATTCAGGCTTAAGTCAAAGACATTGCCATAGTTATTATCCAGTTAACACATGTACGTCTACCGTACTATATATATTGTAAAATATCATGCTTTAGGAAGAATCACATACCTTCTCAAATAAAACCACCGCCAAGTCAATATGTCGCAGAGAGTCAGCCTATAATAGTCACAGATATCTATCAAAGACTACTCTGAAGGTCATTCTAAACAGAGGGTTCACAATTCTATGGAAAGTTGGGCAGCACAACCCTACCCGGTGAGCTATATGAGTCTACTGTGAAAACAGTCCTATGCGAGTACAGTTCAATTATTCTTCTTTTAAACCCTTCTACTGTGATAGCAGTTCAATTCTATTCTGTGATATTCTTCTAAGTATTTATACTATTCTTATTCTACAACAGAAGTATTCTCTAATTCAAAAGAGGGTTAGGATTAGTTACCTCGGTAAGCCCAATAATATCCTAGAAAAAGTCGCGCCTGAGCAAGGTTTTGCTCCTAAGTTGTATGCTCCAAGGAAACCTTAGAAGTTCTTCACAACTTCTACTAAGTACTAAGGTATTTGGGCTAGGGTATTTTGGGCATTATAACAATACAAGAAGGCAACTTTTCTACCAAGGGAGGGGGTAGGTTTCACAGGCTAGGGGTGGGGTAGCCTCGCTGCTTCTCAAGGCGGGAGGGTGTGTTGGACGAATTGCTTACAAAGGGAGAGGGAAGGATTTTTAGACTTGAAAGCTTTTGTGGATGAAGAACTCTTCATCTCAAGAGGGTATTTATAGGTCAAGACATGGCCAACCAATGGCCAAGATTTAGCCAAGTGCTAGGCAAGTGTAAGGTCAAGATTAGGGCAAGTGTACCTAGCCAACTTGCACACAAAATATCTAACCAACTTTATGACAAGGATGGTCATCCATTTGGCCCTATTGCCGTGACAAGTCCACCAATGAGAGGGTGGCAAGTGTCGCCCTCTCGTTGGTCCAAAGTGTTACGTCTCTCGGAAAAATCCGCAAAAATTAGAAATGACATAGCCGGAATTTATCCTACGAAAGCTGTGGAAACGCTTCATTTAAAACTGTTCGCTTTGAGAGTTGTGCCTAAAAAATCGTCCAAGGCCTAACTTTAAGACCAAACTTTTTGTACGTATTCCTTTACGTACATACTCTGGAAATACGGGGTATAACAGGGCGGAAGTGTAAGTTGCCGGTCGATTGGTTCGATTTTGGCAAGGTTCAGATAGTTGGTTCATACTTGTTTCGGCAGGATGTGGATAGGGTGAAGCTTATCCAGAAGAGGTTATTGGCAGCTCAGAGTCAACAGAAGTCGTGCGGATAATCGGCGACGACGCTTGGAGTTCAGGTTGACGGTGGGTCTTCTTGAAGGTACCACCCCGGAAAAGGGTATGACGAATTTTGGAAAACAGAGGAAACTTAGCCCGAGTTACTTTGGGCGCTTTTAGGTCATGTGAAGAATAGGCCAGGTTGCCTATATGTTAGCATTTGTCGTCCGACTTAGGAGGCAGTATGTCCGGTCTTTCATGTTGTTATGTTCGGAAAAGTATCGGAGATCCATCCGGAGTGTTCCCAGTTAATGATGACCAAGTTGGAGATAGTAACCCCGAGATTTTGGAAACCAAGCAAGAATAAAATGTGGTAAGTTATGAGAAAGAGTTCGAGTGTACGAGAAGGGTACGACGAGTAAGGGAAGAAGCGAGCAGGTGTCAAGAACATAGATGTGATAATTTCTTTTGTTAAATGAAGGTGCGAAGGGAGTATATTTTAGACCTCGGGTGGGAGCTTTTGTAGTGATGGAGGCGATTCCTCGTGGAGTTGGATGTAAGTATTTGCGCGGGTGTTTTCTGTGGCCAAGTGTGGCATGATTGTTTTCGTAGGTATAGTAGTGAAGACTATACGGGTGCATGTGTGTTTTGAGACTTAGAAGGAACATTCGGGACGAATGTTTCTAAGGATGGGAGAATGTTATACCCCGTATTTCCAGAGTATGTACGTAAGGGCGTACGTATAAAAGTTTAAGCCTTAAGTAGGCAAAGGGACGAAATTTGTGCACAACTAGCGAAAAGAATTGTTTTTCGACGAAACGTTTTCCGGACTTTGCGAAGGGAAAATTACGGCTATGTCATTTATATTTTTTTGCGGATTTTTCCGAGAGATGAAATATTTTGGGCCAACGAGAGGGCGACACTTGTCACCCTCAAGTGGACGAAATTGGCATTCTTGCCCAATTTTTGGTCAAGGAGTTGGTAGGATATTTTGTAGATATTTTGTGTAGTAGATGAGCAAGTGGGACCCACACACACTTGTCCAAATCTTGACCTTACGCTTGCCTACCACTTGTCTCAATCTTGGCCATTGGTTGGCCTATAAATACCCCTCTTAGTTGAAGAACTTCTTCATCCACACTTAGACATTTCCAAGTCTAAAAATCCCTCCCTCCCTTTATGTAGTTTTCGTCCAAGCCTCCCCGTCCCCCCTTGAGAAGTCCTCGGCCGAGAGTACCCCCCCCCCCTTTGGTAGAAAAGTATTCTCCAAGTATTGTTACTATTCCAAAATACCTTGGCCCAAATACCTTGTAGTATTCCAAGGTTACACCTATACTAAAAGCCCAGAAATACTATTATACTTCCCTTCAGTCACAAAACGAAACCCTAAGGAAAATCTTCATAGCCGGTTGAAGTATTAAGAAGAAGTTGCGTAGAACTTCTAAGGGTTGTTTGGAGCGGGTTGGAGCGCTCAGAGTAGGAGCTAAACGTTGCTCAGGATCGACATTTAAACTTGGATAATTTTGGGCTTATCGAGGTAAATACTCTTGACCTTCTATAGTAATTGGAAATTACATACTGTAGTAGTATAGAAATGAGTATAAGATATATACAAGGAAGGTATATAAGAAGGGAATTGAACTGTACTTACATAGGACTGTATTTACAGTAGACTTGTGAAGTTTGACGGGTAGGGAAGTGCTGCCCAATTTTCCGTAGAATCTTGTATCTAGATTTATTCTACCGAGTAGTCTAGACATTGATAGACTTGTATAACCGTTATAGGTTGAAGTTCTGCGAGTAGCATGTTCTACTTGAAAGGTGGACAAGGCTAACCGGGTTATAGCGGTGGAGCATTTTGCTATTAGTCGATAATCGTCGCGAGGTATGTGATTCTTCCTATCCTCTTGAGCATGATATTTTAAAAGAATATATATAGTACCGTAGACGTACGTGTATTAACTGAACGTGGTTTTACTGCGATGTCTTTTGACTTGAGTCTAAATAATAAGAATCTTGAAGTATTTCAAAAGAATTAAGAAACCGTTTTGAAAGAAGAGTAATACTTGGTTTTAAAAGCTTAAGAGTTATACTAGCTTTATGGGAAGTTAGGTATAACGACTTAAGAGAGATAAAAAGAATGGGTTATTGATTTTAGAAGTTAAGAGACTTGATCTTAAAAGATAAGAGACTTGACTTGAATTGAATTAATATGAATTTTGTTAAAAAGTGTGAAACCTCATTCGTGAGTAATGAGTACTTGGTTTTTTTAAAAGGAATAATGTTTTACTGATTTCGGAAGTCAGAATAAGTATCGAACAAACCACTGCAGCGCTAATAAAGGGAAATGTATTGACTAATTAAGTATTATAAAAACCAGTAGAAACCTCCATCTGCATAGAAGCTAAGATGAGACTAAGTGATATTACATTTCCTAGAATCATGGCTGCATTAATAAGATTGTTATAAACAAGAATAACCTACTCACATATAAGGCATATGTTTCTCAAATTGTTTTAAAGGAGAATTACATTTATTAAGTGATTAAAACTATGAACTACGAAACCTTTCGAAAATGAGAAACTTGAGCATTTGAAATTAGGCAAACTTGAACGTTTGGAAAATAATGTTGTTACTTGATTTTACAAAGGGAAGTGTTTTGGTTTACTTAAAAAGATAGTCACTCTATTTTTTATACTACGTATTGTGTGACTTTGTGAAAGAAACGTATCTTTTAAAGAATTAACGTACGTAGTACTTGGGGGTTTGAAAGCCCGAACTTATTGACATAGAATAGAAAGTACCTTGTGTGAATAACTTGACTATGTTGGTTTGTGATACCCTTGTAATATTTTCTTGTTGGTTTGATAAATAAATATGTTAGGATGCTACGTGTGTTAGTGTCTTGTAATGTTGTGTAAGGGGGTTTCCCTTGATTGTGCTTATGTTGTTTAACGATAAGTTGTTATGTTAGTATTATATCACTCACCTTGACTTGATCCCGGGTTAAGCTGCCCTCCAACGCGGGTAGACTCGGTGATGCAGGACCATGATTCGAGAATACCTCACGCGGTCCAGGGACCTATGCGAGCTACGAGTTCCAGTTAGTGTGCGACCTTTGTGGTCATGCGGTCTATGTGGCCACGCGGATCGCGAGTCCGGGACGCCGCGGGAGTAGCTACCGATGCGGGAATACCTCACGCGGCCTATGCGAGTGGCCTATGCGGAGTCGCGGGAAGTTCCAGACTAGACGCGCACATTAGATATCGCGCGAGTGGCCACTTCGATCATGTGGCGGTCTAGACAGATCTCATGATACGCTTTATGACCTTGTTGGTAATGTGGTTTTAGTAGTCGGCTATGCCTTCGCATTTACCCCGCACGGTTTTATTATGACAAAGTGGGACACGTGTTCATGTGTATTCCTTGGTGCTTTTATATCATAGATCGCCGGCGGTGAGGAAGGTATTCCACGCATGATTGATGTTGTGGGCGTGAGACCCATAGTTATATTTGAGTGATGACTTTGAGGCGAGTCCACGACTTGACATGATCGCTATTTATCAGTGAATCGTAGTTTGGTTATCATACATGTCTCTTGCTTTATATAGACTACTATGATTTCATTTACGATTTTCATTTCACATACTTGGTACTGATCGACCTCCTTCGGGCCGCGTTCATGGCGCAGTGTAAGTACACCGTCGATCCTCGCTCTTAGGATCACAGTTCAGCGTTTTGGGAAGCTCCGTTTCTCCGGAGGCTTATCAGTGGTATAGTCCCCTGTCGTTAGGTACTTACATTCAGGGGTATGGCGGGGCCCTGTCCCGCCATTGTTGTTTTATCATTCTTAGAGGTCTGTAGTACTGTTGTGGGCAGAGTTTGTAAAAGGGATGTAACTGTTCGGATTTAAGTTTTTATATATATATATGTCGAAAGGCAACTTTTCTCAGATAAACTGTTTCGCACTTCTTATTATTTCATGTCTTGTTCTATATTCCGCTGATTACTCTGATGTATGCCTACTTGGGTGCCCGGGGTAAGGCACCAGTCACGGGCCCGGGTTCGGGTCGTGACAAGTTTCATCAGCAGGAGGTTATTCAGCCAGTACAGACAGGTGTACAGAGGGTAGAGGGCCAACTCGAAAATCAGCGTAAGAGGGCTTAGACCGGTTGGTTATCCCGGTGAGTTCTTGGACGAGCTGCCTCAGCAGCGAGTGAGATATTCGTCCCAGCCTACCCAGTACATACCCGCGCAGCCCACAGGTGGGAGATTTGACCCCACAAGGTATTTAGGAGCCGGTCCAAGCTCCAGGGGTCGAGTTTCTCAGAGGAGCAGAGGATTTTCTAAGTCGAGGCCACCTATTCCTCAGTGTTTCCGATGTAGTAAGCATCATATGGGGAAATACCGTTATGGCACAGGTGTTTGTTTTTATTGTGTCCGTCTGGGCCATATACTGAGGGTGTGTCCTTTTAGAAAGAGCACCGGTGAGGTGGCTCAGCCTATGAGGCTGATGGTTGATTCCCTTTCCTCCACAGTTGTGCGTCCCCCAGGGCAGGGTGTTCAGATGTCAGCCAGCCGTTGTAGAGGTCAGGGTGAAGTTTATAGTTATGACGGTCCTTCAAACCGCATAGATGACGTGACTACGGGACAGGATCAGGAGGCGACATCGCATGAGGTTACAGGTATATTTCGATTCTTTTGAATCATACATGCATTGATAGATCCAGATTTTGCCCTAGCGTATATGTTTTCCCTGTATTGCTAGTAGTTGTAATTGATAGCACCCCCAGAGGTAGGGATACTTTGATTAGTAAAGTGAAAAAGTGAAGAATGTTGACAAGAATGATAAGTGAACTGAGACTATAGTTGTGTAGGGTTCACAAGTTGTAGTTACCCCGTAACAGTGTAAAGACCGATAGGGAAGGATGTACAGTAGAAATACTTCGTTCTATGTGACGAACCTCTAGTGAATAGGGGGATAGGGTGAGAAGTACCTTGAGATAAGAGAGAGATTTATTTCAGACTAAGAATGAGAAGTTAAGTGTGACGATGAGTCGGGTTATGGACTCATTTCGGGTCAACAGGTAGCATGAAATGGGGTGATGTCAGTTGGATGTGGTCCCGCTATATGATAGGGTCACGAGGATGCCAGGCCCAAGTTGGGTTAATCGTTGTACGAGTTAGTGGATGCGTTCCACCGAAACCAGGTCGTAAGGACCGAGAGGAGCCTTAGCGGAAATTCAAATAGCGTAATGGCCAAGTTTGGATAGTAACTCCAAGGATCGGAGAACAAAATCAATAATTGAAATTTTGTACATATGCTCAAATAAGTTTGGAAGTACGAGAAGGTATGACAAGTAAGAAAAGGAAGGAACAGGGATTAAAAGAACTATAGTGATTATAATTACGAATAATGAATGTGCGTAGAGAAAATTCCTTTTAGGACATGAGTGGAGGTTACTTATGATGATACACACGCCTTAGGTTCAGTAACACTGTCCATAGGTGCTCGTGATTGAGATATTACTAGTATTAGAGTTTACACCGGTTGGTAAACTAAGCTTGGCAGATTATAGATTCATGTCCAAACTAGTTTGGTGACTAAGTGAGAAAGAGAAGGGAAGTAACACAGGGGAACACATCAGTTAGCTGAGTAGAAGTCCGACTGAATGATTCAGATAGTGTTAGCCCCATGACTTAGATTGCGACAGGGCCATCCCTAGTACGGGAAAAAGAAAGTAACCTCTAAATATCTTGTTTTTGATAAGGCAGTAACCTTCGAGTTTTGTGAGAAGGGGCCGCGGATGGAAGGTCCATTGATATGTTTAAGTATGTTATGTGGTGGCCATGATTGACATCATTGGTCTTGTGGAGTATTGATTGATAGGCATAGTAAAGAGACTACGTCGGAGTTTGTATAGCTTAACAACCGACTAAGAACATTCGGGGACGAATGTTTCTAAGGGGGGAAGAATGTTACACCCCGTAAGTCCAGGACATGTATAAGAGAATGTACGTAAGGAATCAAGACTTGAAAATTGGTACGAAAGAAAGAATTGTTTTTCCGACGGAAAATCTTCCGAACGTCGGAAAGGAAAAATGTTCGTTGAGGAGAATTAGATTCTCAAAATGCATTATTTCAAGAGTATGGAACTTAATAACATTATGGAAATTTATTTTTTCAGATTTGGTCACGTGGTGCCCACCCGAGGAATTTTACGTTTTGTGGGACCCACGAGGGTTACAGAATTTTATGGACGAATGGGAGGGAGACACGTGGCACCCCCCTACAATGGTCTTGGATGAAAATATTCAAGGGTAAGATGGTCATTGACCATGGTAGATGAATAAGTCTTGCTAGCTTGAGATTGTTGACTTGTCAACTTGTCCACTTGGCTAATTAATTAATGATATTCATCCTAGCCACACATTTGTTATAATCTTGACCCTTCCTTGTGTTATATATACACACTAGTGCAAGACTTGTCTTCAACACTTAGAAAAATTTGAGGGAACTTTGAGCTAGCACTTAGGAGCTCTCGGCTTTGATGAAATTCCCACACAAAATTTTTAGTTTGTGATCCATTATTCACAAGACTTTAACCCAAGGTCCCTAAGGGTATTGTAAGGATATCTCAATAGAAATATTTCGGAAAAACGACGTTTTCACGTTAGTCGCAAGGAGAAAACCTAAGTCGTTTTCACAAGTTTGGATTGGAAATGGAAGAGAAGTTGGTTGTGAACTTCTAAGGGCTTCAAATAGCGGATTGGAGTATAAAGGAAAGGAGCTAAGAATTGCTAAGGAGTGACTTTGAATCTTGGAAATTTTAAGGTCTTGTAAAGGTATAAATCTTATCGTTTTAGCAATTAAAGTTTACTTATCCTTGTAGTTATGGATATTAGCAAGCATGAGGTATATATTATGAAGTTTGATAAGTGTATTGACTATTGGAACCCTAATCCGAAAACTAGCATGTTTAGCCTTACGATTACAATTCAAGTTGATTATTAGTTTAAGTCGTCACATGTTATATAAAGAAGGAATTATATTTGTTAAAGTTGTCTATGACTATATGACATGTTAGACCTAAGAACTTGGATTGGAAAAGAATTGTAAAAGACTTTGTATTGTTGAATAAGTTAGCCGAGAATGGCTTTGATTATGGACTTAGTTGGTATTAATTGTGGGGCATAATTTTACATGTATTGTAAGGCGTGTAATCCCCTTTGGTTTGTTGTTGTATTGAGCCTTAAATGTGGCATGTTGGTTATTGATTATCGGGCCTTGAAAAAGGTGGAAAAGTATGTAGAAACAAAGGAAGTGCGGCCCGATTTTCCATAGAATAAGAGACAATATACTTAGTATTATTCTACGTTAGAAACTAGAAATTGATAGTCATGTTGTGACCATTATAGGTTGACAATTCTACGTGCGGCGTATTCGACTTAGCTTGCGGATTAAGCCGAAAAGGTATGTGAACTATCTCCTCTTCTAGCATGATTCCTTAAGATAAAGAAAGTATGTCCTACTCCTTAAATGATCCATTCCTTGGTTGTACTTGGATTTCCTAATGTAGAATTTGTTCTATATACTTCCTTGATTGTACTTTGATGTTTTAATTGTAAGTTGTTATAATCCATTTCCTTAGTGAAGTTGGATTCTCAAAAGTGAAAGTATTTTACTTAAAGTACATAGAGTCTTGAAAAGGAAGTGGTTTCCAAATCTTTTGGCTAGTGCCTTAGTTCCAAAACCTAAAGGTCGTTATAATGACTTTAGGGGAGTCAAATGAGTGATTTACTTAATTGTTTTAAAAGAGGAGAAATGACATGATTTAAGAGAAGTAACTTGTTTTAAAGGTGTGAGTTACTTGAGGTTTAAAAGTAGAATAAACTTGATTTCTAAATATTAAGAGACTTGAAGTATTTTGAAAGTTACGAAACTTGATTTGTAAGTATGTGATACTTGGTTTTAAAAGTGTAAGTCTCTTGGATATAAAAAGGAATGAATTGGTCTAAAACCATAAAGGGTTATAACGGCTTTATGGGAAGTTGGTTATAACGGCTTTATGGAAGGTTAAGAAAGTTGTCTATTTTGATTAATGGGCATAAGTTGCCTAGATTGTGAAAATTTGAAGTTACTTGGTTTCAAGCTTTGAAATGAGTTTCTAAAAGTATAGTAAATTACTTTGAAAAATAGACACACCTTGATACTACGGGTGTTAGCATCTTGGGATTTTACATAAAAAAGAGTCTTTTGAAAAGAATGTACGTACGTAGTACTTTGGCTTGTTAAATGAGAATTATTCTATTTGTGCCTTGATAAGTACTTTGGCTTGTTAAATGAGAATTATTCTATTTGTGCCTTGATAAGTACTTTGGCTTGTTAAATGAGAATTATTCTATTTGTGCCTTGATAAGTACTTTGGCTTGTTAAATGAGAACTATTCTATTTGCGCCTTGATAGTATTTTGGCTTGCTTGAATAAGTATTTCTCTTGGTTTATGTAAAAAGAGGGCATGGTAATTGTCTTGGTTTATGTAAAAAGAAGGCATGGTATTGTCTTGGTTTATGTAAAAAGAAGACATGGTAATTGTCTTTGTTTGTGTAAAGGCATGGTATTGTCTTGGTTTATGTAACAAGGAAAGGCATGGTATTGTCTTGGTGTGAAAGGCATGGTATTGTCTTGGTTTGCTTGCATATGGGTTGCTCATATAGACATTCGTGGAAGTGTCATTGTTATACCCCGTATTTCCAGAGTATGTACGTAAGGGAATACGTACAAAAGGTTAGCCTTAAAAGTTAGGCTTGGACGAAAATTATTGGGCACAACTCACAAAACGATTGGTTTTCCGACTAAACGCTTTCCACGACTTTCATAGGATAAATTCGCTATGTCATTTCTTATTTTTGCGGATTTTTCCGAGAGACGTAACACTTTGGACCAATGAGAGGGCGACACTTTCCACCCTCTCATTGGTGGACTTGTCACGGCAATAGGGCCGATTGGATGACAATCCTTGTCATAAAGTTGGATAGATATTTTGTGTGCAAGTTGGCTAGGTACACTTGCCCTAATCTTGACCTTACACTTGCCTAGCACTTGGCTAAATCTTGGCCATTGGTTGGCCATGTCTTGACCTATAAATACTCTCTGAGATGAAGAGTTCTTCATCCACTAAAGCTTTCAAGTCTTGAAAAATCCTCCTCTCCTTGTGAGCAATTCGTCCAAACACCCTCCCCTTTGAGTGAAGTTTCGCCGAGGCCCTTCCCCTCTAGCCTAGCCGAAAACTACCCCCACCTCCCTTGGTAGGAAAGTTGCATTCTATTATTGTTATAATTGCCACTTTAATCTATCCCAAATTACTTATTAATTAGTAGAAGTTGTGGGAAACTTCTAAGGATTCTCGTAGCGCTGAGCTTTGGATTGTGAGCTAAACCTCGCTCAGATCGACTTTTACTTGGATATTATTGGGCTTATCGAGGTATATAATCCTAACCCTCTTTTATAATTAGAGAATGCATCGTAGAAGTATTGAAATAAGTATAAATACTTAGGAGGTTATTAAGAATAGAATTGAACAGTAACACCTTAGAAGGGTATAAAAGAAGATTATACGAATCAGTATTTACATAGACTGTTTTCACATGAGACTTATATAGCTCACCGGTAGGGTTGTGCTGCCCGACTTTCCGTAGAATGGAGGACCCTCTGCTTAGAACGACTACTGAATAGTCTAGACTTTGATAGATGTCCGTGACTATTATAGTCGATTCTTCACGCGACATACTCGACTCAAGCGTGGATTTCACGAGAAGGTATGTGATTCTTCCTATACTCTTGAGCATGATATTTTAAGTATATATAGTACGGTGAGACGACATATGATAATCGGCAATGTCTTTTGACTTAAGCCCAATAATAAGAACCTTGAAGTATGTCAAAAGAATAATGAATCATTTTTAATGTAAGAGTAATATTTGGTTCTAAAACAAAAGCTTAAGAGTTATACTAGCTTTATGGGAAGTTAGGTATAACAACTTAAGAATGATAAAAGGAACTGCTTACTTGTTTGTTTATAAAAGCCTTGTATTGATTTACATTAAGTGTAGTAAGATTGGTTGATAGGTAGACATACTATGATATCGCATGTGTTAATTGGCTTGTAATGTTGTGAAAGGGGTCATTCTTGCCGTGCTTACGTTGCTAACCGTAAGTCCGCTGCATCTTGTTATTGTATCACCTACCCTTGACTTGTTATACCGAGGGCTTGCCACCCTTGATGCGGGTCTATACGGCCTACGCGGTCATGAGACTATGCGAGCTGCGCGTGCTCCGTGATTGATCATTCCGGGTGATTAGCCCGACGCGGGATGCCCTATGCGGTCCATGGACTACGCGTTTGAGGCTATGCGGATCGCGGAAGTCGAGGAGGGTACCGGCTAGCTACCCCGACGCGGGAATACCACGCGGTCATGTGTGACCTATGCGGATCGCGGAAGTCGGAGACTAGGCACGCAGAATGATACTATGGGCGGTTGGCCTTGCTTTCGATCATTCGCGCCTAGACTAGACACTGCTGCTTTTCCTATTATCGTTATTATTGTGATGTGGCACTATGGGCAATTAAACGGAATGTATTTGTGAAAAGGTTTAAAATACTTTGAGTTCATTTAAAGTACATTATAGTTTCACATACTTGGTACTGTTATCGACTCTCCTGGGGCCGCTCATGCCGCAGTTCTGTGAGGAAAGCAGTGCTAGATCCACATCCTTAGGATCTCTACGTTGGTGTTAGAGCTCCACTCTCTCCGAGGCTCTACTTTTGGGTATGATCTCCACTTGTAGATAGTTTTGTACAGACAGGTATGGCGCCCCGTCCCGCCATAGTTGTTATTTCCTTAGAGGTCTCAGAGTCCTATGCAGTTGGGATGTAACTGCAAAAAAAAACTTGGTTTATGTATATATGCCGAAAGGCAATCTTTTCATCAGATAAAATGTTCTAGTTATATCATGTTTCATGTCTTGTTTTATATTCCGCTGATTGTTCTCTGATGTATGACTACTGGGTGCCCGTAAGGCACGATCACGCCCCGAACGGGTCGTGACAAAAGTGGTATCGAGCGGTTAATCCTGGAAAGTGTCTACGCACCGTATCTAGTAGTTCTTGATTATCGGTGTGTTGTGCACCACACCAATAATCGTGAGGCTATAGGATATTTAGGATTGGTTTCATTCTTCTCACTCGAGATCGTGCTTAGAGGCGTGTTATAGGTTGGACCCTCTAACGCATTCCTTTCCTGTAACAGATATGCCTCCACGTAAGGCAACCCGGGCCCAGAAGGGCAAGGCAGCCGAGGGAGCTGCTAGTGTGACACCCAGAGTCACGAGGGCTCAGGCCCAGGCTATACCAGAGACGGCGAGTTCTATGACACCGCCGCCCCAAAGAGACCGCAGCACCCACACCTTCCCGCCCTCACCGGGCAGGAGTTAGGGTACAAGAGATGGCCCGATTACTAGCCAAGGTCGTGGCGACATGAGGAGAGGTTTGAGGCGCCGCTTCCGGGCCTCGCCCAAAGAGCACCCGCTGCTCACCGTAGGCGTATAGTTTGAGGCTACGGACTTCCTTAGTTGTAGCCCGCCAGAGTTTTACTGTCAAGGCCGAGGATGATCCGCAGGAGTTCATCCGCTTCTGCGTAAGATTATGCGCGGTGGTCAAGGCTTCGTAGACCGAGTCTGTGACATTCGGTTCGTGACGGCGGTGCGTGATACCGCAGCCGATCGTTCGATTCATGGGAGCTTTCCGGGAGAGCATGCACTCCAGCAGATGGGATGAGTTTTGAGGCTTTTCTCACACACTTCTTGCCTCCGCAGATGGCGAGGGCACGATCCGACAGATTTTTGTTATCGAGGCGGGAGGACGACGCTAGAGAGTACAATGTCGAGTTTGATTCATTGGCTCGATATGTTCTGCTCGTAGCGAATATGGAGGACCGGTGCATCGCTACGCCACCGGCTAGACGACTATATGGCCGAAGTCTTGCGGAGTGTCCTTCACCGGCATGGACATTACCCGTATGCAGCTCATGCATTGGGATGCGAGCGTAGAGACCGCCGTAGACCGATATCGCCAGCAGGAAGGCCAAGACGGCCGGTTCGTTTGGTGGTTCTCAGGGTGGGCAGCATCAGCAGAGGTCCAGATTTGCACCACAGCCGGCGCAGAGCGCTCCTACATCATTTTCAAGATACCAGAGCGGGGCGGTCGTGGCCCCGTGACTTCGGATTTCCAGGGTAGCACGGGTGCTAGCCGATCGAGGTCTGTTCAGTGTGCCTGTGGTAGATTCCATTCCGAGCCGTTATGCTACTACGAGGACTTGCCATACTTGTGGCCAGCAGGTCATTTCGCGAGGGTTTGCCCGACCGGCGCTACTGGGTAGGGCCACCACGTGGTCTGCTGCCGCTTCTTCATCCCCGACAGCTACTCGCCCGAGGCGTGGTACTCAGATCAGCAGTGTCGCGGCAGAGGTCGTGGCGCAGGTCCCAGTTCTAGCGGTCCTCAGAACCGCATTTATGCTTTGTCCAGCCGACAGGATCAGGTGAGGCCTCCTGATGTCGTCACAGGTACCTTATCAGTTTGGGTTTGATGTATATGCTTTGATAGATCCGGTTCTACTGCCCTATATATCTCCCTTGTTGCTAGTAGGATAGGGATAGAGCTCGAGTCCATAGACCCTTTCGAGGTAGCTACGCCGGTGGGTGATCGGTGGTAGCTCGCGGTATATAGAGCTTGTCCTGTGACCATTTACACGCCGCACTTGCCGACTTGATAGAGTTGGAGATGATTGACTTCGACGTGATCATGGGGATGGATTGGCTAGCTTGCTACGCCAATGTAGACCGCAGAGAGAGTACGGTTCCAGCTTCTGAGGAGCCGTTGTTGAGTGGGAAGGGAGCACCAGATCGCAAAGGTAGGTTTATTTCCTACCTCAAGGCTAGGAAGATGGTGCGCGGGTATATCTACCATCTCGTTCGGGTGTTTGATAATCGAGGTCGCGTACCAGATTTTCAGACAGTCAGAGTCCGAGAGTTCTCGACGTGTTTGCACGACTCCCGTATTCCTCCGCAGAGGAGATTGAGTTTGTATAGATGTGTTGCGGACACTCGGCTATTTCCATTCCGCCATACAGATGGCACCCGCCGAGTTAAGAGAGTGAAGGAGCGGTGAGTGATTTGTTGGAGAAGGGTTTCATCGGACCTAGTGTTTCTCCCGGGGCGCCGTATTGTTCGTGAAGAAGAAAGACGGACGCCGCGCATGTGTTGACTACTGCACCGAACAAGGTGACCATTAAGAACAGATACCCCCTTCCCGTGATTGATGATTTGTTCGATCGACAGGTGGCGCGAGATGCTTTTTCCAAGATTGATCTACGATCGGGCTATCATCGTTCGAGTTAGAGAGGTGGATGTCCCTAGATCGCATTCGGTCCCAGACGCATTATGAGTTCGTGGTCATGTCTTTTGGGTTGACCAATGCTCGCGTATTCATGGAGTTGATGAACCGAGTGTTCAAACCATTTTTGGACACGCTTTGTGATAGTGTTCATTGATGATATCTTGGTTTATTCTCGCCAGAGCGGAGCACGCGAGCATTTGAGGATCTTGTGGCTTCTCGGGATCGCATCAGATGCGAAGTTTTCCAAATGTGAGTTTTGTTGACCTCGTGGCTTTTCTTGGGCACATTGTCGGGCTGATGGCATTCGAGTGGATACGGCCAAGATCGAGGCGCCAGACTTGCCTGACCTACTACTCCGGCAGAGGTTCGCGATTCGGGCCTTGCAGGATATTATCGGCGGTTCGTGGAGAAGTTTGCTTTATCTACGCACCATTGACTAGGCTGACTCGTAAGGCGCCAAGTTTGATGGATCGATGCTTGTGAGCGGGGTTTCCATTCTTGAAAGAGAAATCGACGACGCCTCGCTTCTTACTCTTCCGCAGGGTCCGGATGGTTACGTGGTGTATTGTGACGTCGGGCATCGGGTTGGGGTGTGTTGATGCAGCAGGGCAGAGTTATAGCATACGCATCCCGACAGCTTAAGATACACGAGAGGAACTACCCCACCCATGATTTGGAGCTGGCAGCGGTGATTCACGCTTTAAAGATCTAGAGGCACTATTTGTATGGGGTTCACGTGGATATTTATACAGACCACAAGAGCCTCCAGTATATCTTCAGCCAGAGGAGTGAACTTACGGCAGACGGTGGTTAGAGTTGCTTAAGGATTATGACGTCAATATCCCGTACCACCCGAAAGGCCAATGTTGTGGCGTATGCTCTTAGTCGTAGTCGATGGGAGTCTATCGAGGTGCAGCAGAGGAGGAGGCATGGTTCGTGATTTGCATCGATTAGCGAGCCTTGGTGTCCGCTTGATTGATTCCCGATAGCGCAAGGTTAGAGTTCGTGAGGTTGCCGAGTCTTCCATCGCCGGCGAGGTGAAGAGGCAACAGCTCGAGGATCCGGTTTTGGCACGTTATCGTGATACGACTCTTCGTGAGGCGCGGTCCTTTGAGGTAGCACCGATGGGCGCTAAGGTTTGAGGGCAGGTTGTGTGTTCCAGATGTTTCGTGACTTGGCAGCAGTTCTTGGGAAGCACACAGCGCTACTCTATCCATCCGTGGTCGACCAAGATGTACCACGACCTTAGATCCGTGTATTGGTGGGATGGTTTGAAGAGGACGTTGCAGAGTTCGTAGCTCGCCCGTGTTGTCGCAGTGAAGGTAGAGCACCGCAGGCCCGGTGGTTTGTTCTGACGATAGAGATCCCGACCGGAAGTGGGAGGTGATCAACATGGACTTCATCACGGATTGCCTCGCACTCGGGAGACATGATTCTATATGGGTTATCGCCGACAGTCGACGAAAGCAGCCCACTTTCTTCCCGTCAGGCGACTTTCTACCGAGGATTATGCCGCACTTTACATCCGAGAGGTCGTCGACCGCACGGAGTCCCTATTTCGATCATATCGCATGCAGAGGAGCCGCTTATGGCTAACTTCTGAGGTCCTTCCGCAGGGGTTTAGGGACGCAGTGAGCCTCGAGTAATCGCATTTCATCCACGCATGCACGGACAGCAGAGCGCACTATCCGCACTTCGAGGATATCCGCGAGCCTGGTTATTGACTTCGAGGTAGCCGAGGATCACTTGCCACTGGTAGAGTTCGCGTATAATAACCCTACCACTCTAGCATTCAGATGGCGCCAGATGAGGCTTTGTATGAGAGGAAGTGCAGATCGCCGATAGCATGGTTCGATGGGCGAGGTACGATTAGTGGGACCAGACTTGGTGCAGAGTGATGGATAAGGTGAAGCTTATCCGAGAGCGGCTATTGATACCGTGAGTCGCATGGTCGATGCGCAGATCATCGACGCCGACATCCGAGTTCGCAGCTGATGATTGGGTTTTCTGAAGGTGTCACCCATGAAGGTGTGATGAGATTCGGGAAGAAGGAAAACTCACCGCGTACATTGGGCCGCTTCATTGTCCACGTGGTAGGCAAGGTTGCTATGAGTTGGATCTGCCGTCCGATCTGGAGGCGGTGCATCCAGATTTCACGTATCTATGCCGAGAGATGTGTCGGGATCCATCTAGTACACCCGATTGACGATGTCCAGTGACCGAGGTTATCGTATGAGGAGATTCCCATAGCGATAGTCGATCGTCGGGTTAGGCGTCTGCGGACCAAGGACGTAGCTTCCACAAAGTTTTGTGGCGAACGAGCTTAGGAGGAGATGACGGGAAGCAGAGGAGGACATGAGGCGTAGATACCTCACCTATTCCCCACACCTCCAGTAACCTACTTTCCTACTTATTGATTCAATTGACTTATGTGCTAAGTGTTTTTTTGCGAATCGCTTAGGTTGTTAAGAACCTTATCTTTAATCGTCTTGGGAAGGAACATTCGACGAATGTTTCTAAGGAGGGAGAATGTTATACCCTCAGATTTCCGAGTATGTACGTAAGGGAATACGCATAAAAGGTTAGCCTTAAAAGTTAGGCTTGGACGAAAATTATTGGGCACAACTCACAAAACGATTGGTTTTCCGGCCAAACGTTTCCACGGCTTTCATAGGATAAATTCCGCTATGTCATTTCTTATTTTTGCGGATTTTTCCGAGAGACGTAACACTTTGGACCAATGAGAGGCGACACTTTCCACCCTCTCATTGGTGGACTTGTCACGCAATAGGTCGATTGGATGACAATCCTTGTCATAAAGTGGATAGATATTTGTGTGCAAGTCACAGGTACACTTGCCCTAATCTTGACCTTACACTTGCCTAGCACTTGGCTAAATCTTGGCGATTGGTTGGCCATGTCTTGACCTATAAATACCCCTCTTGAGATGAAGAGTTCTTCATCCACTAAAGCTTTCAAGTCTTGAAAATCCTCCCCTCTCCCTTGTGAGCAATTCGTCCAAACACCCCTCCCCCTTTGAGTGAAGTTTTGGCCGAGGCCCTTCCCCCCTCTAGCCTAGCCGAAACCTACCCCCCCTCCCTTGGTAGGAAAGTTGCCTTCTAGTATTGTTATAATGCCCAATTTAACCTAGCCCAAATTCCTTAGTACTTAGTAGAAGTTGTGGGAAACTTCTAAGGATTCTTGGACCGCTGAGCTTTGGATTGTGAGCTAAACCTCGCTCAGGATCGACTTTTACTTGGATATTATTGGGCTTATCGAGGTATATAATCCTAACCCTCTTTTGTAATTAGAGAATGCATCCGTAGAAGTATTGAAATAAGTATAAATACTTAGGAGGTTATTAAGAATAGAATTGAATCAGTAACACCTTAGAAGGGTATAAAAGAAGATTATACGAATCAGATTTACATGGGATCGTTTTCACAATGAGACTTATATAGCTCACCTGTAGGGTTGTGCTGCCACTTTCCGTAGAATGGAGGACCCTCTGCTTAGAACGACCTACGCAGAATAGTCTAGACTTTGATAGATGTCTGTGACTATTATAGTCGATTCTTCTCATGCGACATACTCGACTTGGCGGGTGGATTTCACGGAAGGTATGTGATTCTTCCTATACTCTTGAGCATGATATTTTAAGTATATATAGTACGGTAGACGACATATGATAATCGGCAATGTCTTTTGACTTAAGCCCGAATAATAAGAACCTCAAGTATGTCAAAAGAATAATGAATCATTTTTAATGTAAGAGTAATATTTGGTTCTAAAACAAAAGCTTAAGAGTTATACTAGCTTTATGGGAAGTTAGGTATAACAACTTAAGAATGATAAAAGGAATCGCTTACTTGTTTGTTTATAAAAGCCTTGTATTGATTTCATAAGTGTAGTAAGATTGGTTGATAGGTAGACATACTATGATACCGCATGTGTTAATTGGCTTGTAATGTTGTGAAAGGGTCATTCTGCGTGCTTACGTTGCTAACCGTAAGTCCGTTGTCATCGTTATTGTATCACCTACCCTCGACTTGTTATACCGAGGGCTTGCCACCCTGATGCGGTCTATACGGCCTATGCGCGTCTATGAGACTACGCGAGTCGCGTATGCTCGTGATTGATCATTCCGTGATTAGCCCGACGCGGATGCCCTGCGCGGTCCATGGGACTACGCGGTCTTTTGAGGCTATGCGGATCGCGGAAGTCCGGTGAGGGTACCGGCTAGCTACCCCGTCACGGGAATACCTCATGCGGTCTGTGTGACCTATGCGGATCGCGAAGTCCGTGACTAGGCACGCACGATACTATGGGCGGTTGGCCTTGCTTCGATCATTCGCGCCTAGACTAGACTGCTACGCTTTTCCTATTATCATATTATTGTGATGTGGCACTATGTGCAATTAAACCGAATGTATTTGTGAAAAGGTTTTAAATACTTTGATTTCATTTAAAGTACTTTATAGTTTCACATACTTGGTACTGTTATCGACTCTTCGGGCCGCGTTCACGCCGCAGTTCTAGAGGAAAGGTGCTAGATCCACATCCTTAGGATCTCTACGTTGGTGTTAGAGCTCCACTCTCTCCGAGGCTCTACTTTGGGTATGATCTCCGTTGTAGATAGTTTTGTGCAGACAGGTATGGCGGGCCCCGTCCCGCCATAGTTGTTATTTCCTTAGAGGTCTGTAGTCCTGTTGTACATTTGGGATGTAAATGAAAAAACTTGGTTTATTTATATATTCAGAAAGTCAATCTTTTTAATCAGATAAAATTTTCTATTTATATCATCTTTAATGACTTGTTATATATTCCGCTGATTGTTCTCTGATGAATGACTACTTGGGCGCCGTAAGGCATCGCCACGGCCCGAACGGTCGTGATACCATATCTCCACATCTCCGCGTCCCTCTATAAAGGGCCGACAACTTATTTCAAGGATACCATGGGTTAGCTCCCCATGGGGGTGAGTGGTACACACTCACGGCGGGTCGGTATTTTACTCGGGCGGGTTAAATTCCCGGGATATATATAAGCCATGGATTAGCTATCCGTGATGCGAGTATCGTGTATCGATGAATCATTGCGGGTCCACATGACCTAAGCGGGTGAAATAGTCCTTTGTGGGTGAAATAGTCCCATGATAGGTTTCATTATAACACAGAGGGTGGTTGACCCTGGCACTGGCACGACCTTCATGTTTTGAAACGGTAGTGATTTCATTAATGAAAGGGTGCAGTGTGTGTATGATTTAAAGTGGAACATTAAATTCTCATTGTTAAAGACATAACTTAAAAGATAAAAATAATTGCATTACTCTCATGATTGCAATGTTCAGTGTGCTTACTGATGTTGTATTATATCATGGACTGCCGGCTGTGAGGAAGGATTCCACGGGCATGATTGATATTATGAGCGTGAGACCCATGGTTATATTTGAGTAATGACTTTGAGGGCATGCGTCCCTGACTTGATATGACTGCTTATGTATTGTGTACTGTAGGTTGGCTATCATACATGTCTCCTATTTTGTTTAGATCATTATGATTTCATTACGATTTATCGCTTCACACACTTGGTACATTTTTCGCATCGACCTTTCGGCCGCGTCATGCCGCAGGTTTAAGTACACAGTTTGGTAATCTGCAGGTGTAGGACCCTGCTCAGAATTTTTGGATAGCTCCATCTGTTATGGAGTTTATCATTTTGGTATAGATCCTTCAGTACAAGTTTTTGTACAGTTATGGGTACGGCGGGACCTTGTCCCGTCATGTTTCAGTAAAACTCTTAGAGGTCTGTATTCATATGTGGGATTGGACTCATGTACAGTGTAGTGTCTTTTGATTATGTATATTATATGGCAGCCTTGTCGGCTTTGCCCTTGCACGTATGTTGGTTTTTTTTTTTTTAAAATGAGGTGTTATTTAAATTCGCATTTGGTTGTAGGTCGCCAGTAGTGGTGGTGCCTGTAGGCACCGCCACGGCTCGGGGTTCGGGGCGTGACAACGACACACCCCAGAATGGAACCTACCACACTGGGTGCACTGAGGCAAAGGTGGCTTCGAGTGACTGGGACCCCCGTTTCCCTGAAACCCTGAAGCTCTGAGGCTCTGACCGACCTCTGAATACCCTGGACGGTCAAATCCCCTACTCGTGAACTGTAGAGGAGCACTCTGTGCTGGCTTGGGTGAATATCTAACCTGCTGTTGAGGCTGTCCACCTTTATACTTGTCATGACCCGACCCCAGGCCCGCGACTGGTGCCCTACCTGGGCACCCTTACAGGTATACATCAGAGATAATCAGCGGAACATACATAAACTTAACAATGTAAGAAATAATAGGTTAGCCGATAAGGCTACCTCCCGGGATATATACAAATCCAAAAGCAGTTACCTCAATTTTTTTTTATAATGTGACCCACAAGATATGACTACAGACCTCTAAGAGTTTACATAACAACTGTGACGGAACAGGGCCCCGTCATACCCCTGAATGTACAAAAGTCTACAACCTCAGGGAACCGTACCAAAAGACAAAGCCTCCAGAGAAATGGAGCTTTCCAAGAACTGAACAGTGATCCTAAGTATGTAAAACTGAAAGTACTGTAATTTAAATCATAATAGTCTAAAAATAAAGCTGAAGACATGTATGATAACCCAATTAACAGTACATTGTGTCTTACCGAAGTGAAAGTAATGAAAGTCAGTTTTACCCTGTACAACCTGTTTTAACATATGAACCATAGTCACACCAGCCCTTAAATATCAAAACGCGCCCGTGGGATCCCCCATCACTGCCGACCGCTAGGTATAAAAGCTAACCATGTGACGCGCCCGTGGCATCCTACCACACTGTCGGCGTACACACATACAACACATATATACATATATCCTCTGCCCGTCACTGCCGACAGCCGAAGAGTAAAATACAACCATGTGACGCGCCCGTGGCATCCTACCTCACTGTCGGCGTACACACATACAACACATATATATATATATATATCTCATGCTCGTGGAATCCCTCATCTCGGGTACATGACTTCATGGGGAGCTAATACATGGGGTAATAATCGTATATAACATGCCCGTGTAATCCCTCATCTCGGGTACATGTCTTCATGGAGAGCTAATCCATGGAGTAATAACCGTATCCGGGAATTTAACCCGCATCCTGGTCGCATGCCTCGGAATCCCTCATCGTAAGCATGTCCAAGGATCAACCATAATGGAAGCATACCCGTGGAATCCCACATCACTGTCGGTACGTCCAGGTAAACTCATACTAAGACAATGGAAGCATACCCGTGGAATCCCACATCACCGCTTGCACGTCTGTAAACTCATACTAAGACAATGGAAGCATACCCGGAATCTCACATCACCGCTTGTGACGCCCGTAAACTCATACTAAGACAATGGAAGCATACCCGTGGAATCCCACATCACTGTCGGTACGTCCAGGTAAACTCGTACTAAGACAATGGAAGCATACCCGTGGAATCCCACATCACTGTCGGTACGTCCAGGTAAACTCGTACTAAGACAATGGAAGCATACCCGTGGAATCCCACATCACTGTCGGTACATCCAGGTAAACTCGTACTAAGACAATGAAAGCATACCCGTGGAATCCCACATCACTGTCGGTACGTCCAGTAAGTTCATAACTTCTTTAGACTTTCATTAATATACAAAATGGATCTCATTTTTATGACCTTAAGGCACTTTCATATCGCTTAATCAAATCCGGGGAATTTAACCCGAAGTACTATGTACTTCTATTCTTTCAAAAGATCCTTTTTCACATAAGACCCCAAGATACTAACCCCCGTAGTATCAAGGCTTATCTACATTTCAAACAAGTCACTACACTTTTAGAAATATGCTTTTGGCTTCTAAATCCAGTGACCCCCATTTTACACTTTAAGCAATTGATGCCTTTAAATCAAATTGCCCTACTTAATTTCGATTCTTTCATCTTTGTTTACCTTACTCATGAAGACCATTCCTTTAACCTTCCATAAAGTTATTATAACCAACTTCCCATAAAGCCGTTATACTAACTTTATGCTTTAGAAACTAAGACATCCTTATCCTTTCATAAAGTCGTTATAACTAACTTCCCATAAAGCCGTTATAACTCCTTATATCTTAGACAATTTCGTTCTTTTTATGACCCAGAGACTTATACTTCAAATCAAGTTACACAACTTTCAAAATACTTCAAGTCTCATAACTTTAGAAAACAAGTTTCTTAACTTAAAAATCAGGTCTCTTATCTTTAGAATAATTCAATACTCAATACATTCCAGATCAAGTATTCCATACTTTTTCATGTCAAGAAATCCTTGTCTACCTTATTAGAATAAACCATTCCACAAGAACAAGTGAGTTAACTCTCTAACTCAACCAACTTAGACATTCTTAAAACAAGTCAAGTATATCAAATGGATTTACTTCATTTAAATCACGTACGTCTACCGTACTATACAGTTATAACTACTCATGCTCAAGAGATAAGAAAGTTTCCACATACCTCTCTGGCTTAATCCACTTGCCAAGTCCAATATGTCGTCCGTAGTATGTCAACCTATAATGACCATAATATGTCTATTAGCTTCCAGCTTCAACGTAGAATATTCTAATGTAAAGTCCCTTATTCTACGGGAAATTGAACAACACTTCCTTTGTTTCTACGTACTTTTCCACCTTTTTCAAGGTCCGAATTCAATAACCAAACGCCACATTTAAGGCACAACAATTCAGCTAACCAAAAGGGGATTACACGCCTTTACAGGACGCGTAAAATTCTGCCCCACAATAATACAAAACAATCGAATAATTCCAAGCCACATTCGGCTACAATGTCACAACAATTATCAATTTCCTTTCAATTCCTTTTAATCCAAATCGTTATTCCAACATGTTATATAAATCATAACCAATTATATACCCTTCTATTTATAACATGTAACGATTTTAGCTAACAACCGAGTTGATTACAACATGCATGACTAACATGCCCATTTTCGATTTTCAACAAGTCGACATGATCCAAATCTTTTCAAACTTTAATATAACAACCACATGTTCATTTCTTAACTATTATAACTTGAAATCTTCAATTACATAAGAAGGTGAAGGTTTTACCTCAATAATCCCTTTTTCCGAAATCTTCTTCACGATAAAATCTCCCACACGAACCCTCTACAAGCTTGCCAACATTTTTCCTTCCTGATGACTTTCCAAAAATCTCATCGGGGTTCATCAATTTGAGAGAGAGGAGGGGAATTTTATTTAGGGAAAACCTTGCAAATCAAGACTTGGTCCTAAAATAAGACCCTCCTTTGGTCAAAAGATGGGAGGGACACTTGTCACCCTCTCATAGGCCTTTTATCAAAATATCCCCTGATTTTCTCCCATTTTCCGCGGAAAATCCCGCCTTGGCGCTGCGGCCCTACAGCCGGCGCCGTGGCCCTGCTGACGGCGCCGCGGCGCTGCGACGCCTACTAGGAAAATCTGTCCTCTGCGTCTGCCCACAGAACTTCTAACGCCCATAATGTTACACCCCGTAATACCAGGGCTACTAATTGACAACGTGAATAAGGATTTAAGATTTGAATTTTGGAAGGAAAGAATAATTACATTTTCTTAAGGAAAATTTCGGAAAAAATGTGACGACGGAAAAATTATTAACTTGGAGTATAATACTTCTAATTGGATTTATGGACTTAGTATTGGATTATAAGGTGTTGGAATTGATAATATGGGGTCCGCCGAGAATTTCACAATTTCGCAGGGACCTTCGAATAATTATAATATTTTGGACCAATCGGAGGGCGACACATGGCGCCCATCCACTTGTCTTGCTAAGATGACAACAAAATATATATTTTGAGAGGGGACAAGTGGACATGGGTCCCACTCCACTTGGCTATACATATCCAAGTCTTGCAAGACTTGGATCACTTTACACTTAGACAAAAAAATAAGCTCTCATCTTCTCCCCTTTAGCTCCATAATTTCGAGAGCCCCTTGGCTAAAAACAACCATTGTTGATCAATTTATTTCTCCAAGATTAAGCGCTTAAACCAAGTGCTAAGCCTAGATTAATATTCTACACGTTTTTACTTGTCTTGGCCGAAAGTTGATGCCAAAACCCTAGGGGTTCCGTCGACTTTTTGGAAGGGAGATTCAAAGAGAAGTTGCTCATAAGGTTGTAGGGGGTACATATATGTGATTGGAACTTGAATAAGTTGAGCAAAACGAAAACTGCGCACCAATAAAGACCGGACTGTTTTGGGGCGTTTTTGGGCAATAAATGAGGTAAAAGTCCTTCTTCTTTTAAAGTAATTGGATATTACTTATTGTTATTATGTATGGATGAACTTGTGTTAGAAAATAATGAAGAATAAAAAGCGTTTGAGCCATTTTTGGGGCTAAAACCGATTTGGGACAGATTTGGTGCAAATGGAATTCATTGGTTATTGTCGTTGTTATCTTCACCTATTGCATGTTATAATGGATTAATATTGTTGTTAATAAGTTGTTATAACTTATGTAGAAGTTTTGGAACTCGAATTGGCATAAAATGGATTAAGGAACGAGTTATCGGGTTGTAGTTGTTGTGGCCGAGAAACTGCCCAAAACTGTTAGATGTTGTTGTGTCGTTTAGTGGACTGTTTTGAGGTATTAAATGCTGGAAATTTAGTTGTTGTTATGCATGTTTAAGTGTAGTAGTTGCTAATGAAAGTCCTAAGGGAATAAGGGTGTGGAAAGGCGTTAAAAGGCCTAACATTTTACCCTCGTTATGGTTGGATTGCGGACTGTTTTTATGGGCTGATTTGTGGACTGTTTTGTATAACTGTGGGGCAGAATTTTACACGTCTATTTAGGCGTGTAATCCCCTTTGGCTAACTGTTGGTTGTGCCTTAAATGTGGCTTGTTGGTTGATGAATACAGGCCTTGGAAAAGGTGGAAAAGTACGTAGAAACAAAGGAAGTGCTGCCCAATTTTCCGTAGAATTAGAGGGCCATTATTTGGTATAAGTCCTACACTTGATAGCTTGTAGTTGATAGAAGTGCTATTGTCATTTTAGGTTGAAGTACTACGTGTAGCACATTCTACTTGGCTTGTGGAATAGCCAATAAGGTTGAAGTACATTGGAGCGTATTGCTACTTGTCGTTTGGGTTAGTCGCCAACGAGGTATGTGAACTTCTTCCTTCCTTTGACATGATTATTTGGTAAGTCTATGTGACTAAATTTTAGTGAGTCTATGTGACTTGATTTGGTAAGTCTATGCGACTTAATTCATTTGAAGTAAGTAAGTCGATTTTGGAAATATATGAGTCTTGATTATGAAAGTATGAGTGGCTTAGTCAAAATTGTATAAGTTACGTGAAGTACTTTAAAGTTAAGAGATTTGATTTAAGGTTAAGAGACTTGATTTCTTTACAAGTTATGAGACTTTATGTTTCAAGAAATGGGACTTGATTTCTAAAGTTAAGAGATTTGATTTAAAGTTATGAGACTTAATTTCTTTACAAGTTATGAGACTTTATTTTTCAAGATATGGGACTTGATTTCTAAAGTTAAGAGATTTGATTTAAAGTTATGAGACTTGATTTCTTTACAAGTTATGAGACTTTATTTTTCAAGATATGAGACTTGATTTCTAAAGTTAAGAGATTTGATTTAAAGTTATGAGACTTGATTTCTTTACAAGTTATGAGACTTTATTTTTCAAGATATGGGACTTGATTTCTAAAGTTAAGAGATTTGATTTAAAGTTATGAGACTTGATTTCTTTACAAGTTATGAGACTTTATTTTTCAAGATATGGGACTTGATTTCTAAAGTTAAGAGATTTGATTTAAAGTTATGAGACTTGATTTCTTTACAAGTTATGAGACTTTATTTTTCAAGATATGGGTTACTTGATTTACTTCTAAAGTTAAGAGGCTTGATTTCGAAAGAGTATGTGACTTGAGTTTTAAAAGTATACGTTTATTGATTTAAAGAGAAGTAGTTTTATGATTCTTTTTAAGTATGTATGTCGTAGTACTTTTGGGTTTAGTTTCCAATGTGATAAGAAATAAAAGTGCCTTAAGTTCTCTAAAATGAAAGGTTGTTATAATAGCTTTATGGGAAGTTGTTATAACGACTTAAGAAGAAGTGAAAGGGTGGTTAAAATGTTATGTAAAGAAAATCACACCGAGCCTACAAATAGGCCGGATTATGTTATGAGATACACTGAGCCTACAAAAAGGCCGGATTATGGTATGAGATACACCGAGCCTACAAATAGGCTACATAGGCGGATTCCACAAGACACCGAGCTCCACAAAGCGGCCGGATTATGCTACATGATTCCATAGTACACCGAGCTTCACAGGCGGGCCGGATTATGCTACATGATTTCACAGTACACCGAGCTCCACAGGCGGGCCGGATTATGCTACATGATTCCACAGTACACCGAGCCCCACAGGCGGGCCCAATTATGCTACATGATTCCACAGTACACCGAGCCCCACAGGCGGGCCGGATTATGCCACATGATTCATCAGTACACCGTGTCCCTCAAATGGGCCGGATTACGTTATCACGTATGGATAATCAAAGTAAGTTCCCAAATAAGAAGTCCCTCCATAAAGGGCCGGATTATGTTATGTAAGATATGTAAGTTATGTGGAAAAAACTTGATTGAATTCTTAAGTATGTATGTAAGAATATGATGTTAATTCTTATTGAAAGAAGGAAAAGAATGATTAATGTACGATTGATTTCATGAGCTAAAATGGCTCGGTAGGATCTGGTATTTTAATTTTTATACTTGCCCCTGTCATTATTTTGTACAGTTATGATCTTGTTTAATGTACTTTATTTCCGTTCCATACTTAGTACTTGTTGTACTGACCCCCTTACGGGGGCTGCATTCATGTCCGCAGGTCTAGGTACACATTTGTGGATCCGCGAGCTTAGGATCCTTGTTCAGCATTTTGAGATGATTCCAAGTTCCAGAGTTTGTCATTATGGCTAGGTATATTCAAGGGTACGGCGGGGCCTTATCCCGTCATAGTTGTTGTCACCTTCTTAGAGGTCTGTATTCATATGTGGGCTGGATTGGTGTAAGTTGTATTTACATTGTTGTACATCGTAGACCCTTTCGGGTGATTTATATTTATACGGAAGCCTTTCCGGCTTTGCCTTTGTTTTAAAAAAAAATAAGTGCTATTTATCTTTCGCGGTGTATTTATGTTGTATGGGTAGAAGGGTGCCAAGGTAGGGGCACCAGTCACGGGCCCGAGATTTGGGGCGTGACACATAACTTCCTACTCCGATGTCCAATCGACGAGCGGTTTGTTGCGTTGGAAACTAGACTCAACGAACTTCATACTAGTCTTTTGAAACACCTCCAAACTCCTAAAGAACTAGGAGATATACCGCTCCAAAGTTGACTGAATTTCCGCCGACAACATTTTTGCCAACCTAACTTTCCAAATTCAAACCTTATTTCCTTTCGTACGTTCTTAACTTATTCTCTTAAATTTACGGGGTGTAACATTCTTCCCCCCTTAGAAACATTCGTCCCCGAATGTTCTTTTGGAGTCAATCTAGTACTCCTCGTACTTTACACTTAATGGAACCTTATTATGCCACATTTGACACTAAGATATCGCACACGCATATCCATTCATCGTAAGTCAAACAGGAAAATGGATCCAAAGTGTGAACCATCACCACTTACTCCCATTCATGGCCTAACAGGATTGCCTTTTCGTATCTACCAACTTATTCTATCACATGTACATAGTCTCAATATCATCCGTTCATGACACTAAATCATACAACAACCCTATCATGCATACTAATCTCTAAAGGGTCAAAGTTATACCTGAAATCACATAGGCGGGTCAAAGGACCGCTAAAATCGAATCGCTACCACGACCTGCATGACTGCGGCAGCATGAACATCCTTGTCACGACCCGATCCCGGGCCCGTGACTGGTGCCTTACCCCGGACACCTTAGTGATACAACATTAGAGAAAATCAGCGGAAATAAAAACTTAACCATGAAACAAGAGATATGATAATAAAACAGGCCAACCAAACGGTTACCTTCTTGTATAAATAACTAAAAACTTGAACAGTTAAATCCTTTTACAAACCCTGCCACAACAAGATTACATGCACTTCTAAGAATGTAACCATAACTATGACGGACGTGGCCCGCCATACCACGAATGTACAAGTAACTACATCGACGGGACTATACCAAAGATAAGCCTCCGGAGAAACGGAGCTTCCCAAAATGTTGCACTGTGATCCTATGAGCGAGGATCCACAACCGATGTACCTCTACCTGCGGCATGAACGCAGCCCCGGCGAGGTCAAGACAACAGTACCAGTATGTGAAATCAAAATATCAGAAATGAAATCATAGTAGTCTATATAAAACAGAGACATATATGATAACCAAACTACGATTGCATAATATGTAAGCGATCCGCCAAGTCGTGACTCACGCCTCAAAGTCATCACTCGAATATAGCTATGGGTCTCACGCCACAACATCAATCATGCGTGGAATACCTTCCTCACCGCCATTCTATGATATAATAACACCAAGAAGTACACATGAACACCAGGTCCCACCTGTGTTATAAAAACCGTACGGGGCAAGTACGAAGGCTAACTACCAGATACCAAAGCCGCATCATCAACTGACCGGGGCAAGTACGAAAGCCAACTACCAGATACCAAAGCCGTACCAACAATACTATACAACCAAACCACGAAGCTGATACGGGGCAAGTACGAAAGCCAACTACCAGATACCAAAGTCGTGTCACGTAGCTGACCGGGGCAAGTACGAGGGCTAACTACCAGATACCAAGGCCGTATCACGAGACTTCGCCACGAAGCTGATACGGGGCAAGTACGAAAGCCAACTACCAGATACCAAAGCCGTGTCACGTAGCTGACCGGGGAAAGTACGAGGGCTAACTACCAGATACCAAGGCCGTATCATGAGACTTCGCCACTAAACCGAGCAGGCGCGCAAGGCTAACTACCGTGTACCAAGGTCGAATCACCACGAGGCGGGGCACGAAGCCAACCACCGATACCAAGGCCGAATCAAGAAAACCTCGGAGAGCTAGTCCATGGAATAATGCTATCAGCGAGTGCACTGTGGAATCCTCCACACCGCCAGACGCCCAAGTAAGATCATAACAAATCAGCCGGCCCTCCATCGAGAGACGCGGTGGTATAGAAATATAATACTAGCATGACAAGGCTATCACACGCAAACATAGGCAAGTTATACACAACTCAAGGTACTTTCATTTTATGTCAAAAATACGGGTTTCAAACCCAAAAATATAATACCTACTTTCATTCTTTCAAAAAGACCTCTTTTTACGTAAAAGATACTAATACTCGTAGTATCAAAAACACATTTCCTTTTCAAACCAAATTACTTTACTTTCGTAAAAACCTTTACATGACTTTTAAAATCAAGTACTCTATACTTTTTAAACCAAGTGCCTTTATTTTAAAACAACATCAAGTATACTCTTTAAAACTCAAATACTTACTCTTTTCAAAACAAGTAACCTATACTTAAATCAAGTTACCATTTTAAAACCAATGATAAAACCATTCTTTTGCTTTCCTAAAGTCGTTATAACTAACTTCCCATAAAGTTGTTATAATACTTTATGTTTTAAACCAATTTAAGACAAAACCATGTCTTTCTTTTAAACCAAAAACTCTTCGATTCCTCAAGTCTCTTTTCTTTTAGCAATCAAGTTCCTTTTAAAGACCAAATACTCATTACTCGCGAATGAGGTTTCACAACTTTCTACACAATTCAAGTTCTTCATCTTTTAAAATCAATAAACCAACCAAATTCACTTAGCACACGTACGTCTACCGTACTACATAGTTCACAACAATCATGCTAGAAAAGATAGGAAGAGGTTCACATACCTCGCGACGATTATCGATAATTAGAAAAACGCTCACGCATTTAACCTTGCTCGCATTTTCCACCCTTCAAGTAGAATACGCCACTCGTAGTACTTCAACCTAAAAGGCCACAAAACGCCTATCAACCTCTAGATCTCTTCAGAGAATAATTCTAGATACAAGATTCCTTATTCTACGGAAAATTCGAAGACCTCCCCGCAACCACATAAATCTCTCCTCCAACGAGGCGTTGACTAAACCAATAATCCCAGGGGGGTTACACGTCTAACCGGACGTGTACAATTCTACCCCACAATAATACTACAAGTCTACTGTAAATACAGTCCTATGTAAATACAGTTCAATTCTTTTCCATAATCATTCTACATATAGTATACTCAACTATACATTACTACAACATGTAATATCCAATTACAATAGGGGGATAAAGATCATTACCTCGATAAGCCCAAAATTATCCAAGATATAAGTCGATCCTGAGCAACGTTTAGCTCCAATTCCTTACGCTTCAACCCGCTCCAAGCAACCCTTAGAAGTTTCTAAACAACATCTCTTAACACTTCAACCAAGCTTATGAAGATTTTCTAGGGTTTCATTTTGCGACTATTGGAATAAAGTAGTATTTCCGGGCTCCTAGTATTGAAATAACTTTGGAATACTACTAGGGATACTAGGCCAAGGTATTTGGGATTATACAATAATACCCAAAGTATTTTCTACTCAAGTGGGAAGGGGACGAAACAACTACAAAGGAGAGGAGTATTTTGCCTTGGAAGCTTAAGTGTGGGATGAAAATTGTCTTCAACCTAAGGGGGTATATATAAGAATCAAGGGTCAAGATTAATGCAAGTGGGTGGTGAGGATGGGTACACGTGTGTGGGTAGTTGGCCAACCAAGTGTTCACAAAAATGGGACAAGTGGCCACCTTGTCCCACTAAAAACGCCCGTTGGCACTCTTTCTCCATTGGCCACATGGGGTGACACGTGTCGCCCTACTGCCCAAAATATTTCATCTTCCAAAATATCCGCAATGCCAAAAATCCAAAAATAAAGTGGGCCCACAAACCAGAATTCCTCCCGTGGGCCCCACGTGACCAATTTCGGAAATAAAATTTCATAATTCTCAAATATTCCAAAAGTCCAAATACCAAATGGGAATCCAATTCCCTTTAACGAACATTTTTCCTTCACAAAATCCGGAAACTTTTCCGTCGAAAAATCACATCTTTCTTCCTTTCCAATTTTACTGTCGTATTCTCGTACGTACGTCCTCATATACATACCCTGGAACTACGGGGTGTAACAATCCTGGCTAGCCATTGAAGGCGAAGAACCCGCAACTGATCCAATAGACAGTGCTATCCCACCAGCCGCCACTACCTGACGCCTTCTCGCCAAATGGCCCCGCTGCCGCAAAGATAATGTCGCCGACCTAGTCCGACACTCCCCAAAATGAGATCTACCACAGTGACCATACCGATGCAAAGGTGGCCTCTCGCTACTACCCCGACACTCGGAACTGAAGACCGAGCCCTGACCCGCTCCCGAATATCCCCGGCGGTCAAACCACCTGCCAGAAGGCCGAGATGGAGCACTCTGCGTCAGCTGAAATGTAGACCTAGTCTGCTGCTGAGGTTGTCCGCCTCGAAAGCTATATTGAGGCCCTGCCGTCCTGGCCCTCTTGGGCTGGACTGGGCCTGGCTGGCCCTCTCTCTCTCTCTGTCCTCAATCCCCTGTGCATAAGCCTGCATCCTGGCAATATCCATACCTGGCTGAAGAGCCACTCCCAGACATGCAGTAACCATATAACGGTCTAGCCCCATCACATAGCGGTGAACTCTGTCCGCCATGTCCGCCACAATAGTGGGCGCATACCTGGCCAATGAGTCAAACTCCAGGTTGTACTCTCTGATGGTCCTCCCATTCTGTCTCAATGCCAAGAACCTATCCAGGCGGGCTCTCCTCGTCTCAGGAGGCAAAAAGTGATCGAGGAAGGCTTCCGTGAACTCATCCCAAATAGCTGGAGGAGCACCCACACCTCTAGACAACTCCCACGACTCAAACCAGTTCAACGCAATATCACGTAACCGGTAAGAAGCTAACAAAATGGACTCCGTCTCCGAGGCCCTAAGAACCTGCTGTCACGACCCAACCTGGGCTGCGACTGGTGCCCTACCTGGGCACCCTTCTATTCATACAACAATATAAACTGCGGAAGATAAATAACACTTTTTTTTTAAAAGTAAGGCCAAGCCGATAAGGCTGCCATAACATAAAAATTACCCGAAAGGGTCTACACTGTTTAACAATGTAAAAACAACTCAAGCCAGTCCAGCCCACAGATGAATACAGACCTCTAAGATTTGGACAATTACTATGGCGGGACAAGGCCCCACCGTACCCCTGAATATACATAACCATGACGACAAGCTCCAGAACATTGAAGCCATCTCAAAATGCTGAACCAGGATCCTAAGCTCGCAGATCCACAACTGTGTACCTAAACCTGCGGACATGAACGCAGCCTCCCGAAGGGGTCGCATAACAAATGTAATATGGAACGGAAAATATGGTATAGTAAACAAATCATAATCAGATAAAAGAATGACAGAGCAAGTATAAAAAGGGTAAATACTGGATCCTACCGTGTCATTACCATCTCGTGAACTTAATCGCCTTTATTATCTTTTCCCATTTTTACATAAAAGTTATAGTCACATTCTTACGCATACGCTTAGGAAAACCATCAAGTTCATTACCATATAACTTACTTACCTTGCATAACATAATCCGCCCTTTACGGAGGACGCCATACCGCTCGCCTAACTGGGACGCGATAAAGTCACATAAGTCTGCCCATAGAGGTACACTGCCCGGCCCATTTCTGGGACGCGATAAAGTCACATAAGTCTGCCCATAGAGGTATACTACCCGGCCCATTTTTGGGACGTGATAATGTCATATAGTCTGCCCATAAAGGTATACTGCCCGACCCATTTCTGGGACGCGATAATGTCATATAGTCTGTCCATAAAGGTATACTTCCCGACCCATTTCTGGGACGCGATAATGTCATATAGTCTGCCCATAAAGGTATACTGCCCGGCCCATTTCTGGGACGCGATAATGTCATATAGTCTACCCATAAAGGTATACTGCCCGACACATTTCTGGGACGCGATAATGTCATATAAAATCCGAGAATTTAACCCAATGTACTACGTACCTCTACTCCTTTAAAATGACTCTTTTTTAAATAAAACTTCCATGATACTAATAACCGTAGTATCAAGTCATATCTACTTTTCAAGACAAGTCACAATACTTTTTAGAAATACATTTAGGCTTCTAAATCAAGTGACTTCTTCCTATAAAACCTTAAGCAATTGGTACCTTTAAAACAATATGCCCTTCTTTATTTCAAATCATTTCTTTGCTTACATTACTGAAGAAAACCATTCTTTTAATCTTCCATAAGGTTGTTATAACCAACTTCCCATAAAGCCGTTATAACTCTTTATGTTTTAGACAAATTCATTCCTTTTATAACCAAGAGACTTATACTTTCAAATCGAATTACATAGCTTTCAAAATACTTCGAGTCTCTTAACTTTTAAGAAAACCAGTTTCTTAACTTAGAATATCCAGCTTCTTAACTTTAGAAATCAAGTCTTTCCAAATCAAGTATTCTATACTTGTAAATCAATTCATTTCTTCCTTTAAGAATCAAGTCCCATAACTTGAAAAATAAAGTCTCTTAACTTTTAAAAAAGAATTTGAGGTTCATAGTCTTAAAACTTCATACGTAAATTCTTATAAATTAAGTAACATATACTTTGGTGCGTTGTGAATAAGTTATACTTATTTATAACGATCTTAATCAAGTAGCCATGATCTAGAAAATGTAATACAATTTTGTCTTATCTTAGCTTCTATGCAGATGGAGAATTCTACTCATTTTAACTTAATTGATTGTCATTACATTTTCCTTTATTAACGCTGCAGTGGCTTTTTCGATACTTATTCTCATTTGTGTCGTAACTTAGCCAAGTCAACTTGGCTCCAAATACCTCCTAACGACTCTTACCAACATCCCCCATAAGACTTGGTAAGAACTTAGGATAACTTAGACATAACCTTTACGTAGAGTAAATCAACATACATACCTCTTAACTTCTAAGAGTAGAAGGAATCATGAAATAGTACTACATGTATATTCCATACATAGAATCATGTCAAAAGAAGGAAGAGGTTCATATACCTCGCGACGATTATCGACAAATAGTAAAATGCTCCAAAGTACTTCAACCTTGCTAGCTATTCCATCATTCAAGTAGAATACGCTATACTTGGTACTTCAACCTAAAATGGCCATAATACGTCCATTAACCTCTAGCTTCGAACGTAGAATATTCTAAGTGCAAAGTCACTAAATTCTACGGAAAATCGGACAACACTTCCTTTGTTTCTGCATACTTTGCCACATTTTTCAAGGCCGAATTCAATAACCAAACACGCTACATTTAAGGCTCAATACAACAACCAATAAAAGGGGATTACACGCCTTACAATACGTGTAAAATTCCGCCCCACAATTAATACCAACTAGTTCCATAATTAAAGCCATTCTCGGATAACATAAACAACAACTCAAAGTCTTTTACAATTCTTTTCCAATCCAAGTTCTTAGGTCTAACATGTTATATAGTCATAAACAACTTCAACAACTATAATTCCTTCTTTATATAACATGTGACGACTTAAACTAATAATCAACTTGAATTGTAATCTTAAGGCTAAACATACTAGTTTTCGGATTAGGGTTCCAATATCCATAACACTTATCAACTTCATAATATATATCTCATACTTGCTAATATCCATAGCTACAACAATAAGTAATCTTAATTACTAAAACGACATGAATTTTACCTTTACAAGCCCTTATAATTTCCAAGATTCAATGTCGCTCCTTAGAAATTCTTAGCTCCCTTCCTTTACGCTCCAATCCGCTATTTGAAGCCTTTAGAAGCTACCAACCAACTTCTCTTCCATTTCCAATCAAAACCTATGAAAATGCCTTAGGTTTTCGCCTTGAGACTAACGTGAAAACGCCGTTTTTCCGAAATCTTTCTATTGAGATATCCTTACAATACCCTTAGGGACCTTGGGTTAAAGTCTTGTGGCTAAAGAACCACAAACGAAAATATTTTCTTGTTCATATGGAGCAAACCAGAGAGCAACTAAGAGGGACAAGAATGTAGTGAAATTTTTCTAAGTGTTCAAGACTTTGTCTTGCTACTAGTGTGCTTATATAATACATTGGAGGGTCTAGATTACAACACATGTTAAATTTGGATGAAAGGGATCAAGCTGCTCTTGACTTAGTCAACAATGTCACGCTCTTAGCTTGCAAGACTTTGTCATCTAAACTTTGGTCAAATGACCATTATACCCTTGTCTCAATTCGACCAAGCCATGTGGGGGGTTCCACATGTCGCCCTCCCATTCGTCCATAAAATTCAGAACCCTCGTGGCCCTACAAAACGTAAAATTTCTGCGGGCCCCACGTGACCAAATCCGTAAAAAAATAACTTTTCATAATAATAATAAGTTCCATACTCTTCAATTAATGCATTTTGAGAATCTAATTCTCACCAACGAACATTTTGCCTTTCCGACGTTCGGAAGATTTTCCGTCGGAAAAACCATTCTTCCTTTCGTACCCTTTTCAAGTCTGAGTTCCTTACGCATATCTCTCTTAAACATGCCTGGACTTACGGGTGTAACATTCTTCCCCTTAGAAACATTCGCCCCGAATGTTCTTTCTGAGTCCAATCTAATTAGATAGAGACATAGTCTCCTTTACTACACCCTTCATACAACATACGCCACCCATGGCCATATAACAATACTTATACTAAAATGTCAACCTTGGCACTCACGAAGCCAACTAGTCCATACTCATAATGACCTCAAAGTCTGTCGTAATCATCTCTACTAGGTCTACTAGGGTCTGACGAGTGTATCATCACCGGGCAAATCTCATATACCCGCTCAGCTACCACCCAGACACCCAAGGGTGTAGCTACCTCGAAAGGTCCTTACGGATTCAGGCTCTATTCCTTTACACTTGGTCGCTAACTTTCTTAATGGTCGCACTATTTCCGTACTTCCCACTCATAGTAGCATACATACATAACCCTCATACCGATTCTGGACCCCAATCTTTGGAGTCACTCAATAAAACAATATAAGGCCATTTCCGGCTCTCCCAACCTGGTTCCGGTGGAACGCGTCCAAGAACCCGTAAAACAATTAACTAGACTTGGGCCTCGCACTGCGGACTCGCCACGAGCGAACTACCAACAACTGATCCCACTCTATTTAAGGCTATGGGGCGACCCGTAACAGGTACTCACCCCGACCCGCCGTCGCATTTAACTCTTACCCTTAGTCTGAATAAAATCTTATTGCCCGAGAAGGCCTTATATATTGTTATACCCCGTATTTCCAGAGTATGTACGTGAGGGCGTACATGCAAAAGTTTTTAGCCTTAAGTAGGCATAAGGGTCGAATTTTTGTGCACAACCCACGAAACGAATTGTTTTCCGACGAAACGTTTTCCAAACTTTGCGAAGAGAAAATTACGGCTATGTCATTTATATTTTTTATGATTTTTTCCGAGAGATGAAATATTTTGGACCAACGAGGGTGACACTTGTCCTCAAGTGGACGGCAATTTAGGGGTGAAGTTGGCACGTTTTGCCTTTCTTTTGGTCAAGGATTAGGTAGGATATTTTGTGTAGTAGATGGATAATGACACTGGGTGAATCCACACCTCCACTTGCCCTCCAATTGCCATAATATTTACCCTTTAAAGTCCTATAAATAACCCCCTTAGTTGAAGGAATTCTTCATCCACACTTGTGAAAATCCAAGGCAAAATCCTCCTCTTTGTAGCTCTCGCCCTACCTTCCCCTCCTCATGAGGCCTCGCCGAAACCCCTCCTAGTGGTGCTAGCCAAACATACCCCTGCAGAAAATACTCTCCAAGTATTGTTACTATTCCCAAATACCTTGGCCCAAATATCTTGTAGTATTCCAAGGTTACACCTATACTAAAAGCCCAGAAATACTATTATATTTCCCTTCAGTCCCAAAAACGAAACCCTAAGGAAAATCTTCATAGTAGGTTGAAGTATAAGTAGAAGTTGTAGAACTTCTAAGGGTTTCTGAGCGTACAGAAGCGCATGCAATATGAGCTAAACGTTGCTCAGGATCGACATATAAACTTGGATAATTTTGGGCTTATCGAGGTAAATACTCTTGATCTTCTATTGTAATTGGAAATTACATACTGTAGTAGTATAGAAATGAATATAAGATTCATAGAAGGATATTACAGAAGAATTGAACTGTAATAGAAGAATATTAAAGAAGATCAATTGTACTTACATGTGTATTTACAGAGACTTGTGTAGTTTGACTAGGGAAGTCACGCCCAATTTTCCGTAGAATAAGGAATCAGATCTAGAATTATTCTACAGAGTAGTCTAGACGTTGATAGACTTGTATGACCGCTATAGGTTAAAGCATCGCAAGTAGCGATTCTACTCAAGGGAGGAAAGGGCTAGCCTGATTACAAGATTTTGGAGCTATTTGCTAATAGTCGATAATCGTCGCGAGGTATGTGATTCTTCCTATCCTCTTGAGCATGGTATTTTAAAAAGAATATATATATAGTACTAGAGACGACGTGTGTTAACCGAACGTGGTTTTACTTCATGTCTTTTGACTTGAGTTTTAAATAATAAGAGTTCAAGTATTTCAAAAGAATTAAGAATCGCTTGTTAAGAGTAATACTTTTGAAAGAGTTATACTAGCTTTATGGGAAGTTAGGTATAACAACTTAAGAGAGATAAAAGAATGGTTTATTGACTTTAGAAGATAAGAGACTTGATCTTAAAAGATGTTTACTTCACTTAATTGAATTGATATGAATTTTGTTAAAAGTGTGAAACCTCATTCATGAGTAATGAGTACTTGGTTTTAAAGAATAATGTTTTACCGATTTCGAAATGAGAATAAGTATCGAACGAACCATCATAGCAGCTAATAAAGGAAAATGTATTGACCAAGAAGTAATTATATTAAAACCAAGAGAAACCTCCATCCGCATGTAAGCTAAGATAAGACAAAATTGTATTATATTTCCTAGATCATTCGCTTTAATAAGATTGTTATGAACAAGAATAACCTACTCACACATAAGGCATATGTTTCTCAAATTGTTTTAAAAGAGAATTATCTTATTAAGTGATTAAGACTATGAACTACGAAACCTTTCGAAAATGAGAAACTTGAGTATTTGAAATTAGGTAAACTTGAACTTTAGGAAAAGAATGTTGTTACTTGACTTTAAGAAGAAAAATGTTTTGGTTTAAGAAGAAGGGCATAATATTTCCTTAGTTGTTTTTAAAAAGGAAAACATGGTATTATCTTAATCATTTTAAAAGAGCGTTAAATGTTATGGTCAATTCTACATCGCTCACGGGATTTAACCGAATGTATTTCACACGACACCGCTGCTCACGGGATGAACCGAATGTATTCCATACGATTCCACCTCGAGTCCCATGAGATGGGCCGAGACACGTGCGATACCTATCGAGTCCCACGAGATGGGCCGAGACACGCGCGATACCTATCGAGTCCCACGAGACGGGCCGAGACACGTGCGATACCTATCGAGTCCCACGAGACGGGCCGAGACACGCGGCGATACCTATCGAGTCCCACGAGACGGGCCGAGACACGTCGATACCCATCGAGTCCCATGAGATGGGCCGAGACACGTGCGATACCTATCGAGTCCCACGAGACGGGCCGAGACACGGCGATACCTATCGAGTCCCATGAGACGGGCCGAGACACGTGCGATTCCTATCGAGTCCCACGACGGGCCGAGACATGTATTCCATACGATTCCTATCGAGTCCCACGACGGGCCGAGACACGTATTCCACACGATTCCACCTCGTGTCCCATGGGACGGGCCGAGACATGTTATACGATCACACGATTTATACCTAGATCACGGCAGCCGAGGAAGGAGTTCCACGTACGAGGGATGACTTTGAGGCGTGAGTCCCCGACTTGACACGATCGTTTTTATGTTGTGAATCGTAGTTTTGTTATCATACATGTCTCCTGCTTTATTTTAGATCATATGATTTCATTTACGATTTCTGCTTCACATACTTGGTACCCAGATCGACTTCCTTCGGGCCGCGCTCACGCCGCAGTAGAGGTACATCGGTTGTTGATCCTCGCTCATGTGGTCACAATTCAACAGATTGGAAGCTCCGCTTTCCGAGGCTTATCTTTTGGCATATTCCCCGAGTTGTAGGTTCTTGTACATTCGTGGTATGGCGGGCCCCGTCCGCCATAGTTGTTGTTACATTCTTAGAGGTTTGTAGTAATCGTTGGGCAAGGTGGTTGTAAAGGATGAATCGCTCAAAAATTTCTGTATATATACGCAAGAAGGCAACCGTTTTGGTTGGCCTGTTTTATTATCTTATCTCTTGTTTCATATCTGCATGTTTTATATTCCGCTGATTTCTCTGATGTATGACTACTTGGGTGCCCTGGTAAGGCACCAGTCACGGGCCACGGAACGGGTCGTGACTAAAGTGGTATCAGAGTAGTTAATCCTCAGAAAGTGTCTACAGACCGTGTCTAGTAGAGTCTTGATTATCGCGTGTCGTGCACCACATCTATAATCAGGAGGCTGCAAGACATTTAGGATTGGTTTCCATTCTTCTCATTCTGAGATCGTGCCTTAGAGTTGTGTTATAAGTTGGACCCCTCTGACGTATTTCGTTTTTACCAGTTATGCCTCCACGCAAGGCAACCCGGGCCTATATGGGCAAGGCAGCCGGGGGAGATGCTAGTAGGATACAGAGGAGTACGGGGGCGCAGGCCCAGTCATTACCTGAGATAGTGCTTCAGACGGCCATGACGCCGCCACTTTCAAAGAAGCTTAGAGCCGCAGCGGTCAGCCGAGACCACGACTGAGCCTCCATCCCACAACCCGGATCGAGGAGTTGGGGTACAAAGAGACGGCCCAATTATCGCCGTGATAGTGGCAAGGCACGAGGATAGGCTAGACGCAGCAGCCCAAAGAGTACCCATGGTTCACCCGAGATCGGATAGTTTGAGGTTACGGACTTTCGAGTCAGAGCCCGCCAGTTCTATGGGTCGAGGCCGAGGATGATCCGTAGGAGTTCATTTGATAGCGATCATGATCGCGAGTGATCCAGCCGAGACCGAGTCGGTGGTCTTAGGTTCGCATCGGCCGCGTGATACCGCAAATGATCGGTTTCATTCGCGAGCCGCCTCGGAGAGTATGCACTTCCAGTATGGGACGCAGTTCTCGTGGAATTTCTTGCACATTTCTTGCCTCCACGACGGGCGGCTCGGCCGGCGATTTTTGACGCTGAGGCGCACGGGCGCACGGCTCGAGTACAATGTGGAGTTTGACTCGTTAGCTCGGTGACGCCCCGCATTGGTAGCCGACATGGACGGCAGAGTGCACCGCCACGCCACCGGCTCGATGACTACTTGGCGAGGCTTGTTCGGTGTAGCTCTTCACCGCATGGACATTGCCCGCACGCAGCTTATGCACTTGGATGCGAGGAGCGAGAGGTCGACGAATGACCGAGATCGCGTAAGAGGCCGTAACAGCAGGTCCTTGGTAACTTTCGAGGCGAACCGCCAAGCAGAAAGTTAGTTATGTACTCCGCCAAGACAGTGGTCCTCCGCGCCTTCGTGACGCTCAGGTATTCGAGCCGGTCGAGCTCCAGGCTTCGGGTCACAGTATACATGGGTTCCACCGGGTTCATGCTTTCTCGCAGCACGATGCGGTAAACGCCATCCCGGGAGTGTCGCCTTATTATCGCGCTTGTTTCACCGCGCCGTCACGCCATGTGATTTGAGGGACTGCCCTAAAAGCGAGGAATACAAGTAGAATGACGCAGCCCACGGTCAATGGCGATCATCGCTTTCTATATGCGCTACAGTAAGCGTGATTATGATTAGAGCGACGGGCGGAAAATGGCGGATGATACAGGTATATTCTTACCCCTCTAGAGACTAGTATGCGTTGATGATATGATTAAGTGCTAAGTATTATGTTCAGATAGCATTATGTTAAAATTGTGTTTAGAAAACATGGTTAGTTAGAAGGGTAAGTTTGGGGTCAGGGAAAGTGTGAGCCTTAGAGTTTTATACGTAGAGACCTTAGGTGCGAGGCCATCTTGAGTAAAAGATTTATGGTTGTGTTGACCTTTATCAGAGTGCGTAGTATACGTGGGATATATTTTTGTGATAAGTCCCTGGGTGATATGAAATGAAAGAGGGTAATTGAGCTAAGAAGACCACTAGGTTTTCGTGACTTGATTTGTGAGATTGTTCCGGATCGGGGGAACAAGTGTTTAGCGCGATAGCGGGTCAGGTTGAGGACCAATCGCGGGTCAACCCGCGACTAAATGCGTGGGGGCCGAGTGGTCCCGCCAGGTGGCAGGGTCACGAGGGTGCTAGGCCCAGGTTAAGGTAACCATCGTATGAGTTCGTGGATATGTTCGACCAGAATCGGATCGTTAAGGCCGGGGATGGCCTTAAAGGAGATTGAGGCTAGTAAGATGACCAACTTTGGAGGTAGTGACTCCGGAGATTTTGGAACCAAGCGATGATCAAGTATGGTACGATACTAGAAAGAGTTCAAGTGTTCGAGAAGAGTACGACGAGTGAGAAAAGAAGAGAACGCAGTGTTAGCGAATAAATGAGATCATTTTGTTGTGAAGTGAAGATGCGAAGGAGTATCCTTTAGACCGTGGAAGCTTTTGTGATGTAGGAATGATTTCTCGTGGACTTGGGTTAAGTATTTTCGTGTGTTATTTTGTACAGCGTGGCATTGACAACTTGTTTAAGATATGAGGAACTTTGTCGTTATCCGTCTTGAGAAGGAACATTCGGGACGAATGTTTCTAAGGAGGGGAGAATGTTATACCCCGTATTTCCAGAGTATGTACGTGAGGGCGTAAGTACAAAAGTTTTTAGCCTTAAGTAGGCATAAGGGTCGAAATTTTGTGCACAACCCACGAAACGAATTGTTTTCCGACGAAACGTTTTCCAAACTTTGCGAAGAGAAAATTACGGCTATGTCATTTATATTTTTTGCGGATTTTTTTCGAGAGATGAAATATTTTGGACCAACGAGAGGGTGACACTTGTTCCTCAAGTGGACGGCAATTTAGGGGTGAAGTTGGCACGTTTTTTGCCTTTCTTTTTGGTCAAGGATTAGGTAGGATATTTTGTGTAGTAGATGGATAAGGACACTTGGGTGAATCCACACCCTCCACTTTCCCTCCACTTGCCATCATCTTGACCCTTGAAAGTCCTATAAATACGCCCCCTTAGTTGAAGGAATTCTTCATCCACACTTGTGAAAATCCAAGGCAAAATCCCTCCCTTTTGTAGCTCTCCCTACCTTCCCCTCCCCTCATGAGTCCTCGCCGAAACCCTCCCCTCCTAGTGGTGCTAGCCAAACATACCCCCTTGGTAGAAAATACTCTCCAAGTATTGTTACTATTCCCAAATACTCGCCCAAATACCTTGTAGTATTCCAAGGTTACACCTATACTAAAAGCCCATAAATACTATTATATTTCCCTTCAGTCCCAAAAACGAAACCCTAAGGAAAATCTTCATAGTAGGTTGAAGTATAAGTAGAAGTTGTGTAGAACTTCTAATGGTTTCTTGGAGCGTATGCGCATGCATTAGAGCTAAACGTTGCTCGTGATCGACATATAAACTTGGATAATTTTGGGCTTATCGAGGTAAATACTCTTGATCTTCTATTATAATTGAAAATTACATACTGTAGTAGTATAGAAATGAATATAAGATTCATAGAAGGATATTACAGAAGAATTGAACTGTAATAGAAGAATATTAAAGAAGACTCAATCAGATTTACATAGGATCAGATTCTGAGACTTGTGTAGTTTGACGCAGGAAGTCGCCCAATTTTCCGTAGAATAAGGAATCAGATCTAGAATTATTCTACGAGTAGTCTAGACGCTGATAGACTTGTATGACCGTTATAGGTTGAAGATTACAAGTAGCGTATTCTACTCGGCGGTGGAAAGGGCTAGCCGGACATAAGATTTTGGAGCTATTTGCTAATAGTCGATAATCGTCGCGAGGTATGTGATTCTTCCTATCCTCTTGAGCATGATATTTTAAAAGAATATATATATATATAGTACGGTAGACGTACGTGTGTTAACTGAACGTGGTTTTACTTCGATGTCTTTTGACTTGAGTTTTAAATAATAAGAGTCTTGAAGTATTTCAAAAGAATTAAGAATCGCTTTTGAAAGAAGAGTAATACTTTTTGAAAGAGTTATACTAGCTTTATGGGAAGTTAGGTATAACAACTTAAGAGAGATAAAAAGAATGGTTTATTGACTTTAGAAGATAAGAGACTTGATCTTAAAAGATGTTTACTTGACTTAATTGAATTGATATGAATTTTGTTAAAAGTGTGAAACCTCATTCGTGAGTAATGAGTACTTGGTTTTAAAGAATAATGTTTTATCGATTTCTAAATGAGAATAAGTATCGAACTAACCATCGCAGCTAATAAAGGAAAATGTATTGACCAAGAAGTAATTATATTAAAACCAAGAGAAACCTCCATCCGCATGAAGCTAAGATAAGACAAAATTGTATTACATTTCCTAGATCATGGTCGCTTAATAAGATTGTTATGAACAAGAATAACCTACTCACACATAAGGCATATGTTTCTCAAATTGTTTTAAAAGAGAATTATCTTATTAAGTGATTAAGACTATGAACTACTTAAACCTTTCAAAATGAGAAACTCGAGTATTTGAAATTAGGCAAACTTGAACTTTTGGAAAAGAATGTTGTTACTTGACTTTAAGAAGAATGGCATAATATTGCCTTAGTTGTTTTTAAAAGGAAAACATGGTATTATCTTAATCGTCTTAAAAGAACGCTTAAATGTTATGGTCAATTCTACACCGTTCATGGGATGAACCGGGAATGTATTTCACACGACACCGCGTTCATGGGATGAACCGGGAATGTATTCCATACGATTCCATCTCGAGTCCCATGAGATGGGCCGAGACATGTGCGATACCTATCGAGTTTGTCACGACCGCTTTCGGCTCGATCGTGCTGCGGCACCCAAATAGTCATACATCGAGTAATCGGAAACATAAAGCAAGACATGAAACAGCTTTATAAAACAAGACATACGACATGTGAGAAACACGCCGCATATATATATAATCATGTTTTAGCGCTATATCCGACATCAGATAACATGACTACGTATATATGCCAAAGGCGATGTTTTCTCACATAACTGGTCTTGTTTTATAAACTGCTTCATGTCTTGCTTTATGTTTCCGCCGATTACTCGATGATGACTACTGGGCGCCCTGAGGCATCAACCACGCCCCTAACGGTCGTGACAAAAGTGGTATCGTGAGCGCTTAATCCTCTGAAAGTGTCTACGCATCGCATCTAGTAGAGTTCGATTATCGGTGTGTCGCACCACACCAATAATCGTGAGGCTATAGGATATTTAGGATTGGTTTCGCTTCTTCTCATTCCGAGATCGTGCTTTAGCCGTGTTACAGGTTGGACCCTCTAACGATTCCTTTCCCGTAATGCCATGCCTCCACGTAGGCAACCCGCCCGTGGCGGCAAGGCACCGAGGAGTCGCCAGCAGACACCCGAGTCACGAGGGCTCGTGCCCAGCCTATACCGTAGACGGCGTAGTTCTATGACGCCGCCGCCCCAAAGAGATCACAAGACCTACACCTCCCGCCCCACACCGGGCGGAGGAGTTAGGGCACAGGAGACGGCCCCTTTTGGCTAAAGTCAGGCCCGACATGGCGAGAGGCCGACGCGGCAGCCAGCCTCAGCCCAAAGGCGGCCGCACCTGCTCACCCGAGGCGCAGAGCCTGAGGCTACGACTTTTGAGCCAGAGCACGAGTTTTATGGATCGAGGCCGAGGATGATCCGCAGGAGTTCATCCGCCGCCTTCAGAGGATTTTGAGAGTGATCGGGCGCCGAGACCGAGTCCGTGATCTTTGTCACATAGGCCGCGTGGATACCGCAATGATCGATTGGTTTGATTCATGGAGTTATCCCGGAGAGCACGCCCCAGCCTACTGGGATGAGTTCTCGAGGCTTTCTCACTCACTTCTTGCCTCCACAGATGGCGAGGGCGCGGTCGATAGATTTTTACTATCGAGGCAGAGAGACGCACCGCCGTGAGTACAATGTCGCAGTTTGATTCATCGCTCGATATGTCCCAAAGATTGGTAGCAGATATGAGGATAGGTGCACCGCTATGTCACCGGGATAGACGACTATATGGCCGAGTCATGTGCTGGGGTTTCTCTCCACCGTATGGACATTACCCGCACGCAGCTCACGCCTCGACGCGGCGAGCGCAGAGGTCGACGTCGGATGCATAAGAAGCAGTTTAAGCGCCGTGACGGAGGGTCTTCTGGTGGTTATCGTGGTGGGCGGCCTCAGCAGCAGACTAGATTCGCACCACGCCAAAGACAGAGCACTCCGCACCGCCCTCAAGACACCACGCTGAGGGCGCACTGTGGCCCTGTGGCTTCGACGCCCTGGTAGCAGAGATCGCCGACGACCACCCCGGTGGCCGACGCGGTAGATCCCATTACGGGAATTGTGGTACTACTATTTGATCTTGTTACAGTTGTGGCCAGCAGGTCACTTTGCGAGGATCGTCCGACCGGGGCTACTGTGGTGGCTCACCAGTTCTCGCTGCCGCCATCATCTCCTACGCTTACTCGCCCGAGGCGTGGTGCTCATGGTCGCAGGTCGCGCAGGCCGTGGCTCGTCCGCTTCTAGCGGTCCTCGTAACCAGATTTATGCTTTGTCCACCGACAGATCGTGAGGCCTCACCGATGTCGCTGCGTACCTTATCGGGCTCGGGTTTGATATGTATGCTTTGATAGATCCGGTTCTACTGGCCCCATATATCTCCCTCGTCGCTAGTAGGATGGATAGAGCCCGAGTCCATAGACCCTTTCGAGGTAGCTACGCCAGCTGGTGATTCGCGTAGCTCTACGTATATGTAGCTTGTCTGCGGATCATTTACACGCCGACCGGCCGACTTGATGTAGTCGAGATGATTGACTTCGGCGTGATCACGGGACGGATTCGCTAGCTCGCTACGCCAATGTAGACCGCAGAGAGAGAATAGTACGTTGCCCAGCTCGGCGAGGAGCCGGTTGTCGAGCGCGAGGAGCACGGATCGCCGGCGGTAGGTTTATCTCCTACCTCGCGCCAGGAAGACGGTGCGTAAGGCGGGTATATCTACCATCTCGCTCGGTGTTTGATAATCAAGCCGCACCAGATTTTCCGCCGCCCAGAGTCACGAGTTCCCGACGTGTTTCCGCATGACCTCTCGCATCCTCCCGAGGAGATCGAGTTTTGTATAGATGAGTTGCAGATACTCGGCTTATTTCCATTCCGCCATACGTAATGGCACCGCCGAGTTGAGAGAGTCAAGGATCACTTAGGGATTTGCTAGAGAAGCGGCTTCATTAGGCCTAGTGTTTCTCCTCGGGAGCGCCAGATTGTTCGCAAGAAGACGGACGACGCTGCGCATGTGTGTCGACATGTGCAACAACAAGGTGACCATTAAGAACAGATACCCTTCCTAGGATTGATGATTTGTTCGACCAGCCGTGGTGCGTAGATGTTTCTCAAGATTGATCCGCGATCGCTATCATCAAAGTAGTCGTAGAGCGGATGTCCCTAGATCGCATTCGACCCTAAGACGCATTATGAGTTCGTGGTCATGTCTTTGTTGACCAATGCTCCGCAGATTCATGGATTTGATGAACCGAGTGTTCAAACCATTTTTGGACACGCTTGTGATAGTGTTCATCGATGATATCTTCGTTTATTCTCGCCAGAGCAGAGCACGCGAGCATTTGCGACCGGCCGATAGCTTCTCCAGATCAGCAGCTTGTACGCCAAGTTTTCCAAACGTGAGTTTTGGTTAACTTCGGGCATGCTTGGGCATATTGTTCGGGCCGACGGCATTCGAAGTTGATACGGCCAAGATCGGCGCCGACTTGGCCTGCACCTACTACTCCGGCTGCAGGTTCGCAGCTCGGGCCTCAGGTATTATCGGGCGTTCGTGGAGAAGTTTGCTTCTATCTCGCACCATTGACTAGGTCGACTCGTATGCGCCAAGTTTCAGGACTGATGCTTGTGAGCGTGGTTTCCAAAGCCGAAAGAGAGATCGACGACCGCCTCGCTTCTTACTCTTCCGCAGGGTCCGTACGGTTATGTCGTATCGTGACGCGCCAGCATCGGGTTGGGATGTGTGTTGACGCAAAGATGGCAGAGTTATAGCATACGCATCCCGACACCGAAGAAACACGAGGAACTACCCCACCCATGATTCGAGTCAACGTGATTCACGCTTTCAAGATCCGAGGCACTATTTGTACGGGTTCACGTGGATATTTTTGCGCACTACAAGAGCCTCCAAAGATATCTTCACCGAGGAGCCGAACTTACGGCAGACGGTGGTTGAGTTGCTTAAGGATTACGATGTGGACATCCTGCACTACCCGCAAGGCCAATGCCAGGCGTACGCCTCAGTCGTAGGTCGGGGAGCCCATCGATGCAGCCAGAGAGAAGGACATGGTTCGTAATTTGCACCGCTTAGCGAGCCTCGTGTCCGCTTGATTGATTCTCGATAGCAATGGGTTAGAGTTCGCGAGGTTGCGAGTCTTCCATCGCTGAGGAGGCGAAGAGGCAACCGAGGATCCATTTTGATTCGATATCGCGATACAGCCTCTTCGCGAGGGCAAGGGTCCTTTGAGGTAGCACCGATGGGGTGCTAAGGTTTGAGGCAGGTTGTGTGTTCCAGATGTTTCGTGACTTCGGCAAAACAGTTCTTGGGAAGCACACACAAGCTACTCTATCCATCCGGGTCGACTCAAGATGTACCACGACCTTAGATCCGTATTGGTGGGATGGCTTCAAGAGGACGCTGCGCAGTTCGTAGCTCGCCCGTGTTGTCAACAGCGAAGGTAGAGCACCGCAGACCGTGGTTTGTTACAGCGATAGAGATCCCGACCGAAGTGGAGGTAATCAACACGACTTCATCACGTGATTACCTCGCACTCGCAGGAGACGGATTCTATATGGGTTATCGCCGACAGTCGACGAAATCAGCCCACTTTCTTCCCGGCCGATCGACTTTTTCTACCGAGGATTATGCCGACTTTACATCCGAGAGATCGCCGATCGCATGGAGTCCCTACTTCGATCATATCGCATGCAGGAGCCCGCCATTTACCAACTCGAGGTCCTTCCAGAGGGTTTAGGACGCAGTGAGCCCGAGTAATCGCATTTCATCCACGCATGCACGGACAGCAGAGCGCACTATCCGCACTCTTGAGGATATGTCGCGAGCCCGTGTTATTGACTTCCGGTGGTAGTCGAGGATCATTTGCCTCTAGTTGAGTTCGCGATAATAATAGCTACCACCCAAAGATTCGGATGGCGCCATGAGGCCTTGTATGGGAGGAAGTGCAGACGCTTCATAGGTTGGTTCGAGGTGGGCGAGGTGCAACAATGGGACCAGACGGCGCGCAGCAAAAGGGATAAGGCGAAGCTTATCCGAGAGCTGCTATCGACAAACCGTAGTCGATAAGTCGATGCAGATCATCGCCGCCGACATCCGAGTTTGCAATGATGATTGGGTTTTCAAGGTGTCACCCATGGCGGTGTGATGAGATTCGAAGAAGGAAACTCAAACCAAGGTACATCGGGCCGCTTCGATTGTCCGCAGGTAGGCAAGGTTGCCATGAGCTGGATCCGCCGTCCGACCGGAGGCGGCATCCGTGTTTCACGCTTATGCCGAGGAGATGTATCGGGATCCATCTAGAGTACATCCGATTGACGATGTCCGTGTGACCGAGGTTATCGATGAGAGATTCCCATAGCGATAATCGATCGTCAAAGTTAGCGCCCATGACGGGCGACGGGCTTCACAAAGTCTTGTATGAACGAGCTCGGAGGAGACGACGGAAGCCGAGTGTTATACCCCAGATTTGTGGTATGTACGTAGCGAATACGCAAAAAGTTTTGGTCTTAAAGTTAGCCTCGACGATTTTTAGGCACAACTCACAAAGCGAACGGTTTTCCGACTAAACGCTTTCCAGCTTTCATAGGATAAATTCCGCTATGTCATTTCTTATTTTTGCGGATTTTTCCGAGAGACGAACACTTTGGACCAATGAGAGGGCGACACTTTCCACCTCTCATCAGTGGACTTGTCACGCAATAGGGTCATTGATGCCAAGCCTTGTCATAAAGTTGGCTAGATATTTTGTGTGCAAGTTGGCCAAGGACACTTGCCTAAATCCTCACCCTACACTTGCCTTGCACTTGGCATAATCTTCGCCATTGGTTGGCCATGTCTTGACCTATAAATACCCCTTGTTGAAGAGTTATTTCATCCTAAATTGAGCAATCTACCTAAGTCTCAAATCCCTCCCTCTCCCTCTTGTTGTTTCACCCAAACACACCCCCTCCTCGAGAAGCTTGGCCGAGGCTACCCCACCCCTAGCCTAGCCGAAACCAACCCCTCCCTGGTAGAAAAGTTGCTCTTGTATTGTTATAATGCCCAAAATACCCTAGCCCAAATACCTTAGCACTTAGTAGAAGTTGTGAAGAACTTCTAAGGTTTCCTGAGCATACAACTTGTGAGCAAAACCTGCTCAGCGACTTTTCTAGATATTATTGGGCTTACCGAGGTAACTAATCCTAACCTCTTTGAATTAAAGAATACTTATCGTTGTAGAATAAGAATAGTATAAATACTTAGAAGTATATCACGTATCAGAATTGAAGTGTTAATCACTTAGAAGGGTTTAAAAGAATAATCAAACCGCATTTACATAGGATTGTTTTCACAGAGACTTATATAACTCACCGTAGGGTCAGGCCCGACTTTCCGTAATTGAGGACCCTCTGCTTAGAATGACCTACGTAATAGTCTAGACCTTGATAGATATCTGTGACTATTATAGCCGATTCTCTCATGACATACCGACTTCAAGGTGTGGATTTCGCGGAATGTATGTGATTCTTCCTAAAGCATGATATTTTACAATATGTATATAGTACTGTGAGACGCATACGTGTTAATCGAACAATACTTACGGAATGCCTCACCGCTTAAGCTCGACAATACTTACTGAATGCCTCACGCTAAGCCTAAATAATAAAGAATCAAAACATTTCAAAAGGGCTACCAACCATTTATTAAATGTAAGAGAACTAATTGGTTTTTAAACGTGCTTAAGAGTTATACTAGCTTTATGGGAAGTAAGTATAACCACTTAAGATTGATAAAAGAAACAAGTTTGCCTATGTGTTTATAATGCACTTATATTGTGAATAAGAAGCATGGTTTGATAGGTAGACATGATATGATGCTACGGTGTTAGTATCTTGTAACGCTGGTATAGGTGAGTATCCTTGTTGTGCTTGTGTTACTTAAAGGTAAGTTGTTATGCTAGTATACTATCACTCACCTCGAGACGATACGGGTTGTCATCCGACGCGGGTAGACTCGCGCGTCCGGGACCATGATTCGAGAATACCTCACGCGGTCCAGGGGGCCTATGCGAGCTACGAGTTCCGTGTTAGTATGCGGGTTATACCTCATGCGTCTCATGGCTATGCGACAATGAGTCCAGACGACGCCGAGGAGTAGCACCGACGCGGGTTATACCTCACGCGCCCACGCGAGTGGCCTACGCGACTCCGAGTCCGTGATTAGGCTTGCGTAATGACGATGGGGCGAGTGGCCCTGCTTTCGATCATTCGCACCAGACAAGACTCATTACGCTTACCTATTGTTGCCTTGTTTGTGATGTGGCACTACGTGCGGCTTCTCGTCGTTTTACATACTTGTAAACCGTTTTAAAAATGATATGTTTCATTTAAGTACTTTACGCCGCATACTTAGTACCGTTGTATCGACTCTCCTTCGGGCTGCGCTCATGCCGCAGGGCAAGGTGTGCTAGATCCGCATCCTCAGATCTCTACGCTGGTGTGAGCTCCATCTCTTCCGAGGCTCTACTTTTGGTATGATCTCCCCGTTGTAGTTAGTTTTGTACCAGTGGTATGGCGGGCCCCGTCCCGCCATAGTTGTATATTTCAGAGGTCTGTAGTCATGTTGTACAAAGGTTTGATGTAATCGCTAAAACATGATTATATATATATGCCGAAGGCCACGCTTTCACAAAATCGTGGTCTTGTTTTATAAACTGCTTCATGTCTTGCTTTATGTTTCACGACACTGGATGTATGACTACTGGGTGCCCCTTGAGGCACCAACACGCCCCGAACGGGTCGTGACAAAAGTGGTATCGAGCAGCTAATCCTCTGAAAGTGTCTACGCACCGTATCTAGTAGAGTCTGATTATCGCGTGTTGTGCACCACACCAATAATCGTGAGGCTATAGGATATTTAGGATTGGTTTCATTCTTCTCATTCCGAGATCGTGCTTTAGAGTCGTGTTATAGGTCGACCTCTAACGTATTCCTTCCTCGTAATGCTTATGCCTCCACGTAAGGCAACCCGCCCGTAAGCGGCAAGGCATGGCGGAGTCGCCAGCGTGACACCCAGAGTCACGAGGGCTCGTGCCCGCCTATACCGTAGACGGCGAGTTCTATGACGCCGCCACCAAAGATTGCACCACACAGCACCCACACCTCCCGTCCCACACCGGGCGGAGGAGTTAGGTACAAGGAGATGGCCCACCTTTGGCTAAAGTCAGGCCCGATACGAGAGGTCGACGCGCAGCCCAGCTCCACCCAGACCGCTGTTCACCCGAGGGCAGAGTTTGAGGCTACGAGACTTCGAGTCAGAACACGGAGTTTTACGGGTCGAGGCCGAGGATGATCCGCAGGAGTTCATCCGCCGATTCGCAGGATTTTGAGAGTGATCGTATGCCGAGACCGAGTCCGCGATCTTTGGTTCACATAGGTCGCGTGACAATCGCAATGATTGGTTTGATTCACGGAGTTATCCCGGAGAGCACGCGCCCCAGCCTACTGAGATGAGTTCTCGCAGGCTTTCTCACTCACTTCTTGCCTCCACAGATGGCGAGGGCGCGGCCGATAGATTTTTACCATCGAGGCAGAGGACGACCGCCGTGAGTACAATGTCGAGTTTGATTCATTCGCTCGAGCATGTCCAAAGATTGGTAGCAGATATGAGGATAGGTGCACCGCTATGTCACCGCTAGACGACTATATGGCCGAGTCATGTTCGGGGTTTCTCCACCGTATGGACATTACCCGCACGCAGCTCACGCCTGACGCGAGGATCGCAGAGGTCGACGAGTGGACCGACAAAGAAGCAGGTAAGGCGCCGTGACGGAGGGTCTTCCGTGGTTATCGTGGTGGCGGCCTCAAAGCAGCAGCCTAGATTCGCACCACAACAAAGACAGAGCACTCGCACCGCCCTCAAAGATGCCACGCTGAGGGCGCACTGTGGCCCTGTGGCTTCAGACGTCTGTGGTAGCAGAGGTATCGCCGCCGACCACCCCAGCAATGCGGCCGACGCGCAGATCCCATTACGGAAGTGTGGTACTACTTTTGATCTTGTTACGCCAGGCCAGCAGGTCACTTTGCAGGGACTGTCCGACCGGGGCACACCGTGGAAGCGGCTCACCTTCAGTTCGTTGCCGCTTCATCATCTCCTACGCTACCCGCCCCGAGGCGTGGTGCTCACGGGTCGCCAGGTCGCGGCAGGTCGCGTGGCTCAGTCCTGGCTAGCGGTCCTCGTAATCGCATTTATGCTTTGTCCACCGACAGATCGTGAGGCCTCACCGATGTCGCCATGTACCTTATCGCTCGGGTTTGATATTTATGCCTTGATAGATCCGGTTCTACTGCCCTATATATCTCCCTTGTCGCTAGTAGGATAGGATGAGCCCGAGTCCATAGACCTGCTCGAGGTAGCTACGCCACTGGGGATTCGGTAGCTCTACGTATATAGGCTTGCCTCGTGACTATTTACGCCGCGACCCAGCCGACTTGATAGAGTCGGAGATGATTCGACTTTGACGTGATTATGGGACGGATTGGCTAGCCTCTTGCTATGCCAATGTAGACCGCAGGAGAGAGTAGTACGGTTCCAGCTTTCCGGCGAGCCATTGTCGAGCGGGAGTGGAGCACCAGACGCCGAGGGTAGGTTTATTTCCTACCTCAAGGCTAGGAAGATGGTGCGCAGGGGTATATCTACCATCTAGTTCGGGTGTTTGATAATCGAGGTCGCGTACCAGATTTTCCGCTGGCCCAGAGTCACGAAGTTCCCGCACGTGTTTCCACGACCTCCTGCATCCTCCCGAGAGGAGATCGAAGTTTTGTATTGATTGATGCAGCGATACTCGCCTATTTCCATTCCGCCATACGTAATGGCACTCGCCGAAAGGAGAGAGTCAAGGATCACCTTAGGGATTTGCTAGAGAAGCGGCTTCATTAGGCCTAGTGTTTCTCCCCGGGAGCGCCGTATTGTTCGCGTGAAGAAGAAGGACGGACGCCGCGCATGTGTCGATTACATGTGCAACCAACAAGGTGACCATTAAGAACAGATACCCCTTCCTAGGATTGATGATTTGTTCGACTGGGCCAGTGTGGTGCGAGATGTTTTCCAAGATTGATCTCGCGATCAAGCTATCATCAAAGTAGTCGAGAGGCGGATGTCCCTAGGATCGCATTCCGACCCTAAGACGCATTATGAGTTCGTGGTCATGTCTTTGCTGACCAATGCCCGCAGATTCATGGATTTGATGAACCGAGTGTTCAAACCATTTTGACACGCTTGTGATAGTGTTCATTGATGATATCTTGGTTTATTCTCGCCAGAGCAGAGCACGCGAGCATTTGGCGATCGGCCGATAGCTTCTCCAGACTAGCAGCTTGTACGCCAAGTTTTCCAAACGTGAGTTTTGCTGACTTCAGCGCTTTCGGGCATATTGTCGGGCCGATGGCATTCGAGCCGATACGCCAAGATCGAGGCGCAGACTTGCCTAGACCTACTACTCCGGCTGCAGGTTCGCAGCTCGGGCCTCAGGTATTATCGGGCGGTTCGTGGAGAAGTTTGCTTTATCTCGCACCATTGACTAGGCCGACTCGTGGCGCACCAAGTTTCAGCGGACTGATGTCAGGAGCGTGGTTTCCAGCCGCCGAAGAGACCGACGATCGCCTCGCTTCTTACTCTTCCGTAGGGTCCAGATGGTTATGTCGTATCGTGACGCGCCAGCATCGGTTGGGATGTGTGTTGACGCAAAGATGGCAGAGTTATAGCATATGCATCCCGACACCAAGAAACACGAGGAACTACCCCACCCATGATTTGGAGTCGCACCGTGATTCACGCCAAGATCCGAGGCACTATTTGTACGGGTTCACGTGATATTTTTACGCACTACAAGAGCCTCCAAGACATCTTCACCAGGAGCCGAACTTACGCAGACGGTGGTTAGAGTTGCTTAAGGATTACGATGTGGACATCCTGCACTACCCGCAAGGCCAACGTTGTGGCGTATGCCCTTAGTCGTAGGTCGATGGGGAGCCTATCGATGTGCGGCAGAGAGAAGCGGACATGGTTCGCATTTGCACCGCTTAGCGAGCCTCGTGTCCGCTTGATTGATTCTCGATAGCAATGGGGTTAGAGTTCGCGAGGTTGCCGAGTCTTCCATCGCTGAGGAGCAAGAGGCAACAGCTCGAGGATCCAAATTTTGATTCGATATCGCGATACAGCCTTCGTGAGGCGCGGTCCTTTGAGGTAGCACCGCCGGGTGCTAAGATTTGAGGGCGTGTGTGTTCCAGATGTTTCGTGACTTCGCAAGCAGGTTCTTGGGGAAGCACACAACAAGCTACTTCATCCATCCGGTCGATCAAGATGTACCACGACCTTAGATCCGGTATCAGCGGGACGGCTTGAAGAGGACGCTGCGCAGTTCGTGAGCTCGCCCGCCCGTGTTGTCGCAGTGAAGGCAGAGCACCGCAGACCCGTGGTTTGTTACAGCGATGAGATCCCGACCGAAGTGGGAGGTAATCAACACGGACTTCATCACAGATTACCTCGCACTCGCAGGAGACATGATTCTATACGGGTTATCGCCGACAGTCGATTTAAATCAGCCCACTTTCTTCCCGCCAGACGACTTTTTCTACCGAGGATTATGCCGACTTTACATCCGAGAGATCGCCGACCGCATGGAGTCCCTACTTCGATCATATCGCATGCAGGAGCCCGCCACGCCAACTTCGAGGTCCTTCCGCAGGGGTTTAGGACGCAGTGAGCCTCGAGGCATCGCATTTCATCCATGCATGCACGGACAGCAGAGCGCACCATCCGCACTCTCGGTGATATGCCGCGAGCCCGTGTTATTGACTTCGCGGTAGTTGGAGGATCATTTGCCTCGTCGAGTTCGCGATAATAATAGCTACCACCCAAGATTCGGACGGGCGCCTTACGAGGCCTTGTACGAGGAAGTGCAGACGCCTATAGGTTGGTTCGAGGCGGCGAGGTGCACTAATGGGACCGCTTTTAGTGCAGCAGTGCTGGATAAGGCGGCTTATCCGAGAGCGGCTATCGATACCGTAGTCGGCTAAGTCGATGCAGATCATCGCCGCCGGATCTTGAGTTCGAGGTTCATGATTTTTTCCTAGCGCGCCACCCATGGCGGTGTGATGAGATTCGGAAGAAGGGAAACTCACCAGTACATCGGGCCGCTTCGCATTGTCCGCAGGCAGGCAAGGTTGCTCATGAGCTGACTCGCCGTCCGATCCGGAGGCAAGATATCCGGTTTTTCACGTGTCTACGCCGGCGAGACGACGGATCCATCTAGTACACCCGGCCGACGATGTCCAGTGATCGGCGGTTATCGATGGCGAGATTCCCATAGCGATAATCGATCGCCGTTAGCGCCTGCGACGGCGACGGGCTTCCGCCAAAGTCTTGCGGCGAACGAGCTCAGTGGAGACGACGCGAAGCCGGCGAGGACACGAGGCGTAAGATCCTCACCGCTCCCACCCTCCGTGTAATTCACTTTCCTACTTGTAAATCTTCATTATCGCTTATGCCTAAGTGTTGTTTATGGCCGTGTGGCTTTTGCAAACCGCTTAAGTTTTGAAGAACCTTATCGTTATCCTGCTCAAAGGAACATTCGACGAATGTTTCGGCGAGGAGAATGTTATACCCGTATTTGTGGTATGTACGAAGGAATACGCATAAAAAGTTTTGGTCTTAAAGTTAGGCCTCGACGATTTTTAGGCACAACTCACAAAGCTTAACGGTTTTCTCACTAAACGCTTTCCAAATTTTCATAGATAAATTCCGCTATGTCATTTCTTATTTTTATGGATTTTTCCGGTAGACGAACACTTTGGACCAACGAGAGGGCTTACACTTTCCACCCTCTCATTGGTGGACTTGTCACGCAATAGGCCGATTGGATGCCAAGCCTTGTCATAAAGTTGGCTAGATATTTTCATGCAAGTTGGCCAAGGACACTTGCCTAAATCCTCACCCTACACTTGCCTTGCACTTGGCATAATCTTGGCCATTGGTCACATGTCTTGACCTATAAATACCCCCTTGTTGAAGAGTTATTTCATCCTAAATCGAGCAATCTACCTAAGTCTCAAATCCTCCCTCTCCCTCTCGTTGTTTCTGTCCAAACACACCCTCCCTCGAGAAGCTCGCCGAGGCTACCCCACCCCCAGCCTAGCCGAAACCAACCCTCCCTTGGTAGAAAAGTTGCCTTCTTGTATTGTTATAATGCCCAAAATACCCTAGCCCAAATACCTTAGCACTTAGTAGGTTGCAAGAACTTCTAAGGTTTCTCGAGCATACAACTTAGAGCAAAACCTGCTCAAAGCGCGACTTTTCTAGATATTATCGGGCTTACCGAGGTAACTAATCCTAACCTCTTTGAATTAAAGAATACTTACCGTTGTAGAATAAGAATAGTATAAATACTTAGAAGTATATCACGTATAGAATCGAAGTGTTAATCACTTAGAAGGGTTTAAAAGAAGAATAATCAAACAGATTTACATAGGACTGCTTTCACAAAGAGACTTATATAACTCACCGTGGTTGTGCCGCCCGACTTTCCGTAGAATCGAGGACCCTCTGCTTAGAATGACCTACGCATAGTCTAGACCTTGATAGATATCCTGACTATTATAGTCGATTCTTCTCACACACATACTGACTCAAGGTGGATTTCACGGTATGTATGTGATTCTTCCTAAAGCATGATATTTTACAATATGTATATAGTACTAGAGACGATACGTGTTAACTGAATAATACTTACAGAATGCCTCACGCTTAAGCCTCGATTAATACTTACGAATGCTCACGCTTAAGCCTAAATAATAAAGAATCAAAACATTTCAAAAGTGGCTATCAACCATTTATTATGTAAGAGAACTAATTGGTTTTTAAACAAGCTTAAGAGTTATACTAGCTTTATGGGAAGTAAGTATAACCACTTAAGATTGATAAAAGAAACAAGTTTGCCTACGTGTTTATAATGCACTTATATTGTGAATAAGAAGATGGTTTGATAGTAGACATGATATGATGCTACGTGTGTTAGTATCTTGTAACGCTGGTATAGGTAGTATCCTTGTTGCGCTTGTGTTACTTAAAGGTAAGTTGTTATGCTAGTATACTATCACTCACCTCGAGACGATACGGGGTTGTCGCCTCCGACGCGGTAGACTCAGCGTCCGGGACCATGATTCGAGAATACCTCACGCGTCCAGGGGGGCGCGAGCTACGAGTTCCGTGTTAGTATGCGGGTTATACTCACGCGTTCACGGCTACGCGACAATGAGTCCAGGACGACGCCGAGGAGTAACTACCCTCGACGCGGTTATACTCACGCGCCCATGGAGTGGCCTATGCGGACTCGAGTCAGTGATTAGGCTTGCAGTATCGATGATGACGGGGCGAGTGGCCCTGCTTCGATCATTCGCACCTCAGACAAGACTCATTACGCTTACCTATTGCTGTTTTGTTTGTGATGCACTACATGCGGTTTCTCGTTGTTTCATACATACTTGTAAACTGGTTTTAAAAATGATATGTTTCATTTAAGTACTTTACGCTTTCGCATACTTAGTACCGTTGTAATCGACTCTCCGGGCTGCCGCTCATGCCGCAGTAAGGGCAAGGTGTGCTAGATCCGCATCCTTAGATCTCTACGTCAGCGCCGTGAGCTCCATCTCTTCCGAGGCTCTACTTTTGGTATGATCTCCCGTTGTAGTTAGTTTTGTATCCAGGGTATGGCGGCCCCGCCCGCCATAGTTGTATATTTCAGAGGTCTCAGTCATGTTGCAGGCAGGTCTGATGTAATCGCTAAAACATGATTATATATATATGCCGAAAGGCCACGGTTTCTCACAAAATCTGTGTCTTGTTTTATAAACTGTTTCATGTCTTGCTTTATGTTTCCGCTGATTACTCTGATGTATGACTACTTGGGTGCCCCTTGCAGGCACTACCACGGCCCCGAACGGGTCGTGACACCGGCGAGGACACGAGGCGTAAGATCCTCACCGCTCCCCACCCTCCGTAATTCACTTTCCTACTTGTAAATCTTCATTATCGCTATGCCTAAGTGTTGTTTATGGCCGTGCGTGGCTTTTGCAAACCGCTTAAGTGTGAAGAACCTTATCGTTATCCTGCTCAGAAGGAACATTCGACGAATGTTTCGCGAGGAGAATGTTATACCTCAGATTTCCAGTATGTACGTAAAGGAATACGCATAAAAAGTTTGGTCTTAAAGTTAGGCCTTGACGCATTTTTAGGCACAACTCACAAAGTTTAACGGTTTTCCGACTAAACGCTTTCACAAATTCGTAGATAAATTCCGCCATGTCATTTCTAATTTTTATGGATTTTTCCGAGAGACGAACACTTTGGACCAACGAGAGGCTTACATTTGCCACCCTCTCATTGGTGGACTTGTCACGCAATAGTGGCCAAATGGATGACCATCCTTGTCATAAAGTTGGTTAGATATTTTGTGTGCAAGTCGGCTAGGTACACTTGCCCTAATCTCGACCTTACACTCTGCCTAGCACTTGGCTAAATCTTGGCCATTGGTCAGCCATGTCTTGCCCTATAAATACCCCTCTCGAGATGAAGAGTTCTTCATCCACAAAAGCTTTCCAAGTCTAAAAATCCTTCCTCTCCCTTTGTAAGCAATTGGTCCAACACACCCCCTCCTCGGAAGCTCGCCGAGGCTACTCCCACCCCTAGCCTAGCCGAAACCTACCCCCTCCCTTGGTAGAAAAGTTGCCTTCTTGTATTGTTATAATGCCCAAAATACCCTAGCCCAAATACCTTAGTACTTAGTAGAAGTTGTGAAGAACTTCTAAGGTTTCTCGAGCATACAACTTGTGAGCAAAACCTTGCTCAAAGCGCGACTTTTCTAGATATTATCGGGCTTACCGAGGTAACTAATCCTAACCTCTTTGAATTGTAGAATACTTACTGTTGTAGAATAAGAATAAGTATAAATACTTAGAAGGTTGTTAAGGAATAGAATTGAACTGTAACACCTTAGAAGGATATAAAAGAAGAATATACGAATCTGATTTACATAGATCGTTTTCACAGAGACTTATATAGCTCACCGGTAGGGTCGCCCGACTTTCCGTAGAATCGAGGACCCTCTGCTTAGAATGACCTACAAAATAGTCTAGACTTTGATAGATATCTCGACTATTATAGTCGATTCTTCAAGGACATACCGACTTCAAGCGTGGATTTCATTGGTATGCATGCGATTCTTCCTAAAGCATGATATTTTACAATATGTATATAGTACAGACGCATACGTGTTAACTGAATAATACTTACGGTAATGCCTCACGGCTTAAGCCTGACAATACGTGACGGCAATGCCTCACGCTTAAGCTCAATAATAAAGAATCAAAACATTTCAAAAGCGACTACCGAACCATTTATTAAATGTAAGAGAACTAATTGGTTTTTAAACAAGCTTAAGAGTTATACTAGCTTTACGGGAAGTAAGTATAACCACTTAAGATTGATAAAAGAAACAAGTTTGCCTATGTGTTTATAATGCACTTATATTGTGAAAAGAATAATAAGATGGTTTGATAAGTAGACGATATGATGCTATGCGTGTTAGTATCTTGTAACGCTTGTATAAAGTAGTATCCTTGTCAGGCTTATGTTACTTAAAGATAAGTTGTTATGTTAGTATACTATCACTCACCTCGAGATGATACCGTTAAGTCGCCTCCGACGCGGTAGAATCAGCGGTCCGGGACCATGATTCGAGAATACCTCACGCGGGTCCAGGGGCCTATGCGAGCTACGAGTTCCGTGTTAGTACGCGGGGTTATGCCTCATGCGCCTATGTGGCTATGCGACAATGAGTCCGTGACGACGCCGAGGAGTAGCTACCCTCGACGCGGGTTATACCTCACGCGCCCACGCGAGTGGTCTATGCGACCGAGTCAGTGATTAGGCTCAGAACGAGGATGTGGGCGAGTGGTCTGCTTTCGATCATTCGCAGCCAGACAAGACGTGACATGCTTACCTATTGTTGCTCTTGTTTGTGATGTGGCACTATGTGCGGCTTCTCGTTGTTTGCCACATATTTGTAAACCGGTTTTAAAAATGATATGTTTTCATTTAAGTACTTTGCTGCATACTTAGTACTTGTAGATCGACCTCCTTTCGGGGCCGCGCTCATGCCGCAGGTGGCAAGCAGTGCTAGATCCGCATCCCAGGATCTCTACGCTGGTGTCGAGCTCCATCTCTTCCGAGGCTCTACTTTTGGCATGATCTCCCGTCAGATAGTTTTGTATACAGGTATGGCGGCCCCGTCCCGCCATAGTTGTATATTTCCTGGAGGTCTGTAGTCATGTTGTACAAAGGTTTGATGTAATCGCTAAAACATGATTATATATATACGCCGAAGGCGATGTTTTCTCACATAATCAGGTCTTGTTTTATAAACTGCTTCATGTCTTGCTTTATGTTTCCGCTGATTACTGATGTATGACTACTGGGTGCCCTTGAAGGCACTCAACACGCCCCTAACGGTCATGACACCCATGAGACGGGCCGAGACACGCGGCGATACCTATCGAGTCCCGAGACGGGCCGAGACACGCGGCGATACCTATCGAGTCCCATGAGACGGGCCGAGACACGGCGATGCCTATCGAGTCCCATGACGGGTCGAGACACGCGCGATACCTATCGAGTCCCATGAGATGGGCCGAGACACGTGGCGATACCTATCGAGTCCCACGAGACGGGCCGAGACACGTGCGATACCTATCGAGTCCCACGACGGGCCGAGACACGCGCGATACCCATCGAGTCCCATGAGACGGGCCGAGACACGCTGCGATTCCCATCGAGTCCCACGACGGGCCGAGACACGATTCCATACGATTCTATCGAGTCCCACGAGACGGGCCGAGACACGATTCCACACGATTCCACCTCGAGTCCCACGGGACGGGCCGAGACATGTTATACGATCACACGATTTATACCTAGATCGCCGACAATGGGAAGGAGTTCCACGCACGAGGATGACTTTGAGGCGCGAGTCCCCGACTTGACATGATTGTTTTTATGTTGTGAATCGATTTTGTTATCATACATGTCTCCTGCTTTATTTTAGATCGTTATGATTTCATTTACGATTTCTCTTCACATACTTGGTACCTGTCATCGACCTCCTTCGGGCCGCTCATGCCGCAGGTAGAGGTACATCGCTTGTCGATCCTCGCCATAGATCACGCCAACAGATTGGAAGCCCGCTTTCTCCGAGGCTTATCTTTCGCATGCTCTCGAGTCAGAGGTTCTGTACATTCTGTGGTATGGCGGGCCCCGTCCCGCCATAGTTGTTGTTACATTCTGTAGGTCCGTAGTACCGCAAGTGTGGTCAGAAAGGACGAATCGCTCAAAATTTCAGATATATTCGCAAGGCAAACCGCTTTGGTCAGCTCGCTTTATTATCTTATCTCTTGTTTCATATCCGCATGTTTTATATTCCGCTGATTTCTCTGATGTATGACTACTTGGGTGCCCGGGTAAGGCACCAGTCATGGGCCCCGGAACGGGTCGTGACATATATCTAATGTCTCGATAGTTATCAATATTCTTAGACTCGCAATTCCCATGCTCCAAGCCTACCTTACCCGTACTCCCGTAGATGGGTACAATAACATCTTATACCATAATCGTGTCGTCTTGATCACAACAACCATTACTTACTCTATACGGACCTCATCCGTACAATTATTTTAAGCCTAATACGTAGCTTAATATATTAATACGGTATTCCATTGTTCTTAACATGACTTCTTAAGGTTCACCGCCTCTATCGACATCTCATCCTTTCCCAATTATCTCAAAATAAAACATAAGACCTCGCGAATTCATTAATCGCTCCATACCTTCCCTGATCTAGTTAGTCTTTACCAACTCCCTGTAATCTAAAATCATTCTAGGCAACACGCTGCCCGACTTCATACATAACTCCGTATAGATGTATGTCACAATACCAACTATACTATAAGCATTACCAACCTCGATACACAATCCACATAGTCCTTCCCGGTCATCACGCTTTCTCGTAGCCGCAATCAACATAACTCGTTAGGAGAGACGACTTAACAACACGCCTCTATCGCACGATCTCGTGAGTGAGAAGAATGGAAACCAATCCTAAATGTCCCGCAGCCTTCTCGATTATAGACGTGGTGCACAACACACCGATAATCAAGACTTACTAGACACGGCCTCAGACACTTTCCGAGGACTAATCGCTTCGATATCACTTTTGTCACGACCGACTCAAGTCACATCGTGCCCTACCTGGGCACCCTTCTATTCATACAACAATATAAACTGTGAAAGATAAATAACACTCTTTTTTTAAAAAAAACCAAGGCCAAGCCGATAAGGCTGCCATAACATAAAAATTACCCGAAAGGGTCTACACAGTTTAACAATGTAAAAACAACTCTAGCCACCCAAACATGCATGAATACATGCACTCTAAGATTTGGACACATTACTATGGCGACAAGGCCCCGCTGCACTCTCAATATACATAACCATGACGACAAGCTCCGAACATCGAGCCATCTCAAAATGCCAACCAGATCCTAAGCTCGCAGATCCACAATCAGGTACCTAAACTCGCGACATTTAACGCACTTCAAGGGGTCATAACAAAAATTTAATATGGAACTAAAATATGGTACAAGAAACAAATCATAATCTGCATAAAAGAATGACAGGGGCACGTATAAAAAGGGTAAATACCAGATCCTACCGTGTCATTACCATCTCGTGAACTTAATTGTACCTTAATATCTTTTACCATTTTTACATAAAAGTTATAGTCACATTATTACATACATGCTTAGGAAAAACCGTCAAGTTCATTACCATATAACTTACTTACCTTGCATAACATAATCCGCCCTTTACGAGGGACGCCATACCGCCTACCAACTGGGACGCGATAAAGTCACATAAGTCTGCCCATAGAGGTATACTGCCCGACCCATTTCTGGGACGCGATAAAGTCACATAAGTCTGCCCATAGAGGTATACTGCCCGGCCCATTTCTGGGACACGATAATGTCATATAGTCTGCCCATAAAAGTATACTGCCCGGCCCATTTCTGGGACGCGATAATGTCATATAGTCTGCCCATAAAGGTATACTTCCCGACCCATTTCTGGGACGCGATAATGTCATATAGTCTGCCCATAAAGGTATACTGCCCGACCCATTTCTGGGACGCGATAATGTCATATAGTCTGCCCATAAAGGTATACCGCCTGCCCATTTCTCGATGCGATAATGTCATATAGTCCGCCCATAAAGGTATACGCCCGCCCATTTCTCGACGCGATAATGTCATATACAATCCGAATTTAACCCAATGTACTACGCACTTACTCCTTTAAAATGACTCTTTTTTAAATAAAACTTCCATGATACTAATAACCGTAGTATCAAGTCATATCTACTTTTCAAGACAAGTCACAATACTTTTTAGAAATACATTTAGGCTTCTAAATCAAGTGACTTCTTCCTATAAAACCTTAAGCAATTGGTACCTTTAAAACAATATGCCCTTCTTTATTTCAAATCATTTCTTTGCTTACATTACTGAAGAAACCCATTCTTTTAATCTTCCATAAGGTTGTTATAACCAACTTCCCATAAAGCCGTTATAACTCTTTATGTTTTAGACAAATTTATTCCTTTTATAACCAAGAGACTTATACTTTCAAATCGAATTACATAGCTTTCAAAATACTTCGAGTCTCTTAACTTTTAAGAAAACCAGTTTCTTAACTTAGAATATCCAGCTTCTTAACTTTAGAAATCAAGTCTTTCCAAATCAAGTATTCTATACTTGTAAATCAATTCATTTCTTCCTTTAAGAATCAAGTCCCATAACTTGAAAAATAAAGTCTCTTAACTTTTAAAAAGAATTTGAGGTTCATAGTCTTAAAACTTCATACGTAAATTCTTATAAATTAAGTAACATATACTTTGGTGCGTTGTGAATAAGTTATACTTATTTATAACGATCTTAATCAAGTAGCCATGATCTAGAAAATGTAATACAATTTTGTCTTATCTTAGCTTCTATGCAGATGGAGAATTCTACTCATTTTAACTTAATTGATTGTCATTACATTTTCCTTTATTAACGCTGCAGTGGCTTGTTCGATACTTATTCTCATTTGTGTCGTAACTTAGCCAAGTCAACTTGGCTCCAAATATCTCCTAATGACTCTTACCAACATCCCCCAAAAGACTTGGTAAGAACTTAGGATAACTTAGACATAACCTTTACGTAGAGTAAATCAACATACATACCTCTTAACTTCTAAGAGTAGAAGGAATCATGAAATAGTACTACATGTATATTCCATACGTAGAATCATGTCAAAAGAAGGAAGAGGTTCACATACCTCGCGACGATTATCGACAAATAGCAAAATGCTCCAAAGTACTTCAACCTTGCTAGCTATTCCATCCTTCAAGTAGAATACGCTATACTTGGTACTTCAACCTAAAATGGCCATAATACGTCCATTAACCTCTAGCTTCGAACGTAGAATATTCTAAGTGCAAAGTCACTAAATTCTACGAAAAATCGGACAGCACTTCCTTTGTTTCTGCATACTTTGCCACCTTTTTCAAGGCCGAATTCAATAACCAAACACGCCACATTTAAGGCTCAATACAACAACCAATCAAAGGGTATTACACGCCTTACAATACGTGTAACATTCCGCCTCACAATTAATACCAACTAGTTCCATAATTAAAGCCATTCTCGGCTAACATAAACAACAACTCAATGTCTTTTCCAATTCTTTTCCAATCCAAGTTCTTAGGTCTAACATGTTATATAGTCATAAACAACTTCAACAACTATAATTCCTTCTTTATATAACATGTGACGACTTAAACTAATAATCAACTTGAATTGTAATCTTAAGGCTAAACATACTAGTTTTCGGATTAGGGTTCCAATATACATAACACTTATCAAATTCATAATATATATCTCATACTTGCTAATATCCATAGCTACAACAATAAGTAATCTTAATTACTAAAACGACAAGAACTTTACCTTTACAAGCCCTTATAATTTCCAAGATTCAATGTCGCTCCTTAGCAATTCTTAGATCCCTTCCTTTACGCTCCAATCCGCTATTTGAAGCCTTTAGAAGCTCCCAACCAACTTCTCTTCCATTTCCAATCAAAACCTATGAAAATGCCTTAGGTTTTTGCCTCATGACTAACGGAAAATGTCGCTTTTTCCAAATCTTTCTATTGAGATATCCTTACAATACCCTTAGGACTGGGTTAAAGTCTGTGGCTAAAGAACCACAAACGAAAATATTTTCTGCTCATACGAGCAAACCCGAGAGTAACTAAGAGGACAAGAATGTAGTGAAATTTTTCTAAGTGTTTAAGACTTTGTCTTGCTACTAGTGTGCTTATATAATACATCGAGGGTCTATATTACAACACATGTTAAATTTGACGAAAGTGATCAAGCCGTTGCCCATGACTTAGTCAACAACGCTGCTCTTAGCTGCAAGACTTTGTCATCTAAACTTTGGTCAAATGACCATTATACCCTTGTCTCAATTCGACTAAGCCATGGGGTGCTACGTGTCGCCTCTCATTCTTCCATAAAATTCAGAACCCTCGGGCCCCACAAAAACGTAAAATTTCTGCAAAGGGCCCCACGTGACCAAACCAGAAAAATAACTTTCCATAATGATAATAAGTTCCATACTCTTCAATTAATGCATTTTGAGAATCTAATTCACCAATGAACATTTTTCCTTTCCGACGTTTCTAAGATTTTCCGCTAAAAACAATTCTTCCTTTCGCACTTTTCAAGTCTCGAAGTTCCTTACGCATTCTCTTAAACATGCCCCGACTTACGGGTGTAACACCGCATAGTCCGCACCTACCGAACGAACTCCGAGGATCCTCTCGCACTCAACCTTAGAACTCAAGTGGATTACAACTCGTAAAGTCCCGAATCTCAAACCGCTTGGCGGTTAGCACGGCTCGCCGGCGCCGCCTACCACAATGCTAGTCAATAACCCGACCGCTTCTCCGTAATCCCTATACTCGCCGCGTCATGAATCGAGGCTCACGCACGGATCTTCGCTACGCCGCCTCGCCTTAATACTACCGGCGTACGAACTCGCCGATCCGCCATAACCTCGTGCATAGTCTCGCCTCAATTTAGTAATCCTCTGTGTACCACTAGCAACTCTTGCTGCCGCCTTGCCCTTCTAGGCCCTGGTCGTCTTCCGTGGAGGCATAAATGATACATAAGAATAGGTCAAAGAGGATTCAACCAAGTAGGACAGCTCTACTGCACGATTTCAGAGAGAGAAGAATGGAAACCAATCCTAAATGCCCTGCAGCCTCCTGATTATAGATGTGGTGCACAACACACCGATAATCAAGACTCTACTAGACACGGTCTGTAGACACTTTCCGAGGACTAACTGCTCTGATACCACTTTTGTCACGACCCGACCCTCAAGCTCACACTGTGCCCTACCCGCACCCTTACAAGTATACATCGTAGATAATCACGAACATACATAAACTTAACAATGTAATAAATAATAGGTTAGCCGATAAGGCTACCTCCGATATATACAAATCCAAAAGCAGCACTCAATTTTTTTATAAAGTGACCCACAAGATATGACTCATGCACTTAAGAGTTTACATATCAATTTTGACGACAGTGGCCCCGCCATACCCCGAATGTACAAAAGTATACAACCTCGTGGAACTGCATCAAAAGACAAAGCCTCCGAGAAATGGAGCTTTCAAGAACTGAACAGGATCCTAAGAGCGGATCGCAAGCTATGTACCTCAACTCATGCGATGAACGCAGCCCCAAAGCGAGGTCAAGATAAATACGTACTAAGTATGTAAATCAGCATCGTAATTTAAATCATAATAGTCTAAAAATAAAGGTAAGACATGTATGATAACCCACCAATAAAGACATCGTGCCTTACCGGGCGAAAGTAATAAAGTCGCTTTACCTCAGACACTGCTTCAACATACGACCATAGTCACACTGTGGCTGCGAACACACTCAAATTTAATTATCAAAACGCGCCGATCCCCATCATCGCCGACCGCTAGGTATATAAAGCTAACCATGACGCGCCCGGCATCCTACCTCATTGTCATGCATACACATACAACACATATATACATATATCCTCCGCTCATGAACTTCCGTCATCGCCGATACCAAAGAGTAAAATACAACCATGTGACGCGCCTGGCATCCAATATATATATATATATATATATATATATATATATATATATATATATATATATATATATATATATCTCATGCCCGTGAATCTCTCATCTCGTACATGACTTCACGTGAGCTAATCCACGGGTAATAATCGTATATAACATGCCCGTGGAATCCCTCATTTCGGGTACATGTCTTCATGGAGAGCTAATCCATGGAGTAATAACCGTATCCGAGAATTTAACCCGCATCATGGTCGCATGCCTCGGAATCCCTCATCGTAAGCATGTCCAAGGATCAACCACAATGGAAGCATACCCATGGAATCTCACATCAATGTCGGTACGTCCAGGTAAACTCATACTAAGACAATGGAAGCATACCCGTGGAATCCCACATCACTGTCGGTACGTCCAGGTAAACTCATACTAAGACAATGGAAGCATACCCGTGGAATCCCACATCACCGCCAAGACGCCCAGTAAACTCAGACTAAGACAATGGAAGCATACCCGCGGAATCCCACATCATCGCTTGCACGCCCGTAAACTCGCATTAATACAACGGAAGCATACCCGCGGAATCCCACATCACCGCTTGCACGCCCGTAAACTCGCACTTCAAGACAATGGAAGATACCCGTGGAATCCCACATCACCGCTTCTGACGCCCGTAAACTCTTACTAAGACAATGGAAGCATACCCGTGGAATCCCACATCACTGTCGGTACATCCAGTAAGTTCATAACTTCTTTAGACTTTCATTAATATACAAAATGGATCTCATTTTTATGACCTTAAGGCACTTTCATATCGCTTAATCAAATCTGGGGAATTTAACCCGAAGTACTATGTACTTCTATTCTTTCAAAAGATCCTTTTTCACATAAGACCCTAAGATACTAACCCCCATAGTATCAAGGCTTATCTACATTTCAAACAAGTCACTACACTTTTAGAAATACGCTCGCTTCTAAATCCAAATGACTTCATTTTACACTTTAAGCAATTGATGTCTTTAAATCAAATTGCCCTATTTAATTTCGATTCTTTCATCTTTGTTTACCTTACTCAAGAAGACCATTCCTTTAACCTTCCATAAAGTTATTATAACCAACTTCCCATAAAGCCGTTATACTAACTTTATGCTTTAGAAACTAAGACATCCTTTGTTATACCCCGTATTTCCAGAGTATGTACGTAAGGACGTACGTAGAAAAGTTTGAAGCTTAAAGTAGGCAAGGTTCGAATTTTTGTGCACAACACCCGATTAGAATCGTTTTTCGACGAAACGTTTTACAAGACATGCGGAAAATTCGCTATGTCATTTATATTTTTCGCGATTTTTCCGAGACGAATGTTTTGGACCAACGAGGGCAACACGTGGCACCCTCTCATCGTGGACATGCAAGCATTGGACGATTTGGAGAGTGAGAGTTGGTAGGATATTTTGTGATATTTGCTTGACCTATAAATACCCCCCTTAGTTGATTGAACTTCTTCATCCAAAAATTGTGCTAAGTCTTGAAAGCTCTTCCCCCCCCCCCCCTTTGTGTTGAAGTTCTCGCCCTAGCCTCCTCCCCTCGCGAGGCCCCTGTCCGAGAGCCCTCCCATCGTCGAAGCACCCCTACCTTGAGTTGTTTTTGTAAAATACACCCCCCCTCTTGGTAGAAATACTCTCCAAGTATTGGTACTATACCCAAATACCTTAACCTTATACCTTGTAGTATTCCAAAGATACCTCTATACGTCGAGTCTTAAATACTACCTTATGTCCTTTTTGTCTCAAACCAAACCCTAAGGAAAATCTTCATAGTCGGTTGAAGTGTTGAGTGGTTGCATAGAACTTCTAAGGGTTGTTTGGAGCGGTTGGAGCACCCGAGTAGAGCTAAACGTTGCTCAGGAGCGACATTTATACTTGTATAATTATGGTCTTAGCGAGGTAAATATCTTGTCCCCCCTATTGAAATGGAAATTACATACTGTAGTAGTCTAGAAATGAATATAAGATTCATAGAAGAGAATTGAACTGTAATAGAAGGATATTACGTAAATACTGAATCAAATCGCCTGAGAATATTAACGTAGGTTGATAGACTTATATAACCGCTATAGGTTGAAGATCATGAGTAGTGTATTCTACTCGAGGCGGACAAGTGCTAGCCGTTATAGCCGTGAGCATTTTGCTAATAGTCGATAATCGTCGCGAGGTATGTGATTCTTCATATACTCTTGAGCATGATATTTTAAAATATATATAGTACTAGACGACGCATTTGTTAATCGAATAATAATTACTATAATGTCTTTGACTTAAGCTCAATAATCTTGAAGTATTTCAAAAGAATATCAATCATTTTTTTAATGTAAGAGTAATACTTGGTTTTAAAAGCTTAAGAGTTATACTAGCTTTATGGGAAGTTAGGTAAACGGCTTAAGAGAGATAAAAGAATGATTTATTGATTTAAGAAGTTAAGAGACTTAATCTTAAAAAGATAAGAGACTTGACTTGGTTAATTAATATGAGTTTTGTTAAAAAGTGTGAAATCTCATTCGTGAGTAATGAGTACTTGGTTTTTAAAAGGAATAATGTTTTATCGATTTCGAAATCGTAATAAGTATCGAACAAACCACAAGAAATAATAATAAAGGGAAATGTTTTGACTAATAAAGTATTATTAAAACCAAGAGAACTTCCATCCGCATGTGCTAAGATTTAGACAAAATGATATTACATTTCCTAGATCATGGCCAGAATAAGATTGTTATGAACAAGAAAACCTACTCACACGTAAGGTATATGCTTTCTAATTGTTTTTACGGATTAAAACTATGAACTACTTAAACCTTTCAAAAATGAGAAACTTGAACATTTGAAATTAGTAAACTTGAACGCTTGGAAAATAATGTTGTTACTTGATTTTACAAAGGGAAGTATTTTGGTTTACTTAAAAGATAGTCACTCTATTTTTATACTACGTATTGTGTGACTTTGTGAAAGTAACGATCTTTTAAAGAGTTAATGTATGAAGTACTTTGGGGATAAAACCCGAACTTGTTTAATATAAAGTGAAAGTATCTTGTGTGAATAACTTGATCGTGTTGGTTTGTGACGGCCTTGTAATACTTTCTTGTTGGTTTGATAAGTAAACATGTTAGACGCTACGCGTGTTAGTATCTTGCGATGTTTGCGGAAGGGTTTTCCTCATCGCGCTTTTAAGTTGTTTAACTATCACCGTTATGTTGGTATTGTACCACCCACCTTGACATAATCCCGAGGTTGTCGCCTCCGACGCGGGTAGACTCAGCGTCCAGGTGACCTATGATTCGAGAATACCTCACGCGTCCCGGTCACGCGCGAGCTACGAGCTCCGTGTTAGTGTACGGCCTTTATGGTCACGCGGTCTACGTGGCAACGCGATCGCGAGTCCAGCGGACGCCGGGAGTAGCACCCTCTACGCGGAATACCTCACGCGCCTACGAGGTTGGCCTACGCGAGTCAGCGGAAGTTCTGTGGCTAGACGCGACATTAGATATCGCGCGAGTGGCCGCCTGATCATGTGACGGCTAGACAGATCTCATGATACGCTTATGACCGCTGGTACCGTGGTTTTAGTAGGCTATGCCTTCAGACTTACCCCGCACGGTTTTCTTGGCGACACGTGGGACCCGTGTTCACGCGTGTTCCTCGTGCTTTTATATCATAGATCACGGCAGCTGGCGGGCGTATTCCACGCATGATTGACACGCATGGGCGAGACCCACGCGATATTCGAGTGACGACTTCGGGCGCGAGTCCCCGACTGACATGATCGCTATTTATCAGGAATCGTAGTTTGCTATCATACATGTCTCCCGCTTATATAGACTACTATGATTTCAATTACAGATTTTCGGGCCACATACTTGGTACCGCAGATCGACCTCCTTCGGGCCGCTCATGCCGCAGTCGAGGTACACCGCCGCCGATCCTAGCTCGTGGTCACGCCATTGGGAAGCTCCGCTTCCCGAGGCTTATCAGCGTATAGTCCCCGTCGTAGTAGGTGCTTACATTCGTGGTACGGCGGGCCCCGCCCCGCCATTGTTGTCATGCCACTCTTGCAGGTCCGTGGTACCGCTGGCGAGTTGTAAGTGGATGTAATCGCTCGGATTTAAGTTTTCATATATACATGCCGAAAGGCAATTTTTCTCAGATTATTATTTCATACTTCATGTTATTTCATGTTATTGTTTTATATTCCGCTGATTACTCTGATGTTGTATCACTAGGGTGCCCGGGGTAAGGCACCAGTCACGGGCCCGGGTTCGGGTCGTGACATCCTTATCCTTTCATAAAGCCGTTATAACTAACTTCCCATAAAGCCGTTATAACTCCTTATATCTTAGACAATTTCGTTCTTTTTATGACCCAGAGACTTATACTTCAAATCAAGTTACACAACTTTCAAAATACTTCAAGTCTCATAACTTTAGAAAACAAGTTTCTTAACTTAAAAATCAGGTCTCTTATCTTTAGAATAATTCAATATTCAATACTTTCCACATCAAATATTCCATACTTTTTCAGGTCAATAAATCATTGTCTACCTTATTAGAATAAACCATTCCACAAGAACAAGTGAGTTAACTCTCTAACTCAACCAACTTAGACATTCTTAAAACAAGTCAAGTATACCAAATGGATTTACTGATCGGTATATTTTATATACACCTTTTGAGTCATTTTTAGTTAGTATTTTACTCATTTCATTTATGTTTAGTACAGTATTAAGGTCATTTTCCTTTCTTTTGTGTCACAAATGTCAAAAATAGAGAAATGACGAAGGAGATGAATGAGCATAAATGAGATGGAATTGCACACAAAAAGGGCCAAGAATCAAGTCTAAGAAGTTCCGGAATTATAGAGGAAATCGCATTTAAGTCCGAGGAGAAAAAGACGACGAACGGAATTCGCCGTAAAAATGTCACCAGGCCGCGCGCCAATGTGTCTAAGTCCGAATGGCAGTTTTTGCTGGCGCCGACGCTGGATTTATGAAGTCCGGGCCGAATTTGACATGTTTTCGTGAGACCTAAAGTGGATTACTTTTCCTACCTAGTGGATAACCTTCCTACGTAAAGGGATAACTTTTCCTACCTTAAAACCCTTACCTAAAAGGATTCTAATAACTTTTCCTACCTACATAATCCTTAACCCTTCACCAAAAGGATTCTGGTCTATATAGTCTCTACATCATTAGAAGAATTGATCCTTCATTCTCCATTCCACCATTCACCATTCTACATCCATCCATGCACCAATCCATCTTGTAAATATTCCACAACACAACCTCGATGCTAAGGCTCGAGACCCGCTTCGAGCATTTTCTTTTCTTTCTTTTTGCTTTATTTATTTCAGTTCATGCTTGGAGATTGTATTAGTTCTTAGCGTGACAATGACAAGGAGCTAATTACTTTATTAGGGATTTCCTTGTGATTCACTTGAAACTCTATTCATGAATTAATATATTAGTTGATTTCTTCTTCACTTATTTAAGATTTACCCAATAATTGTTTTGAATACTTGGTAATTACTTGATCATTAATTATCATTACTTATATGATTTCTAATCAAACTTCTAAAGGAGGAGGTTGTGACTATGCTGTAAGTTGGGTAGACATAGGTCGGATTGAGGATGAAAATACCTCAATTACTTGTGTAGCGTTAATAGGTTTAAATACCTAAATTCACGCGAAAGTCACAAGGACGATTAATAGGGTTTTGTTCTTAATCCTCATATAGAGTCATCCTTATCACCGAAAGGTAGAAAGGAGCGCCATCGGGTCGAGTGTTTATATAGCCTTAACGGAGTATAAAACGGATTAGTAAACCTCGCTATCTTAACGCAGGAAGTTAAGTCACTAATTGTATTAAGAATTGAATAGAGTGATAGTCGATGATCTTGGAAGCCCTAATTATCCATCATAACCGATTTAAATCAAAGTATTTTTATAATTAGTTATTTCGCATTATTAGTTAAAATTCCAACTCAATTTACGTTAACCAAATAGATACCATAGATAGATAATCTGCATTTGAAAACCAACTCGAGGACTATATTCGGCCTTACCTAGACTATATTACTTGACTCGACAACGCACTTGCGCTAAAGTGTGTGCATTAAATCGCGATCAAGTTTTTGGCGCCGTTGTCTGGGATTGACTTACTTTCAATATCGATTTATCTATTCTTATTTCTAATTTGTTGCTCCAAGAACAAGTTTCTAACTTGTTCTCATGAGCATATTTTATCACCTTTGTTGTTTTTTGTATTTTGGTGTTAAATTCAAAAAATAATATATATATATATAATAAAATCAGACACATGAACTACTACTATTAGAGACAAGGAGTCATCAACAGCCTTAACCCACAAATTTCGTATAAGATCGAATGAGTCAGCAGCATACTTATGCTCCCAAGTGCCAGTGCTCGCTTATGGTCGAGACAAAAGTGTCCTTCGTAAAGTTCGAGACACAAATAGGGAAATTGACGGACGACGAGCAATACAACTCAAGCAAATCTGCTAGCGACATCATTACGCGAGGTGGTAAGCAAATACAAGACCTCAACCACACCCACCGCTGGAGAATACGAGGGATAATTCGTGTAGAGAAGGAAAAGTACCGAGATCCAATCATTCATTTTTGTATTCCTTGGAAAATCTTTTCTTGTACCTATTGCGTAAGAAACACCACCACCGCCAATGTCGACCAAACAGAAAGTCCATACCATCAAGGGCACCCCTAGAGTCGAGAGATGTTGGGAATCTCACCGACCCTACATCGTAGAGAGCCTAAAAGACAATCATGTCTTGTGTACTGGGGATAATCGATATTCGAGGCCCTTGTTTGAAGCAATTGTCAGAGTTGGTGAGACTCGCACAATAACTCGCGATTGCAAGCAGCTCGCGTATGATCCAATGGCACTCGTAAAGCGTTAATTGGCCCCGCTAAAAGACGTTAAAGACAACGCTGTCGAGGCAACCCAATGTTTTTAATTATGTTATTTTAATTTCGCTTTAGTTTATTTTATTTTGTCTTCAATAGTCTCACGGCCTTCGGGTTCTTGTTTTGTGTTGTTGGACGACATGCGGATCAAAGCTAAAACCGAGGAAAAAGAGCAAAACATCAAAAAGGAAAAGTCGCTGCCACGCCACGACGCCTAATCGCACATGCGCGAATCTCAGAGAGCTACATTACAGCATGCCGCGCCGATCTCGGGCCGCGGAACTTCAGAGAGCCATACTCAGGCAATTTCCAAAAAATTTCCTCCTGCACTCCGATGATCACTGTGTTGTGTCGCAAGTTGTCCCTATTTTTTCCAGTTTGCATACATTGGGGACAATGTGTGATTTAAGTTTGGGGGATGTTTTATTGTTTTGAGTCTTTTGAATTGTTTTGTGTATTTTTGAATAATTTTGAGTCATAATATTTTTTTAAGATCATGCATGTCAGAGTTACTTGAAACGCCTAGTGAAGTAAAAGGAATAATGTAGTGGAATTAGAAGCAATCATCTGAACACTTAGGATAGATATGCCAAAACTTCATGAAATCGAACTATTTGGGGTATCGAGCTTGATTTATGCATTGTTAATGATTAAACTTATGTGTCTGCTTGCTTGCTATTTGAGGCGAAATAGTTAGGATATGCATGTTAGTGAGATGACTCGCACATTTCTTTGTTAGCCCTCTCTTACCATTCTTTGCCTATCCCTGACAGTCAAATTATATCCCTAGTCAGCCCCTTTGAGCCTAAAAATAAAACCTTTCTTTGACACCCTATAATTCCATACTTATGCCATAAGTGAAAATTGAGATGTTTGGAATATAAAGTGTTGAAAAAGAGACAAAAAGAGAGTAAACAATTTTTATGCACCCCAAATGAAAAAGTAATAATAAATAGGCAAAAGCCTAAGTTGGGCGCCGCTATTCATCATACACCTCATTCTCTCAAAACAAAAGAGGGAAAGATAGGTATAAGTGAAAAGAGAATCAAAAGTAAAGGGAAGAGTTGAAAGAAAAGAGCCATGGCACGTAAATCGAGCCTAAATGTCTATTTTTACCTACCCCTGCCTAAGCCTACATTACAACCCTGAAAAGCCCTGAAGATCTCGAATATGTGTATCCATGATTAGTGGAGAATAACAAGTAAACATGCCATAGGATTTTAAAATTAACATGTATAGTTAGGTATTCTTACTTCCATTGAGTATGATTAAATTGAATTTGCGAAATATCTGACTTGAGTGTTTAGAATGCTAAAAATCCATGCTATATGTTCCTACATATTATCCTACTAACCTTCATGCTTTCCTAAGTGACAAATATACAGCAATTTGATCAATGTCTTTGAGTCATTTTATTTTATTTTCTTTCACGTCTTTGTTTATATATATATTTTTTTATCTTTGCTCGAGGGCGAGCAAAGGTTAAGTTTTGGGGTATTTGAGCGGTGTATTTTATATACACCTTTTGAGTCATTTTTAGTTAGTATTTTACTCATTTCATTTATGTTTAGTACAATATTAGGGTCGTTTTCCTTTCTTTTGTGTCACAACGGTCAAAAATGGAGAAATGGCGAAAAGGAGATGAAATGAGCATAAATGAGATGGAATTGCACACAAAAAGGGCCAAGAATTGAAGTCTAAGAAGTTCCGGGAATTATAGAGGAAATTAGACGAGGTTTTTCGGACGAGCCGCGGCGCCCAATGTGCTGCGAAGTCTGAAAGTGGCAGTTTTTTCAGCCGCGCCAGTCAGGGTCGCGCCGACGCGGGATTTATGAAGTCTGGGCCGAATTTGACATGTTTTCAGAGTCCTAAAGGGATTATTTTTCCTACCTAAAGGGATAACTTTTCCTACCTAAAGGGATAACTTTTCCTACCTTAAAACCCTTACCTAAAAGGATTCTAATAACTTTTCCTACCTACATAATCCTTAACCCTTCACCAAAAGGATTCTTGGTCTATAAATAGTCTCTACATCATTAGAAGAATTGATCCTTCATTCTCCATTCCACCATTCACCATTCTACATCCATCCATCCACCAATCCATCTTGTAAATATTCCACAACACAACCCTTGGATGCTAGAAGGCTTGGAGACCCGTTCTTGAGTATTTTCTTTTCTTTCTTTTTGCTTTATTTATTTCAGTTCATGCTTGGAGATTGTATTAGTTCTTAGCGTGACAATGGCAAGGAGCTAATTACTTTATTAGGGATTTCTTTGTGATTCACTTGAAACTCTATTCATGAATTAATATATTAGTTGATTTCTTCTTCACTTATTTAAGATTTACCCAATAATTGTTTTGAATACTTGGTAATTACTTGATCATTAATTATCATTACTTATATGATTTCTAATCAAACTTCGAAAGGAGGAGGTTGTGACTATGTTGTAAGTTGGGTAGACATAGGCCGGATTGGGGATGAAAATACCTCAATTACTTGTGTAGCGTTAATAGGGGTTTAAATACCTAAATTCACGCGAGTCACGTGATGATTAACAGGGTTTTGTTCTTAATCCTCCTATAGAATCATCCTTATCACCGAAAAGGTAGAAAGGAGCGCCACTGGGTCGAGTGTTTATATAGCCTTAACGAGTATAAAACGGATTAGTAAACTCGCTATCTTAACGCAGAAGAAGTCAGTCTAATTGTATTAAGAATTGAATAGAGTGGATAGTTGATGATCTTGGAAGCCCTAATTATCCATCATAACTGATTTAAATCAAAGTATTTTTATAATTAGTTATTTCCTGCATTATTAGTTAGAATTCCAACTCAATTTACGTTAACCAAATAGATACCATAGGATAGATAATCTGCATGAAAACCAATCCTCGAGGACGATATTCGGTCTTACCTAGACTATATTACTTGACTCGACAACGTGCACTTTCGTTAAAGTGTGTGCATTAAATCGCGCATCATTTACTTCATTTAAATCACGTACGTCTACCATACTATACAGTTATAACTACTCATGCTCAAGAGATAAGAAAGTTTCCACATACCTATCTGGCTTAATCCACTTGCCAAGTCCAATATGACGTCTGTAGTATGTCAACCTATAATGACCATAATATGTCTATTAGCTTCCAAATTTCAACGAATATTCTAATGTAAAGTCCCTTATTCTACGGAAATCAACAAAGACTTCCTTTGTTTCTACGTACTTTTCCACCTTTTTCAAGGTCCGAATTCAATAACCAAACGCCACATTTAAGGCACAACAATTCAGCTAACCAAAAGGGGATTACCCGCCTTTACAGGACGCGTAAAATTCTGCCCCACAATAATACAAAACAATCCAATAATTCCAAGCCACATTCGGCTACAATGTCACAACAATTATCAATTTCCTTTCAATTCCTTTTAATCCAACTCGTTATTTCAACATGTTATATAAATCATAACCAATTATATACCCTTCTATTTATAACATGTAACGATTTTAGCTAACAACCGAATTGATTACAACATGCGTGACTAACATGCCCATTTTCGGTTTTCAACAAGTCGACATGATCCAAATCATTTCAAACTTTAATATAACAACCACATGCTCATTTCTTAACTACTATAACTTGAAATCTTCAATTACATAAGAAGGTGAAGGTTTTACCTCAATAGGCCCTCTTTCCGAAATCTTCTTCACGATAAAATCACCCACACGAACCCTCTACAAGCTTGCCAACATTTTTCCTTCCTGATGCCTTTCCAAAAATCTCATCGGGGTTTATCAATTTGAGAGAGAGGAGGAGAATTTTCTTTAGGGAAAACCTTGAAAATGACCAAGTCTTCAAGACTTGGTCCTAAAGTAAGACCCTCCTTTGGTCAAAAGATGGGAGGGACACTTGTCACCCTCCCATATGCCTTTTATCAAAATATCCCCTGATTCTCTCCCCTTTTCCGTAGAAAATCCCGCCTTGGCGCCGCGGCCCTGCAGCCGGCGCCGCGGCGCTGCAACCTCAGAGGATTTCAGAATTATCGGCGACGCGACCCTGCTGACGGCAACGCGGCGCTGCGACACCTGCTAGGAAAATCGGTCCTATGCGTATGCCCACAGAACTTCTAACGCCCATAACTTCCTACTCCGATGTCCAATCGACGAGCGGTTTGTTGCGTTGGAAACTAGACTCAACGAACTTCATACTAGTTTTTTGAAACACCTCCAAACTCCTAAAGAACTAGGAGATATACCACTCCAAAGTTGACTGAAAGTCTGCCCACAACATTTTTGCCAACCTAACTTTCCAAATTCAAATCTTATTTCCTTTCGTACGTTCTTAACTTATTCTCTTAAATTTACGGGGTGTAACAATACTCACCAGAATAAACTGTCGACCTGGCCCTCTTAGGCTGACCTCCATCATGATCTCTGTCTAGTTGAATCTCCATACGTCTGTCCTCTACTCCATGGGAATATGCCTGAATCCAATCGATATCCATGCCCTGCTGAAGAGCTACTGTCATGCACCCATCAATCAGGTAATGATCCAGTCCCATCACGTAGCGGTGCACCCTATCTGCCATGTCCGCTACTATATTGGGTGTGAAACGAGCCAATGAGTCAAACTCCAGACTATACTCTCTAATAGTCTTCCCACTCTGTCTCAAATTCAAGAACTTGTAAACGCTGGCTCTCCTCATCTCAGGAGGCAAGAAGTGGTAAAAAAAGTCCTCTGTGAACTCGTCCCAAACATCTGGAGGAGAACCCTTACCCCTAGACAACTCCCATGACTCAAACCAGTTAACAGCTACATCGCGCAACCGGTAAGAAGCCAATATGACCGACTCGGTCTCCGAAGCCTTAATCACCCTCATCGTCCGCTGAATCTAGCGGATGAACTCCTGAAGATCATCCTCACGCTTCGACCTATAAAACTCTGGAGGACTACAACTCAAGAAGTCCCGGACCTTCAAACTGTCGCCCGTTAGCTACGGCCTCGTAAGTTCTGCCCTACTACTATCCTAGCCAAGACCGACAAGATTCTCAAGTCCCTATCCTCGCCTCGGCCGTGAACTGGAGGCTCAAGTGTCGAAGTCTCTGGAGTTGTTGCTGCTCTAAGCTCCTCTAGCGATGGTGGCGTAACAGAACTAGTCGTCTGACACACAACCTCAGCATAGATCGGGCTCGTGCCTCGTAACTCTCGAGCTCGACTAGCGCCTCTCGCCACCGATTTGCCCTTCGCCACCGCCTTCCGTAGAGGCATAACTGTAAGCACAATAATATTTGAGAGAGGGATCATCCTAATAACACAACTCTATTGCACGATCTCAGAATGAGAAGAATGGAAACCAATCCTAAATATCCTATAGCCTCCTGGGTATAAGTATGGTGCACACATAACCATATCCAAGACTCTACTAGATACTGGCCTCAGACATTCCGAGGACTAATCGCTTCGATACCATCACACGACTCCAACCCTGCTCGCAATCGTGCCCTACCTAGGCACCCCTCTTATACCTTCACATCCCAAACAAGTGTTACACCCCGTATTTACAGGACATGTTTTAAGAACGTACGTGAGAATCCCAAATGTTAAGATTAGAAACTTGTAAAAAATTATCGGAATTATGGAATTGTCGGAAAACGTAATATTGTGGCGAATGGAAGGGCGACACGTGTCACCCCCCCTTTATGTAGCCTTGGACGAAATTAAGCATGGCCAAAAGGGTCATTTGACCATTGTTAGGATGGCAAAGTCTTGCAAGTTGAAGAGCTTGATAAAATTGACTTAGTCAATGGGACCACAAGTTTTGATATTTAAAAGAACTTCATCTAAGCCAAACATTTGTGCACATCTTGACCCTCCATGTTACTATATAGTAGTACTAGTAGCAAGACAAACTCCACACTTAGCTAAATTTCAAGAAAAATTTGAAGAACACTTCATAGTGCTCTCGGGTTGTTACACCCCGTAAGACCAGGACATGTATAAGAGAATGTACGTAAGGAATCAAGACTTGGAAATTGGTACGAAAGGAAGAATTGTTTTCCGACGGAAAATCTTCCGAACGCCGGAAAGGAAAAATGTTCGTTGTTGAGAATTGGATTCTCAAAATGCATTATTTGAAGAGTATGGAATTTATTAACATTATGGAATTTATTTTTACGGATTTGGTCATGTGGGGCCCACCCGAGGAGTTTTATATTTTTGTGGGGCCCACGAGGGTTACTGAATTTTATAGACGAATGAGAGGGCGACACGTGGCACCCCCACATATGGTCTTGGACGTTTTATGTAAGGGTAAAATGTTCATTTACCATCAAGGAAGATCAAGTCTTCAAGCTTGAGATTGTTGACCAAGGTCAACTTGTCCACTTGGCTATTTAATTAATGATCTTCATCCAAGCCACACATTTGTTATAATCTTGGCCCTTCATTGTGTTATATATACTAGACTAGTGCAAGACTAAGTCTCCCACACTTAGAAAAAAATCACAACACTCTTGTTCATTGTAGTAGCTCTCGGCTTTGATGAGATTCCCACACAAAAATTTTTAGTTTGTGATCCATTATTCACAAGACTTAAACCCAAGGTCTCTAAGGGTATTGTAAGGATATCTCCATAGAAAGATTTCGGAAAAGTGGCATTTTCGTATTAGTCGCAAGGCGGAAACTTAAGGAGTTCTTCAACTTCAAGTCGAACTTCAAGACGGGTTCTTCATAGCTTGTCACGCACCCATTCCGGCCGTGATCGTGCCTTACCGGCACCCAAGTAGTCATACATCGAGTAATCAGGGAAATATAAAGCAAGACATGAAACAGCTTTATAAAATAGACACGCTTAAGTGAGAAACACGCTTTCTGATATATATAAAAATACGGTTTAGCGCTATATCCGACATCGCATAACAGACTACGCACTTCTAAGGAAATATACAACTATGGCGACAGGGCCCCGCCATACTCGATCAGACAAAACCATCTACAACAGGAGATCATACCCAAAGTAGAGCCTACTTGAAAGGACGGAGCTCGACACCAACGTAGAGATCCTGTGAACGCTGATCTAAGACTGCCGCTTCTTACCGCGCATTTAACGCAGCCTCGTAACGCCCCAACCCGGCTCGCATCGTGCCTTACCCCGGCACCCTAGTGATACAACATCGAGAAAACTAAATGGAAAATAAAACACGAGTCATGAAACAAGAGATATAATAAATAAACAAAGCCAACCAAAACAATGGCCTTTCAAAGATATACACAAAAACCCAACAGCTATCCTTTTACAAACCCCGCCACAATAAAGTGTCAGATACCCCGTGATTTCCAGAGTATGTATGCGAGGACGCATTTACGAGAATACGGCAGAAAGATTGGAAAGCGAAGAAAGAGGTGATTTTTCCACTAAAAGTTTCCGCTTTTTAAGGAAAAAGGTTCGTTAACGGAATCGATTCCCTGATTTGGTATTCAGACTTCCGGAATATTAGAGAATTATGGAATTTTATTTTCTGAATGGTCACGCTGGGCCCACGGAGAAATTTACGATTTTGTGGGCCCACTTTGTTTTAGATTTTGGCCATTGTGGATTTTTTCAAAGACGCTTTGAGGGCCACAGGAGGGTGACACGTGTCACCCCGCCTGCGTGGCTTGGCCGAATGACCTTCGCGCACAACACCCTAGAGTCGCCGACTAAACGCTTACAGAACTTCGGGCGGAAAATTCCGGCTATGTCGCTTTGTATTTTTGCGGATTTTTCCGAGACGAAACATTCTCGACCAACGGAGGGCGATATGTGTCACCTCACAACGGAGACAAGCGGGCGCATCGCCGACCGGCGGGCTTGTGGCGCCAGATATTCGCGTAGATATTTGCGAGGGTTTTACGAGTAGGGCTAGGTGCACTTGGCTTGATCTCGCCTACACTTGCCTTGCACTTGGCTAGATCTCGCCATCGTTGGCCTTGGGTTTGCTATAAATACCCCTTAGTCGATGAACTTTCTTCATCCAAAAATCATTTTCCAAGTCTTGAAATCTCTCCTCATGTGAGTCAAATCGCCCAAAGCCCTCCCCTCAGGAGCTTTGGCAGAGGCCCCCTTTGAGCGAGGCTCGCCGGGTACCCCGCCTAGTTGTTTTCCAGATAATACCCTTGTTGTGGTATAGAAATACTCTCTAGTATTGCTATAATGCCCAAAATACCTTAGCCTTGTACCTTGTAGTATTCCAAAGATACCTCTTACGAGAGTCCTAAATACTACCTTTGTCCTTTTAGTCTCAAACCAAACCCTAAGGAAATCTTCATACTGGTTGAAGATTTTGAGTAAGTTGGTTAGAACTTCTAAGGGTTGTTTGGAGTGGTTTCGAGCGCACTGAGCGGAGCTAAACCTTGCTCAGATCGACATTATAACTTGATAATTTTGGGCTTATCGAGGTAATTATCTTGTCTCTATTGTAATTGGAAATTACATGTTTGGTCAATATATAGTTCAAGTATACTATATATGGAACTACTTAGTATTCGCAATGTCTTTGACTTAAGCCTCAAGAATAAAGAATCGAATCGAATCAGATTTACATAGATCAGACAAGAGACTTGTGTAGAATTGTACACGCCCCGTAGACGAACCCCCGGTTGGCTTCGTAGCCGCTTCGATAGAGGAGTGAGATTTACGCTGTCATGTGGGGAGGTCGAATTTTCTATGTAAAGATAAACGTGTGTTTTGGGGTTAATAGACGCTTGACCTTTATAGTGAAAGATTTCAAGAGTAGCGTATTCTACTTTATGAGTGGAAAGGGCTAGTGCGTTGTAGTACTTGGAGCATTTTGCTTATTGTCGATAAATCGCCGCGAGGTACGTGAACCTCTTCCTATCTTTTTTAGCATGATTGTTGGAACTACGTAGTACGCAGACGACGCATGTGCTAAGTGATTTGGTTGGTTTAAAACATAGGTGTTATAATAGCTTTACGGGAAGTTAGTTATAACGACCTTATGTAAGTGAAAATGGTTTATCGATGTTAGAAGTTAAGAGATTTGATCTTATAAGATAAGAGACTTACCTTATTTGTTTTAATGCTGACGTTGTGTGAAACCTCATTCGCGAGTAATGAGTACTGGTTTTAGTGGATAATGTTTTACCGATTTCGAATCGAACGTATCGGCTGCACTAACCGCAGCTAATAAAGGAAAATGTATTCAATAATGACGGTTGTATTAAAACCAAGAGAAACCTCCATCCGCATGTGGCTAAGACGACAAAATGATATTACATTTTCTAGATCACGGTCAGATAAGATCGTTATAAACAAGAATAAACTACTCACGATATGACATATGTTACTCAATTGTTCTAAAAAGGAATCAAGTGATTAAGTTGGGGAACTATGAAACCATTTGAAAATGAGGCTTGAGTAATCAAACTAGGCAAACCGAACTTAGGAAAAGAATGTTGTTACTTGATTTTGAAAAGCAAGCTGGTTGGTCATTCTAATACTACGTATCGGGTGACTTTTATAAAAGTAATGGATCTCTTTAAAAGAACTTAACGATGTAGTACTTTGGGGTTAAAACCCGACTTTGGCATAAAATGAAAGTACTTTGAGTCAGGTGAAACTTGCCTATGCTTGTTGTCGCGAAACTTGCCTACGCCAGGATGATAGCCTTTATTGTACAATCGCTGTGTTTCGTGTTACCGCTCTCTCGATAGAGGTCGGTTGACCGGTTGAGAACTTACTCGACGCGTTAGTGACGAGAAATTCCACCGCACGCCTCGCGATAGTATTATTGTTGTTAATCGCTGACATACCGACACGATGCGTAGCGCACGCATGCTTCCATTTTGGTTAAGGTCTGTGGTTAATCGCTGATATATCGACACGACGCGAGCGCATCGCATGTTTCCATTTTGATTATCGCCAGGATTTCCTTCGACATACCGACACGACGCGTAGCGCACGCATGCGCCCATTTGGAATGTTGTCTTATTTTTCCTTCGACATACCGACACGATGCGCACGTATGCTGGCCCATTTGGAATGTTGTCTTATTTTTCCTTTCGACATACCGACGATGCGTAGCGCATATGCTTCCATTTGGATTGTCATTGTTGAGGTCACATGGACATGTCTACACCGGCGCAGACTCCGGCACGTGGGCCGGACATCGTATTATTGTCGCATCATGGACACGTTTACACCGATGCAAAGATTCCGGTACGCGCTACACGCGAACTCGATTGATGCGCGGGCGCGAGACCCATAGTTATATCGAGTGATGATCGCTTTATGTCGCAATCAGAGTTTGGTTATCATACATGCCTCCCGCTTTATATAGACTAGTATGATTTCATTTACGATTGCATACGCTTCACATACTTGGTACCAGATCGACTCCTTCGGGCCGCTCATGCCGCAGTAGAGGTACATCGGCCGTTCCTCGCCATAGATCACAAGCCAACAGATTCAAGCTCCGCTTCTCCGAGGCTTATCTTTTGCAGTGTTCCCGAGTCAGAGGTTCTGTACATTCGTGGGTACGGCGGCCCCGTCCCGCCATAGTCATCAGATATCTTAGGTCTGTAGTAATCGCTGTGCAAGGTGGTTGTAAAAGGATTAAACTGCTCGTGTTTTATGATATACAAGGCAACTGCTTTGGTTGGCTTATTCATTTATCTCTTGTTAAATGACTCTTGTTTTGTGTTCCGCTGATTTTCTCTCGATGTTTGTATCACTAGGGTGCCTGTAAGGCATCAAGAACGCCCCGAACGTCGTTACAAAAGTGGTATCGAGCGCTTAATCCTGAAAGCGTCTGGGCGCACCGTGTCTAGTAGTCTCGACATCGATGGTCAGGCACCACATCTATAATCGTGAGGCTATAGGACATTTAGGATTGGTTTCATTCTTCTCATTCCGAGATCGTACCTTAGAGTCAGAAAGAAGTCAGACCCTCCGACGATCTCGCTTTTACCGCTTATGCCTCGCTAGTGCAACCAGAGCCCGAGGCAAGGCGCCAAGGGAGTCGCAGTGAGATACAGAGGAGTACGAGGGCGCAGCCCGCACAAGACTGAGGTCAGGCTTCGACGGCGGGTTTCGCGACGCCAAAGACCAAAGAGAGTTTAGAGCCGCAGCAGTTGGTCGATGAGACTACAAGACTGAGCCTCCATCCCACACCGAGCAGGGAGATGGGTCACAAGGAGATGGCCCTTATTGGCCGTGGTGTGGCTGATATGGCGACAGCCGACGCAGCAGCCTGCCCAAAGAGCACCAGCCGTTCACCCCGAGCAGATAGCTCGAGGCTACTGACTTTCCGAGTTGTAGCCCGCCGTAGTTTTACGGGTCGAGGTTCGGCGATGATCCGCAGGAGTTCATCCCGCCAGCAACGATCACGCGGTGATCAAGGCTTCGTAAACCGAGTCCGTGACCTTTGTTCGCATCGGCCGCGCGATACCGCAATGATTGGTTTGATTCACGAGCTTTCCGGAGAGCATGCACTCCAGCAGATGGGATGAGTTTTCGGGCTTTCTCACGCACTTCTGCCTCCGCAGACGGCGAGGGCACGCCGGCGCATTTTTGTTATCGAGACAGAGAGGCGACCGTCAGGAGTACAATGTCGAAGTTCGATTCTTCGCTCGAGCATGCCCTCGCTTAGTCGCAGATACGAGGATGTGGTGCATCGCCACGCCACCGCTAGATGATTATATGGTCGAAGTCTTGTGCGGGTGTTTCTTCACCGCATGGACATTGCCCGCACGCAGCTCACGCACCAGACGCGAGGCACGGCGGGTCGACGAACGACCGATCGCCAGGGCGCCGTGACGGCAGGTCCTTGCGGCTTTCGAGGCAGACCGCCCAAAGAAGAAAGTTAGTTATATACCCCCACCGCATGCAGTGGTCCTCCACCGTATTCGTGCAGCGTCGTGGCCCCGCGGTTCAGATTTTCGGCAGAAAGGGGTGTTAACCACCAAGCCACCCCTACCTCGCTGCGACTATCGCGTAGACTCCATTTTGGAGAGTGTCGCTAGATTGGGAGTTTGTTTTGCATGCGACAGCAGGCCATTTTATGCGAGGAACCGTCTCACTAAGGGAAGCGCTGATGTTACGACTCACCCTTCGTGATCCGTGGTCGTTCATCACCTTCATACAGCCACGCTCGCAGGCGTGCCTATGATTAGAGCGGTAGCTTCGTGCATATCCTTAACCTCTAGAGTTTTGGTATGCTTGTTATGATGATCTCATTATCGTGTGCTATGTACGGATAGCATTGCGATACGTGCGAGTTAGAATGCATGGTTAGTTGGAAGGATACGCATTGAGGCATGGTAAGTGTGAACCTTAGACTATTTCACGATCGAGACCTGAGGTAAGGTCGCCTTGAGTAAAAGATTCGCTTTATGTTTGACCTTTTTAAGGCGTGAGTAGTATACGGGATTTATTTGTGATAAGTCCGTGGGTAGCGTGAGACGGAAGTGGTAGCTTTCATGACGTGAATTAGTAAGATTGTTCAATCGGGAACAAGAGTTTGGCACGGCTGGGGGTCGGGTTTAGACCATTTATGTCAACCCGTGAACCCGGTTTTGGGTGGGGTCAGTTCCGGTGGTCCCGCCAGTGGTAGGGTCACGAGGGTGCTAGGCCCGAGTTTAGACGCACCATCGATGAGTTTGTGGACGGTTCGACCAGATCGTCGCGAAGGCTTCGTGAATGGCCTTGTGATATTACGGCCAGTAAGATGACCAAGTTCGAGGTGGTGACTCCAAGGTTTTGGGAACTGCCGATGATCAAGTGTGGTACGATACTAGAAGAGTTCAAGTGTTCGAGAAGCGGCACGACGCAGGAAGGAAGATAACGCAAGTTATTTCGCGCGAAGGCCGCTGCAATTTGTTGTAAGAGCTTCATCGATATCCGCTCATAAGGAAACATTCGGACGAATGTTTCTAGGAGGAGAATGTTATACCCCGTGATTTCCGCAGTATGTATGCAGGACGACGCATTTACAAGAATACTACAGTAAAGATTGGAAAGCGAAGAAAGAGGTGATTTTTCCACTAAAAGTTTCCGCTGAAGGAAAAGGTTCGTTAACGGGAATTCGATTCCCAGACGGTATTCGCACTTCCGAATATTAGAGAATTATGGAATTT